>CM077167.1:150010410-150633797 GCA_039583875.1 Platanthera guangdongensis
GGGTCTTTCTATATAAAATTCCCATCTGAATGTGGTTGTAAGATGACTTGTCTTGAAGGTGTCTTCGTCCGGACCACTCTAGGAGATCCCATTGGCTATGAAAGCTGCCACAAAAGGGGTCAATCATGAGGGGAATTGCGGTCACCTCATTTAGTCCCCTCCTTAAATAGAGGGGCGGAACAGGCCGATCATGGTTCCGGCCCACATGTGTTCCGAACTTTGCCATGTTGTCACACTTGTTCAATTTTCTTTCCCGCGGTACATGTCAGATGAAAAACGTTTGGAACATGCCGACGATTCTCTTCACCTTTGTCAGGTGTGATTGGAGAGTGGGTTACCTTGCTTCGAACTCGCTGTTGATTTGAGAGGACACCACCATGGAGTTCATTAACACCTCCACATCGTGCACCCCTAGCTCCCTTTCCAGACGCATTCCCGTTATTACTACTTCATATTCTGCTTGGTTGTTGTTACTGGGAAAGTGAATGATCACCGTCTGCTCTATCCTCATTCCCTAAGAACTTTCCAGGATTACACCTACTCCCAAGGAGTGCCTTCCCGAGGCGCCGTCCACCACCACCTTCCAAGGAACCGAACGAGTGAGTTCCGTCGCCGCTATCTCAACTACATAGTCGACCAAGAAATTGGCCATTGTATGTGCCTTTATCAAGAGGCGAGGGAGAAAAGAAATGTCGAACTAACTTACCTCTATCGACCACTTTACAAGCCTTTCAGAGTGCTCCACCCCCTCAAAGATGTAGCAGAGGGGATGATCAGTCACCACCCTAATGGAGTGCGCCTGAAAGTATGACCGGAGCCTCCGAACCGAGATGACCAGAGCAAAAACCAACTTCTCTACGACCGGGTATCGAAGCCCTGACTTCCTCAGGATCTTGCTCACAAAATAGATTGGTAGATGCCTCTTTCCCTCCTCCCAGACCAGGATGGAGATCACGGCCTCGACCCCGACCCCAAGGTATAAGGACAAATCTTCCCCCACCTTTAGTCCCTAGAGAAGCGAAGCCTGAGTTAGCTGGCTCTTAAAGGTTTGGAAAGCCTTCTTACATTCTTTGTACCATTCGAACTTCTGGCCTCCCCTCAGCACTTTGAAGAAAGGCGAGCACTTCTCTCCCGCCTGAGAGAGGAACCTGCTCAGCCCCGCAAGCTTCCCTGTCAGGAATTGGACTTCCTTGGCGTTTCATGGTGACCCCAACTCCATGATCGCCCTTACTTTTTACGGTTGGGTTCCACCCCCGCAGGATTAAAGAGGTGACCTAGGAAATTTCCCCTGCTTGCCCCAAAAAGACACTTCAGGGGGTTCAACCTTATCTTATATTTTCATAGGGTGTTGAAGGTCTCTTCCAGATCTTGGAGATGAGAGTCCACATCCCGACTCTTTACCATAAGATCATCCACGTACACCTCTAAGTTCCTTCCCTTCTGCTCCCGGAAGACCCGATCCATCATTATCTGATATGTTGCCCCTGAATTTTTCAGCCCAAAGGGCATCATTTTGTAGTAGTAGCACCCATCTCCCGTGATGAAGAAAACTTCCTTTATGTCGGACGGGTGCATCCAGATCTGGTGATATCCTGAAAAGGCATCTAGAAAACTCATTAGAGAAAAACTGATGGCTGAGTCAACCAGCACGTTGATTCGAGGTAGGGGATAACAATCCTTAGCACATGCTTTATTTAAAAGAGAGAAATTGATACACATTCTCCAATTCCCGTCTCCCTTCTTAACCATTACCATTTTGGAGACCCAGCATGGATACTGGATCTCTGATATAAACCCTTCCTTAAGAAGCTTACCCACCTCCTACCAGATGGGCTCGGCCAGCCTGTCGGCGACTGACCTCTTCTTCTGCTGGATGGCGCGAGTGCCGGGATCGAGATTGAGGCGGTGGAAAGCCACATCCGCATCAATCCCCATCATATCCTTCATGCTCCATGCGAAGATGTCTACATTCTTCTGGATGCACTCCACCATCTTTTGTTGATCCTCTAAGCTCAGCCCCCCGCTGACTCACACCTTCTACACTCTTCCTCCCTGGGTGAGAACTTCCAACTCCACTAACTCCCTAGCTACTTCCAGCCGGGACTTCTCTTCCCACTCGCCTACTGCCCTCTCACCTGGGACGAGGGTTTCCTCCTCCTCCTCAACTTCCTCCACTACCATCACCTCGACTTGCTCCCCCGTAACTTCTTCTGCTTCCCCCTCCCGGGCGTAGATCTCCACCTCCTCCACCTCCATCTCAGCTTCTTCCCTCATGACCTCCTGCCCAGACAACTCCTCCATCCTTTTCTCCATCTCTTCAGCTCCCTCTTGCCATGAGATGGTGTTAACTGCGGTGATGAAACATTCCCTCGCCACCTTGGGGTCTCCCCGGACCAGGACCTGCATGACTTCAGCATTGAACTTGAGGCATTGATGGAAAGATGAGGGTACACGGCGGAAGACGTTGATGAAAGACCGTCTGAATATCACATTGTAGCTGTTAGGAGCATCCACGATGTCGAACCTTCAGTTCCTAGACTGGCACCCGAAGGTAACATGGAGCCCCACTCTTCCTTCTACCTCCTTCCTCTCTCTGGAGAATTCAAACAAAGGCCCGTCCGAGGCTAGCACCCTCCTGGCCTCCACCTTCACATCGTCAAATGCCTTTTTGAAAATGACGCTGACAGAGCTCCCATTATCGATGGGAATCCGGGAGACGGTCAAATTTTCGATGACGACTTAAATTACCAGTGCATCGTAAAATGGATCCTCATGATCTGGCATGTCCTTCCGAGAGAAGGTAATCTTCTCATCTGGGGGTGGGGTCAGGGGCGTCAAGGTGACTCTTTGGCAGTATATTGTGTGGATACTCACCTTATAGGTGGCCTCGACTCCTACCCTTTCCCCATGGATCACCCCGATCTCCCCTCGGCCTCCTATGTCAGCTCGGTCCTCGCACCTATCCTTCTTCGCTGTAGGAAGGACTTCATCAATCCGCATCTCTTAGCAGTGTTGCTGCTGTTGTGGGGCCTGCTCCTTGACACCCCTCATTTCTAAGAACTCCAGACAGGTAGCCATCACATGTCCTTCCTCCTGGTGGAAATTGCAATATGGAAGATTTGCTCTACCTCCGGCATCCTTCTATGAACAGCTCTCCTCCTCCTCAGGGTTATCGCCATATCCCGGTGCTTCTCGGGAAGAGGGGGTATCTGGCCTTGCCTCAAGCCCAGAGGGTTGAATTGGCCTTGCCCGTCTTAGCGGTTCTCCCCTCTGTGGAAACCTCTCCACTGACACTGGTCATGCCACTCTTACTACCTCCAGCCTAGCCTGTTATTTGGCTCTTGGCGGCCCCATCTCTATTGCTACTGCTGCTGCTCTTGCAGCCGGTGTTCTACCCTTCGTACCTCATGACCCTTGCCACCTCTTGGCTCTCTGTCCTCCTCTGCTGCCCACCTAGTTAGCTTCCTGGAAAACGTCGATTTTGATGCTTCTTTCTCGACTTCCTTTGCCACCCTCTCCATCAGATCTTCAAAGGACAGTGGAGGTACCCACTTCAGCTCCATCCTGAAGAATCACTGACATAGCCCCAGAGTGAAGGCTACCATGAGGGTATGACCAGGCATCTCCTGAACTTGGAGGACCTCCTCCTGGAATCGGTCAATATAGATACCCAACATCTCCTCCACACCCTGCTTGATGATGAATAGGAACTCCGACTCCTTCTTCCACTTCTTCGAAGTTGAAAATCTCAACAAGAAACCCCAACATAAGTCGTCAAAATAATAGATGGAGCTGGCGGTAAGCTGATGGAACCAATCCCTCGCCTTCTCTTTGAGGGTTATGGCGAAGAGCCGACACTTGAAAGCGTTCAACATCTGCCTGATCGAGATCAAATCCTCGAACCACTGGATGTGCTGGATCGGATCGCCCCTTCCGGTGTAGTAGGACATCTCCGGCTCGAGAAACCCATCCAAAATCGGGGCGGATGCAACCAGCTCACTGAAGTGACTTCACTCCCCTATCAGGTAAGCTGGACGGTCTCGTGCCTCTACCTCACCAAACGTGACCGCACTCGCCGAGCAAGGTAAAAAGTCTCACCCCGGGAGATCTCACTCCCTGCCTCCCTCAATAACTTCCTTCCCAGGTTATCTAGCAGGGGCATTCTTGATCAGCGATAGGGCAATGGATACTTGGACAGAGAGTGTAGAGCACTCGCCGCGAGCCACGAGTGCGCCCAAATCCTTGACTTCCTTCTTGAAGGCCTCAAACATTCTAAGGGTGGCTAGAGGAATGGGAGGCGGCGAGTCCGCCTGGTTAGCTCCTTGTCCTTTGTCTCCAGCCATTGAGCTCAATAAGGATTTTCTTTGTTGGTCATACTCCCTGCTCACCACACCAAAATGTTGAAATTGAGAACCGACTTCTGTGGAGTTAGGACCCAGAAAGGGGTGACCGCACACTTACTTCTCCTAGTATGCCTGCTTGACTGGGAACTTGGGATTCAAGATTGACCCAAGGCAGCAGCACGGAGGTCCCACCACACGCCCGAAAGATCTTAGAGAACTTCGACTCCTTAGCTAGTACTAAGCTAATGATTACACAGAAAGCGCTACAAAACCAGAGAATGAGAAAGCTTGCCCTCTGAGGTACCCCTTTGGGTCTATTTATAGATTTCTGAGCCTAACCTGCAAATAGTATAACTTCGCCTTTCTGTTTTACTATACATAGCTTAAGGTGGGTTTGCCAATAGTGAAACTCCGCTGTTTGAAGAGGCTACTGGTAGAGCAAATCATTTTAAATACACTCTAATAGCACCCCCCACGTAAGAGAGCGAGCGCGAGCTAGCTCACCAGTTACGTGGACGGGTGCGACCTGGACCCCATAGCTCGTTTGCTTCTTAGGCAAGTACGTGTTGGGTACCTATGGCTCTCCCACAACATAGACGGATTCAGGCCACCTATTGAGTTGAGGTGGGTCGGCTGCCCCTCGGCTTGCCCGTCTGTCGGGCTGAGGCAGGCTGGGTCCCCCGGCTCTCCCGCATGCCGAGATCTGGCTGGACTCCCTGGCACGACTGCATATTGAGATCCAGCTGGCCTCCCCGTCTTACTTGCCTATGGAGCTAAAGCAGGACAAACTCCTTGGCTCGCCTGGTTTGGCCGTTTGCTTAGGCGGGTGCGAGTCGAGCTATCTCGAGGCCCCCGCTCTTCCTTGTCGGATCCACTCGGCGAACACTGGGTTGTACAGATATATTTCTGTAAATAAAAATATGAGGTATTTAACAAATTCACTGAATTAAAGAGTATGGTAGAGAAAGAGTCAGGGCACTTGATAAAATGTCTGAGGACAGACAAGGGTGGAGAATTTCTTAGCTCAGAGTTCAATTTCTTCTGTGCGACAAATAGGAT
Organism: Platanthera guangdongensis; assembly: GCA_039583875.1. Classification (NCBI taxonomy): domain Eukaryota; kingdom Viridiplantae; phylum Streptophyta; class Magnoliopsida; order Asparagales; family Orchidaceae; genus Platanthera; species Platanthera guangdongensis. The sequence goes on from CM077167.1 coordinate 150,015,813, forward strand.
GAAATGCCAGCTCACAGCTCCTCATAAACCCCAACACAATGGAATCGTATAAAGAAAAAATAGAGCTGTATTATAGATGGGATGAAGACTACTGCAACAAAAAAAACTGTTAGAAAGTAGAGACAAGAAGTGAAAGGACTAGAACAAGAGAATAAACTTTTGAATAATTGAAATTTTATTATCCAAAAAAGATATAATTTACAAAGGTATGGCCTCCCTTATATAGAATGGAGGAGATAAGAAAGAGAGTATACAAACAATGTGGGACTAAACATTTACAGGCTGAGCGGCTAGAATAATGGAGACCGATCAGGCCGCGCGGTTAGACAGATGGGATAACCGCTCGGCAACTCCAGCAGGATAGAACAAGCCGTAGAGTGAGACCGCCAGACCGCCCGGTCTACAAACCGCTGGATCAGACCGCTAAGCCGCTCGGTCTACAAACCGATGGATCAGACCGCTAAGCCGCCCGGTCTAATACTTCAACACTCCCCTCAAGCTGGAGCATAGATATCAATCATGCCCAGCTTGTCACAAATGCGGAAGAAGGAAGTAGAAATCGGCTTGGTGAAGATATCTGCCAACTCCTTGTCAGAGGTGACAAAAGGAGTACAAATCTGTTTCTTCAAAATCTCCTCCTGAATGAAGTGACAGTCAACCTCTATATGCTTCGTTCTCTCATGGAAGACCGGATTTCTGGATATGTGTATAGCGGCCTTGTTGTCACAGAACATAGGGAGAGGACAATCATATACCTCGCCCAGGTCAAGCATGAGAGCCCGCAACCACTTTAACTCACACGTAGTTGACGCCATACTCCGGTATTCTGCTTCGGCACTGGATCTGGAAACAACAGACTGTTTCTTGCTTTTCCAACTCACGAGATTACCTCCAACAAAGGTACAGAAACCTGACGTGGATTTACGATCGCCTTTGTCATCCGCATAACTTGAGTCTGAGTAGGCCTCAACTCTCAGATGGCCATTCTTCTGAAGAGTAACCCTCTGCCCGGTGCTGCTTTGATATACTCTAAAATCTTCAGGGCGGACTGAAGATGACACTCCCTGGGAGCTTGCATAAACTGACTGACCTTTCCTACAGCGTAGGCGATGTCAGGTCTAGTCACCGTGAGATAGATGAGTTTGCCTACCAAACGTCTGTACCGTGTGACATCAGATAGAGGAGGCGATTCATCCGTCCACGTTTTGTCTTCTCCAACAGCCATGGGAAGATGAGCTGGTTTGGCACCTGTCAAGCCTGCTTCTCGAAGAAGATCAGGGCATACTTCCGTTGAGAGAGGACCAAGGAGTCAGGTTTTCCGCGAGATTTCTATCCCCAAAAAGTATTTTGGGGGGCCCATATCCTTCGTGACCAAGTGCTGACGGAGGTGCTTCTTCGTCAAGTCCACCCCATCTCGGTCATCACCAGTAAGGAGAATATCATCCACATATACGGCCAAAACCACCAGTCCCGAGGCCGTTTTGCGAATGAATAAGGAGTGATCGGCCGAACTCCTTTGAAAACCGATGGTTGCCACAATACCACTAAACTTTTCGAACCATGCCCTAGGGCTCTGCTTGAGGCCATAAATGGCCTTCTTCAAATGACAGACACGTGTCTCCCCCTGAGCAACATACCCAGGAGGTTGCTCCATATAGACGTCCTCCTGAAGATCGCCATAAAGAAAGGCATTCTTCACATCCAGCTGAGAAATAGCCCAAGCCCGGTTAACAGCCACAGAAAAGAGAACCCGGATGGTGCTGAGGCGAGCAACTGGAGAGAAGGTATCGAAGTAATCAACGCCATAAGTCTGAGTAAAGCCCTTGGCCACCAGCCGGGCTTTGTAGCGATCCACAGTGCCGTCGGGGCGAAACTTCACAACAAAGACCCAGCGACAGCCAACCACATCAGTGCCCACGGGAGGAGGAACCAGGGTCCAGGTACCCCGTTCAGTAAGAGTAGCCATCTCCTCATCCATGGCAGACTTCCAATGAGTGAGAGAGAGAGCCTCCTGGTAGGTACGGGGAGTAGAAGTGGCAGAGATAGCCAAGGCAAAACACCTGCGAGAAGGAGAAAGCTGATCATAAGAAACAACAGCCGTGAGCGGGGTGAGTACACGCCCGCACCCCTTTGCGAAGGGCAATGGGAACATCCAGATCATCGGGAGCGGCGGCGACGGGAGCGTCAGCGACCGGAAGCGTCCGTGGCGGAGAAGGCTGGCCCGGGACTAGAGAGAGACGGCAGCGGAGAGGAGGGTGGAGGGGTAGGTGGGGAGACGGACTGGGAAGGAGTGGGTGGAGGAGGAGACGAAGGTGGGAAAACGGGGAGAGGTGTGGAACGAACGGAGATATCAGAAGGAAGAGAAGGAAGAGAAGAGGAAGGAGAGAAATAGGAAGCATTTTCAAAAAAGGTCACGTCTGCGGAGACAAACTGCTTGCGAAGAAGGGGGTCAAAGCAGCAATAGCCTTTTTGAGTGGTAGAGTACCCCAAAAAGACACACTTAGTGGAACGGGGGAAAGCTTGTCGCGGGTAGCGGAGGGAGCGTGAACAAAGGCCGTACAGCCAAAGACACGGAGAGGAAGAGGAAAAGGTTCCTGGTGGGGGTAGAGAAGGGAGAAGGGAGTCCGGCCGTGGAGGACCGTGGAGGGAATGCGATTGATGAGATAGCAAGCGAGGAGCACAGCGTAGCCCCAATAGGAGCGAGGGACGTGCATCTGCGTCATGAGAGTACGCGCAACATCAAGCAGGTGACGGTTTTTACGCTCCGCCACCCCATTCTGTTGGGAGGTGTAAACACAAGTCGTTTGATGAATGAGGCCGTGTTGGTGAAAGAACGCGGAGAACTCATGAGACAGATATTCCTTGGCATTATCAGAACGTAAGACTTTAATCGAAATAGCAAACTGAGTCTTAATCATAAAGTAAAAAGATTGCCAAACAGAGAATAGTTCAGAGCGATCCTTTAAGAGATACACCCAGGTACAGCGAGTAAAATCATCGATAAAAGTTACAAAATAGGAACTGCCCCGACCAACAGTGAGGGTAGGAGCAGGACCCCATACATCAGAATGAACAATATCCAAAAATGCGAGAGGAGCCACGGCCTTGCTTCGGTGGGAAGGAGGAGCGATGATGTTTGCCAAGCTGACACGCATCACAGTTGAGCGGAGAACTGGTGGGAGGTAAGTGGGGCAGAAGCTGACGAATAAGCGGGGAGGAGGATGTCCAAGACGAAGATGCCACTGAAGGAGATCAGCAGAGGAGGAGTAGGCAGAAAGAGCAGAAACATCGTCGAGGAAGTAGAGGCCGCCGCTCTCAGTCCCAGTAGCAATCGTCCGCTGGGTCCTCGGGTCCTGAAAAGAACAAGTAGTGGGAGTGAATAAAACGGAGCACTGAAGTTGCCGGCATAAAGTGGTAACTGATAATAATTGCACGGGAACTTCGGGACATAGAGGGTATCCTCCAAGCAAAGCGATGGAGTGAGTTGAACCATGCCCGTCCCATGAACCGGAGACGGGGAACCATCCGCCACACGAACTGGGGGTAAGCGGTCATGGGTCTCCAGACGGGAGAAGCAATGAGGGTTGCCCGTCATATGATTGGTGGCACCGGAGTCAATCAGCCATTTACCTTGGGTAACGACGTGGGCACTACCTGACGTCGTGGCCACAGAGGCAGACGGCCTAAAAGAGGCGGAGGCCGAAGGAGCATCACCGGAAGGGCGAAGATGAGGATGTTTCTACCAGCAGCGATCAACAGTATGGCCAGTACGACCACAGTGAGAGCAGAAGAACCGGGAGGAACCCCGTCCGCCGGAGGAGCCACGGCCACTCGGGCCCCCCCGCTGAGCCTGGTGTGCAAAGGAGTCCTGCGAAGGGGGGAGGCCAGCAGAGGCCGCTGGAGGAGAGAAGTAACGGCGGCAATGCGGGCCGCAGTGGCATCCAAAGTAGGAGATTCCGCCTCACCCAAGATCTGCTGGCGGATCATATCATAAGAGTCGGAAGACGAAGAAGGTAACAAACAACCAGGAGTTCCTGGAAGTGTTTGTGCTGGTCGGCCAAGTCCGCAGAGAAGGGGCGATTCTGGAGGATTTCAGCCCCAAGAGCCTGGACCTGCTGATAAGCCGCAGCGGGGGACATGGAAGGGCGGGCGAAGAGGTCCGCATAGAGAGTATAAATGCGGGACGTCTGGCCCCCCTTAGAATAGAGAGCAGCGAGGTGAAGCCATGCGGCCTTGACCGTCTCATCATGGCGAATGACGGGAAGGCACTCATCAGAAAGGCTGTTGGCCAGCCAGGTGCGAACAAGAGCATCACTCGCATCCCAGTCATCAAACTCAGGAGAGGTGCGAGGAGGAGGGTCATCGGTGAGGTGATGACGCTTGCGTTGAGAACGAAGGAGAAAGGTGAAAGAAACGCTCCAATCGGGATAGTTGGAGCCCACAAGCTTGGAAAGGGTGCCAAGGTTACCCGAAGGAGGAGGAGGAGAAGGAGCTGCAGGAGTAGTGGTGAGACCGGAGGTAGTCATAGAACCCGGAAGCAGAAGAAGCCGCACGAACAGAGGCGGTTAGAAAAACAGAGGAAGCCGCGCGACAGGAGCGGCTAGAAAGAGGCACTGCGGGGAAGAGGTCGCGCGGTCTGAAAAGGCCGAGCGAACAGAAGAGAGGAGAAGAGCAGGTGACCGCGACAAGATGCGGGTAAGAAAGAGACAACCCGCACGGTCAGGCAGATCACAGCAGCGGCAAGAAGGCGGGCAAAGGCACTGCGGGGAAGAAGTCGCACGAACTGAGAAGCCGAGCGAACAGAAGAGAGGAGAAGAGCTGGCGACCGCGACCAAGATGCGGGTGAGAAAGGAACAACCCGCACGGTCAGGCAGATCACAGCAGCAAACCGCGTGGAGAGAGACAACACACACGCGGACAGGGACAGACCGCAGCGACTAGGAAGTCGGAGAGGCAAGAAAGAACAAGAGGCGCGGCGACAAAGAGAAGAAGGAGAGGAGAACCAAGAAGGAGAAAGCCGCGCGAACAGGTCTGCGGACAAGAAACAAGCCGCGCGGATAGAAACAAGCCGCGCGGATAGAAGAGAGGGCAAGCCGCGAATCAAGTCGCAGAACGCCGAAAAGAAGCCGCGAACAACAGAGGGCGCACAGAATCAGGAGGAAATGACCGTGTCCTCTGATACCATGTTAGAAAGTAGAGACAAGAAGTGAAAGGACTAGAACAAGAGAATAAACTTTTGAATAATTGAAATTTTATTATCCAAAAAAGATATAATTTACAAAGGTATGGCCTCCCTTATATAGAATGGAGGAGATAAGAAAGAGAGTATACAAACAATGTGGGACTAAACATTTACAGGCTGAGCGGCTAGAATAATGGAGACCGATCAGGCCGCGCGGTTAGACAGATGGGATAACCGCTCGGCAACTCCAGCAGGATAGAACAAGCCGTAGAGTGAGACCGCCAGACCGCCCGGTCTACAAACCGCTGGATCAGACCGCTAAGCCGCTCGGTCTACAAACCGATGGATCAGACCGCTAAGCCGCCCGGTCTAATACTTCAACAAAAACTTTACTGAAGGAATTCTGAGGAGAAGCAATGCACATTGCTGTCCATAAATTCTATAGAGCCCCCGATTAAGGCTTGACCAAACTCCACACATTATGAGTCATGGCACCATAGAAAGCCATCCATTCACTACTTCAAAGTGTTTGGATCCATTGCCTATGCTCTAACTACCAAAGAAGACAAAGATAAATTGGAGAAAAAAAGGGAGAAGTGTATAATGGTGGGCTACAGTCAGGAATCTAAGGCTTATAGGTTGTTCAACTCCCTCATAAAGAATCTCATAATTAGCAGGGACACTATATTTGACGAGGCTAAGAGCTGGACATGGGACACCCCAGTGGATCAGAGTTAATATCTCTCCAATTTTTTGGAGGATTCTGATGGAACACGAATGCATGATGGAAACAATCTGCCACCCATTCCAAAATGTGCAAATGAACCCAATTTAAGTCAGGTTTGATTCATCATCTCCTCAAAATATTAAATCTCTAATAGACATATATCGCTCTTGAAATGCTGCTCTTGCCTGCAAAGAACCCAGAACATATGTAGAAGCTGCAAAACACCCTTAATTGATTGAAGCTATGAATACAAAAATGAACATGATACACAAACAAAATAAGGGAACTGGTAACTAAAATTGCTTACCAAGATATTATTGGCCATTTAAAGTGGATTTTTAAGGTGAAGTTGATGAAAGTAACGAAATCTTGAAACACAAGGCTCGACTAGTGGCTAAGGGGTACTCCCATAAGCGTGGAAGGAATTTTACAAAGACCTATGTGCCTATAGCTCGAATGGAGACTATCCAAACAATTCTTGATTTTGAATCCCTGCATAAACTGCCAATTCATCAACTAGAGGTGAAATTTACCTTTTTAAATGGTGAAATAGGTGAAGAAGTGTTCGTGAAACAGCCAGACGAATATGAAATTAAAGTGAAGAGGAGAAAGTGTATAGACTAAAAAGGCCCTATTTGGAGTCTGTCAGGCACCCCGATCTTGGAATGCTCGCATTGATACTTCCTTTTAGAGCAAATCATATATAAGAAGTGCTTATAAATCCTCATTGTATTTCAAGCACTACCCAAAAATCATTTTGTTATAACTTGCATATATGTTGATGATCTATTAGTTGTGGGGACCAAATCTTCTCTGATTGAAGAGTTCAAGAATACCATGAAGAATGAGTTTGACATGAGTGATTTGGGAGTTATGAGATACTTTCTAGGTTTGCAGATTCATCAATGCCTGTATAAGAATTTTGTACATCAACAAAAGTACATTGGTGAATTGCTGCATAAGTTTGGCAGGACTTGTTGAAAATCATGAAGTGAAAGTGGGGAATTGGGCGGCTTGGGTGACCTGTTCGCGCGGCTTGTGCGGACAGAAATGTCAGCTAGCCAGGTCGGCAAAGGTGGTGCAGTCGGCTTGTTCTTTGGTGGCCTGGGCAGTCTGTTTGCTCGGTCTGTGCGGATAGAGGAGACGCCTAGCCAGGACGGTTTGTGTTCAACAGGAAGGTTGTTCCTAGAATGTAACCAGACGAGTAGCTTGTCTATCCGCGGAGTTCGGCAAGACCGGCATGGTGCAAACTTGGTTGGAGTTCATAGAGTCCGGCTTGAGGACTGGACTGGAGTTTAGGAGATCAGCATGGCATGTGCATTGGTCCAGCTCTGGTGGCACTATTGGTGGTAACTGTAGAGTTCACCGGTTAGAGTGGACTGGTGCCGGAGTTCGGTAGTTTGTGCGGACTGGCTCAGCCGGGGAGTTTGCTTGGTTTGGCGGACTGATATCTCTATTCGCCGAGTTCGGCAGCTGTCAGCCTTTTGTGCTTTGGCAGTGGGCTTAGGGTATGCGGACAGGAGTGGTGTCCGCAGGTGCGTACGGACTAGTGCTGTGTCTGCAAGTGGGCGAACTGGAGGGGTATTTGTAGAGCCCACATGTTTTGTGATCAAGTCTGGCTGTGTTTTGGCGACTTGGCAGTGGCTTGGTATCCCACCTTGGTGGTGCAACCTTGGCGGACTCACTCTTGTCTAGTCGTAGCGGTTGGTTGTGTATCCACAGCTTAGCAGATACACTTGGTGCGTGCGGACAGAGGATATGGCTAGCCAGGACGGCTTGTGTTCAGCAGGAAGGTTGTTCCCATAAGGTAACCAGACGGGTAGCTTGTCTATCCGCGGTGCTCGGCAAGAACGACGTGGTGAGGACTCAGTTGGAGTTCACAAAGTCCGGCTTGGGGACTGGACTAGAGCTCAGGAGATCGACATGACATGTGCCTTGGTACAGCTCTGGTGGCGCGGTTGGTGGTAACCGCAGAGTTCGCCGGTTAGAGCTGACTGGTGCCGGAGTTCCCCGATTTGCCCGGACTGGCTCAGTCCCGTATATCACGCAGTTTATGCGGACTGATATCTTTGTTTGCGAGTTCGGCAGCTATCAGCCTTGTGTTCTTTGGCTGCAGGCTCTGGGTATGCGGACTGGAGCGGTGTCCGCAGGCACGTGCGGACTGGTGCAGTGTCCGCAAGTGGGCGGACTGGAGCGGTATTCACAGAGCCCGCCTATTTTTTGATCAAGTATGGTTGGGCTTTGGCGACTTGGCAGTGGTTTGGTATCCGGTCTTGGTGGTGCAACCTTGGCGGACTCGCTCTTGTCTTATCATAGCTGTCTGTTGTGTATCCGCAACTTAGTGGATACACTTGGTGCTCGTATAGGATAGGGCAGTTATCCAATCTTCTAGGGCGGTGATCACACTCCTCTCTGCACCTATAAATAGGATGCCCCTCTGTCACATCAGATCACACCGAGTGAACAGTAAGTTAACTCGCGAGAGATTGTTGTGGTTAGGGTTTTCTATTCACGTGGTTTGAAAAGATTGACCGATTTGTGTTGTTCAGGTTGTTATTGGTATTACCATGGTGATCTGGAAGTGATCAAACATGTGGCCTCACTGCCACGCAGTATGGGCCTATGAGGTCGCACATAAGAACTGTTGAGAAGTTGGGAAGGTTTGTGTTGGCCTTGCTATGTGATATGAGTGAAGGACCGAGCCTATGGCATTTTGGATATGGAGGAATTTCATTCCGGGACCAGTATTGTGAATATAGGTCATCAGGTAAGTAGTTGAAATTATCTAAAAGAAATTCGTCGAGTATAGTTGAGATGTTTTGACGAATTGTTTGAATTCGTCGATTATTGTCGTGACATCTTAACACTTCTGTCTCAGATTCGTCAAATATCATCATGACAACTTTGACGAATTAGACTCATTCGTCGAGGATCGCATTCGTCGAGTATCGCATTCATCGAGTTTCACATTCGTCGAGTATCGCATTCGTCGAGTATCACATTCGTTGAGTATCGTCATTCGTCGAATATCCTCTTGATACCAGAACAATTTGCCCTGTCTCGATATGTCGAGTATACTCGTGTTATTTCGATGAATATTTTCTGATTCGTTGAATATCGACGTTATACTCGACGAATTCTGTTACGTACGGTTTTTTTCCTTTAAGTCCGGTTCGGCTGGTCTGTGGTTTATGGCTTGGTTCAGAAGCCTGTATAAATAGGATTTATGTACAAAATCAAATAAGTAACTGTTCATTCCTGAACTAATCCAGTGACGGCCTTTCCTTCCCAACGATGACGGAACTGTTCTGCCATTCGTGGAAACCGTTCGCTGCCGCTGACCTGCTACCGTTGCCGGAAAAGGTTTCCTATGCGTTGGATTTGTCACTGCCACCTCTCCTTGAATGGATCTAGCAGTCCGTGGAGATGTTGAGGAAAATCTAGTTCTGTCCTAGATCTTGTGGGACAAGAGTCTAGGGTTCTATGTGCTCGTGTGGATATCCATAGAGGCATGGGCACTATTCTACGCTCGGAACTCTAGCCGTTGTCGTTCATTGGAATCATTCAGATCACCTTGGTAATTTTTATTAATAACATTTTACTTCTGGATCAATTGTTCATCGCTAGATCCGAACGTTCTTTTGGGTTTTCTTGTTCCATTTTCGCTGCGTGCACAAGTGTTGTTCCATCCTAGCAGAACCCAACAGTTGTGAGGATAAAGCTGGAAAGCCAGAGACTTGGTTCTAACTGCGGTCAGGGACAGTGCAGACTCTGCGGGTAGCAATCAGCGGTTAGCAGTAGGTCGTGGATTCCGATCAGGAAGTATTTTCTTCTGCAACTTGTTTCCCAGTTTAATAACCTGTTCGCCTCTAGGAGGCTTGTTTAGTTTGGTGGCAGCAGTCCGCGTGATCTGGCGGCTAGGCGACCTCGCGGTCAGGCCGCTAACAGTTCAGCGGATAGAGTTCCTTACAGCACTAGAATAACGGGCAGTCCGCGCGGCTTGTTGCGGTCTTGCGACCAGGCAGCTTCTGTGGACTCCATAGCGGTTAGCTGTAGGGCTGATAGTTACTCCTTGAGTCTATGTAGCTTGTTTTTTTGCTTTGTATTATTCCTTCTTCCATCAGATACATTGGCAATCATGTCTCTCCATATATGCCTTACTCTATAAAGATCGATAAGTATAAGATTCTTGCTCTTCTAGTTGTTTTTGGATTGCTTGGACTCAACGTAGTTGAGTGTTCCTACGCCTGGTTTCCCGTTTTTCGCTATCACAAATTTTTATAAGCCTGACTGTAAACCTACCTCGACTCTCATGGCCACAAGTGAGAAATTGGTAAGAAATAATGGAGTAGAAATGTTGAAAGAAGAGACCTATAGATGTATTTTAGGGTCTCTCATCTACCTTCCCAACAGTAGACCTGATATAGAGCAGACAGTGAGCATGTGTCAAGCTTTGTGAGTGAACCCAATAACATTCACATGATGATAGTGAAACAAATCTCACAATACCTGCAAGGTATGCAAGATTTTGGTCTTCTGTATGAAAGAAAGGAGAATTGGATATGAAAGCTGACCGACTACTCAAACAATGATTGGATTAGGAGTGCCGATGAGGGATGGGTACCCACTGGGCTTGCCGCCTACAGAATTGGTGCGGGCCGGCTCCCCCGACTCGCTTGCTTGTCTGGTAGGTGCGAGTCGGGGTATATATTGAGGGCCCCTTCTTCTACCTTGTTGGACCCACTCGACGAACACTAGGTTATATACAATCCCCGCTTTTTTGAGCTTCTGTGGAGCTCGAAAAGAATCATCCAACCCAATTTTTCGGTGAGTGCGTGCTGAGCTAGAGGGAATCTTTTGGTGGGTCCCTCCTCCTTGCTATATATATACCACCAGACTCACAGAAATTTCCCGTCTTTCTATTTCTATTTTTCTTCGTGAGTTACTGTAGCTGAGAGATGCCTATGTTAGCAGAGATGCGAGTTCACCTGGCAGCTGCGAGGGAGGGCACGCGATCACAGGTTCTCGATGTAGCCCCATGGTTGGCTCGTGGGTCGCCCAACCCTGCTTTCAGACCGAAGAAGGCAAAGATGGTTAAGCAGCCTTCTCAGGATGACGCTCCTGCGACCAGTACGGTGACCGGCTCCGAGGCCATTCATCAGGTATGCGGGCCGATTATAGGGTTTTATCATTACTCTAATTCTGACTTTTCCCTGCGCAAGAGATGCCTCGCGAGGATAGGGTCGGGGGAGTGGAGCTGAGACGCTCCTCCCCACGTGTATCTGAGCGAGTTGCAAGCCCCTCGGCTATGGGATCCACTCCTATCTCGATCTCGAGCATTCCTCCGACCACTGGTGAGTTCTTAACTCCCCATCCTCGCCTTTCGCCTGATTGTGCCTCATCTCACCATTGTTGTTGCAGCTTCCACCCCGAGGGCCACCGACCTGTCCCCGCTAGTCACACGGTCTCCGACCTGCCTCAGATTGGGAAAGTCCTTCGTGACTCTTGAAGGCGAGCTATTCCAGGGCCAACCAAGTACCTCTCGCCCGCACGCTAGCACGAGAGATGTGCCGATTCTAGGTGAGTCCATACATTCACCTGCCCATCATCGCCTGACTATTCCGCTAAATCTCTCTCTCTCTCACTCTTCTTCAGGTTTCCACCAGTTGTCCTCCTTTGAAGCTGAAATGAGCTATGGGTACTCGCCCCCCTTCCCATGACCGCATCTCTGAATACCTGGGTGACCCTTAGTATATTGAGGAAATGAAAAAGCGGGTGACCCGGTTGTTCCAAAAGCATTCCCTGATGATATGGGAGGTTTGCGGCAAGGTGGACGAGGACAAGGCAGAGAAAGAGGTGCGCTTAGGGGTCTTGGAGGGCGTAAGGCACCCAGAAGATGGCTACAGGGCGAATTCACCAGGAGTACATATCACGCGGGTAGAGGAATGACTCATGCATGCCACAGAATAGGTCGACCTGGCCTAGCGGGAATTGCTGGTGGTTCACGAGTATTTCTACCCTTGCCTACCGCCCCGTTCCGGGGTATGAGGGCAGGGTAGGTGGAAGTGGATTCAGTATTGAACCATAAGCCCCGTGGCTGCCAGCTTGTGGACCGAGGTCGTGCCTGCCCTCAGGACCTCTGCCCGCGTGATTCATAATCGCGAACTCATTTTTTTTCCTTTCTCTTTTTCTTTGGGAGGGCCTTCCCCTCCCCTTTGTTATTATTTGAGACCAGACTCGCCCGCTAATGGGCTCTCATTTATGTATATAATTTTATTTTCACTCGCTGGTTTCCTTTGCTATTATTTAGCTTCTCTTAGGGGGCAGCGCGAGACAACCTGGCTCGCTCACCTTCTAGGCGGGTGCGAGTCAGCCTGGCTCACTCGCCTCTTATCTCGTTGTCGCATAGATTTCATAGGACCACGACAAGTAGGTAGGTATTAGGGGCAGGCTCGAATATCGAAGCGTCAAAACACATTTTTGCTATCTGCACCCCTCCTGCCTTAAGTACATTTTCCCTCCACTTTTCCTTTCTATAAATAGCTCACTCTGCCCTCATCCACCTACCGCATTTAAATTCTTCCTCTGCACCTTCTCTCCTGCATCCGATTCTCAGCTCGCCACTTTTTGCGAGAACTCCAACGTCTAACCCGCTTACCGGATCGTGAGATGGGAGGAGACAATGGTGAGGCTGAGTGGAGGAGCAAGTGTGCGCGGACCTTCTCAGATTATCCCTTCATCTCCACTAATATTACCAAAAATGAGCTCGTCTTGGTGGTCACCAATTTCATCCCGCCCGGGTTTGAGGCGAGGCGTCCAGGAGAGGAGTAGAAGATCTTGGTGCATGCATTCCATGCTTCTTTTATTTGCTAATAACAAATCTCATTTGTATTTGATCTTTGGGTGTTTATGATATGCAGATATCAGAGGTCTAGCTTTAATGGATTTAGGGGATGTTTCGGGTCAAAACAGATGAGCATTGAAGATATCGCCAGGCGATATTGGGTATTACCCACAGGCGACAGCAAATTCTGCGCTCAACGATCGACGAATCAGCGCTCGACGATCGACGATCGCCATTTGACGACTCTCCATTACAATATAGAAGATGTCGCCAGGCGATATTGGGTATCGCCCACAGGCGACAGCGACGATCGACGAATTTGCGCTCGATGATAGACGAACGATGTTCGACGAATCAACAATGCGAAAATCAGGAGTTCATGGGACACATGGCAGCAGTTATCTCTATCACCAGTTGGCAATACCCAGTGTCGCCAGGAGATAGTCCACGTTCGACGATCAATGAATCTGTGATGTGAAAATGAGGAGTTTGTGGGACACGTGGCAATAGTTACCGATATTGCCAGGTGGCAATACCAGTGTCGCCATACGATATCACCAATGTATAAAATCCATTCAATTTTCTGAGGAGATTACAAATTTCATTACTTGGAGCACACCTTCCAATTTAGATGAACTAGAGAGCTCCAGATCCTAGATTTACTCCATATTCTCAAGAAGGACGAAGCACAAAAGATTGATGGCACGCTCACAACATTCAAAGCAACCCTGGCTAGGATTCGTCGTCATCATCAGCACTTTGTTTGAAGGGAGTTTTTATTCAGAAGTTTTGAATTTGTCCTATTTTTATTCCTATTATAAACCTATTATAATTGAGAGGGGAAATCGCCGCCTTGTGCTTGGCGTCTAAGTCCTTGCGTGGTTTTGGGGAAATCGCCACCTTGTGCATGGCGTTTAAGTCCTTGCGTGGCTTAGGGAAAATCACCTCCTTGTGCATGGCGTTCAAGTCCTTGTGTGGCTTAGGGAGAAAGCATTGCCTTGTGTACAGTGTCTAGGTCGAGGTAGATCTAGGGGAGGCTAGTAGTAAGATCTAGGAAGAGATACTCTTTAGCCTGCCGGTTCTTGGTAGAAGGACCGACGAAAACAAAAGTATATTGTATTTTTCATAAGCCTTGGTCTCTAACTCTATAGAGATACCTTGTATTCACTTTAGTACTTTTGAAATAAATTGTTATATTTTAGCTTTTCTAAACTTTAAGGTGTTTAAGTTTGCTTATGAAAAATTAGACTCCATTCCATAATTTCTACTAGCATTGTTTTATTCACCAAGTAAAGTTTGTTTAGCTTAAGAAAAATTTATTAACCCGTATTCACCCCCACCCTTCGAAGGGCGCCGTAAGATCCAACACTTGGTATCAGAGCTAGGTTGCTCCGAAATCGGTTTCACCACCGGGACTAATGACACAAAACAGTCACATATTTTTTGAGTGGCGAGGTATAAGTAGACCTCCCTTATTCACAGGCACTGACTACAACTATTGGAAAGCTCGAATGCGATGCTTTCTAATACCACTTGATATCGACGTTTGCGGCATGTTAGAAACATGCTACACCTCTCCTATAGTTGTAGTAGGAAATGTCTCAATGGAAAAACCCAAGGGTAAATGGGATGAAGCTGATAAGCTTCGCTGCAAGAATAACGCTAAGACAATGAACGCATTATTCTGCGCATTAGATAGGACTGAATTTAATCGTGTTTATGCATATGAAACTTCATATGATATATGGAATCTCCTTGAAGTTACTCAAGAAGGCACATTGTAGGTGAAATACTCGAAGCTTTTCTAGTTAGAGTCAGAGTTTGAGAAGTTCAAGATGGAAGTTGATGAGGATGTAGACTCCATGTACACAAGGTTCAGTAAGATAGTGAACGACTCGAGGATCCTTGGAAAGAGTTTCTCAAACGGAGATTTGGTGAGAAAGATACTTAGATCGATTCCCCCGAAGTTCAATCCAAAGGCCACTGCCATCTCAGAGTCACACGATCTAAAGTCTCTCCAAATTGAGAATCTAATAGTCAATCTGAAAACCCATGAAGTAGAATTGAGGATTCAACAACAAGAGTATAGCCTGGAGCCAAGAAAGAAAGCATTGGCGTTGAAGCCTAAGAAGGAAATGGAATGTGAATCCGATGAAAGTGATGATGGAGATGAAGAGATCCTGTTCGTAAAGAAATTCAGGAAATTCATGAGAAATACTGAAAGGAGAAATTCGTTCAGGAAATTCTTCAAGAAGCAAGAGTCTGCATATAGGAAAGGAAAATCAAAAGCTGAAGGAGAGGATGATGAACAGAGATCACCACTTGAGTGCTATCACTGCAGGAGAGTAGGTCACATTAAGAGCAAGTGCCCAAAATATCTGAAACAGCAGAAGGAGAAGTGGCACAAGAAGAAAGACAAGAGAACTGATTTAAAGGCAGAAACGTGGGATGACACCACTTCTGAGTAGTCAAGCAGTTCAGGTTCAGAAACTGAGGAGGCGACCAACATGTGCCTGATGGGAAAGAGTATTTCAATGTATGATGAAGAGAGCAATGTGCATAGTGACACTGAGGTAACTCCTGAATCTTATGATGATTTATATTCTGAATTTTTAAGAATCTGCAAATATCTAGACAAAAAATTGGATGAAATACAGGTGCTTAAATCTGAAAATAAAAAATTAAAAAAATGAAGTAAAAGTACTCGGGAAAGAGAAAGTAACTTGTCAAGAGGATTGTCCCTCTTCGACAAGGATACTAGAACTTGAGAAAGATCTCTCTAAGTCTCATACTCGGGTTGAATCTCGTACAAGAGAGAAAGAGGCCTTAGAGATATCTCTAAAACTTTCACAATCTCAAGTAGAAGGCAATAAAAAGTCCTTCGCAAACCGTTGCGACACCGTAGTTGCCGAAAACACTGCGTTGAGAGGACTAGTCCGTGATTTAGAAATGGCCACTAACAAGTTTGGAATTGGTCAAAAATCACTGAATATGATTTTGGGGAGCCAGTATTATGGTTCTGCAAATTACGGACTTGGGTACTCTCCAGAACACTATCTCCCGGCGACATCCACTGTCGCCGACGATAAGGAAAAGTCCAGAAAATCATTTTTTAAAATTAAAGATAATAAATATACTATCACTGTTACTCCTAGAAAGAATTCAAATCTTATTTTGAAACACCCGTCGACTTCTTTCATCAAATGTGCCAAATGTAATAAGTTTGGTCACATAACGCACACTTATAAGAAGGCGGGACATTGTTCTATTAAACAAATCTGAGTACCTAAGGTTTCCACCTATATTATGGGAGGGACCACTTGGGTAACTGGATCTTTACTCTCATCCTCTTTCTAGGTGTGTCAGCAGGCTAAGGACAAGGAAGACATATGGTACTTGGACTCAGGGTGTTCCAAGCACATGACGGGCAACCAATCAAAGTCCCTTAGCTTAGAAATGAAGAAAGGAAGAGTAGTTACATTTGGTGATAACGGAAAAAGGGAAGATCATCGGCATCAGAGTAGTAGGTAACAAATCCTTTACTATCTCAAATGTTTTGTATGTCAAAGGTTTGAAGCATAATTTAATTTCAATAAGTCAACTATGTGATGTTGGCTTAAATGTCTTATTTAATTCATCTTCAAACTTGTGCAAAATTATTGATTTCAAAACTAATGATACTGTTCTTACTGATCCTAGATTTCAAAATGTTTACATGATTAGATTAAAAGACTTGTCACATTCTTCTTCAAAATGTTTTATTTCTAAAAATGATGAATTAGATTTGCGGCATATGCGTCTTAGACATTCTAGTTCCAAGATAATTGTAAAATTGTCTCAAAATAAACTAATTAAAGGTTTACCTATTTCGCATGGAAATCTATCTTCTTTATGTTTATCATGTCAAAAAGGAAAATTTTCAAAATCTTCATTTAAGAGCAAAAATGTTGTTTCCACTACTGGCCTTTATATTTGGTTCATATGGATTGGTTTGTCCAGTTCATACACTAAGTCTATGTGGTAGAAAATACACTTTTGTTTTAATTGATGATTACTCTCGTTTATGTTGGAGAATTTTCTTATCATCCAAATCTTATGCATTTTTAGAATTTTCCAAATTATGTCTTCATGTTCAAAATGAACTAGATTTAAAAATAAAATGCATTCGTTGTGATCTTGGAGGTGAATTTGATAAAGAAAATTTTGTATTCTTTTGCAATGAGTTAGGTATTAAACATGAATTTTTCGCTCCTCACACACCACAACAAAATGGTGTGGTAGAGAGGAAAAATAGGACTTTGCAAGAACTAGCTCGTACTATGCTATCAGAATACAAATTACATAAATCTTTTTTGGGCAGAAACCATTAGCACTTCTTGTTAGGTTATAAATCGTGTAATGCTTCGACCTTTCTTGAAATTAACATCTTATGAATTATACTTCCAAAAGAAACTAAATGTATCTTATTTTAAAGTTTTTGGATGTAAATGTTTTATTTTGAACACTAAGGATAATTTAGGCAAATTTGATGAAAAGAGCTATGAAGGCATTTTTATTGGTTATTCTTCAACTAGTAAAGATTATAGAGTTTACAACAAACGGACTAAAATGATTGAAGAAACTATTCATGTTAAATTTGATGAGCTTTTCCCTTCTATAAAATCTAATAATACAGGTCAAGATGAAGAGCCCTTCCCCTTCCTCTGCAGAGGTTGGACGATGATGAAATCCTTGGAGAGAAAGAGGGAGAAAGAGAAGATGAACAACAACAAGAAGAAGTGCAAGAATATGTGCCTCCAAGCGAGCTAAGATTCTCAAAAGATCATCCACATGATTTAATTATTGGAGAACCATCAATATGGGTAAGCACTCGTTCATTATTACATGATTTATTTTCAAATATGCGCTTTATTTCTGATATAGAACCTAAAAATGTTGAAACCGCTTTGAATGATAATTCTTGTTTTTTAGCTATAACTGAAGAGCTTAATCAATTTGAATATAATAAGGTTTGAAAATTAGTAAGAAGATCGCCAAATCATCCTGTTGTAGGTGTTAAGTGGATATTCAA
Source organism: Platanthera guangdongensis (assembly GCA_039583875.1). NCBI lineage: Eukaryota > Viridiplantae > Streptophyta > Magnoliopsida > Asparagales > Orchidaceae > Platanthera > Platanthera guangdongensis. The sequence goes on from CM077167.1 coordinate 150,033,637, forward strand.
GAATAAAATGGATAGTGAATCTAGGGTCACTAGGAACAAAGCGAGACTTGTAGCAAAAGGTTATTCACAAGTTGAAGGAATAGTTTTTGATGAAACCTTTGCACCCATAGCACGGTTAGAAGCAGTTAGAATATTTCTTGCATTTGATTGTTTTAAAAGATTTAAACTACTTCAAATAGATGTTAAAATGGCTTTTCTTAATGGGTATATCAAGGAAGAGGTTTATATAGAACAACTTTCAGGCTTTGTTGATGTTAAGTTTCCTGATCCTGTTTTTAAATTAGAAAAAGCCCTTTATGATTTGAAACAAGCACCCCGATCATCGTATGATAGATTGACTGTTTATTTATTAAAGAATGATTACAAAATGGGTAGTGCTGATTGTACTCTATTTATTAAACATTTTCATGATGACCTTATAGTTTTACAAATATATGTTGATGATATTATTTTTGGATCCACGAATGAATAATTGTGTGATAATGTTATAAAAATTATGAAAAATGAATTTGAAATGAGCATGGTATGCGAACTCACTTATTTTCTTAGTTTTCAAATTACTCAAAAACATGATGGAATATTTATTTATCAATCTAAATATATTCATGATATATTAAAAAGGTTTGGATTTGAAAATCTAAAACAAGCAAATACCCCCATGAGTGTCTCTTTGAAATTAGGAAAGGATGAACGTGGTATCTCCATAGATCAAACATTATATAGAGGAATGATAGGATCACTATTATATTTGACTGCATCCAGACATAATATTATGTTTGTTGTATATTTATGTGCTAGATTTCAAGCTAATACCAAATAATCTCATCTAAAAGCGGTTAAATGTATTTTTAGATATCTTATTGGCACATCTAAGTTAGGTTTTTAGTATCCTCACAACGATACCTTTATTTTATATGGATTTTTTTGATTCTGATTATGCTGGCTGTTCATTAGACCGTAAGAGCACAAGTGGTACCTGTCACTTTCTTGGCCCTTCGCTAATTTCGTGGTCGAGTAGGAAATAGAATTCTGTTGCCTTATCCACCACTGAGGCCGAGTACATTGCACTAGGTAGTTGTTGTGCACATGCTCTTTGGATGAAGCAAACTTTAGAGTACTTTTGAATTGTACATGATACAATTGAATTAAAATGTGATAATAAAAGTGCAATTGACTTAACATATAATCCGGTTCAACATTCTAGGTCCAAACACATTGATGTGCGTCATCACTTCATTAGAGACCACATAAAGCTAAATACAATTAAAGTCAGTTTTATTGGCACTGATTCACAGTTTATCCATATCTTCACAAAATCACTTCCAGATTCCCGTTTTTCATTGTTAATATTAGAACTAGGAATCTTGGATATTACAAGCTAATGAATTGACATAATAAGTAAACAACAAACTCTAGTTAACATGAAAGTGATGATTAAGCATCAAGTAAACCACAAATGTTAAGAGTCAATAATAATATTACAGCTGCACTACGTCATAATATTACAACATGAAAATCTTACACAGATAAGATGAAAATTTAAATAACCTCACTATCACTGGCAACAGTGACTGTCACCGGGCGATAGTGCCAACATTTCAAATCACCTCGAAATCTTTAGAAATTACTGTTATCACCTGCACTTGTGTCTCCTTGATCATCAACTGAGCTATGTTCACTGCTTCTCGTTCGGCGAGGGCGGCGAATAGATGTTCGGGGAGGCTCCATCACTGGATTCTCCCATTCGGCCATTTTTGCTGGAGTGGGCTTCAATTTGAGGCTTTTGGTCAGAAATTTGAAGAATTTCTGAACCACCTGTAAGTTCTTCTTCACTTCCCGCTTATGTTCTTCAAATAACTCTCGAAAGTCGTCCAAACCTTCCCACAACGATCCACCTCTTTGGAGTGGTGGGTTACGGATAGTGGATACAGGTTCACTACTCCTTGTTGACCCTCCTCGGGTTGATCGGCTAATGGAAGGAATTCCACTCATAGCAAATATTAATGGCATACATTCATACAAATCCAGATCTATCCAAGTGTATTTATTATATAAAATACGTTAGATAACAGCTCCTAGTGGTAGCTTGTTTAATTTCTTCTAAGTAAGACTCTTTAGCCTGTATGCATAGCGTATTATTGATAGGATAAAGTCTGCCATATCGAACAGCTCCCACTCCAAGATCATATATGTGACATAACTTAATTGAGCCGTTATCTTCCATTTATCACCTGACTTGAGTAAAACAGTGTGCCTCAATATATCTTGCACTAGTCGTGCATCGTTAGTGAGAGGGGTCGTAGATTGAATAAGTATTTTGATGGAATTTCCATGAAAAACCAAGTTCAAAAGTGTCCATTCTCTATCTTTTCGATAATTCTCTACTACATCAATGTTAGTTTGATGTTCTATTTATTGAAGCTGAAAAACGATCTTCTATGGAGTTCACCCTCGGGGAAGGGGTGATCGCGCACCTACTTTGCTCCTGCAGGCAAAATAATGAGGGAAATAAGGAAGAACTGACCCAAGGGCTCGGTGGGGAGGACCCACCACACACCCAGAAGATCTTAGAGCGCTTCCCCTCCTTAGCCAAAGGCCGAGCTAAGGTATCCTCAGAAAGCACTTGAGAGATGGAGCAAGAGAGAACAGGAAGCATGCTTTCTGAGGTACCTCTTGGGTCCTATTTATAGATTTCTGAAAACAGCCTGCAAATAGCCAACTCCCGCTCCCCTGAATGGCTATGTGCAGTCCAGGTTGGCCTACCAACAGCGTAACTCCGCTGTTCTGAAAGGCTATGGGCAGGCCAACGAGGGAAAAATGGTAAAAAGTACCTCATAGACCAGGGCGAGCTGAGGAGCTCGGCCACCCCTGAAGGTCCCGCTCGCCTACTGTCTACCGAGCTCCATAGGGCGATTGCGAGCTGGCTACGGTGCTCGATATTTGATCTTCATTCATTAGTCGAGCTCAACTCGACGAAGCTCGGGCTTAGCTCGGCGAGTGCCGAGCTTGGGGTCGACGAATGCCGAGCTCGGCCTTCAAATTTCCCTGCCGAGCTCGCCTGCTGCCTTCAGATTTCCCCGCCGAGCTCATCTCCTGCCTTCAGATTTCCCTTCCGATCTCGCCTGCTGCTAGGGCGATCTGAACCGGCCGGTCTGGTTCCTGGCAACCCCACTCACCGGATACAGGGTTGTACACAATCCCCGCTCTTTTTGAGCTTGGAAAAGCTCGGAAAGAAACATCCAACCACAAGTGTTCGGCGAGTGCGGGGTGAACCAGAGAGAATCTTCGGGTGGGGTCCACCTGTGGCTATATATATACACCTGCATACATGCCTAACTCTTGCCATTCCCTTTGCTCTAGCCCCGCCGAGATGCCAATCCCAAAGGAGATCCAAGAGCGGCTCGGGCGGATTTGCCAGACCTCAGCTGCTCACGTAGCTGCCTTGACTGCGGTTCCGCCCGCTGTACCGCAGGGTGGTTCGACTGAGCCAAAATCCAAGATGGTGAAGCCATTTCCTCAAGCGGCCGAGCCCATTTATGATGACCTGAGAACCACCTTGGAGCATGGGACTGGCTCCTCCACTCCGCCTTCCCCTACAAATGGCAAGAATATTATTGTCCTCTGCGACAGCCCGGACAGCCAGCTTGATGGCATAGGTGGTGCCACGCCGCGAGACTCCAGCCCGCGAGCCAAGACCACACTTGGGGACTCGCGATTCATAACTCTGGAGAACCGTCCCTGGGATCCGTCCCCTCCCTTTTGGACCTTGGCGGTGAGCTCGCAGAAGCTGAACTCGCCGGTGCACGCCCGCTCCCCTCAGTAAGATGTTGTGACTACGGGGGCGGGTGTGGAAACCATCCCCATCCCGAGATTCGTGCTCCTCTCACCGGGAATGCGCAACCTAGGCCGTGGGAAGGACCTGAGGTTTGTCCCTCCCCGCACCTCCTTGGAGTTGTCGAGCTCGTCAGGTAAACATGGCCTTGATTTCTTATGCAATTTTCCGGCACACCTCCCCTTGCTGATATTTCTATCTTCACAGCTCCCCCCTGCCAATCCACTGCCGAGGAGTCTTTGCGGGTAGCCCATTACTCACCCCTACCCTCCCCTCCCCGAGCTCGCTGGACTTTTACCTTGGCCCTGAAGTGGAGAAAAGCGAGATGACGAGGAGGGGGTCAAGCTTTTCAAGAAACTTGTGTGCGGGCGGCACAAGGTGCAAGAAGTCAACGAGGCGTTACAACGCGACTATGCGCGTCTCGCTGACGAGGTGCGAAGCAGCCAAGCTGGCGAGATGACGTCTCCTTCCCGGCTCCTGGATGAGATAGACGACGGCCTATCGGTGGCGCAGAGTAATTCGGGGAGGATTCGCGAGCTTCTTCGCGCGGGACAGTCTGGGGGATGGGGGATGCGAGGCCAGGGTAGATAGAAGGTGGCTCCCTTACTGAGCAGACCGGCACTCGCCTCCTGGTTTCCCCCTGCCCGCGCGCCCTGTTTTCTTATTCCTGCACTTGACTGCTGTTATAAATAACTCAACATTCTTAGATGTGTGGTAATCAAATAATAAGTATTGCTTTTTATTAATCTTAGCTTGGGGATGGAATGCGCCAAAAGTTGGCGAGCCAGGTGTTGGCGAGCTGGGACGGCGAGCTGGGCCGATTGTACAGCTTGACCCCAGATTTATTTTTCTATAATTAGGCACCCCCACCAACCCCGTACGCCACCTTAACTGCCTGCTTTTTCTCTCTCTTCCTGTGCCCCTTCTCTTTCATATTCGCGCTCCACCCCTTTCTGCGAGCATGGGCAAGACCAATCCTGATGCCGACGGCCGCACCAAATGTGCCCAACATTTCAGAGACTACTGTTTTTTCGAGGGGCACACCAGCGAGGCCGAGTTCGCTGAATTTGTTAGCGACCATGTGCCGCCCGACTTTGAAGCTCACCGACCCAGGGAGGGGGAGGCCATCAACACCTTCTATGACGACGAACTCATGTTCCCCATCTTGCACTTTGAGGTGGGGTTGCGACTCCCCCTTTGGCCGGAAATACGCCAAATCTTGAAGTACTACGGTGCGGTGCCCGCGTAACTGAACTCGAATGCCATTGCCATGATGGTGGCGTTCGCGAGCTACCTCCGGGGCGAGAGGATAGAGTTCAACCTGACAGTGTTCAGGAAACTCTTTTTTCTACAAGGCAACACCGGATGACGTTGCCTACTTCATGGGCTCGCTGATCAAGGTTCGCAAGATCGCAAACAAGCACCACAATTGGATGACGAAGATCGCCTTCATCAAGGGCGATCTCGGCAACATCCCTTTCTCTCCCCGGCAGAAGGACGAGGAGGTCTACCGCCCGCCTGCCATGTCCGGTAACGATGCCGAGCTCTACAAGTTCTTCCTCCACATGGACTTCGAGGTAGCATTCCTGCGAAGGGGCGTCGACTCGCTCCGCCCCGTTCTGCCCGGTGAAGGTATTGTTCTCTCCCCATTGCCGAGCTCGCCATATTGTCCTGGAAATCTTCTAATTTTTCCAAGTTCTTTCATGCACGGGAGCGGCTAATTCCCGTAAACTCGCCATTTGCGGACTCGGGGTTACACGCGGATCCTCTTGCCCACGAAAACGCTATGGTGGAGGCCTGCCATGATGAGGCAGCCTTCTCCAAACCCTCTTCCAGCAAGAGGCGACCTGAGGATGCGGGATCGAGTCCACCCCGTCACAAACAACTACCAAAAAAGATGAGAAGAGCTGTGCTGGCTCCGCGAGCGAAACAACATCAATAATAACAAAGAAGCCCTATATACATGAGCTCGCCCGAGGTCATCCCCGATGGGTCGCCGGAGAGCCCGCTCAAGGAGATCACCAGCAAGGGGAGGGAAATTGCCGAGAACCCTGCTCCTCCCGCTATGAAAAAGGCGGCTCGCGAGCCCTCCCCGCCGAAGGAATACCCCCTCTTCGGCTTTGGGTGGAGGTGGAAGGACTCGACGAGCGAGCCTATGGTTTAGTGGGACGAGCTGGCCCACCGAGTCTCCATATCCACCCTCCACCCCTCTTAGGCTGACCGCGAGCCCGCCACCGATCATGCCTATGTGTTGGAACCCTAGTTCTGATTTGGGCAAGGATCACTATTAGGTTTGTTTAGTTTTACCCATCATGTATAGCCAGGGTCATGGTTGTGTCCTAGAGTCTAGGCCAAGTCCACATCATCACATGGACCAGCATTCAACAGACTGCCAGAGACTCAAGCATTTGTGTCGACACACAAGACTTGTGTCGACACACCAGACAGCCAGACTGTGTCGACACTAGAAGCAATTATGTCGACACTTCAGCAAGGTTGTGTCGACACCAGAAGGCAGACTATATCGACAACAGAAGCAAATGTGTCGACACTTCGGAAAGGCTGTGTCGACACCAGCAGCCAGATTATGTCGACACACAGGACTTGTGTCGACACACTAGAAGCCAGATTGTGTCGACACACAAAGAACATCTATCGACATCAACTGTGTCGACACAAGAAGCCATTGTGTCGACACACAGGACTTGTGTCGACACATTCCACAGAAGCTGTGTCGACACCAGCAGTTAAAGAAGAACTGTTGACTCAGCTTGACGAACTCCAAGCTCAGGTCGACGATCGTTGAACTCAAGACAGCTCGACAAAATAAGAAACTGAGCTCGACGATTTGCAAGCCCCGGTCGACGAATTCTGTGCATTTATTCTAAGCCTATTTATTTACAGCTGACAGAATTTATGCCTTAATTAAAGGAGATTACAACTATCAGAATTAATGATATATATTCTTATGAATATAGCCGTTTGGAGGCTGCATTAATTATGGATTGAATCAGGATTTAATACTAATTGATTCCCAAAGAAATTACCATTTCTCAGGAATGATTCAGCCGTCTTTAAGAGAAATGAATTCAAATGTTTGAATGAGACCGACAAGAGATATAATAAGAAATATAGATACAAAGATATACACACAGAGATACATAGAACACAGCAGTGTGTAGAGACACGGTGAAGGCATTCCTTTTTACAGAGAAGGAGGAACTCTGCATCAATCCATATACTATCAGAGTTTCTCATCTGCTCCAGGCTTCTCAAGAGACACACAATCAATATCAGTCTAAGAAGCTTGCTGCAGACATCATTAATCTGAAGGCCTATCACACTGAAGCAAAGCTCCATCTTCCTGAACCATTCCACATCTCAGGGGGAGCCTTTTGCTAACATCAAATCCACATAAGTCTTCTCAGTTGTATATTGAGAAAGAGAAGACATAATCATGTCTCATCCCCCCACTGTATAAAGGGTTATAACTCCCTTCAAAAGTTAACCCCCTTGGTTGCAAGTCTCCTGATCAAAATACTTGAGGATTGGTTTTTGATCACCTGATCAAAAGCTCATTGGTGTCAGACACCTGATCAAAAACCTGAGTGGATTCCTACCAGGGTGGTAGAAGAATGGATGTACCTAGGTTGGGGAATCAGTATAAATCCTTGTGTCTTCCGTGTTGCTTGATTTCTTGCTTTATATTTGTGCTGTGATTTTTTGTTCTAAGAATATAGATATAACTCTACCTAGTGCAAGTTAAGATCTATCCCTACCTTTCAATTGGTATCAGAGGGAGGTTTTCTTGGTTGTATAGACTAACATCTGAACCAAAACGATCTGATAGATCTTATACATCTTTAGAGTTTATCATTGCACAAAATGAAGATTTTTCAAGCACTAGACCTCCTATGTGCAATATTGATAAGCTTGCACTATGGAAGACAAGGATTAGGTTTTATATAAACTCTATTGATGAAAACATTTTTAATTCCATTTTGACAGGACCAACTCAACCTCAGGAAACATCGAGTATCAATATTGTTCCATCATCTCAATGGACAGATGCCTAGAAAAGGATGAAGATTGCTGATTCACAAGCAATGAACATACTTGCACAATCAATATCTGATGACATTTTTTCGGAAGTTGCTGAATGTTCATCTGCAAAAGATATGTGGGACTCCCTCAAGCAATGGTTGCAGGATCAGCTAAAGGAAGAAAATGTGAAGCTGAAACTTGGAGTGACTCTGAAGCTTCTTCCTGTACAACTGATGATGAAGAAGAGTCAAGAGCAAGAGAGTTCTGCTTAATGACAATAAATGCCTCTTGCAGCAACCTTGATGAAGAATCAGACTCTGATGAAGAATCAGAATATGAATCAAAAGAAGATCAGGTAATCTCTACCCTTGATCTTTCAACAGAAGAATTTAAAACTGATTTTAAATTATTATGTAAAGACTTAATTCAATCCGAGAAGGAAATAAAACTTCTCAGAGAGAAATTAAATACTGTATCTTTTGAAAATATAAAACTCAAAGAAGATTTAAAAAAGGCTCTTGAACTAATAAGTTATTTAGAATCAATTAAAGGAAAAGATAAATTAAAGGAAATAGATAAAATTACTGAAGAATTACAAAAGAATAAATCAAATCAATTTAAAAATTTTCAGAAATTTTTTGTTCAAAATAATTCGTCGAACCGAGATCGACGAAAACAACATCATTCGTCGAACAAATCTCGACGAACTATGAACAAAGATGTCAATCTTAACTGGTCAGGAATCTTTTCTCGACGAAATAAATATGTTTCGTCAAACAGAGGTCGACGAAAATGGAATAGAGAAAACAATTTCCATTATTCTCTGAGCAGAGATCGACGATCTCAATACCATTCGTCGAACTGAGTTCGACGAAATGACCTTAATTCGTCGAACTCAAGAGTCCAAAATAGAAATTTTTATCAAACTCAATATTTTAAAAATCCTTTTTCTGAGTGGATAATCCCTCCTAGGAAATATCATCCACTTGGTTATGAAAGTCAACCTGGATATTCTTTTATTTCCAATTATTATAAAAGAGAACGAAGACCCAAGGTAATCTGGGTCCAGAATTTCTAACTTCTCTTTGCAGGAAAAGACTTCAGTCTCAGCCAATACACAGAATAAATCAATGGCTGTATAGCGAGAGATTGATTGAAAGGCTACAGTAGTAGAGAGAGACTGTTTATTCTAATAGATCATAAAATCTACTCAAATTAGGGGCAAGGAATGTGTGCAAGGAAAAGTAATTAGGGAGAAGTTTTTGTTTGCTTGGATGGATGCAGTATTAGCTATATTTTATTTATTTTATTTTAAAAGCACCCATGTACATCTGCTGAACATTCTTATAAATCAGGCAGATTGTTTTTGCTTTGCATTGTTATTTATTTTTATGTAAATAGTGTCCTCACCCAAATAGGGGGAGATTGTTGGAACCCTAGTTCTGATTTGGGTAAGGATCACTATTAGGTTTGTTTAGTTTGACCCATCATGTATAGCCAGGGTCATGGTTGTGTCCTAAAGTCTAGGCCAAGTCCACATCATCACATGGACTAGCATTCAACAAACTGCCAGAGACTCAAGCATTTGTGTCGACACACAGGACTTGTGTCGACACACCAGACAACAAGGCTATGTCGACACCAGAAGCAATTGTGTCGACACTTCAGCAAGGCTGTGTTGACACCAGAAGGCAGACTGTGTCGACACTAGAAGCAAATGTGTCGACACTTTGGAAAGGCTGTGTCGACACCAGCAGCCAGATTGTGTCGACACACCAGAAGCCAGATTGTGTCGACACACAGGACTTGTGTCGACACACAAAGAACATCTGTCGACATCAACTGTGTCGACACTAGAAGCCATTATGTCGACACACAGGACTTGTGTCGACACATTCCACAGAAGCTGTGTCGACACCAGAAGTTAAAGAAAAGCTGTTGACTCAGCTTGACGAACTCCAAGCTCAGGTCGACGATCGCTGAACTCAAGACAGCTCGACGAAATAGGAAACTGAGCTCGACGATTTGCAAGCCCCGGTCGATGAATTCTGTGCATTTATTCCAGGCCTATTTATTTACAGCTGGCAGTATTAATTAAGGCTTAATTAAAAGAGATTATAGCTATCAGAATTAATGCTATATATTCTTATGAATATAGCCATTTGGAGGCTGCATTAATTATGGATTGAATCAGGATTTAATGCTAATTGATTCCCAAAGAAATTACCATTTCTCGGGAATGATTCAGCCGTCTTCAAGAGAAATGAATTCAAATGTTTGAATGAGACAGACAAGAGATATAACAAGAAATATAGATACAGAGATATACACACAGAGATACACAGAACACAGCAGTGTGTAGAGACACAGTGAAGGCATTCCATTTTACAGAGAAGGAGGAACTCTGCATCAATGCATATACTATCAAAGTTTCTCATCTGCTCCAGGATTCTCAAGAGACAGACAATCAATATCAGTCTAAGAAGCTTGCTGGAGACATAATTAATCTGAAGGCCTATCACCCTGAAGCAAAGCTCCATCTTCCTAAACCATTGCACGTCTCAGGGGGGAGCCTTTTGCTAACATCAAAACCACATAAGTCTTCTTAGTTGTACATTGAGAAAGTGAAGATAAAATCATCTCTCATCCTCCCATTGTATAAGGGGTTATAACTCCCTTCAAAAGTTAACCCCCTTGGTTTCAAGTCTCTTGATCAAAAGACTTGAGGATTGGTTTTTGAGCACCTGATCAAAAGCTCATTGGTGTCAGGCACCTGATCAAAAACCTGATTGGATTCCTACCAGGTTGGTAGAAGAGTGGATGTACCTAGGTTGGGGAACCACTATAAATCCTTGTGTCTTCTGTGTTGCTTGATTTCTTGCTTTATATTTGTGCTATGATTTTCTGTTCTAAGAACATAGATATAACTCTAACTAGTGCAAGTTAAGACCCATCCCTACCTTTCACTATACACTAGGCTTCGACCTATATGGCTGCGAGGAAGTTGAGACCTACAAGGGTATCCCTCTGCGATAGCTGGTCCATGAGGGTCTGCAGGCCCATATGCGAGCTATGGATCTCCACCACATGGTGGTCCACCATAACTTTAACCTCAGCAACCTCCTCCAGAAGGTCGAGCAAGCACGCGACGTCACCAAGGACAAGGTTGTCGACCTGGCGAGGCAGTTCAGCAATGCTGAGAATCTTCTCACCCAGGCTGCCGACGGACTGGTAAGTGTCGGGCTATTGCCTATCCTTCTCCCTTAGGATTTTTTTTCTCTGTCATTGATGTACTTTTTCTTATCAAGATGCCAAGGTTTCTGGGTAGTTGCGGGCTCGCGCCGCCAGGCAGGAGGTGGAGATTGACCAGCTGCGCGCTCGCCTTGCCGAGCTGGAGGGGACGAATGCGAAGCTGATGGAGTAGAACACAAGCCACTGCCGCGAGGTCCGCCGCCAGGCGAAGATCTTATTCCCAGCTCACAATGTCAAGCCCAGCTCCCCTACAAGAGCCCGAGGATCTTCGGCGAGGCTGACATCGCTGAGAGGCTGCAGATTAACTCCATCCAAACTGCCGAATGTACCCTACAGATAATGAAGGATACAAGAGTGCTGGTGGAGGGTTGCGAGGAGATCTCAATCCGGGACCTGATGCTGAGTCTATTGTCGGCGACGCTGCCCAGCAAGAAGGAGGATAGCCTTGACGCGCTCTTCGGGAAGTGCTTCTAGGACCTGTCTGGCGGAGAGGGGGAGGATCACCAATCTGGCAAGGGGGGCAAGGGCTAGTCATGTACTTTTCTTTTTGTAGTCTCGCCGAGGCGAGCTCTGATGAAGCCCGCGAACAAACTCTTATGTGGGTGGTTGGTTCGATGAGTCGAACGTCGCTGGATTGCTTAGGTAGGCAAGTGCACCTATCGCAAGTAATATAGAATATTCAGAGGGAATATCCAGATCGTAAATTTCCCGGGAACGGGTTGATTATCCCTACTGCTCCGAAAGCACTATTATTTTACCGAAATAGTAAGTTGTTGATTTTAACTAAAATAAGGCGGAAATAGATTAAGATTAAAGACGATGAAGAGATAACACTCGGTATCGAATTACGTTAGGATTAAAAATAGATTTGAATAACTAGAGATCTAAAGCTTCAATTTAATTAAAGCCGAAACTTGGCCGTGGAGGTTCCAAAATAATGAGCTCACCTATCTCTAGGAATATCACTCACTTGGACATTAAGGCTATTCGATCGGGCTCTCGTTCGACGAAGGATTCCTCTTAATGCCCGCAGTATGCTAAGAACCCCGCTATTGGGTGGGGAACCCAATCCGGTAGAGTTAGCGAGCCTCCTCTCTCGAGGGTTAGTGCGGAACTCTCTTTACCCAGGGGTGATCAGTCCATATGCACGACCTCTCGGCTAGCTAGCGTATGGATAACGAAAATAGAGCCCACACATCGATATGTGGTTCTACGCGTCGTTAACCCGGGATAAACCTTAAGTTTTTAATTAAATAGAAAAATAAGACCTTTAGTTCTTTAAAACATTGTAATACCCCAAACCTCTTCGATAACGAGGGCCAAAAGCGATTAGCGACTCATCGGAATGGGGATAGCTTATAAGTTTGATTAGGCGAGCGTTCTAAACTATTCGCTGAAGGGTTATAAAGATAATAAGAAGAAAAGCAAGATAACCTAATATTAGAAAAGTTACTATAAATAAAACACACCCACACTCATCCAAACACATAATGAAGAGACAGAAATATAACTAAGTTACAAGTAACAGAAAATTGCATAATTGAAATTGCAAGTTCCACTCAAACGAGTGGGCAGGACATATAAGCTGAAAATTTGCAAGTCCTAATCAAACGAGTAGGACTGAAATGAAAGCAAGTCCTGCTCAAATGAGTAGGCGGAAATAAATGCGATTACAAGTCCTTCTCAAATAATTACTGGGAAATAAAGTCCGGCCATTTAACTCCTAGCGAGTAGGCGGAAGATAAAAACCTGCCATTTAACTCAAATGAGTAGGCCGTAAATAAAAGCTGAAAATTACATGTCCTACTCAAATATTTACAGGGAAATAAAGTCCGGCCAATTAACTCCTAGCGAGTAGGCGGAAGATAAAAAAACAATAAGTCCTACTTAAATAATGTCCAACCATTTAACTCCTACCGAGTAGGCGGAAGGTAAAAAACAACAAGTCCTACTTAAATAAAGTCCAGCCATTTAACTCTTAGCGAGTAGGAGAAAAATAAAAACCTGTCATTTAACTCAAATGAGTAGACGGTAAATAAAAGAAACACACACTTGCTGAAATTAAAACACACACTTGCATTAATAAAAAAAACACACACACACATGACAAAAAATGAAATACTCACACTGCAGAAAGTAAATACTCACACTTGCAAATCCTACTCAAATGAGTAGGTGAAAAATTAAAGACACACCATTTAACTCTTAACGAGTACGTGGAAATAAATGCACACACGCACACACTCTACGTAACTGGAGAAAGCAATAAAACTTATCTCATACACGCAAGCACGCAGGCGAAAAAAATTAAGAAAAAGAAAGTTATCGAAAAATTAAAACAACTGCATTTCTACCGCCAGAATGCCGTAGAAATGCATAAAAAGTTGAAATAAAATTTTTTTGAGAAAAAATCTTTTTAAGTAATTGCGAAAATCAAAGTTGTTGAAAAATTAAAATAACACATTATACATTCTTATAGCTTTGTAAAACAGTTTAAAAAGTGGAAGAAAGCTAAAAAGAAGCAGCAGTTTTATAATCAAAATGAAGAAAAATCTAAGTTAAGAGGAATGAAAACCACCTTTTTATTGTTTTACAAGTTCATAAGAACGAATTTTGAAGCATAAAAATCCTAAGTCTAACCAATTCTAAAGAGTATGATAAGGAAAACGTCTATAATAACGGCTAGAAATTTTGAGAAAAATGAAAGTAAAACAAAAGGTTTTTCGATTTAAAACATAAATTTCGCAATTTTAACTCATACACGCACACACACAATATGAAAATGAAAACATAAATACATAAGATTGGTGAAAAGGGGGCCATTAGAGACATTTCAGAGCATGCAAGGATGAAAAACTAACGATTTTATTACAAAAGTAGTTGATTACAAGAGCCTAAACAAACAAACTTAAGAAGGAGGGGGGGGGGGAGTCCTTACATAGCACTAAAGCAAGCTCCAAACAGTAGTCCTTGTCAACAAAATGGTTCAAAAATTTGGAACCCTTAACTCATACAGCAGCTGGCCTTCTATAGACAAAATTTTCCAAGTACACGCCCACTGACACGGGCGTGTCAGGGGGCGTGTCACTACTATTCAGATGGCGGCGGTGATTCGATTGGAGATTTGACATTGCAGCTGAAAACGCAGCGGTCACGCCCCATGTCACGGGCGTGATAATGGGCGTGTCGACACTATTCATCATCAAATTTCAGCGATTTGATGGCATTGTTGACTTCGGGAGGTCCACGTGGACGTCACGCCCTATGTAACGGGCGTGACTGTGGGCATGTCGGGGACGTTGAAGTGGGCGTCGTTTGCGCCGAAAAGTCGCCGGCGGCGGTTTTTCGGCCAGGTGGAGGAGTCACGCTCTAGGTCACGGGCGTGACTGGGGGCGTGTCAGCTTGGTCGACGATCGTCGAGCGAATTTCGTCGAGCTTGATTGTCACGGCCATGGTCACGGGGCGTGTCAAATGACACGTGCATGACCGCGGGCGTGTCAGCTTGGTCAACGATCGTCGAGAGAATTTTGTCGAGCTTGAGTGTCACGGCCTGGTCACGGGCGTGACCCAAAGTACACGGGCGTGTCAGGTCATTTTTTGACCTTTTCCTGAAAAATTTCGGAAAAATAAAATTAAGCTAAGTTAGGTAAATATTTACAAAAAGGAGCAATTTATTAAATAAAACTAACTAAAAAATGCAAATCTAAACTAAAATATCATAATAAAAACATAAAAAATGCGTATATTTACAACTTATCAAATACCCTCATACTTAAGCTTTTTCTATTCCAGAGTAAAAGTTTGAGGTGAACTTATAAGGAATAAAAAAACTATAAGTTTAGCTACTGCTTAATTAATTATAAGAGAAATCTAAATAAATATACGGGGTGTAAGATTTAAGTCCTAAAATTATGTAGATGATTTAAATAGCGCAACAGTTTTGGCCAAAAGACTTCTTGATGTAATCAAATAGAAAACAAAAATTGTAATGGTTAGATTAATGAAAATAGTTTGGAATTATATGTACTTTAGCTTATATGAGTTTTACTGGAAATAATTCAATTTACAAATTATGCTCTCAAAAAGATTTTTGAATTAATTCTAGAATCGTGAAATTGGTCAAGGGGGTTGATGTTGGTTTATGAAGAGGATTTGAAATTGAGGTGAGGTAGTTTTTTCTCGAACCTCCATTTTTTTTCTTTTGGATTATTAGGAAAATGAAATCTTATTTTCCTAATATCATTTTTTAACTTCATACTAAAAAATTGACCCAATGTATATGTGTAGGAGTAATGAATTTTATCCTCTTACTCCATAACATATAATCTTTTTGAATTATTGGGTGCCTATGTTTACAGAACGAAATCTTATTCCAATTGACATATGATCTTTTAAGGATAGAATTTTTATCATGATAGGTAAGTCATGATAAATAACAGGAGAAAAGAAAACTAGATTTTTAAATTAAAAACTTTTTTGAGAGCAACCTTAATAAATTGTACGTTTCAATTTTTCAGAAAGCTAAAAGTGAACATAATTGAATCCTATAGTCGTTATTTTCTAACATAATACACGTGCTCCTATCAATGAAAAATTAGAAGTAGTGCCTAAAACGAGTTCGCTATTTTTAACAAAGAATAATGAATTCTGAAAGATATTGTACCTAATCACCTAAAGGGGGGGGGGGGGGGGGGTTGAATAGGTGACTTAATCTTTTTAAACTTTTTAGGCAGATTTCAGTTTATATCTCAGAGTTATAACTAATCAGTAATCACAGCAATCACAGCAGTCAATTCAAGCACACAGTGAACACACAAATTTATAGTGGTTCCCCAAGGTTTGGGTACATCCACTTTCCCCCTTTGCCTATCTAGTAGTGTACTAGACTCGGCCAAACTCCTCCACTATCTCAGATCCTCAGATCTTACACTCAGAACCCCAAAACAGGTTCCTACATCTCAGGCCCAAGGCCCTACAACTCAGTCTTCTCAAAGACCTACACTCAGCTTCTTCACAAGGCCTACACTCAGCCATAAGGCCTAAACTCAGCCACAACAGGCCTACACTCAGAGATACAGATCTCCTACACTCAGGCACATAGGCCCTACACTCAGCCTTTATAATTGCAGGCTTACAACTCAGATCCCTAAGGATCCTACAAGATAATATGAATACAAAATGTAAACCCTATAACTCAGAGAAAAGAGAGAAGAGTTGAGAGTTTCTTGATGAGTTCTTGGAAGAACTCTTCTGAGATCAACCTGACTTGGCTTTCTTCAAAGCTTCTTGAATGTAGAACACAATAGGGTTGATCTCCTCTGCAGCTGATCTTTGATCTCTGCAACTTAAGATTCAGAACAAAGTCTGAACCCTTCTTCTCAGCCTGGTTCCAACGGCTGTCTTCTTGGATGGAGCTCTCTCTCTCCAACTACTTAGATCTACACTGGATTCTTGAATGAATAGCTAGATCTTCTTTGTATTACTTGATGTGTTGATCTTCATTTTCTGTTGACAGTGTATGCCTATTTATAGACCTTATTCATGGTAACCGGCTGGTCCGGTCCCTAACTGATTTCTGACAACTCTGACAGGTGCAGTAGACCGGCTGGAATGGCAGCTGTCAAGTCATCCAGTCAGTTCTTGAAAATTCTGTAACTGTCTGAAAGTGTCGAGACTGTTTGTCTTTAAGTGTCGACACTTATAGACTAAGTGTCGACACAAGTTGACAAAGTGTCGACACTAGCCTTCAAGGTGTCGACACAACTCCTTGTGTTGTAGAATTCACTTCTCGACATAGCTTCTTCATCATGTGTCGACACTGATATTGAGTGTCGACACAATTCCTTGTACTTCAGTACTTTGTTGAATACTTGTAAGTGTCGACACAACTCCTTTGTGTCGACACATCTTCATGTGTTGAACTTGTTAAGTGTCGACACATCTTTCTTGGTGTCGACACATGCCTTCTATATTGATACTTGCTGAGTGTCGACACTGCTCCTTGTGTCGACACATTCTTCTTCTGTTGAGGCTCTGGCTGAGTGTCGACACATCTTCTTAGTGTCGACACTTGTACTTAGAATATTTTGTTGAACTTTGCTGAGTGTCGACACAGCATCCTAGTGTCGACACTTTCTTCATGTGTTGAGTCTTCTGCTGAGTGTCGACACATTCTTTCTTGTGTCGACACTTTCTTCAAGTGTTGACTCTTCTGCTGAGTGTCGACACATTCTTTCTTGTGTCGACACTTTCTTCAAGTGCTGAGTCTACTGCTGTGTGTCGACACATTCCTCTGGATGTCGACACTTATACTTAGACTCTGCTGACTTTTGCTGAGTGTCGACACAGCATCCAAGTGTCGACACTTTCTGATGTAGACACAGTTCTTCTGGGTGTCGACACTGGTTCTCAGTGTCGATACTTCTTCACTGGACTTCTCTTCATTGAGTGTCGACACAGCTCCTTGTGTCGACACTTTCTGTCTGGTGTCGACTCTGCATCCCTGGTGTCGACACAATGACTCCAAGTGTCGACACTGCTTGCCTGGGTGTCGACACAAGTCTTCTTAAGTGTCGACACTTTGCTCCTGGGTGTCGACACATGGACTTAGAATCTTTTCAGCTTTCCCTGTGAATACTTGACCTGCACAACTAAACTCAAAACACATCAAATACATTTTGATGTATATCATTGAGTAGGGTGATGCTTCTTCAAATCAGGTACATTTAAACCAATGTACCCAACAAATTCTTTAAAACTTAACCCCAAATATTTAATTTTTTTAATAAATAATTAACAAACAAATAACAAATAAAGAATTAATAAAATTCACATATAAATAAACTCAAAACAAAATATTTGGATAACAAGAAGATCAAGAAATGGAATATTTGATTTATTTGTTTCAAATCATTTTTTTTGGATTTTTAAAGTTTTTATCATTTTTTTGTGTTTTTGATTTATTATCTTTTTTTGAATTTTTGTTTAGTTTTACTCTTCTTTTTTTGAATTTTTTGACTTACTATCTTTTTTTTTAGGTTTTTAAGTTTTGCAAATTTTTTTTTGTATTTTTTAAGTTCAGAACATTTTCATTCTATTTACAAAGATTGGAAGAAAAAGAGAAGTTATTCACAAGAATGAGAGAGAAAAGGAAGGGGGAGAGAGAGAAGAATATTTACAAAAATATTCACAAAGTTTTTTACAAAATGAAACTAAATATTTTTGAAATTTTTGTTTTATAATTTTTTTTTGAATATTTGTCTTATAATGTTTTTGGAATTTTTGTAATAAAAAGAAAGGAAAAGAATTTTTTTTGGAATTTTCATTTTCAAAATTTTTGGAATTTTTGTTGTTATATATTTTTTTCATACATTTTTTAAATTTTTGGAGTGCGGAAAATGGAAATACAGTGCAGAAAATAGAAGTTCGGAAAATAAACTGAGAAAAAACCCCATACTTAAATCCAACATTGTCCCCAATGTTGTAACATAAGTATGCGGAACAAATAGGAAAGACAATATGTACAAAGAAAATAAAGAGGGGGGGGGGGGTAGAAGCTTCCCTGAAAGGAGGTTGGGAAGGCGCAGTTTGGGAACCCTGTGTTATGAAGAAAATATAAAAGAAAAAGTAAAGAAATAGTGAAAAAGATAAACATGGGGTGCCACCTAAGAGCGCTTTGTTTATAGTCATGTAGCTTGACTATTTTGGCAGTTTATATATCGAGGAGGGTTATTGATTCGAAATTACCGCCCACAGGATCGCCTGCTATGTATAATTTTAAGCGATGACCTTTCACTTTAAACGAGCCTTTATCCGGGTGGGAGACGAGTGCGGTCCCATATGGCCAAACCTCTTCAACTTTGAAGGGGCCGGACCAACGTGATCTAAGCTTCCTGGAGAAAAGTCTAAGTCATGAATTATATAGAAGGACAAGATTGCCCGGTGAAAAAGTTTTTTGGGGCTTGAGTTTTTGGTCGTGATAAAACTTAGAACGCTCCTTATAGAACTTATTGCTCTCGTAAGCATTTGCACTCCATTCATCAAGCTCATTTAGTTGCAGTTTTCTATTTTGGGCGACTAAGTTAGCGTCAAGATTTAAAAGTTTTAAAGCCCAAAGTACGCGATGTTCTAATTCTACGGGGAGATGGCATGCTTTGCCGTAGACTAATCGATACGGCGTACAACCAATTGCGGTTTTGTATGCGGTACGATAAGCCCACAACGAATCGTCAAGTTTGATGGACCAATCTTTTCTATTAAATGAAACAGTTTTCTCTAATATACGCTTAATCTCTCGATTGACTACCTCTACTTGGCCATTAGTTTGCGGGTGGTAGGGGTGGCACGTTTGTGCGTGACGCCGTATCTAGCTAACTTCTTAGACATCTGGGTGTTGCAGAAATGCGTCCCCCTATCGCTTATAATCGCGCGAGGTGTGCCGAAGCGGGAAAATAGTTTTTTAGAAAAGTAACGACGACGCGCACATCATTGGTGGGGAGAGCTTGCGCTTCCACCCACCTCGATACGTAGTCGATAGCCACTAAAATATAATTATTTTTGAAAGCGGAGGTAGGGGGCCAACGAAATCTATGCCCCATAAATCGAAAACTTCGCATTCTAAAAATAAATTTTGGGTCATCTCATCGCGACGAGAGATGTTACCCGACTACTGGCAGCTGTCGTAGGAGCGCACAAAATTATGAGCGTCTTTGAATAGAGTGGGCCAAAAGAAGCCCGCCTTTAGCGCATTCCGCGCGGTCTGGTTAGCTTGATAATGCCCACCAGCCGGACCCTCGTGGCAGTGCCTAAGTATTTGCATGCACTCCATACCCGCGACACATCTTCGGACCGCTTGGTCCGCACAGACACAAAAAAGAAAAGGGTCCTCCCAAAAGAAATATTTCAAGTCAGAAAAGAATTTCTTTTTTTGCTAGCTCAAAAAGTCTTTTGGGAGCAGTCTCGCAACTAAATAGTTCGCAAAATCTGTGAACCAAGGTGGGGAAGATGAACGAGTAGTTATGGCAAGGAGGCATTCCTCAGGGAATCTGTCATTTATGTCAGATTCGACGAGAGCTTCCGCAGCGGGATTTTCTAAGCGCAAGAGGTGATCGGCGGCTAAATTTTCCGCGCCCGTCTTATCCCGGATCTCTAAATCGAACTCCTGCAAGAGGAGGATCCATCGAAGAAGGCGGGGCTTGGCGTCCGTTTTTGCTAACAAATATTTTAAGGCGGAGTGTTCGGTAAATACAATAACTTTAGATAGCGTTATATACGAGCGAAACTTATCAAAAACAAAAACGACGGCTAAAAGTTCCTTTTTCGTTGTCGTGTAATTTCCTTGTACGGAAGTGAGCGTCTTGCTAGCGTAATAAATAGGATGAAAATATTTGTTTATACGTTGGCCTAGAACGGCTACTATGACAATATCACTAGCGTCGCACATAATTTCGAACGGAAGGGTCCAATCGGGCGCCACTAAAATGGGTGAATTGATAAGTTTTTGTTTTATGAAATTAAAGGCAGACTCGCATTCGCTATCAAAGACAAAATTTGATTCCTTTTCCAAGAGACGAGTAAGCAGCTTTGTTATTTTTGAAAAATCTTGAATGAAATGCCTATAAAAGCCCGCGTGTCCTAAGAAACTCGTAATGGATTTAACATTAGAAGGCGGGGGAATTTTTTCGATAATTTCAACTTTGGCCTTATCGACCTCCATCCCCTTAGACGAAATCTTATGGCCGAGAACCAAACCTTCTCGAACCATAAAGTTACATTTCTCCCAATTTACAACAAGATGCGTGTCCTCGCATCGCTGAAGGACACGAACTAAATTATGAAGACAGGACGGGAAAGAGCTTCCGAAAACAAAGAACTCATCCACAAAGACTTCCATAATGTCTCCTACCAGCTAGCCAAAGATCGTCAGCATACATCGTTGGAATGTAGCTGGCGCATTGCAGAGGCCAAATAGCATCCTTTGATATGCGAAGGTACTAAATGGGCAGGTAAAAGTTGTTTTCTGTTGATCATCGGGGGAAATGGGGATTTGGAAAACCCCGATAATCCTTCAAGAAAACAAAAATACGGATGACCGGACAAACACTCTAGAATTTGGTCTAGGAAAGGTAGTGGGAAATGATCCTTACGGGTGGCATCATTTAGTTTTCTATAATCGATGCACACCCGCCAACCCTTAACAGTACGAGTTGGGACGAGTTCATTATGCTCGTTTTCCACTACGGTAAGACCGCCCTTTTTGGCACAACGTGAATGTGACTAACCCATGTACTATCCGATATAGGATAAATAACCCCTCATCTAATAATTTAATAATTTCGGTTTTAACGACGTCTTTCATGTTTGGGTTAATTCGTCGCTATGACTGAATGGTTTTGCGACAATTATCGAGAAGGAAAATCTTATGGGTGCAGAAAGAAGGGTTAATCCCTTTTAGATCGGAAATTTGCCATGCAATTACGTGTGATGCTTAAGCAAAACTCCCAATAAATTGGAAGTCTCCGATTCGCTCAAATGCGAAGAAATGATAACAGGAAGGGTATCATCTTTTCCCAAAAATGCGTATTTGAGTGAATTGGGTAGGGGTTTGAGGTCTAGGATGGGCGGTTCTTCTAGGGAGGTTTTAATTCATATGTCTTTCTTACCAATTGGTTCGAAAGGCAAGTCTATAGAGGTATCCTCATCGCATTTACAATTTTCAAGTGCACAAATATCGTCGTTTAAAAATACGGACTCAAAAATGGGAGAAGAACGATCTCCAAAACAGGTCTCCAAAGAATAACATAAATCGTCGCTCGATGACAAGTCTCCTATGGAGGGATTAATCGAGAAAGTAACTTCGTCATCTCCTACCCGAAGGAGGAGATGACCGTTACTGACATCAATTAATGTGCGGGAGGTGGCAAGAAAAGGGCGACCGAGTATAATTGGTACATCGGTGTCCTCCTCGATGTCCAAGATGACGAAGTCCACCGGAAAGATAAACTTATCAACTCGGACAAGTACGTCCTCAACTACCCCGACGGGAAACTTAACCGAGTGATCCGCTAATTGGATTCGCATTTTAGTAGGGGCCGGAGTGCCCAAACCTAATTTTTGAAAGAGCAAGAATGTCATCAAATTAATGCTCGCGCCTAAATCTGCAAGAGCGTATTTTACAAATATATTGCCAAAAAGGCACGGGATGGAAAACCGTCCCTGGTCATTTATTTTAAGGGGCAATTTATTCGTAAGAGCCACTGAACAGTCAGCATTCAGAGAAATATGTGAAATATTTTCTAATTTTTGTTTATTGGAAAGAAGTTGTTTTAAGTATTTCGCATATTTAGGCATCTGCGAGATTGCTTCGCAGAATGGAACATTAATATGAATTTGTTTTAATAATAAAATAAATTTTTGGTATTGCGCGTCCTTACGCTCACTATCTAGCTTGTGTGGATATGGCAAGGATGTTTTAATAACTCATTTAAAACTTATAAAGGCGGCGTAATCGAAGAAGTGGGAAGAGGGGTCGGAGGTGAAATATGTACCAGCGGATCGGTCCGTTTTGGATCGATCACCTCCTTTTTGCTACGGAGGGTTATAGCATTGATATTCTCCCGCGGATTGGGCTCCGTGTTTCCTGGCAGTGCCCCGAGCGTGCGCACGGACATCATTCGCGCTAGCTGTCCAACCTGGAGTTCTAAGTTTTTTAGCGATCCTAGGATGTTCCGGATATTTGACTCGTTGGAAGCAATATATTTAGAAAACTTCTCCTCCATCGGGGAGGTTTTTGGAAGAGGGGGAGGGGAAGAAATCTGGGGGCAAAAGAATTGGGCGGGCGCTGCGCATTATTCGCGTTGCTCCATGAGAAGTTGGGGTGGTTCCTACAACCCGGATTATAGTTATTACTATAAGGGTTATTGTTGGGGTTGAAGGATGGTCGCCCAGCATTTCCCACGTAGTCCACGAATTCATTGACTATGCTGGCATTAGGGGGAATCGCCCAAGGCGGAGTGGTGGAGGCAGCAGATATCTCCGCCACCTGCTTCGTCAGCCTTTCAACTTGAAGGGCTAAGTGGGCAGTGGCATCCACTTCGAAGAGGCCGACCGCCTGCTTGGGACGTCCCCGTAAGACGTTCCATTGGTATGCATTCATATCCATCTCTTCAATAAGAGCTTGGGCATCCTCGGGGGTCTTTTTATTCAATGTACCACCGGCAGCCACGTCAATAATTTGACGCGTCTGATAGTTAAGCCTATTGTAGAATATTTGGACTTGCAACCACGCAGGCAGTGCGTGGTGCAGACACTTGCGGAGGATTTCTTTAAAGCGCTCCCAAGTCTTAAATAGAGACTCAGAATCATTCTGCACGAACGAAGAAATGTCCTCCCGCAACTTTGCAGTCTTGGCGTGCGGAAAATACTTCGTTAAGAACCGTTCCGCAAGCTCGGCCCTGGTGGTGATACATCCTTGTGGGAGGGAATTCAACCACGCCTTAGCTTTGGATCTGAGGGAGAATGGAAAAAGGCGCAAACAAATGGCATCATCAGTGACCCCATTAATCTTAAAGGTATCACAGATTTCCAAAAAACTAGACAAATGAACGTTCGGGTCCTCATCCGGCAGTCCATCGAACTGCACAACATTTTGGATCATTTGGATAACGCTTGATTTGATCTCAAAATTATTATTCGCCACCGTTGGGCGAACAATACTGGACCCAGTATCATCCAAACTCGGTCGGGCGTAATATGACATTGTACGCTCGATGACCGCGTTCGGATTGGGGTCGGCCATAGCAACGGCAGAGGGTTCTCCGACGGATTCTTCGGGATCCAAAGAGGGATTTCAGCATTGAGAGCGATACGCGCAAGCGAGCGTTCGATCTCAGGATCGAAATCCAAATTTTCGGACTCCGAAGGTTTTCCACGGGTCATATACCCAAAAATATAAAGTAGAAAATTAACTTTTTTTGGATTTTGAAGAAAAGTTTTGAAGTTTTGTTTTTTTTGTTTAGTTTTTAAGAAATAAAGATAAAAGTAATAGACTTCGGATTCGAAATAACAACTCAAAGAAGTTCCCCGGTAACGGCGCCAAAATCTTGATGAAGCCCGCGAACAGACTCTTATGTGGGTGGTTGGTTCGATGAGTCGAACGTCGCGGGGTTGCTTAGGTAGGCAAGTGCACCTATCACAAGTAATACAGAATATTCGGGGGAATATCCAGATCGTAAATTTTCCGGGAACGGGTTGATTATCCCTACTACTCCGAAAGCACTATTATTTTACTGAAATAGTAAGTTGTTGATTTTTAACTAAAATAGGGCGAAAATAGATTAAGATTAAAGACGATGAAGAGATAACACTCGGTATCGAATTACGTTAGGATTAAAAATAGATTTGAATAACTAGAGATCTAAAGCTTCAATTTAATTAAAGAGGAAACTTGGCCGTGGAGGTTCCAAAATAATGAGCTCACCTATCTCTAGGAATATCGCTCACCTGGACATTAAGGCTATTCGACCGGGCTCTCGTCTGATGAAAGATTCCTCTTAACGCCCGCAGTACGCTAAGAACCCCACTATTGGGTGGGGAACCCAATTAGGTAGAGTTAGCGCGCCTCCTCTCTCGAGGGTTAGTGCGGAACTCTCTTTACCTAGGGGTGATCAGTACATACGCACGACCTCTCGGCTAGCTAGCATATGAATAATGGAAATAGAGCCCCCACATCGATATGTGGTTCTACGCGTCATTAACCGGGAGTAAACCTTAAGTTTTTAATTAAATAGAAAAATAAGACCTTTAGTTATTTAAAACATTTTAATATCCCAAAGCTCTTCGATACTGAGGGCTAAAAGCGATTAGCCACTCATCGGAATGGGGATAGCTTATGAGTTTGGTTAGGCGAGCGTTCTAAACTATTCGCTGAAGGGTTATGAAGAGAATAAGAAGAAAAGCAAGATAAACCTAATATTAGAAAAGTTACTACAAATAAAACACACCCGCACTCATCCAAACGCATAATGAAGAGACAGAAATAAAACTAAGTTACAAGTAAGAGAAAATTGCATAATTGAAATTGCAAGTCCCACTCAAACGAGTGGGCGGGAAATATAAGCTGAAATTTTGCAAGTCCTACTCAAACGAGTAGGACTGAAATGAAAGCAAGTCCAACTCAAATGAGTAGGCGGAAATAAATGCGATTACAAGTCCTTCCCAAATATTTACAGGGAAATAAAGTCCGACCATTTAACTCCCAGCGAGTAGGCGGAAGATAAAACCTGCCATCTAACTCAAATGAGTAGGCGGTAAATAAAAGCTGAAAATTACATGTCCTGCTCAAATATTTACAGGGAAATAACGTCCGGCAATTTAACTCCTAGCGAGTAGGCGGAAGATAAAAAAACAACAAGTCCTACTTAAATAAAGTCCAGCCATTTAACTCCTAGCTAGTAGGTGTAAAATAGAAACCTGCCATTTAACTCAAATGAGTAGGCGGTAAATAAAAAAAACACACACTTGCTGAAATTAAAACACACACTTGCATTAATAAAAACACACACACACACACATGACATAAAATGAAATACTCACACTGCAGAAAATAAATACTCACACTTGCAAATCCTACTCAAATGAGTAGGTGAAAAATTAAAGACACGTCATTTAACTCTTAACGAGTAGGCGGAAATAAATGCGCACACGCACACACTCTACATAACTGGAGAAAGCAATAAAACTTATCTCATACACGCACGCACGCAGGCGAAAAAAATAAGAAAAACAAAGTTATCTAAAAATTAAAACAACTGCATTTCTACCTCTAGAATGCCGTAGAAATGCATAAAAAGTTGAAATAAAAATTATTTGAGCAAAAATCTTTTTAAGTAATTGCGAAAATCAAAGTTGTTGAAAAATTAAAATAACACATTATACATTCTTATAGTTTTGTAAAACAGTTTAAAAAGTGGAAGAAAGCTAAAAAGAAGCAGCAATTTTATAATCAAAACGAAGAAAAATCTAAGTTAAGAGGAATGAAAATCACCTTTTTATTATTTTACAAGTTCATAAGAACGAATTTTGAAGCATAAAAATCCTAAGTCTAACCAATTCTAAAGAGTATAATAAGGAAAATGGCTATAATAAGGACTAGAAATTTTGAGAAAAATGAAAGTAAAACAAAAGGTTTTACGATTTAAAACATAAATTTCGTAATTTTAACTGATACACACACACGCAATATGAAAATGAAAACATAAATACATAAGATTGGTGAAAAGGAGGCCATTAGAGACATTTCAGAGCATGTAAGGATGAAAAACTAACGATTTCTATTACAAAAGTAGTTGATTACAAGAGCCTAAACAAACAAACTTAAGAAGGAGAGGGGGGGGGGGAGTCCTTGTAAGACCCCCCCCCCCCCCCTCTCGGATCCCAAAACACGGCACGCAGGGGGAGTCTTATGCCCGGAACAGCCGCCTTGCGGTAGCATTAGCACACGAGCTAACCTGTACCACAAGACGCCTATTCCGCCGGCTACAACAATATCAATAGAACATGCCAACCCAAACAAATATAATAAGCAAGAGAAGTCAAAATCCACACTAAGTCATAAAATCCAAATACATCAATAAATGAGAAGCTAAACATGCTTCTACAATATATCAGAGTACAGCTAATCATTGCCCAGACGGGCTACATCAGAGTATCAAAATACTAACATCAGTAACCGACGGTATCGACGACAACGTCACTTCAGGCCCTGTCGTCCTGGCCTGGCTCTCCTGCTGCGTATTCTGCGGCTGCTCTACCTGCGCCGTGACCTCCTAAAAAGGAAGACGTAGCAACCGTTAGTCGAAACGACTAAGTGGTTTCACACCTGCTCCCCCGACGACTCCTCGGCACCGGGCGGAGAAAAGGAACAAGGGTAATATATATATGTATATATATATATATATATATATATATATATATATATATATATATATATATATATATATATATATATATATATATATATATATATATATATATATATATATATATATATATGCAAGTAAAAGAGGTACAAGCAGATGGCAATAGAGTAAGAGTAGCAGTATCATAATCAGCAGTTATTTAAGAGCTATACTAAACTAACAAGTATAAGTAACAGCAGGAAAGTAACTTAACTTATAAGAATGCCCATACAAACTTATAAGTTAAGGATCGGGTTACATAAAGGTAACTCATCATATAAGAGTGCCCATACAAACTTATACGATGAGGATCTTGTTGTGCAATGATATGAAATGCGATGAATGATATGGAATGACTCACCCATGATCACACCCATGCAATTACCATGTCGACACAGACTGTAGTTCCCACTTTTCGAGCAGGTAGCTAACCTCTCAGGCATCAGCCGCCGTGGCCAGGCAGTGACAGTAGAACGGGCACTTCTACTACTAGGAGGGTATCCACACTACTTCACATAGGCCTCCGTACGCCTCAACGCTAAGAACACAACAGCGGAGCCCATGCGTACTATGGCCCAGCGGGGTCTTGGGTAGATGTGCTCCAAGAACACAGCCCGAACTGGCCTTGTGTGACCCGGAAGGGGCCTCGGAAGTAAGCACGAGGACACAGCCCAACCGTTCACTTGGCACAGAAGGGGCCCCGGGACGTGAACACCGAGGACACAGCCCAACCGCCCAAAGTCTAACGGTCGACTCCCGTCGGTGTGACGACTGGCGAGCCCGTAGACCTGCCACACTATCCTTAACCCAGGATTACGACACCGCGTGTCGACTCACACCGCATGCAAATGCCACATCAACATAACATGGAAGGGGCCTCGAAAGTAAGCACGAGGACACAGCCCAACCATCCATCCACACCTTATCTCAACACAACCAAACAAGTGACGGTTAACACCGCACTTACATCACTTCACAATACTACCCGTAGCGAGACGACGCTCTAAGTATTGGACTACTAAACAAATTTCATTAGTCAACCCTACACATGACCATAATTTATTCCTCTACATGACATTACAAATAATGATAACGTAATGTAAACATGATGCGCATATAAATATCTATCACACTTTACATATGATAATGACATATTATAAACATGATGCGCACAAATATCAATCTTTCAATTCCAATCAAGTCAAATCGTTTAAATAAGATTGCTTCACAATTTGATTATATGAAATCGGTTTAATAAGCTACATCAATCATGCAACAAATGATTAATCATAAGAGTTCATCCAAGCCAAGTAACTTGCAATATTAATTCCACCGAATCCAAATCCATCTTATATAAGCCCAGAATTTAGGTGCAGTTGGAATCTGGACATAACATTTGACCGGAGATTCCTGAATCTACAGGAATCTGGTGAAGACGTATAACCCCACGATGGAAAGGTCTTTCCGTGGTCTACAACTTCTGTATTCAGACCTCAACCCAGTTTTGACAATATCCTATTTGAAATCGGACTTGAAGTCCGCTACGTACAGAACACAATTTCTGCATGCAGGATTTGTTGAACACCATTTTCGTTTAGGCTTTCCCGTGGATACATACTTCTCCTAAAGTCGTGCAACCATTCGTTGGAAAGGTATTGTCAAGGGCTTCAACTTTCGTGTTTAGCCGAAAGCCAAGATCTGGCCATAACATGCTTAAAAATGGCCACGAAGTTCACTGCGCGCAGAATACAGATTCTGCACGCATCTTAAGGCGGAATGAACGGCATCGGTTCATCTTCCTCCTCAAGGCAATCTTCCCAAATCGTTCCAGAAAATCTCCTCCCTTATTCAACCTCAAGAGGCCTTTGCTCTTCACGAAACCATCCCCCATCTCCACATAGAAGATCGGAGAGGTTGAAGACACCACTAACAAGAGCACAAGCCCCGGATTGGCCTCACCCTAGAGAAAGCATCTTCTCACATGTCAAGACTCTTTTGAGTCGACGTCTCGCCTAAATATCTACAGATCTAGCACCAAGAGAGAGGGTAGGAAACTCACATCGATTCCAGCGGTTCCTCCATTTCTGGCCATGGATCTCGTAATTCTCCTTGGCGGCATCTTCTCCTTCACAGTGATGGCAGATTTTCTCCTGTAGAACTTGCTCCAGCAGTTTTCTCTCTCACCAGGAGTTCTCACAGGAAATAGAGAATGAAATGAGCATGAAAACGGCTAGGGTTTTCTCTTCCCTTATATATGAAAAGTGACACGGGTAGGGACACGGCCGTGCCCTTACCCGTGTCCTGCCTAGGCGAAGCGGCAACGACAGTTTCCATGTCGGTTCAATAGTTGACACGGGTAGGGGCACGCCCGTGTCCAGACCCGTGTCCCGACCCTTGTCCACATGACACGGCCGTGTGCCCTGGACGTGTCCTTCTCGGGATGCATTTCGACGATCTTAACATTTCGTCGATCTCGATCAAAATCGTCGACTGGAGAACACGGGTAGGGATACGCCCGTGTCTCTACCCGTGTCATGTTAATTCGTCGAAGTCGACGCACAGTTCGTCAATCTCGACACCTCTCGTCGAGTGTAACTTGACACACACGGGTAGGGACACGCCTGTGTCGCTACCCGTGTCACATGGTGTCGACACAGCTTGTCAGTCTCGACAAACCCTATCGAGTGTAACTCGACACACACGGGTAGGGACACGCCCGTGTCTCTACCCGTGTCTCATGCTTGTCTAATTTCTCCTCCTCTTCACATGTGTTGCCCTGTTGTCAGCACTCTTCATGAACCCTAGTCAGCTCTCCTGACTCAAAACACGCACGAGGGGCCAAGTGCGATTCGGGACGTTACAGTTCTTACATAGCACTAAAGCAAGCTCCAAATAGCAGCCCTTGTCAACAAAATGGTTCAAAAATTTGGAACCCTTAACTCATACAGCAGCTGGCATTTTATAGGCAAAATTTTCTAAGTACACGCCCTCTGACACGGGTGTGTCAGGGGGAGTGTCACTACTATTCAAATGGCGGCGGTGATTCGACTAGAGATTTGACATTGCAGCTGAAAATGCGGCGGTCACACCCCAGGTCACGGGCGTGATAATGGGCGTGTCGAGACTATTCATAATTAGAGTTTATCGATTTGATGGCGTTGTTGACTTCGGGAGGTCCACGTGGACGTCATGCCCCATGTCACGGCCGTGACTGTGGGCGTGTCGGGGATGTTGAAGTGGGCGTGGTTTACGCCAAAAAGTCACCGACGATGGTTTGTCGGCCAGGTGGAGGAGTCAGGCCCTAGGTTACGGGCGTGACTGGGGGCGTGTCGGCTTGGTCGACGATCGTCGAGCGAATTTCATCGAGCTTGAGTGTCACGACCATGGTCACGGGGCGTGTCAAATAACACGGGCGTGACGGTGGGCGTGTCGGCTTGGTCGACGAACGTCGAGCGAATTTTGTCGAGCTTGAGTGTCACGGCCTGGTCACGGGCGTGACTCAAAGTACACGGGCGTGTCAGGTCATTTTTTGACTTTTTCCTGAAAAATTTCAGAAAAACAAAATTAAGCTAAGTTAGGTAAATATTTACAAAAAGGAGCAATTTATTGAATAAAACTAACTAAAAAAGGCAAATCTAAACTAAAATATCATAATAAAAACATAGAAAAATGCGTATCATTACAAGTTATCAAGCTCCATTTGTAAATATTACTGTTCAATAGAATACATTTTTGATTATAACCTTGTTCACTTTTTTTCTCTTTTTTCTGTCTTTGCTGTGTCTTGCTCGCTCGCGAGCCTTTCCCTTGGCGACCTCGAGTAGATAGATTTTGCGAGTAGGGTAGTTGTTAGAGCTCATTCCTGAGAATATATTTTAAGAGCTTACGGAATCTTAGACGTTCCGGGGATGTACTACCCGCCGTACTGGGCACATCACTCCCAGCTCGCTCAGGGGCTGCCTATTTTTATCAATATTAGACCAAAATCATAAAATTTTACAAGTAAAACTAAGAAGAGGTGGAGCGTCCTGCCGGAGCCCGCCTCCCTTCAACGAGGTCCAAGGGCCTGACTTGCCACCCTTTTGCCGAGGCCGAGCTGAACTGGCGAGCCCAAACTCGCCTATGCCGAGTTCTTCTCTCTATTCTTAGAAGAAAATCCAAGCTTGTTAGACACCATCTAGAGAGTGTAGGACTTCCCCGAGTGACTTCCAGCCCTGTCAGCTAGGTGAGAGCCTGACAGCGGGATCTTATCGGGGTCCGAGGCTGACACCGAGTGACATCCAGCCCTATCATCTAGGTGAGAGCCTGACAGCGGGATCTGCTCGCGGTCCAAGGTTGACACCATCAAGTAACTTCCAGCACTATCAGCTAGGTGAGAGCCTGACAGCGGGATCTGCTCAGGTTCCAAGGCTGACACCGAGTGACATCCAGCCCTGTCAGATAGGTGAGAGCCTGACAACGGGATCTACTCGAGGTCCAAGGTTGACACCATCGAGTGACTTCCATCCCTATCAGCTAGGTGAGAGCCTGACAGCGGGATCTGCTCGGGGTCCGAGGCTGACACCGAGTGACATCCAGCTCTATCAGCTAGGTGAGAGCCTGACAGCTGGATCTGCTCGGGGTCCAAGGTTGACACCAAGTGACTTCCAGCCCTGTCAGCTAGGTGAGAGCCTGACAGCGGTATCTGCTCGGGATCTAAGGTTGACACCGAGTGACTTCCTGCCCTGTCAGCTAGGTGAGAGCATGATAACGGGATCTGCTCGGGGTCCAAGGTTGACACCATTGAGTTACTTCCAGCCCTATCAGCTAGGTGAGAGCCTGACAGCGGGATCTGCTCGGGTCCTGAGGCTGACACCGAGTGACATCCAACCCTGTCTGCTAGGTGAGAGCCTGATAGTAGGATCTGCTCGGGGTCCATGGCCGGCACCTCGTGACTTCCAGCCCTGTCAGCTAGTTGAGAGCCTGACAGCGGGATCTGCTCGGGGTTCAAGGCTGACACCGAGTGACTTCCAGCCCTGTCAGCTAGGTGAGAGCCTAACAACAGGATTTGCTCAGGTTCCATGGCTGATATCGAGTGACTTCCAGCACTGTCAGCTAGGTCAGAGCCTGACAGCAGGATCTGCTCGGGGTCCAAGGTTGACACCGAGTGACTTCCAGCCCTTTCAGCTAGGTGAGAGCCTGACAGCGGGATCTGCTCGGGGTCCAAGGCTGACATCGAGTGACTTCCAGCCCTGTCAGCTAGGTGAGAGGCTGACATCGAGATCTGCTCGGGGTCCAAAGCTGACACCAAGTGACTTCCAGCCCTGTCAGCTAGGTGACAGCCTAACAGCAGGATCTGCTCAGGGTCCATGTACACTTAGTCTTTTTGTACAAACTATTGCGACAGTATTGGCATGTCAAAGAACTTCATTAAGAATCAAAACGCCACTTACATGTTTTAAGGAAAAAAGCGCTTCAAGTCGTCACCACTCTAGGTGAGACTTAGGGTCTCGCCCTCCACATTTTGGAGTCGATACTGTCCTGAACTCAATGCCTCTTTTACAATAAACGGACCTTCCCAGCTGGGGTTAAGCTTCCCCACGGTTGCCGACCTCCCTGCTGCATCCACCTTCTTTAGCACCAAGTCTCCCTCCGCAAACTGTTTGACTCTGACGTGCTTGTCAAAGTACTTGGCCATCCTCCACTTCACCTCTTCTTGTCGGATGGCGGAAAGGTCAGGCAGCTCCTCCACCGTGTCAAGAGAGAGTCGCAGCTCTTCCTCGTTCTCGGCATACCATTCCTCCCTGCCTTCCCCTGCTGCGACAACTCGAGGTGTTTGTACTTCGAATTCCATGGGGAGTCCTGCCTCGCACCCATGGGTGAGCTTGAAAGGAGTTTCTCCTGTAGCTGTGTTGGGGGTGGTCCTCAGGGCCCAGAGAACCGCGGGAAGCTGCTCTACCTAGCTCCCCTTCAGATTTTCTACTTTCTTCTTTAAGAGGTTAACAATGATCTTATTGGCGGCCTCCACCTGCCCGTTGCTCCTGGGGTGGTGGACCGAGGCGAACTTAAGGTCGATCCCAAGCTATTCACAGAAACTAGTGAACTCCATGCTGGCAAACTGGGGCCTGTTGTCCATGACAATGGCCTGGGGCAGCCCATGATGGCAGATGATCTCCCCCCAAACAAAGTTTTTGATAACCTGGGAGGTCACCTTGGCCAGTACTTTTACCTCCAACCACTTAGAGAAATAATCGATCATTACCAGTAAGAACCTCCTTTGCCCGCTGGCCTGGGTGAACGGTCTAACCAAGTCCATCCCCCAAATGGATAAGGGCCAGGGGGCTGTGATACTCTTGAGTTACTGAGCCAGTTATAGCTGGAGGGGGAAAACAGCTGGCATTTGTGGCATCTTCTTGCGAACTCTGTCGCATCACGGCCCAGGGTTGGCCAGAAATACCCTTGCCTGACGATCCTTCTTTCGAGGGTCTGACTCCCGGAGTGACTCCCACACTCCCCGGAGTGGACTTCTTCCCAGATTCTTTATACTTCCCCCTCAGCCACACAACGAGCCAACATCCACAAGAGAGTCTTCCTGTAAACTGCCCGTCCCGGAGGAGATAGTACGCTGATTTGTACCGGAGCTTCTTCTTGTCCACCCCCTCTGGATACTCTCCCATAGAAAGGAAGGTTGTGACCGGGTCCATCCATGAGGGACGCTGATCTATCTCCATGAGCTCTCCCTTTTCGATGGAAGGGCGGAATAGATCTGTGATAGTCCCCCCACCAGGGGACCATGCTTCGTTAGTTGGTCGACCTGTTCATTTTCCTCCCGGGGCACGTGTCGGATAGAAAAAGTTTGGAATGTGCCAATGACCCCCTTCACTTTGGCTAAGTATAACCGCAGGGTAGGCTCTCTTGGCTCAAACTCCCCGTTGATCTTGGAAGCTACCACCATGGAGTCAGTGAGGACCTCCACGTCCAACACCACTAGCTCCCTGGCCAGGTGCAGCCCTACTATCACGGCCTCATACTCGGCCTGATTATTTGTGATGGGGAAGTGCACCACTATCGTCAGCTCAATTCTAGTTCCCTGGGGGCTCTCGAAGATCACCCCCAGCCCCAGGGAATGCCTCCTTGAGGCTCCATCCACTTCACCTTCCATGGGGTCGGACAAGTGAGCTCTTCCTTCGCCACCTCGATCACATAATCGGCCCAACAGTCGGCCATCGCTTGAGCCTTGATCGAGAGGCGGGGGACGAAGGAGATGTCGAACTCGCTCAACTCCACCGACCACTTGGCCAGTCTGCCAGAATGATACACCCCCTCAAAGATGTTGTGGAGGGGATTGTCAGTCACCACTCGGATAGAGTGTGCCTGGAAATAAGGCCGCAGCATCTGGGCCGAGATGACTAGGGCAAAGGCCAGCTTCTCCAAAATTGGATATCGGAGCTCGGCCTTCCTCAAGACCTGGCTCACGTAGTAAATGGGGAGCTGCTTCTTCCCCTCTTCTCGAACTAGGATGGAACTCAGGGACTCCGCCCCGACCCTGAGATACAAAAATAGGTCCTCCCCCTCCTTTGGCCCTTGGAGCAATGGAGCCTGCGTTAGTTGCATCTTGAGGGCCTGGAATGCCTCCTCACACTCCCTGGGCCACTCGAATTTTTGGCCACCCCCCTTAGTGTTTTGAAGAAGTGGGAGCACTTCTCCCCAGCCCGGGAGAGGAACCTACTTAACCCTGTCAGCTTTCTTGTCAGCCGTGGTACCTCCTTTGTATTTCGCTGCGACCCCAGCTCCACGATAGCCTTGACCTTATCAGGATTTGGTTCAACCCCCGTGGGGGTGATGAGGTGCCCCCAAGAACTTCCCTCTGCTGGCCCCGAAGATGTATTTCAGGGGGTTCAATCACATCTTGTACTTGCACAGGGTGGCGAAGGTCTCCTCTAGGTCCTGTAGGTGAGAGTGCACATCCTGACTCTTGATCATAAGATCATCTACGTACACCTCCAGGTTCCTCCCCTTCTGTTCTTTGAAAACCCTGTCCATCAACTTCTGATAGGTCGCCCCTGTATTCTTCAGCCCAAAGGGCATCATTTTATAGCAGTAACACTCATCACCCATGATGAACGAGACGTCCTTGACGTCCGGGGGGTGCATCCTGATTTGATGATAACCTGAAAATGCATCTAGAAAACTCATTACAGAAAAACCAATGGCTGAGTCAACCAGCGCGTCGATCCGAGGCAAGGGATAATAGTCCTTAGGATAAGATTTATTAAGCAAAGAGAAGTTGATACACATACACCACCGACCGTCTCCCTTTTTAACCATTACTACATTGGAGACCCAGCCGGGGTATTGGATCTCGGACACGAAGCCGGCCTTGATAAGCTTTGGCACCTCCTCTCTAATGGGCTCGACCAGCTTGTCCACGGTGGACCTATTCTTTTGTTGGATGGGATGTGCTCCCGGGTCCAAGTGGAGGCGGTGTCAAGCCATATACGCATCAACCCCCGACATCTCCACGGAGCTCCATGCAAAGATGTCCACGTTCTTCTGGATGCACGCCAGCATCCTGCCTTGGTCCTCCGGAGTCAGCCCTCCGCTGACGCGGACCTTCTCCACCCTGCCTTCACGGGTGTGGACCGCCAGCTCCACCATCTCTTCCGCAGCTTCCAACTGGGACTACTCCCCCCATTCTTCTACATCGATCTACTCTGGGACGAGGGCCTCCACCTCCACCTCTTCCTCCACGGCCATCGCCTGCCGACTCCTCCCGATCTCCTCCTGCCACCTCAACCTCGGTGCAGCTCTCCGCCTCCATCTCCTCCCTGCCAGCTTCCTGCTCCACCTCCTCCATCCTTCGCTCCATCTCCTCGGCCCCCTCTTGCCAAGAGATGGAGTTCACGGCGGTGACATAGCATTCCCGCACCACCTTGGGGTCCCCCCTGACCCGGACTTGGATCCCCTCAGCATTGAACTTTAAGCACTGATGGAATGATGAGGGGACGCAGCAGAAGGCGCTGATGAGGGGCCTCCCAAAGATGGCGCTGTAGCTGTCGTGGGCATCCACAATAACGAACCTGTAGTTCCTGGACTGCCCCCAGGGTGACATGGAGCCCCACTCCTCCTTCTACCTCCTTCCTCTCCCCCGATATTCCGAACAAGGGCCCATCTGAGGCCAACACCCTCTTCGCCTCCACCTTCATCGCGTCAAACGCCTTCTTAAAGATGACGTTAATGAAGCTTCCATTGTCGACGAGGATTCGGGAGACGGTAAAATTTTCGATGGCTGTCTGGATGACCAGCGCATCGCAAAATTGATCCTCATGATCCGGTATGTCGCTCCTTGAGATGGTGATCCTCTCTTTTGGGGGTGGTGTTTGGGATGTGGAGCCAACGCTCCGACGATACATGGTATAGAGGCTCGCCCTCCGGGAGGCCTCTACCCCCACCACCCGTGGATCACCCTGATCCCTCCTCGGGTCCCGACATCCACCCGGCCTTCACAATAGTCCTCCTTCGCCCGAGGCAGGACCTCCTCGATCCTCACTTCCTGACGCCCCTGCTGCTGCTGCTGCTCCCTATTTCCCCTCATTTCAAGGAACTCCAGGCACGTGGCTGTGGCATGCCCTTCCTCTTGATGGAAGTCGCAGTAGGGCAACTCCACCCTAACTTCTCTCCTCCTCCTTGCTACTCTCCTCCTCTCCCCTATGGCTATGGCCATAGACTGTTCTTGATCGGGGAGTCGAGGCCTCTGCTCCCGCCTCCAACCCGGGGGGTGGAATTGATCTTGCCCCCCCCCCCCCTGATGGAGATCCCTTCCTTGGTACCCTCTCTATGGCCCCTACCCCTGCCACTCGGGCCTCCAATCCAGCCAACGGTCGGGCTCCTGATGCCCCCACCGGGGATTCTGCTGCCCCTGGAGCTTCCTCTGCTCCCTCTGCCGGGGCTCAGCTCTCCTCTCATCCTGCCCTCTTCTACCTCTTGGCTCCTTCTCCTCCACCATGGCCCACCTGGCCAGCTTCCAGGCAAACTCTGGATTTGATGCCTTCCCGTCAACTTCTCTCGCTGCCCTCTCCATCAGCTCCTCGTAGGAGAGGGGGGCACTCTCTTCAGCTCTATGCTGAAGAAACCATGCTGCAGGCCCAGGGTGAAGGCCATCATCAGGCTATTGCCTGACATCTCCTGGACCTGGGTGACTTCCTCCTGGAACCGGTCGACGTAGCTCCCCAACATCTCATTCACTCCCTGCTAGATGTGGAACAGGGACTCAGACCCCTTCTTCCTCCTCTTCGAGGTAGTGAACCTCAGCATGAACCCCAACGCAGGTCCTCGAAGTAGTAGATGAAGCTGGCCGGCAGCTGGTGAAACCTCTCCCTCGCCTTCTCCTTGTGGGTGATGGCGAAGAGTCGACATTTGAACCCATCCGAAATCTGCCGGATCGAGACCACATACTCAAACCACTAGACGTGTTGGACCGGGTATCCCTTCCCGGTGTTGTAGGACATCTCTGGTTACCTGAACTCCTGCGGAACTAGAGAAGAAGAGACCAACTCGCTGAAGGGGCTGCCTCCCCCTACTGGGCG
Organism: Platanthera guangdongensis; assembly: GCA_039583875.1. NCBI lineage: Eukaryota > Viridiplantae > Streptophyta > Magnoliopsida > Asparagales > Orchidaceae > Platanthera > Platanthera guangdongensis. Next base: position 150,071,286 of record CM077167.1, read on the forward strand.
AGCTGGCGCATCTCACGGGTTCAGCTCGCCGATCCAGCCTCCACCTGCCGAGCCAGGGCAGATCACACGCCCGGGGAGCTCGCACCCTCGGCCCTCCTTGGCAACATCCTTCCTGGCTCGCCTTCCGGGGGCGTCCTCGCCCAGAGAGGGGACGGCTGCGATCTGGAAAGTTGGGGTCGAGAACTCGGCCCGCGTGCCGAGTCTGAACTTAACGAGCCCCAACACCTCGTTACTAAAATCTTCAAACATCCCCACCGTGGCCAGAGGTGGGGGGGGGGAGGCGGGGGCGGCGAGTCCGAGCTGTCAGATCCTTGCCCTCCTATCATCGAGCTCGCTGAAGGTTTTCTGTGCTGACCACGCTCTACGCTCACCGCACCAAAATGTTGAAACCGAAAAACGGTCTCCTGTAGAGTTCACCCTCGGGGAATGGGTGATCGCGCACCTATTTCGCTCCTGCAAGCAAAATAACACGGGAAAAAAGGAAGAACTGACCCAAAGGCTCGGCGGGGAGGACCCACCACACACTCAGAAGATCTTAGAGCACTTCCCCTCCTTAGCCAAAGGCCGAGCTAAGGTTTGCTCAGAAAGCACTTGAGAGACAGAGCAAGAGGGCACATGAAACATGCTTTCTGAGGTACCCCCTGGGTCCTATTTATAGATTTCTGAAAACGGCCTGCAAATAGCCAACTCCCGCTGTCCTGAACGGCTATATGCAGTCCAGGTTGGCCTGTCAATAACGTAACTCCGCTATTCTAAAAGGTTATGGGCAGGCCAGCGGGGCCAAAATAGTAAATAGTACCTCATAGTCCTGGGCGAGTTGAGGAGCTCGGCCACCCTTGAAGTTCCTGCTCGCCTACTCTCTGCCGAGCTCCATAGGGCAAGTACGAGCTGGCTGCGGTGCTCACCATTTGATCTTACTTCATTAGTCGAGCTCAGCTCGATGAAGCCCGGGCTTAGCTCGGTGAGTGCCGAGCTCGGTATCGACGAATGCCAAGCTCAGCCTTTAGATTTCCGTGCCGAGCTCGCCTGCTGCCTTCAGATTTCCCTGTCGAGCTCGCCTGCTGCCTTCAGATTTCCCTACCGAGCTCGCCTGCTGCCTTCAGATTTCCTGTGGAGTTCACCCGCGGGGAAGGGGTGATCGTGCACCTACTTCGCTCCTGTAAGCAAAATAACAAGGGAAACAAGGAAGAACTGAACCAAGGGCTCGGCGGGGAGGACCCACCACACACCCAGAAGATCTTAGAGCGCTTCCCCTCCTTAGCCAAAGGCCGAACAAAGGTATCCTCAGAAAGCACTTGAGAGACGGAGCAAGAGAGCACATGAAGCATGCTTTTTGAGGTACCCCTTGGGTCCTATTTATAGATTTCTGAAAATGGCCTGCAAATAACCAACTCCCGCTGTCCTGAATGGCTATATGCATTCCAAGTTGGCCTGCCAACATCGTAACATCGCTGTTCTGAAAGGCTATGGGTAGGCCAGCGGGGGCAAAATAGTAAAAAGTACCTCATAGACCTAGGCGAGCTGAGGAGCTCGGCCAACCCTGAAGGTCCTGCTCGCCTACTGTCTGTCGAGATCCATAGGGCAAGTGCGAGCTGACTGCAATGCTCGCCATTCGATCTTCCTTCATTAGTCGAGCTCAGGTCGATGAAACCCGGGCTAAGCTCGGCGAGTGCCGAGCTCGGGGTCGACGAATGCCGAGCTCGGCCTTCAGATTTCCCTTCCGAGCTCGCCTGCTGCCTTCAGATTTCCCTACTGAGCTCACCTGCTGCCTTCAAATTTCCCTGCCGAGCTTGCCTACTACCAGGGCGATCTGAACCGGCCGGTCTGGTTCCTGGCGACGTAATGGGTTATCTCTACTATCTGGCTTTGTATCTTTGATCGTACACTATTAACCCAAATTCCTCTCTGAGATCATAATGGGTTATCTCTACTATCTGGCTTTGTATCTTTGATCGTACTCCACCATTTAAGTCCGTAAATCGAGGATCTTTTAGAGAATTGTAGAACTCCCTAATTAAAACAGATGAAAATGTATCTGGGATAATGATGGACATTATTCCAGTCATTGCTAACAGGTCATGAATGTGTGCATGACAGACGAGATCAAATTCGATCACTCGTCCAATCCCTATATTAGCATTTTCTATCCCTGGAAATGTTTGGTAGGAGGAATACGAGTCACTGCCTATACTTCTACGAGATTTATAACTAGAGACCATTACTGCAAATAAAAGTTGTTTTTTTTTAAAAAACAATACTAAAAAAAACATAGCAAGTTTTTTTCAGTATCGCCAGCCGGTGACACCCGATGTCATCGGGTGATATCAGAACTTGATGTCATCCAATTTCCGACTCCATATCTGAATTTTCCCCTGCTTTAGATACCAGATCTGACATTCTTAATGACATACCCTACAATAAATCTACAAATTCTAAGGAATCCAACAAAAAAACCACGATCCTTACCTTGATCCAAGTTTTTGCTGTCGTCCCCTTTGTCTTCCGCGACCAGTCTTCAGGAAAGAATGATAGATCTGATGCATTTGACCTCATATGACCCCTTTTTAAATATTTTCGCACTGCCGCTGATCGACGATATCCACTATCGTCGGGCGACAACGACTTTTCACTTTCTCACCAATTTTCCTTAATTTCTCATGATTAGGCATGGTTTACTGTATATTATTTGATTTTGGGTTCCCAGCAGGATAGTTCAACTGTTCGACCATCACATCTTCTTTTATACATATATAAGTCCTAGTGTTTATCTACTTGTGAAATTATTTTCGCATGCCTCTAAGTATGAGAAATGTTTTAGTTTTGATAATGTTCTTTCACTCACACTTGTGAAAACCTTCATATGGGTTCACCTTACTGCATATATGAATTGTGGATGTTTTACCATATCCACTTGAATTGCATGCTGCGGCTAATGCTTTATCTTTGTTTATTCCTTGCACCGCTCATATTTGATTATCCGGTATGCTCACAAGTGAACTCGGACTCCTTTGTCATGCCAATCAAAACATGTTTAAAAAACATTCAAAAACAAAAATTCAACACCTTTGTTGATGTTTTTCAAAATTTAAATAAAAAGGGGCTGGCAAGGAACCTCCACGAAGCACTACTTACCCTCCTGATAAGTCTTAATAAGCATTGTGAGGGTAAGCACCTTGAAAAGAATTGTAAAGTGTCTTTTGCAACTACATATCTGGATATTCTCTTTATTTGTGCTCTGAATTCCTGGATACAAGCACAGATCATCATGCATTGCTCTATGTTATGCTGTTTTTTTCACATTCTATGTGTTAATGTAGTTGTAAGACCTCTCATATGTGTTTTTCTTCAATCTATCACATGTGCACACCATTATTTTCTCTAAAATTTCTTCTTATGAGAATTGGTCTGAAAATGTTTACAACATCGACTTCACTAGTGTACGCGTCTGTGGTATGAATGGATGAACGTTGCCCCTGTTCGTGTTTACTCATTTACTTCTTTACTATACATTGATTCACATGCTCTATCCTTAATCTCTTCTTTGTGTTTTTCCTCTTTAGCTTCCGCCCCACTCTGCTATCACTTTTGACAATACCAAAGGGGGAGAATTTACTAAGGGAATCATTCATTACTAAGGAAATTATTCATACTCATGGTTTACTACTGAATTTTACATTCCCTAAACAACCTTCAATGTTATTTACTAAGGAAATCAAAACATATGCTTAGATTTAGGGGGAGTACACCAGTAGGGAGAGTGTTTCATCCATGAGATATTTATGCACATGCAAATGCTTAGTCTTGATTACACATAGTACTCATCGTTTCAAACACTTCTTAGATCATTCATGATTTCTTTCTCAGTGGATTTGCTATTATTAAAAGGGGGAGATTGTTGGAGCATGTATTCCACGCTTCTTTGGTTTGTTAATAACAAATCTCGTTTGTCTTTGATCTTTGGGTGTTTATGATATGCAGATATCACAGGTCTAGCTCTAATGAATTTTGGGTGATATTTCAGGTCAGAACAGATGAGCATTGAAGATATTGCCATGCGATATTGGGTATCTCCCATAGGTGACAGCAAAATCTGCACTTGACGATCGACGAATCTGCGCTCGACAATCGACGAATCTGCGCCCATCGATCGACGATCGCCGTTCGACGACTCTGCATTAGAGTATAGAAGATATCGCCAGGCGATATTAGGTATCGCCCACAGGAGACAACGACGATCGACGAATCTAGCGCTTGATGATAGACAAACGATGTTCGACGAATCAACTATGCGAAAATCAGGAGTTCGTGGGATACGTGGTAGCAATTATCTCTATTGCTAGTTGACGATACCCAGTGTCGTGAGGCGACAGTCCATGTTCGACGACCAATGAATCTGCAATGTGAAAATGAGGAGTTCGTGGGACACGTGGTAGTAGTTACTGATATTGTCAGGTGGCGATACCCAGTGTTGCCAGGCGATAACGCCAATGTATAAAAGCCATTCAATTTTCTGAGGAGATTACAACTTTTGAAAGAATTAGTTTCAAGATTGTCTAAACACCTAGGGGGGGTGGGTGAATAGGTTCAATTCTGTTTCTACTTAGACAGTAATTAATTTGATCACAACACAGATAAAATCTACAGTTACCACAGCACACAAACAACCAATCACAACATACACACAGGTTTTATAGTGGTTCCCCAAATGATGGGTACATCCACTTTGCCCCTTCGCCAATCTAACAGTATACTAGATTCGGCCTAACTTCCTTCCACCTTCTCAGGTCCTCAAATCTTACAACTCAGAACCCAAATTGGTTCTTACAGCTCACACTTCAAGAAGTGCTACAACTCAGGCTCTTCCCAAGAACCCTACCTCAGAATGAATCTCCACTCCTACTACTCAGACAATCAAGCCCTACCTCAGCCTTTTCAACATGCCTACAACTCAGAGAATTCAATCTCCTACCTCCGGCAAACAACCCTACCTCATGCTTTATAGTTATAGGCTTACAACTCAGAGAACTTAATCTTTTACACTCAGATCTAGAATAGATCCTACAGGAATTTGATTAAGAAGATGTTTCTTCCTTTACTCTGAAAGAGATAAATGAATCATGAACAGATCTTGTTGGATCTGCTTTCAACTGTTCTTTGCAGTAATGAATATGATTCAACCTGACTTTGCTTATTCAAAGCTTCTTGAAATAGAGAACTTAGGTTGAATCTTCATGAGAAGTTTGAGTAGATCCAGCTTCTCCCACCTTGCTGAATTAATTCTGCAATCTTCCAAAAGATCTGTTGTGAAGCAATCTTCGTCTCTGATTTTGAATCAGAATCTTCTGCTGTACTGGAATCCGTGAATTCTTCTTGGAGAATTCCTCTTTTAATTTCTCTCCGTCTTTAGTTATTGTATATCTCTGATAGCCCTACCCTATTTATATTTTACATCAGTGGCAACCGGCTGATCCGGTAGTTGAATGGCATCTGACAGTTCTGTCATGTCTAATAGGCCGTGAAAATTTTGGCAGCTGTCAAGTCTTCAGTCTTGAGATTTGGTACTTAGTGATATTTAAATTAGTTGAATATGTCGAGACACAAGGACACTATGTGTCGACACAGATGGAGTATGTTTCGATACAATTACCGGGGTGTCGACACACTTCCTTTGACGTTGTCGACAAACATCAGCAACTGTCAACATAGCTCTTCACTTGGTCTCAACACTGTCTTTATAGACTGTGTTGATATAATTCAGAAAACAGTCGACACAGCTCCTTCCAAAAGTTCTCGACATGCAGCCTTTATAGAATGTGTCGACACAAGTCCTGCGTGTCAACACAGCCTCTTTATCAAGTTCTTAACACAACTTTTGTAGAATGTGTCGACACAAGTCCTGTGTGTCGACACATACTCTTTATTAAGTTCACGACACAGCTTTTGTATTATGTGTCGACACAAGTCCTGTGTGTCGACACACCCTCTTTATTAAGTTCACGACACAACTTGTATAGAATGTGTCGACACAAGTCATGTGTGTCGACACAGCCTCTCTAAGTGTCGACCCAAGTCCTGGATGTCGACATAGTTGCCTCTTTACACTTGTCAGCTCAACAGTCTAAGTATGTAGAAACAAGTTATAAGTGTCGACACAGTTGATGTCGACTTAGCTTCTGAGTGTCGACACAAGTCCTGTGTGTCGACACAGACTTGTTTCTTGTCTCGACACAGCTCCTTCAAAGGTGTCGACACAAAAACAATTGTCTCGACACTTTTGTACTTAGAATATTTTCTCCATTCTTCTGCCTGCACAAACTAACTCAATACACCATCAAATATAACATGATGTATATCATTGAGTTAGGTGAGACTTCTCCAAATCAGGTACACAAATTCCAATGTACCCAACAATCTCACCCTATTTGGAGAAGTCATAACTCATAATCAATAATATACACCATATAAAAAAACAAAAGATAAGCAAGATATATCCAGATATTCCAACCAAATTTATTTAAGAACAAAGACATCATGTTACACACAAATGTTCAGAAATGAAATAACATAACGAAAAACATGTAACTCAGAGATATAGATATATAAACAATTGTCCACTTAGAATTTCATTCCCATATAATCAAGGTGAGATTACAAGGTTAATGTTTCCTTAAGAACAAAAAATACACAGTTTTTCAAATTCTAGTCAATCTAAGGTTGAAGTTGACTAGGTTCCTTAATGACTATCCCTTTGCCTGACTGAATGGTTGCTTTGACTTCAGCTTCAGTATTAGTAGCGGTCATCTTTTCTTTAATGTCTTTGGCCTTGAGTTGTGTAGTTTTTAGCTTTTTCCTTTCAAAATAATGAAATGGTTTAGGGAAGTACTTGCAGGGCTCAATGGAGTTTGCAGGGATTCTTCCAGCCTTCAAGTCCTTCCTGAATTTATGAATCTTCTCTTGTTGAGCAAGATATTTATCTCATTCTTGTTTAGAGTACCACTTTCCTCTATCATACTGATTTTCAGCAATTGCATTCCATGATGTTAAGATGATACTTCTAGAGGGTGGACTTCATTTCTCAAAATCAGGCCTAGCCTCAGCCTGTTCTCTAAACCTCTTCTTAGCCTCTTGTTCTTTCAGTAGTACTGGGTCAGCCATATCGACCTCCTCATGAATTACTGGCATTTTGTCCTGTGGAGGGTTGTACATAGTCTTAACTGTCTGTTTGATTTCTTCGAACCCAGAAGGAGGATATATGACTTGAGCGACCTCTTGTTGCGTCCCCTCTAAGAACTCAGGCTGACATCTAGATTTGGCAGTGTTATTATCATCACATAGGGGTGGATATCCCAAGGTAGTTCTGATACTATTTGTTACCCATTTTGCATGGTCAGAGCTAGCTTGAACTAGTACCCTCTCCCCCTTTATGACTTCTCTATAGATATGATCTCTGAGATCATTCTTTTGAAATCTGATTTGATCTGTGACATGATAATTTCTAGTGGTGTAGTAGTCTTTGAATTTCTTGAGAAGAGCAGAAATTGCAGATTCAGAAGTCTTTATTGCAGTAGAAACTGTTGCCGAGTCTAGTTGAATCTATTTTTCTATAGCAGAGACTTGGGTGGTCATATTGGCTTGAAGGGCAGTAGTTTGTTCATCAAACTTAGTCAGAGAAATGGTGTGTAGTTCCAGCAAGTTCTCATTCAGCCTCTTCTGATTTTCCAGAACAATTCCTTGCTTGCCCACAAGATCATCTATTTCAGTCTTAGTGGTTTGTTATTATTTAGCATGATACACCACAATATTTCATCCCTTGTGGAAGCAATTTGTCATGTCCTTCTTCAGCAGGTTGACCTCAAATCGAATAGATTTGATATCTTGGGCCAAAGTGAACTGCAGCTCTTTTTGGCTTTCATCCACATATTTTTCTAAAGCTTGTCTTTGCTCATCAACTTTTACTTGGAGCTGTACTAATAGAGAACTGAAATCTATAGGAGAAGCAGTAGAAGAGGAGCCTGCCTTGAAAGCTTTCTTATAGCCAACACTTTTTTCCTTGATTTCCATTAGTCTTCTTTTCTTAAGAATTGTGGCTGCATCCTCATCTTCAGAATCAGATGAAATTTCAAGTTCCATTGTTGTTCCTGGAACATTTTCAACTAGTCTAGGGGCTAGGTCTGGTGCCTCCCCCTCAATCCTTGTAGCAGCTGGTACACTTACAAACAACTCTTCTTGAAGTATTTCTTCTTGCACCTTCTGGAAGTCACTTTCCAAGGCTTGAACTACTTCTATCTCAGGAGCCTGAAGTTTTTCTGGAAATTCAGGAATATGGATATCCTGTGCCTCTTTGTCAGAAGGATCAGTTGCCATGTTGATGTCTTGAACCACTTCCATGATGGTGAGATTCACAGCCTCACTGTCAAGCTGGGCTTTAATGACAATTTCAGCTGGGACTGATGTCTTATGAATATTGATCTGATGGATAGCCTCCCCCAGGATTTGAGCTTCAGTTCCAGGTGTATGGGTTGGAGACATCCTGGGTTGGTTAGGGGTCTCTTCATCAGAACTAAATTCGACTCTCTCTTCAGAGTCACTAGAGGACTCCTTAGCTTGCACTTGATCTTTCTTGGAAGATGTGACCTTTTGGATGGCTGCTTTTGTGCTGGGTCTTCTTTGGACAGAACTCTGTCCCACCTTGATAGGATCCTTATGTCCATTCGCCTCATGTGATTAATCTTGGTGCCAGCAGTTTGATTTATCACCTCAGGTATGTTTTCAGCGAGATACAAACTTAATATTCTTCCCAGATTTGGTTTTTTGATGCTTTCCTTAATCTTGTTGAAAATTACTGCACTCCAGCCAGTCTTCACCTGGAAGATGACTCTGGTCATATGGCTAAACATGTAGGAAGAGACCCTATCATGCCCCCAGTCTTGCAGAGTATTACCCTGCCAATGATTTCAGAGAGAAATTTCCCTTGGGAGTTCATTCCTTTCCTTGTCTTGGATGATCTGATATTAGTTATTGCAGTCGTTCCACAATATTTAAGGGCTTCATAAGTCAAATTGGAATCAACCTCTGTCTCTTCTTTAATCCTTGGAAGATGAAGGGTTTTACTCAGACTTTTGTTGGTTATTTTGAACTTCTTGCCATGAACAGTGGATTTGATCTTGTTCCCCTTCGAGTTCAACGAAGCATTGGAATAGAACTCAAGAACTTCCTTCTTCCAGATGTTGGTTGATTCTAAAACCAAATATTCAAGTCCGGTTTCCTGGAATAGGTCTACAACCATCTTGATTTCATGTGCAACAGTAGTAGACGCCCCTGGATGAGCTCATAACCTTCGTTCATATTATTGTCCAATTTGGGCTCCATTGGAGATGAGAGAGAGAGAGAGAGAAAATAGAAGAGAAGGAAGATGATCTTCTTGTCGACACAGACAGTTTAGTCTTGAGATTCCTGAGAGCGTAGTCGATAAGGTCTCGTTTCCACCTATTTATACTTTTCTAAGCAGGGAAGGCCAAAAGGCGGGCGGAAATTTTTTTAGTATGTCGACACTGTTTGGATTGTGTCGACACAGAATACTAAAGTCTCTATAGAGAATTTAGAGTTAGGATAACACTATGTGTCGACACCAATTTCTGTGTGTCAACACTGACGACCTTAAGTGACAACACTAATTTCTGTGTGTTGACACAGACGACCGTATGTGTCGACACCAATATCTAAGTGACAATAAATCTATGTGTCAACACTAAAGTCTGAGTGTCGACACAATCTTCTTTATGTGTCGACACTAAAATCTCAGGGATAATAATTTTATGTGTCGACACCAAATCTTGAGTGTCGACAAAATCTTCGTTATGTGTCGACACAAACTACTAAGTGTCGACACAGAATACTTTATGTGTCGACATAAATTTACTTAGTCATATTTTAAGTATGATTTTTCTTAATTTACCATTCTATTCCAAGTTCAACATGCCTAATTAAATTTTAAAGTAATTGAATTTTGTTTCATCTAGAGGTTTAGTGAATATATCAGTTACTTGAGTATCGGTAGAAGTAAACTCTAAAGTTATGTCCTCTTTCTCAACATGTTCTCTTATAAAATGGTACCTAATTTCAATTTGTTTAGTTCTACTATGTGAAACAGGGTTTCTAGCAATTGATATAGCACTAGTAGAATCACAATATAGAGGAGTTTTACTTATCTTGATGTCATAGTCCTCCAGTTGATGCTGTATCCATAGTAACTGGGCACACTACCAGCTGCTATATATTCTGACTCTGTTGTGGATATAGCAACACTTGTCTGCTTTTTGATGTTCCATGACATCGGTCTTCCTCCTAGGAATTGGCATGTACCTGTGGTACTTTTACTGTCTTCTTTGCAGCCTGAAAAGTCTGCATCTGAAAAGCCTATTAGCAGAAAATTTTTATTTCTAGGGTACCATAGACCAAGATCTAGTGTGCCCTTAAGATATCTTAAAATTCTGTTGGCAGCAGAATAATGTGACTCTTTAGGGCATGCCTGGTATCTAGCACAGACAAATGTAGCATACATGATGTCAGGCCTACTTGCAGTTAGGTATAGTAAGGAGCCAATTATCCCTCTATACAAAGGCTCAACAACAGGTTTCCCTGCCTCATCTTTGCCTAAAGGCATACTTGTCCCCATTGGAGTTTTCATGGTAGAAGCTGTCTCCATACCATACTTTTTAATCGACTCCCTGGTGAACTTAGACTGGGATATGGACAATCCAACATCAGTCTATTTTACTTGAAGTCCCAAAATGAACTTTAGCTCACCCATGCTGCTCATCTCAAACTTCCCTTGCATAAGTTTGACAAACTTCCTACAAAGGTTGTTCTCAGTAGATCCAAAGATTATGTCATCAACATATATCTGGACTAAGATGATCTTGCCCTTAGATTCCCTCAGGAATATGGTCTTGTCTATTTTCCCCCTTGAGAATTTGTTCTCAATGAGGAAAGTAGACAATGTCTCATACCAAGCTCTAGGGGCTTGTTTTAACCCATATAGAGCTTTCTTAAGTCTAAATACATGATCAGAAAAGTGAGGATCTACAAAACCTGATGGCTGGTCCACATATACTTCCTCTTTTAGATCTCCATTTAGGAATGTTGACTTGACATCCATTTGAAAGACCTTGAATTCTTTATAGGCTGCATAGGCAAGGAATAGTCTTATTTCTTCCAGCCTTGCTACAGAGGCAAAGGTCTGGTCAAATTCTATTCCTTCTTCCTGCCTGTAGCCTTTTGCAACTAATCTAGCCTTATTTTTGACAATAATTCCATTTTCATCTAACTTATTTCTATAGATCCATTTAGTCCCTATCACATTATGTTCTTTTGGTCTTGGAACCAATTTCCAAACTTTGCATCTCTTAAATTGATTCAGCTCTTCCTGCATTGCATCAATCCAGAATGAATCTAGAATGGCCTCTTCAACCTTCTTTGGTTCCATTTGAGACAGAAAGCTTGAACATAGTGCTTAGTTCAAGATCTTGCTTCTAGTCATTACACCTTGACTAGCATCACCAATGATTTAATGAGCAGGATGATCTCTTAAATGTCTCAAGGCTAGAGGTAATATTCCTTCAGATTGTTGATCTTCTATGTCTCCAGCTAGCTGTTCTTCATTTTCAGCTGGTAAGTCTTGAGCTCCCCCTGGACAGTATCCATCATCTTTAGTCTCTTGACTTGCTTGTTTATCTTCCCTGATGGTCAAATTGTTCATCTTATCTTTTAAGCCTGCAGGACTAGAAGAAGTGTTTGACAGCTCATAGTTAATTAACTTAGACTCATCAAAGACTACATGGACAAACTCTTCTACAACTTGAGTAGTCAAGTTATAGATCATATATGCACTACTATTGTTGCTATACCCAACAAATATCCCTTCTTGGGATATGGCAGCAAACTTAGTTAAATGAAACTTACCATTGTTTAGTACATAACACTTGCTACCAAAGATCCTAAAATAGGATAAGTTTGGTTTTCTGCCTTTCAGAATCTTATAGTGAGTCTTTTTGTGGATTTTAGTGATTGATGCTCTATTGAGAACATGACAAGCAGTATTTACTGTCTCAGCCCAGAAATATTCTAGGAGAGCAGTGTCACTTAACAAAGTTCTACCTGCCTCAATCAAAGTTCTGTTCTTTCTTTCAGCAATTCCATTTTGCTGGGGAGTTCTAGGTGAGGAAAATTCTTGATGAATCCCAAGCCCTTCACAGAACTTTGTCATGCATTCAGACTAAAACTCAGTCCCATGATCACTTCTGATCTTGACCACAGAACTATTAAATTCATTCTAAATTTGCTTACCAAAAGTCTGGAAGATATCTGAGGTTTCAGATTTTTTCCTTGAGAAGAATACCCAAGCAAACCTGGAAAAATCATCAACTACCACAAGAGAATAGACTTTCCTACCTAAACTATAAATTGCCATAGAACTAAATAGATCCATATACAGGAGGTATAAACACCTCACTGAGTCCTTGGTATCAAGACTTTGGAAGGAAGACTTGGTCTGCTTGTCCTTTTGACAAGCTGTGCAAATTCCCTCCCTAATGCACTTAACTTCAGGACCATTCCTTACCAACTCTTCAGTAAAGAGTCTACCTATGGTCTTATAGTTTAGGTGAGCTAGTCTCTTGTGCCATTTTACATAATGAGAAACTTTCTCATCTGCAACTAGACATATAGGAAAGTCCTTTCTCTCACACTCAAAGTCTAGACAGTAAACATTTCCTCTCCTAGTGCCAGTCAAGATAACTCCTTGATCACTTGACCTTCTAATTTGACACTTATCCTTGAGGAAAGAGATGTCATAGCCCAAATCACATAGTTGACTTATACTTATAAGGTTATGTTTCAAACCTTTCACATATGCTACTTGTGTGATTGTTACTATGCCATTTGTTATCTTACCTAAACCTTTTGTTACTCCTTTTTCTGAGCCCCCAAAGGTAACTCTGGGACCATTCTGAATGGGTGTGTAATCCTCTAGCATGCTTCTTGTTCCAGTCATGTGCCTGGAACATCCACTGTCCAAGTACCATGTAGGGGTATGGCCACTTGGACTTACCTGCAACAAATATACTATCTAACCTTAGGACACCAAATCTGATTGAGTCCTAGGTGCAAGTTAGAATTAAACTGAACATGCCTACCTTCAGTTCTTCTGACAGGTAAGCCACCAATACTTATCTGGACACTCTTATTATGCCAGCAATTAATGGCATAGTGGCCCACCTTGCCACAACACCAACACTCATGCATATTGTACCTTCTTTTAAGAACTGGCTTTGTTGCAATGTTGATTGCAGCTCTCAACCCTGAGGGTACGTCAGCTCTTGTCTTAGGTCTTTTAGCCATAACTTGCTTAGGGAAATGTCTGACAGTAGAAGTACTTGGGATATCTTGAAGCCTATCTGCAGCTGCCTTCTTTTCAGAAAGCATAATCTTGATAGCTTCAGATATACCCAAGTCTGTTTTGCTAACAGACTTTTCCTTAGCTTGCCATTTGGTTGGCAGACCTTGTAAATCAGCTGACACCTTGTTCTTGAGTGTTGGGGCTGGTACACCAAACACAAATGGTTCATTTTGAGCCATTTGGGTTTTCTCATGGGATGCCCAATAAGCACTTGCACCCTTGCCATTTCTCCTGCCTTGCTCACAGTGACCATAGATACAATCATGATCATACCTGTTAGAAGGTTGTACCACCTTTTTAAAAGAAATTTGAGGCCTTGAAGCAAGTGGCTGAGTTGGAACATTACCTTTCCTTTTGGAATTGGCAGCTCTTGTTCTTCCTTTGAAACCTAAACCCTTCTTACCCTTTTGGGAAGAAAAGGAATCTATCAAAGGTAACACAAAACTAGGTTTAGAAAACTTGGCTACTAGCTCCCTCTCGTTTTGGAGTCTACTTTCAAGATTCTTAATATGATTGTTCTTGAAAGTAATGGTATCCATCTGAATGATAGTTATGTTCTTCAATTTGTTAATTTCTTTTAGCTTCAGATCCAGCACTTTTGCTAAGTCTGAGGCAGCCAACTTCAGACTGACATTTTCCTTTGCCAGCTGTTTTGCTAAAAGCTTGCTTTCCTTAAAGGCTTGCAGGAGCTCACTATAGTCATCAATCAATTGAGTGATTTCTCTTTATGATTTAAAGCCATCTTTATCTCTTGAAGAAGATGCTTCTGAATATGGGCTAGTAACATAATCTGACACTGAAGATGAAGACTGTACCTTACTAGGACCAAACAGCTCCTGGCTATGTCCATCCTCAGCTATAGCCATCAACCCTATACATTTGTTGTCTTCTATTTTATTGATATCATTCAGCATCTCCAGGAATTCTGTTTCTATAGAATCTTCCTCAGCAGAGAACAACCCAATGTAGGCCTCAACATCCTCTTCATTTTCTAACTCTGTTGAAGAAGAGTCAGTCCAGCTTTTCTCCTTCTTGGCCACAAAGGATTTTTCTTTTTTTCCTTTATACTGGAGCTTCATTTTCTCACCAAACTCCTTTCTTTTGACAGGACAGTCTGCTATGACATGTCCTGGCTTGCTGCAGCAATAACAGACGATTTTAGTAGATGTTTGTTTACTATGTTTAAAGCCATACCTTTCCTCCTTTGAGGTTTTCTTCTTTCCCTTGTAGTTGTCATCCTTAGAGTGAGAGGAAGAGGAAGGCCTTCTCCTCAAGTTCTTTTTCTTCAGAAACTTCTGGAATTGCCTAGAAAAGACAGCAAGCTCCTCATCAGAGTTATGGTCATCTATTGTGCTAGTATCTGAACTTTCTGTCTCAGTATCGATAACTTTTCTGGGAGGAGAAGGAGTCTTTCTCCTGCCCTTCTTTGTAGCTTCAACTTTGAAGGCCACAGACTTATCTTTGCCATAAAGCCTACTGGACTTTTCCTCTTCCTTTCTAGCAATCAACTGCATCTCATAGGATAGCAATTTTCCAAACAAAGTTGATGGAGGAGTATCTGCAAGTTTGGCCCCTTCTCTGATGGCATAGACTTTGGTATCCCAATCCTTGGTTAAGGATCTGAGAAACTTGTCATTGAGTTCATAAGTGTTGAAGACTCTTCCATAGGTCATCAGCTCATTGACAATTCTAAAGAACTTTTCATAGCATATAGCTATACTATCTGTCTTGACTTGTCTGAAACTTTCATACTCTTGATTGAGCATGAATTTCCTATCCTCTCTTAGTTCTTCAGTCCCCTCCATGTAGACAATTAAGGTGTCCCACATTTCCTTTGAATTTTTGCAGTGGACTAAATTCTGAAATGTAGAATCATCTATGACACTCACAATTATGTTCTGCGCTCTCTTGTCCAAAGTAGCTAAGATGATCTCATTTTTGGTCATCTCAGAATAATTCTTTGGAGTCCTCAGATTTGCTTCTAAAACAGATGTATTCATGGGGATGAATGGCCCTTCTTGAAGTGTGATGTAGATTCTTGGATCAGATGCCTCCATGAATAATCTGATCCTTTCTTTCCATATGCCAAATGTTTCTTTTTTGCAAATGGGAAGTTTCATGGATCCAAGTTCTTTGTGATTTTCACCTGAACCCATTTTGGCTATCTTATTACTGTCTTAAAGATATACTCAGACTGTTAAGTCTTATTTTGAGTAACCTCGCTATGATACCACTTGAAAGAATTGGTTTCAAGATTGTCTAAATACCTAGACGGGGGGGGGGGGTGAATAGGTTCAATTATTTTTTTACTTAGATAGTAATTAATTTGATCACAACACAGATAAAATCTACAGTTACCCCAACATACAAACAACCAATCACAACATACAAACAAGTTTTATAGTGGTTTCCCAAATGATGGGTACATCAACTTTCCCCCTTCACCTATCTAGCAGTATACTAGATTCGGCCTAACTTCCTTCCACCTTCTCAGATCCTCAGATCTTACAACTCAGAACCCAAATTGGTTCTTACAGCTCACACTTCAACAAGTGCTACAACTCAGGCTCTTCCCAAGAACCCTACCTCAGAGTGAATCTCCACTCCTACCACTCAGGCAATCAAGCCCTACCTCAGCCTTTTCAAGAGGCCTACAGCTTAGAGAATTCAATCTCCTACCTCAGGCAAACAACCCTACCTCAGCCTTTATAGTTACAGGTTTACAACTCAAAGAACTTAATCTCTTACATTCAGATCTAGAATAGATCCTATAGGAATTTGATTAAGAAGATGTTTCTTCCTTTACTTTGAAAGAGATGAAGGAATCATGAATAGATTTTGTTGGATCTGCTTTCAACTATTCTTTGCAGCAATGAATATGATTTAACCTGACTTAGCTTATTCAAAGCTTCTTAAAAGAGAGAACTTAGGTTGAATCTTCTTGAGAAGTTTGAGTAGATCCAGCTTCTTCCACCTCGCTGAATTAATTCTGCAATCTTCCAAAAGATCTGCTGTGAAGCAATCTCATTCTCTGATTTTGAATCAGAATCTTCTGCTGTACTGGAATCCGTGAATTCTTCTTGGAGAATTCCTCTTTTAATTTCTCTCCATCTTTAGTTATTGTATATCTCTGATAGCCCAACCCTATTTATAGTTTACATTAGTGGCAACCGGCTGATCCGGTAGTTGACTGACATCTGACAGTTCTGTCATGTCTAATAATCGTGACAATTCTGGCAGCTGTCGAGTCTTCAGTCTTGAGATTTGGTACTTAGAGATATTTAACTCAGCTGAATGTGTCGAGACACAAGGACAATATGTGTCGACACAGACGGAGTATGTGTCGACACAATTACCTAGGTGTCGACACACTTCCTTTGACGTTGTCGAGAAACATCAGTAACTGTCAACATAGCTCTTCACTTGGTCTCAACACTGTCTTTGTAGACTGTGTCGACATACTTCAAAAAACAGTCGACACAGCTCCTTCAAAAAGTTTTCGACATGCAGCCTTTGTAGAATGTGTCGACACAAGTCCTGCGTGTCGACACAGCCTCTTTATCAAGTTCTTGACACATCTTTTATAGAATGTGTCGACACAAGTCCTGTGTGTCGACACAGCCTCTTTTTTAAGTTCACGAAACAACTTTTGTAGAATGTGTCGACACAAGTCATGTGTGTCGACACAGCCTCTTTATTAAGTTCACAACACAGTTTTTGTAGAATGTGTCGACACAAGTCCTGTATGTCGACACAACCTCTCTAAGTGTCGACCCAAGTCCTGGATGTTGACAGAGTTGCCTCTTTACACTTGTTAGCTCAACAGTATAAGTATGTCGACACAAGTTATAAGTGTCGAGACAGTTGATGTCGACTTAGCTTCTGAGTGTCGACACAACTCCTGTATGTCGACACAGACTTGCTTCTTGTCTCGACACAGCTCCTTCAAAGGTGTCGACATAAAAACAATTGTCTCAACAGTTTTGTACTTAGAATATTTTCTCCATTCTTCTGCCTGCACAAACTAACTCAATGCACCATTAAATACAACCTGATGTATATCATTGAGTTAGGTGAGGCTTCTCCAAATCAGGTACACAAATTCGAATGTACCCAACAACTTTCATTACCTGGAGTGCACCTTACTGTTTAGACAAACCAGAGAGCTCCAGATTCTAGATTTACTGCATAATCTCAAGAAGGCCGAAGCGTAGAAGATTGACGGCATGTATGCAGCATTCAAAGCAACACTGGCTAGGATTCGTCGTCATCATCAGCACTTTGTTTGTAGGGAGTTTTATTCAGAAGTTTTGAATTTGCTCTGTTTTTATTCCTATTGTAAACCTATTGTAATCGAGAGGGGAAATCACCGCCTTATGTGTGGCGTCTAAGTCATTGCGTGGCTTAGGGGAAATCACTGCCTTGTGCTTGGCGTCTAAGTCCTTGTGTGGCTTAGGGAAAATTTCCGCCTTGTGTGTGGCGTCGAAGTCCTTGTGTGGCTTATGGAGAAAGCACTGCCTTGTGTGCAGCATCTAGGTCGAGGTAAATCTAGGGGATGTTAGTAGCAAGATCTAGGAAGAGATACGCTTTAGCCAGTCAGTTCTTGGTAGAATGACCGGTGAAAACAAAAGTATATTGTATTTTTCATAAGTCTAGGTCTCTAGCTCTATAGAGACATATTGTATTCACTTTAGTACTTTTGAAATAAATTGTTATATTTTAGCTTTTATATATTTCAAGGTGTTTAAGTTTGCTTATGAAAAATTAGACTCCATTCCATAATTTCTACTAGCATTATTTTATTCACCAAGTAAAGTTTGTTTAGCTTAAGAAAAATTTATTAACACTTATTCACCCCCCCACCCCCCCCCCCCCCACCTACCCCCGTCTAAGGGGTAGTAAGATCCAACAGAAGATACAAGACCTTTCCGATGCTGTACTCTCTATCCTCATCGCCCACTTCGATGCGGGCCTCCGGCTTCCCTTATGGGCCGAGGTTCAGCAGATATTGACGTACTTCGGGGTCATCCTGGGCTAGCTCACCCTGAATTCTATCGCGATGGTGGTTGCGTTCGCCTGCTTCTTGCAAGAGGAGCAGATCGAGTTCAGTCTTGCGGTCTTCCGCAAAATGTTCTCCTTCTGAGAGAACAACGATGACACAGCCTACTTCTCCAGCAACCATGACATGGTGCAAGAGACAGTGAATAAGAGCCATAATTGGCTCAGGAAGTTTGTGTTCATCATGGGGGACGTCAGCAATGTCCCGTTCTTGCTCATCCAGCACAATGTGCCGAGCTATCGCCCCCGAGCCTAGGGGTCCATGAAGCCGATCTCTTCGGGTTCTTCACAGGGATGAACTTCAAGGTCGCATTCCTTCAAAGGAATGTCAACTCCCTTGTCCCCATCCCGTTTGGGGAAGGTAAGGCTACCCATGATCAACCATCATTTTTCCTTATCATTTTGTTTGTTTTAATGTTGTCGTCGCGGGTTAGTGAGACCTCCCCATGTGCTCTGCATATGAGAGTGCGCAAGTCGCCTCCGGCGAGCTCACCCTTACGGAGGCGGCGGCTACCGCGCATCACGAGGTTCCGACCCCCCTTGCTTCTCAAAAGCGGGTCACCTGCGGAGCATCCCTGCCATCGTCGCCGTTCAAGAAGTTAAAGACCAAGGGCGGTGAACCTCCCGCATATGACCTTATGAGCTGTACTTAGAGCTTTCTAAATCAGCTGGCCTCCTTGGGGGTGAGGCAATCCTCTCCTTACTCTTCTTAGAGATCTATGCCTTAAAGGCCACTATCCTCTCCTTGGCATGGGACCTGATGATGTGAACCTAAGATCAATCCCAAGTTGGTTACAAAAACTGATGAATTTCATGCTGGAAAACTGTGGCTCATTATCCGTGACAATAGCTTGAGGCAACCCATGTCGGCAAATGATCTCTTCACATACAAAGTTTTGTATCACCTAGAGGTCACCTTGGCCAACTCCTTGACCTCCAACCACTTAGAAAAATAGTTGATCATGATAAACAAGTGTTGAAATTTGTGAAGTGAAAGTGGGTGATTGGCAGGCTGGGCGGTCTGAGCGGCCTGTGCGGTCTGAGTCCGCGGCCTGGGCGGACTGCTGGTTGCGGACTGGGTGACCTTGGATGTCTTGGTGGCTTGGTTGTTAAGGAGCAGCCTGTGCGGCCTGAGCGGCCTGGTGTGCGGCCTGAGCGGTCTGGTGTACGTCCTGGTTGGCCTATGGCCAAGGAAATCAGGCTTCTAGCGAAGCGGACTGCGGTTTGCGGGCTGTAGGTAGTGCTTAGTTGATCTGCGACCTTATAGACTTGCAAGTTTGTGTTAACCGGCGGATTGGGAGTTCTATCTGTGGGAGGCTTTGCGGATTGGTTGAGTCCGCGGTGTTCGCTGTTGTGGACTGGCCTTGGAGTTCGGCTGTGGCCTTTGTCGTGCTCTGGTGGTGCAGTGGGCATTAGCTGCTGTGGAGGACTGTGCGGGCTAGTGTCGGAGTCCGGCAGTTGGCCATTGTCTTGACAGCTGTGCAAGTAGGGCTTGCGGGCTCTGTCTTCTAGTGGAATGTTGGCGATCTGCCTTGGGAATAGGCAGACTGGGCCTTGTCCGCCGAGCTCGCGCTTGTACTTGGTGGTTTTCTAGACTTGGTCATATTCAATGACAAGTACAGTGTGTCTGCAATATCCGTCGAGTCCGCTGTTGATTGGGCGGACTGTCTGTTGGTTGTGGACTCGTGGCGGATGGTGGCTTTGTTCTCGAGCTATGCGGACTGCCTCCTTGTCCGCATATTGTGTGCGGACTGTCGCAGTAAAGGTGGCTGTCCTTATGCAGTGTTTTGCGGGCAATGCGGGCTGGTGCCTTGTCCGCATAGTGCGGGCGAACTACTGTGAGTTCGCCTAATGGTGAACATCGTTATTACTCCTTGCGATTTCTCTTGGAATCCAACTAAGTCCTTGCGGACTCAGCGGATGGGTTTTTTGATAGTGCACACACTTCTCACCTCGCCTATAAATAGACCCCCCCAGCACGTCTACAGTAACTGAGTGAACAGTAAGTGGGGCTTCGTCAATTATTGCGGTCTGGATTTTCTTGTCCGCGTGGGTTGAGTAGAGTTAACGGTTTGCTGTGTGCAAGTTGTGCGACTAGCTTCAAGGAGCCAGGAGGTTGGCTTTGACTTCGGTCAAGTTTTGTGAAGTGTGCGGTCTCTGCGGTCTCAGCAGGTCGCTTCTACGGCTTGTCAGTTCTCTGCTTCAGCGTTTCCAAGTTCCAATTACCTGTCCGCCGGTCTCAGATGGGTAGGTGGTCTATTCTTCTGTTCATCAGCAGTCAGCGAATAACGGTGTGTCCGCGCGACCTCGCGGTCTCGGCAGACTCCGTGGTCTACTCAGCATGTAGCAGCTTCAGCTCGAGCGGCTTCGGCGTCCTTGGCGGACTGGGCGGTCTCGGCGGTCTCCAGTGCTGTCCGCCCGACTTGTTTTGTGCTTTCTGTTTTAGCTTGTATACTGGCAAAATCATGTCTCGCTATGTATGCCTCGCCATGTAAAGAATTGTTAATAAAAATTAGATCTGCTTGTTTTTCCATTTGCATTTGGTGTTAGCTTGCTCTTTGGGCTTCCGCTTGATCAAGGTGTGAACTGGATAGTTCTTAGAATATTAATTTGGCTTTAGGCTATCTTGCTGACCACTTTGAGAAAATTCAATATGGTATCAGATCCAGGTTCAGTTGCTTGAGTGGTGATCAACGATTATTGTTGCTATGTTATTGCTCTGTGCTTCTGGAAGCTTAACCAAAGGTTGTTGCAATGGAAGTAAGCTATGCAAGAGGTCTTGCTATTGAACTCTTAACGCCGAATAACTTTAAGAAGTGGAAGTGGTGCATGAAGAGTTACCTTCTGGGCGAGGAGCTATGGGAGGTCGTTGGTGGTGACGATAGACAGGAAGTTACTGCTACTTTTGGTGCTGCTGAGCAGGTGAGGCTCTGGAGAAAAACAAATACAAAGGCAAAGTTTGTTCTCAAGAGGGCTGTTTCGCCAGAACTGTTTGATCACATCATTGCATGTGAGTCTGCTGCTGATATTTGGACAACTATTGATGAGTTGTTCAATCGGAAGAATGTAGAAAGACTTCAGTTTTTGGAGAATGAGTTGGCCAGGACAACTCAAGGAGACCTGACTATCTCTAAGTACTTCTTGAAGATAAAGAGTATGTGTGCAGAGATATTAGCGCTTGATCCTGAGGAGCATATTTCTGAGGCCAAGTTAAAGAGGCACATTATCCGCGGCTTGCGGAAGGAGTATGTTGCCTTTGTAACCTCGATGCAAGGCTAGACAACTCAGCCGTCTCTGCTGCATCTTGAGAATCTGCTTGCGTCGCAGGAAAGTTTGGCTAGGCAGATGACAGGAGTGACTATCTTTGAAGGAGGTAGTGAAGCACTATTCACAGTCAAGAAGAAGAAGAGATAGGAAGGGAAGAAGAAGAATACTATTGCTGAAAATGAGCCTTCAACTTCTTATCAGGCAGAGAGGAGCGCTGCTCCTAAGAAGGATTGGAAGAATAACTTGAAGTGCTACAGGTGTCATCAGTGGGGACAGTTCAAGCGTGACTACAGGGTCAAACTGTAGCCTGGGTATGTTGCAGGCAAGGAGGAAGCTTGCTCAAAGTCTGAGGAAGCTAGATGGGGCGGAGCTTTCATGACGGGCACTTGTGTCCATGCTTTGTACGATATCGAATTCAATGATGAATGGATCGTGGACTCTGGGTGTAGTCATCACCTCACCAGAGATAAGTCGAAGTTCTCTTCTCTGCAAGCTTACTCAGGTAATGAAGCTATCATAACTGCTGATAATACTGTTTATGCAGTAGAGAATGAGGGGGTTGTGTCTTTTGATAGTGATAAGGGGCCACTCACATTAAGGGGTGTATATCACATACCGGGCATGAAGAAGAACCTATTCTCTGTGACAAATGCGGTAGACACGGGTTATCATGTTCTGTTTGGGCCAACAGAATGAAGTTCCTTCGCAACATATCAGCGGTAAAGGCTGATATTGCTCATGTTGGGAGGAGAGTAAAGAACTTGTTTGTTCTTGCAACAGACCCTTATGTTGATCGGATGAGAGCAAACGATAGTGCTGCTATATGACATGAAAGGCTGGGGTATGTAGGAATGGATAAGCTGAAGATTATGGCTAACAGAAGCCTTGTAAGAGGCTTGCCTAAGCTATCTTCATTTGGCGACGGTCACGTTTGCGCGGGATGTCAGTACGACAAGGCTCATTGCCTTCCGTTTGATAAATCACAAATGAGGAGAAAGAGACCATTGGAGTGCATCCATGGAGACTTGATGGGACCAACCGTCACTACAAGTCTTGGTAGGAGCAGATACATGCTCGTTCTGATTGATGACTACTTAAGATACACTTGGGTATATTTTTTGAAGGAGAAGTCTGAAGCTTTCAGTTTGTTTGTGGAGTTCAAGGAGTTGGTGGAGAGCCGGCTTGGCTTGCAGATCAAGAAGCTTAGAACAGACAACGGTGGTGAGTTTGTCTCCTCCGAGTTTTCTAACTTCTGCAGGAAGCACGGGATCCAAAGAGAGCTTACTTGTGCTCATACTCCACAACAAAATGGAGTAGCAGAGCGGAAGATCCATCATCTGACGGAAACCTGCAAGTGTTGGTTTCATGCAGAAGACATTCCTAGGTCCTTCTGGGCAGAGGGGATGTCTTGTGCTGCTTACATCATTAATCAAGTGCTGCTCAGCCCGATCAACATGAAGACTCCTTTTAAGATGTTGCTGAAGGAGAAGCCCAGTGTAGAACACCTTTGGGTGTTTGGATCAACTTGCTATGTGCATATCCCAGATACTTTAAGGACCAAGCTTGATTCAAGGGCAAGGAAGCTTATCTTTGTTGGATATAATGAGCGGAATAACGGATGGAAATGCGTGGATCCTGCGACGAAGAAGTTTGTTGTATCAAGAGATGTAGTCTTTGATGAACTGACGTCATATGGAGGTGGGTCGATTGATCTACCAGAGAGCGAGGTTGATGAAGAGCAGAAGGTGGCTGCTGAAGGTCTGGAAGAGGAGCTTGCTATTTCACCAGCAGCTCATGTTGCTTCAAGTTCTAGTGCTGAGGCTGCTAGCTCAGGAAGTAGGGGGAACATTGCTCAAAGCTTGCCTGAAGGTGGAGTTGAGCCTAAGGAAGCAATAGAGGTACTGAGCAAGGAGAAGCCTCTTCGGATATTAAAGAGGGTTGTGAAGCCACCAGCTCGGTACTGTGATGGGAATGCAGTGATCATTGTCTCCTGCTTCTTTGCAGGTCCCCTGGATGAGCAAGAGCCTGCAAACTTAAATGAGGCCACTGGAGTCAAGGAGTGGGATGATGCCATGAAGTAAAAGATTGCTACTCTCAAGAAGAATGAAACCTGTGACCTTGTGCCCAAGGTCTATGGCATTACTCCAGTGACTTATAAGTGGGTGTATAAGTTGAAGAAGAAGGATGATGGGAGCATTGATAGATACAAAGCTCGCCTGGTTGCTCGAGGATTCTCACAACAGTATGGAGAAGACTATGAGGAGACATTTAGTCCAGTTGCAAAGATGACTTCGGTTCGGGTGGTGATTGCCTTGGCTGCTTGCAAGGGATGGAGGATGTGGCAGCCTGATGTGAAGAACACTTTTCTTTATGGAGAGATTGACAAAGACATCTTCATGGATCAGTGTAACGCCCCGAAACTCAAAGGAGCGAAGGGGGGACGTTTTGGGCCAGTTTGGGTTCTGGCTGCAGGCACACGGCCTGGGACACGGGCGTGTCCCAGGGCGTGTCAAGCCTGTGTCGACACTGAGCCGGGAAGTCGACACTTTGGTCTCGACATTATGTCGAGACTGGGCACACGGCCTGCGACACGGGCGTGTCGCAGGGCGTGTCGACCCGTATCGACACTTAGCCGCGAAGTCGTCGAGATTCGCTCGACGATTCGTTGAGACTGGGCACACGGCCTGCGACACGGGCGTGTCGCAGGGCGTGTCGACCTGTCTCGACGATCGTCCCGGGGAGTCGACGAGATTTGCTCGACGATCGTCGAGTCAAGGCACACGGCCTAGGACACGGGCGTGTCCGAGGCCGTGTCGAGTGTGGAGACCGTGTACACGGCCCTGGAGCCCAGGCGTGTCAAGGTGACACGGGCAAGGACACGGGCGTGTCCTCGAACCCGTGCAGTGCTCGGGTTGATTTTGGGGGAAAATGATGGGGTACACGGCCGGCCACACGGCCGTGTCAGGTGGAACACGGGCGTGTCAGCTCGAACACGGGCGTGTTCGATACCCGTGTGAGGTTCCAGGTGATTCGATTTTGACGGCGAATGAGGCACACGGCCCTGGACACGGGCGTGTGTCAGGCCGTGTTCGGTCCAGATTGGGCATTTCAGTCCCGAATCAAAGCCGTTCGTTTCCTTATTTTGAGATCCAACGGCTGGGGGTTGTTCCTGAAGGGATATACCCGGGTTTGGGCTTTCAAAACCCTCACTTTTTCTTAAGTGTTCTCTTTCTAAAGCCTTAGAGAGAGAGGAGAGCCAAGGGAGGAAGAAGGAGCTAGATCCCGCCATTGGAGGAGCTTCGGAGCTCCGAATCGCGAGCCGACTCCGGATCCACGGAGGCAACGCTAGTGCGGTGGTTTTCATCCGATTACTTTTCCATGGCGCCAAAGAGGAACGCAAGGGTAACGATCCTCATCTTGAGCATGAATAGCTCTCTTTCTTAGCATAGGAAGCCCGCTCTCGCGAGTTTGCGGAGAGTTGGAGGCGTTCCTTCGGGTAGATATGTGAAGTCCCCGTTGTTTAGAGTCCGTATGCGAGAACGGACATAGGCATGATGTGTGAAGCCTACCCAGACATGTTGGTCTGGATCGGTGATGTTGCATTGCATAATGCCGGAGAAGACTCCGTGCTATTGGTTGTTTTTCGGGTTTTCTACGCGGTAGATTGCAGCAGGGAGCCTTGGCGACTAACCCAAAGGTGCACCCGGAAAACTGGGCGGATACGAGATCGTGCCAACTTGGTGACCTGAGAGCCAACTTCAACATAACCGGGTTATGTGACTTGTGATGGTAATGGGACTCGGCGGAAGTTTGACCCGCGCAAATGGCTTAAATTGTCATTGCGACGTGAGCATGGGTTAGATGGAACCGTACCCATATCTATGTCGTTCGGGTTAAAGAGACCTAAGGTTACATGGCACTTGCCGTTGGCATAGATGAGAGTCTTCGGCGGTCAATGGCTTAAATTGACGTGACCCATGCCGGGAAGACAAATTGCTCATAGGTTTGGCCGTCCAAGAGGCGGTGGTGAGTCTGGAATGTCAATGGCTTTAATTGACGTGACATCGACTGGTTCACCGAGAATGTATCCTGAGAGCACGGGGCGTGTGGCCGTGCGAGCCAACGTCTGTGATGAATTGGCTATTGATATAAATTGCTCGCTTATGCTAATGAAATGCAGGGAAGGAGCATCGCCGCCCCGAGTTGGGGGCGGGATCGTTATAATTTGGTCAGCATTGCTGACCGTTGCCTTGTTTTGCCACCGTGCGGTGGTTTGTTGCTTGCAGGTGCAGCTGGACCAAGCGGTCAATAGCGGGCTAAAGCCCCTTTTTGCGAAGCCGGCCCTCGAAGGCCCAAATGGAAGTGTTTACTGCTTTATTCATGTATGACCGGCCTGCGTGCCGTGGTTTGTAAAACATGTAATATTCAAGTGAAACAGTTTGTATGGCCTTAAGGCTTGTTTTGAGTATTTTGTATAACATTCCTATTCTGTACTAGTGGACATTCATGCTCTAATGCTGGGTTCTTTATCGCAACGTTTATATACTGCTTCCGCTAGAATGCTCTGTGTAGGACGTTGAGATTGGTTGGATGGTTTCCATAAGTAACCACCCGGTCTGTCTGTAGTATATGGCGTCAGGCCCCGGCCGGACCTACTGCTATATGCTATGCGACGGATAGGGGGTGTTACAATTTGGGATCAGACTACTGGTTTTGGTCGGGCTTAAAGTGAATTCGTGGGCGAATTCTTTTTAAGGGGTGGTGAGCACGTTGTGTGCGTCATCGTAATAACAGTAAAAAGAACCCATGAATGTCCACTTAGGAATGAAAATACTCGTGTTTGAGGAACCTGCGTGTTCCTATAATTGCTGTTTGCAATTTATTTGGTCGTTTAACGGTGTTTTGTACCACTATAGGTGACCCGAAGTGGTGTTGGGCCGTCAGAACGCCGAGTTTCTGAGGCTAGTAGTGCACCGGATGTTTCTCCTACAACACCTCTTTCGGCTGAAAATATTCGATTGGTGGCTGAAGCGGTGTTGGCCGTGATAAATGCGCAGCCTGCAAGGCAAACGCAGCAGCCCTCTCCTGTGATGGAGAAAGAACCTCTGCAAGAGGCTGAGCCGAGGAGAGTGGAGCAAGTGGTTGTAGAACCGGTGGTGCCAAGGAGGGCAACTGAGAGGCAGCTTAAGCATGTAATGAGCTTTAACGCTTCGTTATTCTCGGGGTTGGGAACCCCATCTCAGGCTGAAGACTGGCTCTCCATGGTGAAGAGAGTCATGACAGCAACGGAGACGGAGGAGTGGCAAATGACCACCATCGCTACGTTCCTTCTGGACGGTGAAGCGAGGATGTTGTGGGAAGGATTGGAGTTGCACTTACTGAGGGGTAGGCAACTTGGTGATGTCTCGATGGAGGAGTTCTCGAGATTATTTTTGGCTAGATACCTCCCTTCGACGCAGAAGATAGCTTTGGAGAATGAGTTCCTGAAGTTGGTACAGGGTGAGAGGAGCGTGGATGAATATCTCCACGAGTTTACTCGTCTGAGTCGTTATGCTTGCTCCACCATCATGGATGAGGAGTGCAAGACTAATCGCTTCTACGAAGGCTTGAGAGATGAGTTGAGATTACTACTCTCGGGGCCGATGACGCAGGGTTTCTTAACCTTGGTCAATACTGCCCGGTCCTTGGAGAAGGACATGAAGAATGTGCAAGCGAAGAAAGGTTTGGTTGATAGAAAATCTGAATTTAAAGTGCCGACTACTTCAAAGTTCGGCTATCGGAGGGCTTTCAAGAAGCATAGGACTTCGGGTCCAGCTCCTTCTGGTGCTTCTGGGGCGACTACCAGTCGGACCCCGGGCGCGTGTTTTACATGTGGAAAGACGGGGCACTTTGCCCGTGACTGTTGGAGCGGATGTCCTAAGTCCGAGAGGAAGCCGGGAGCTACCTATGAAGAGAAGGGAAAGGCGGTGGAGTCGACCGCATCCCATTATGCTCCGGCCCAACCAAGGGTCTATAATCTTGGCCAACAGGAGGCCATTAAACAAGCTGATGTGGTGACAGGTACGGTCTAATTTATAGCAAGTCAATTTCTTTAAATACTTGTTATGCACATGTTACCTTACCACTACTTTTTTAGGATTTGTATTGATTTGTGAAAATCCGGCACGAGCACTCTTCGATACGGGAGCCTCACACTCCTTCTTCTACGAAGGATTTATATCACGCATCGGAGTCCCTTCTTCGATGGCGAAGGATAAGTTGGATGTGTTGTTGCCAAATGAGTGTTCGATGTGAGCGGATAGGATCTGCGATGTTAAGATTCGTATTGGGGAGCAGGAGTTCGACCTACGGGCGTCTTTACTTCCGTTGGTGGAGTTCGACGTCATATTTGGCATGGACTGGCTCTCGGAGCAGCAGGCCCATATAGATTGCGGTAGCAAGGAAGTCAAGCTGGGTGCAAGTCGTGAAACGACTTTTACGGGCTTAAAGGGGTCGAGCAAGACATTGATGTCTGCTCTTCAGGTGGTGAAGGCGGTTCGTGCTGGTGCAGAACTGTTCTTTATACTAGTGGAGGTTGCAAAGCCGAAGCCCGCGTTGGATTGTATTTCAGTGGTATCAGAATACCCTGATGTGTTCCCCGCGGATCTTCCTGGAGCCCCGCCTCAGCGGGAGATAGATTTTACGATCGAGCTAGTGCCAGGTGCAAAGCCTGTGTCATGATCTCCGTATCGGCTAGCGCCTAAGGAAATGGCGGAGCTGAAAGTTCAACTGCAAGAGTTGTTGGAGCAAGGGTATGTGTGCCCGAGTTCTTCGCCTTGGAGCGCACCGGTCCTCTTTGTTAAGAAGAAGGACGGAAGCTTGAGGCTATGTATTGATTATCGAGAGTTAAACAAGCTGACGGAGAAGAACAAGTACCTGATCCCCCGGATTGATGATCTCTTTGATCAGTTAGTCGGGTCGACGGTGTACTCGAAGTTGGATCTCAAGGCTGGGTACTATCAGCTGCGAATAAGGGAGAGTGATATCCCGAAGACAACGTTTAGTACGAGATACGGGCATTATGAGTTTACGGTCATGCCGTTTGGGCTGACTAATGCGCCGTCAGTATTCATGGATTTGATGAACAGGACGTTCAGGGAGTACTTGGACCATTTTGTGATCGTCTTCATCGACGATATTTTGGTGTACTCGCAAAGTGAGGAATATCACTTCAAGCATCTTCATTTGGTGTTGGAGACGCTAAGGAGAAATTATTTGTATGTCAAGTTCTCGAAGTGCGAGTTTTGGCTATCCTCAGTGGCGTTCCTCGGTCATATAGTGAGTGGAGAGGGTATTGCTGTGGATCCGGCGAAGATTGTTGCGATACGGGAGTGGCCTGAGCTTGCTACGGTAGCAGAAGTCCGGAGCTTTTTGGGGCTTGCCGGCTATTATAGGCATTTCGTAGAGAACTTCTCGCGGTTAGCGTTACCTCTCACTACTTTGACGAGGAAGGAGCATAAGTTCGTTTGGATGCCGGAGTGCGCGCGAGCTTTTGAGGAATTGAAGTGACGGTTGACCACGACGCCTGTGCTGAGTTCTCCATGTGGAACCGAAGGCTATGAGATATATAGCGATGCTTCGGGCAGCGGTTTGGGTTGCGTGCTAATACAGCACGGAAGCGTGATAGCTTATGGCTCGAGATAGCTAAAAGTGCACGAGAGGAATTATCCGGTCCATGACATGGAGTTAGCGGCCGTGATTTTTGCCTTGAAGCTGTGGAGACACTACTTGTACGGTGTGAAGATTGATATCTACACCGATCATAAGAGCCTGAAGTACCTTATTGATCAGAAGGATCTGAATATGCGGCAGCGTAGATGGATGGAGTTTCGGGGGGACTATACATTCAAGATCCACTACGTGCCTGGCAAAGGGAATGCGGTTGCGGACGCATTGAGTCGCCGAGCCCCAGCTCAAGCCAATTGGCTATCGGTGCATGATGAGCGGTTGGTGCGGGAGTTGGAGGCGTTGGAGATTGTTTGCGTGGAAAGACAATCAAGTGCTGAAGCAGTTCTGAATTGGACTGAAGTCCAATATGACCTGGCTGATCGTATTCGGCAGGCTTTGGATATGGATGCTCATATGAAACAGTTCATGGTAGAGGCTCTGGATGGGTCAAATTCCCAATTCGTCGTGGAGGACGGATTGCTTTGGAGAGACGGTCGTTTGTGCGTCCCAAGTGTGGGCAATTTACGGGTGGAGTTGTTGTACGAGGCGCACCATACCAAGTACTCGATTCACCCGGGGAGCACGAAGATGTACCGTGATGTGAAGAAACTGTTTTGGTGGCCGGGTTTGAAAAAGGATGTGGCGCTATACGTAGCCAAGTGCCAAACTTGCGCCTTGGTAAAGGCGGAGTGCCAAAAGCCGGGAGGATTTCTTAAGTCCTTGCCTATTCCAGAGTGGAAATTTGACGACATCTCTATGGACTTTGTGCACGGTTTGCCAAGGTCGCAAAAGGGAAATGACGCCATTTGGGTGGTTGTTGATCGATTAACGAAGGTGTCGCATTTTATTCCGCATAGGAAGGATGATCCGGTGGAGAAGCTGGCAAAGCTTTATGTGGATAACATAGTACGGCTTCATGGTGTGCCCCGCAGCATCGTGAGTGACCGAGATGGGCGGTTCACGTCCAATGATTTGAGGCTGGTGTAGCAAATGTTGGGAACAAAGCTGAAATTCAGCACAGCCTTCCATCCACAAACGGATGGGCAGACCGAGAGGGTCAATAGAACCATGGAAGACATGCTTCGCATGTGTGTCTTGGATTTTGGAAAGCAATGGGAAGACCACATATATTTGGTGGAGTTCGCATACAACAACAGCTACCAAGCGAGTATTCAGATGTCTCCTTTCGAGGCCCTATATGGTAGAAGATGTCGCACGCCGTTGTCTTGGTTAGAAACGGGTGAGTCAAAGTTGTATAAGCGATCGGAAGTGGAGGATGCTAATTCTTTGGTGAGAACCATTCGGGAGAGGTTGCTTATCGCTCAGGACCGGCAAGCAAAGTACTATAATGCCAAGCACAGGAATGTGGAGTTCGCTATGGGCGATTATGTATACTTAAAGATCAAGCCGTTCAAGGGTGTCTCGCAGGTGCGACGATTGAAAAAGCTAAGCCCGAGGTACCTTGGACCGTTTGAGGTTCTGGAGCGAGTTGGTGAAGCGGCCTATTGGTTGAAGCTTTCAGTGGAGCTTAGTGGTTTACATGATGTATTCCATATTTCGGTGCTTCGGAAGGCGGTGCAAGAGCCAACGCAAGTGATCGCGGTTGATCAAGTGCCGGTGGATAGTGGGCTAACGACAAAGGTCAAGCCCGTGCGGATTGAGGACTCGGAGGTCAAGCGGCTACGCAATAAAGAGATCAGAATGGTCAAGGTCCGGTGGGACAATTGCGGTCGTGAGCAGCTCTCTTGGGAGCGAGAGCAGACTATGCTTGACGAGTATCCGGAGTTGTTCCGCTCAGGTACAAATTTTGGTTTTGTACATGTCTTTCCTTTATGTAATTTTGTGGGTGAAATTCTTTTAAGAGGGGGAGAGTTGTAACGCCCCGAAACTCAAAGGAGCGAAGGGGGGACGTTTTGGGCCAGTTTGGGTTCTGGCTGCAGGCACACGGCCTGGGACACGGGCATGTCCCAGGGCACGTCAAGCCTGTGTCGACACTGAGCCGGGAAGTCGACACTTTGGTCTCGACATTGTGTCGAGACTGGGCACATGGCCTGCGACACGGGCGTGTCGCAGGGCGTGTCGACCCGTGTCGACACTTAGCCGCGAAGTCGTCGAGATTCGCTCGACGATTCGTTGAGACTGGGCACACGGCCTGCGACACGGGCGTGTCGCAGGGCGTGTCGACCTGTCTCGACTATCGTCCCGGGGAGTCGACGAGATTTGCTCGACGATCGTCGAGACAAGGCACACGGCCTAGGACACGGGCGTGTCCGAGGCCGTGTCGAGTGTGGAGACCGTGTACACGGCCCTGGAGCCCAGGCGTGTCAAGGTGACACGGGCAAGGACACGGGCGTGTCCTCGAACCCGTGCAGTGCTCGGGTTGATTTTGGGGGAAAAATGATGGGGTACACGGCCCACCACACGGCCGTGTCAGGTGGAACACGGGCATGTCAGCTCGAACACGGGCATGTTCGATACCCGTGTGAGGTTCCAGGTGATTCGATTTTGACGGCGAATGAGGCACACGGCCCTGGACACGGGCATGTGCCAGGCCGTGTTCGGTCCAGATTGGGCATTTCAGTCCCGAATCAAAGCCGTTCGTTTCCTTATTTTGAGATCCAACGGCTGGGGGTTGTTCCTGAAGGGATATACTCGGGTTTGGGCTTTCAAAACCCTCACTTTTTCTTAAGTGTTCTCTTTCTAAAGCCTTAGAGAGAGAGGAGAGCCAAGGGAGGAAGAAGGAGCTAGATCCCGCCATTGGAGGAGCTTCGGAGCTCCGAATCGCGAGCCGACTCCGGATCCACGGAGGCAACGCTAGTGCGGTGGTTTTCATCCGATTACTTTTCCATGGCACCAAAGAGGAACGCAAGGGTAACGATCCTCATCTTGAGCATGAATAGCTCTCTTTCTTAGCATAGGAAGCCCGCTCTCGCGAGTTTGCGGAGAGTTGGAGGCGTTCCTTCGGGTAGATATGTGAAGTCCCCGTTGTTTAGAGTCCGTATGCGAGAACGAACATAGGCATGATGTGTGAAGCCTACCCGGACATGTTGGTCTGGATCGGTGATGTTGCATTGCATAATGCCGGAGAAGACTCCGTGCTATTGGTTGTTTTTTGGGTTTTTTACGCGGTAGATTGCAGCAGGGAGCCTTGGGGACTAACCCAAAGGTGCACCCGGAAAACTGGGCGGATACGAGATCTTGCCAACTTGGTGGCCTGAGAGCCAACTTGAACATAATCGGGTTATGTGACTTGTGATGGTAATGGGACTCGGCGGAAGTTTGACCCGCGCAAATGGCTAAAATTGTCGTTGCGACGTGAGCACGGGTTAGATGGAACCGTACCCATATCTATGTCGTTCGGGTTAAAGAGACCTAAGGTTACATGGCACTTGTCGTTGGCATAGATGAGAGTCTTCGGCGGTCAATGGCTTAAATTGACGTGACCCATGCCGGGAAGACAAATTGCTCATAGGTTTGGCCGTCCAAGAGGCGGTGGTGAGTCCGGAATGTCAATGGCTTTAATTGACGTGAGATCGACTGGTTCATCGAGAATGTGCCCTGAGAGCACGGGGCGTGTGGCCGTGCGAGCCAACGTCTGTGATGAATTGGCTATTGATATAAATTGCTCGCTTATGCTAATGAAATGCTGGGAAGGAGCATCGCCGCCCCGAGTTGGGGGCGGGATCATTATAATTTGGTCAGCATTGCTCACCGTTGCCTTGTTTTGCCACCGTGCGGTGGTTTGTTGCTTGCAGGTGCAGCTGGACCAAGCGGTCAATAGCGGGCTAAAGCCCCTTTTTGCGAAGCCGGCCCTCGAAGGCCCAAATGGAAGTGTTTACTGTTTTATTCATGTATGACCGGCCTGCGTGCCGTGGTTTGTAAAACATGTAATATTCAAGTGAAACAGTTTGTAAGGCCTTAAGGCTTGTTTTGAGTATTTTGTATAACATTCCTATTCTGTATTAGTGGACATTCATGCTCTAATGCTGGGTTCTTTATCGCAACTTTTATATACTACTTCCGCTAGAATGCTCTGTGTAGGACGTTGAGATTGGTTGGATGGTTTCCATAAGTAACCACCCGGTCTGTCTGTAGTAAATGGAGTCGGGCCCCGGCCGGACATACTGTTATATGCTATGCGACGGATAGGGGGTGTTACAATCAGCCACATGGATTTGTTTCTGAAGTTCATCCGGACTATGTCTGCAAGCTTAGGAAGGCTCTCTACGGGTTGAAGCAAGCTCCAAGAGCTTGGTATGGAAAGATATCAGAGTATCTTCAATTCTGCGGTTATCTTGCTTCCAACTCGGATTATAGCTTGTTCGTCAAGAAGAAGGGGGAGATTTTAGTCTTGGTACTGCTGTATGAGGATTATATGATCATCACAGGGAATTCAGAGGAGGAAGTAGCTAGGCTCAGGGCTGAGCTTGCTATACGCTTCGAGATGAAAGACTTGGGAGAGCTTCATCACTTTCTCGGTCTTGAAGTGGAGAGGAAGGAGAGAAGGATACTCATTTTCCAAAAGGGTTATGTGGATCTTATTGTGAATCGATTCGGTATGGGTGAAGGAAAGAGTTGCTCTACTCCACTGGAACATGGGCTGAAGCTTCGACGATATGAAGGAAGGATTCTTCCTGATCCCTTGGTGTTCAGAGCTCTAGTTGGGAGCTTGATCTACCTGACGATTACAAGGCCTGACATTGCTTACGCTATTGGCCGAGTAAGTCGGTTTATGGCTGAACCAAGGAAGTCTCATCTGGTAGCGGCTAAGAATATCCTGAAGTATGTCAAGACGACTTCTGATATGGGACTCCTCTATAGTAGGGACACAGTATTTCTTTGCTTGGATACACGGATGCTGATTATGGTGGTGACTCGGATGATCAAAGATCAACTTCAGGTTATGTGTTCACTTGTGGATCAGCTTGTATCTCGTGGTGTAGCAAGAAGCAGGACTCAGTGTTAGTGTCTACTATAGAAGCAGAGTATAAGGCTTCAGCCTTGGATGCTCGGGAAGCCATCTGGTTGAGGAGGATGATAGATGATGTTCATGAAGAAGTGTAAGGACCTACTTTGCTCTGAGGTGACAATGAGAGTGCTCTCAAATTGGTGAACAATCTAGTGTGTCACGCAAGGACCAAGCATATTGAGATCGAGCACCACTTCATAAGGGAGAAGGTGTCGGAAGGATCTCTTCTGGTAAGGCATGTTTGGAGTGAAGATAATCTTGCTGACATCTTCACGAAGCCGCTGTCGAAGGGACCATTTTAGCGATTACGAAGCTTGTTGGGCTTGAAAGACTGAGCGGACTACAGTTTGCGGGCTATAGGCAGTGCTTAGTTGATCTTCGGCCTTATAGATTTGCAAGCTTGTGTTAACCGGCGGATTGGGAGTTCTATCCGCGGGAGGCTTTACGGACTGGTTTAGTCCGCGGTGTTTGCTGTTGCGAACTGGCCTTGGAGTCCGACTGTGGCCTTTGTCGTACTCTGGTGGTACATCAGGCATTATCTACTGTGGAGGACTGTGCGAAATGGTGTCGGAGTTCGGAGTTGGCCGTTGTCTTGATAGCTGTATGAGTAGGGCTTGCGGGCTCTGTCTTCTGGTGGAATGTTGGCGATCTGCCTTGGGGACAGGCGGACTGGGCCTTGTCCGCCGAGCTCACGATTGTCCTTGGTGGTTTTCTAGAATTGGTCACATTCAGTGACAAGTATAGTGTGTCCGGGGTATCCGCCGAGTCCGCTGTTGACTGTGCGGACTATCTGTTGGTTGTGGACTCGTGGCGGATGGTGGCTATGTTTTCGAGCTGTGCAGACTGCCTCCTTGTCCGCATATTATGTGCGGACTGTCGTAGTAAAGGTAGATGTCCTTGTGCGGTATTTTGCGGGCTATGTGGGCTGGTGCCTTGTCTGCATAGTGTGGGCGGATTGGTGCGAGTTCGCCTAATGGTGAACATCGTTATTGCTCCTGGCGGTTTCTCTTGGAATCCGGCTAAGTCCTTGCGGACTCAGCAGATGTGTTTTTTGCTAGTGCGCGGGTTGGGGTGGTGATTCTATTCACTAGGGTGGTCACCACACTCCTCACCTTACCTATAAATAGACCCCCCCCCCGACACGTCTACAGTAACTGAGTGAACAGTAAGTGGGGCTTGGTCAATGGTTACGGTCTGGATTTTCTTGTCCGCGCGAGTTGAATAGAGTTAACGGTTTGCTGTGTGCAAGTCGCACGACTAGCTTCAAGGAGCCAGGAGGTTGGCTTTGACTTCGGTCAAGTTCCGTGAAGTGTGCAGTCTCTGCGGTCTCAGCAGGTCGCTTCTGTGGCTTGTCAGTTCTCTACTTCAGCATTTCCAAGTTCCAATTACCTGTCCGCCGGTCTCAGGCGGGTAGGTGGTCTGTTCTTTAGTTCATCAGCAGTTAATAAATAACGGTGTGTCCGCGCGACCTCGCGGCCTCAGAGGACTCCATGCTCTATTCGCCGTGTAGCAGCTTCAGCTCGGGCGGCTTCAGCGACCTTGGCGGACTGGGCGGTCTTGGCGGTCTCCAGTGCTGTCTGCCCGGCTTGTTTTGTGCTTTCTGTTTTAGCTTGTGTACTGTCCAAATCATGTCTTGCTATGTATGCCTCACCCTGTAAAGAAGTGCTAATAAAAATTAGATCTGCTTGTTCTTCCATTTGCATTTGGTGTTAGCTTGCTCTTTGGGCTTCCGCTTGATCAAGGTGTGAACTGGATAGTTCTGAGAATATTAATTTGGCTTTAGGCTATCTTGCTGACCACTTTGAGAAAATTCAACAACAAGAACCTCCCCGCCCACTATCCTGGGGGAAGGATCCCACAAGATCCATTCCCCATATAGCGAAGGGCCAGGGTGCAGTGATGCTTATAATCCTATGGGTTGGTAGCAATTGGAGAGGGACGAACAGCTGGCACTTCTGACACTTCTTTGCAAACTCGGTGGCATTATGGCCCAAGGTCGACAAGAAATTCCATTATCTTACTATCCTCCCCTCTAGAGTCCTACTCCCTAAGTGGCTCCCACACTCGCCGGAGTGGACTTATTATAGAAATCTCGGGACCTCCTCCTTGGCCACACAACATGCTCGTAATTCCGAGAGGTTCTTTCTGTATAGCTTCCCATCACACATTAGATAATATGCCGACTTATATTTGAAGCTCTGTTTGTTCATGCCTTCCGGGAACCACCCTGTGGATAAGAAGGTTATGAAGGGATTCATCCAGGAAGGGCGCCAATCCACCTCCATTAACTACAGATTGGTCATGTTTCATCCTGTACGGGGTCCGAACTTGGCCAGTTGATCCACTTGTTCATTCTCTTTCCACGGCATGTGCTGAATATCAAATGTTTGGAACGTGTCGATGACTCCCTTAACCTTTGCCAGGTACGACTGGAGGGTAGGCTCCCTTGCTTCAAAATCACTGTTGATTTGAGAGGACACCACCATGGAGTCTGTTAGCACCTCAACGTCATGCACCCCCAGCTCCCTGTCCAGCCGCAACCCCGCTATCACTACCTCATACTCTGCTTGATTGTTGGTAATGGGGAAGTGGATGACCACTTCTGTTCTAGCAGGGTAGTGTGTCATGCGGGCCTCATCGATGTGGCCGTCGGTGACAGTGGCCAGTACTGCCACTTCTTGGGTGGTCATACTTGAAAGTCTTGTTTTCAAGGATACCTAAACACCTAGAGGGGGGGGGGGGTGAATAGGTTTTTGTCTCTATTTGAATTTTCTTTCTTGTTATCAGATTTCTGTACATGGTGATTAGGTTAGTTATCAGGTTTCAAGAACATCACAGACGACACAGCCATTTTATAGTGGTTCCCCAATCTTGGGTACATCCACTGTCTCTTTGTGCCTATCTAACAGTGTGTTAGATTCGGCAGTCCCTCCAGAACTCAGCTCCTCAAGAGCTTACAAAACAGATCCTGCATGACCACACAGGTCACACAGACCTAACACTTAGACACTAAGCCAAACCCAGGTCATAAAGACCTTCCACCCGGCACAAAGCCAAACACAGGTCATAAAGACCTTAGCCTTTATAGTACAGGCTTACAACTCCAGACTCATAAAGAATCTAAATAGAAGAATAAGAAGGTGAAATGTTTTGACGCCAAAGCAAGATCTCTATGTCAACATTTTCATGGACTGAGCAGATATCAGTCCATGCTTTGCTGTCAAAGATTATGAAGTAGGCAGTAGAAACTTTCTTCAAACAACTTTCTCTTCCTCTACAGAACTTGTAGATCTGCTTCCTCAGAATCTCTTCTAAACCTGCTGTTGCAGATGGTAATTGCTTCAGCTATCTCTTTTCTCAGCAAGGTTCTCTGTATAGAACAATATCTTTAGGCTCGACGAAAATGGCGAGGAAGAAGATGAAGTTCGGCCGTACTTTTTATTTTCAGAAAACCTAGACAAAGAATCGATTAATTTGCTCTGGCTGATTTGCTTCTTTTTTATTCTCTGAAGGCCGATTGAGCAGAGGGCCCCACCACCAGGATTGATGGTTGAAATTGAGCCATTCAACGCATGCTTTCCAACTAATCTTAATTGAACGGCTCTTTGTTGTGTGTGGGCCCCAACACTTAATGGTGAAAATATTTCTTGGAAAGTGCAGAAGATGATAACAGCTGGCCGCCAACATCTCTGGCAGCATTTCCACAACATTTGATATTGGTTGACTTTTTGACTTTGCTGACGTCAACATGACTTAGCATCTGTGGACTTGGACAAAATTCAATCATTAGAAGCAAAGTCATTGAGTGAGAAGGCATCACTTAACGCCACAATACTTAGACAAAATTCTGTCTGTCTAGGTATTGAGCTCGACGAATGCTGAGCTCCGTTCGACAAACGTCAAGCTCAGCTAGACGAAAGCATAAATTTAGTTAGACAAACTTTAGATTTAGTTCGACGAAAGCTAAACTCAGTTCGAATAAAGAGTGAATTTAGTTCGACAAACACCAGACTCAGTTCGACGAAAGCTGACCTTAGTTTGATGAAGCTGAGCTCGACGAAAGCAAAGCTATCCATATATTTTGGACTTACCCAAATTTTCTACGTCAAGGCGTTGAGAGCGTCGAGAGCGTTGAGTGAGCTTGCCTCACTCAACGCTATTTGTCTTAACAAATATTTTTGCGCCTTGGCATTGAGAGAGTAAGCTCCACTCAACGCCAAACTACTTAACAAAATTTTTTTATTATCTGGCGTTGAGTGAGTAAGCTACACTCAACGCCTGTGGACTTAGTCAAATTTTTGCCCAACTTTTCAGTGAAGTTGACAGCCACATCATGTAACATCCCATTTCCAACTAGACCCCTAAGAATGGTTTTGGCCATGACTAGGTCATGACAAACCCTAGGAAGCCAGTAATGGGTCAAGAGATAGGGGACAGGAAGGTGGGGGATCACCATGGTCTGCAAATAGTGGAACTCTGAACCATGGTGTAGGATGACCATGGGCTACACCTTGACCCCAAAACCCAACCACAACACCCCTAATGCCTTGGGAGGCCCATTAGAGCCATAAGGACCCATTGGGGTCAAACAAAGAGGCTCAATTGACCAAGGTCAACCCTAGCCCTAAATGGGTCAAACTAGCCTACATAGGGCCAATTGACCTACTCCTAACCTAGAGGACCCCACCTATGCCCTCCTAACCCTAAAGTGAGGTCAATGGGTCTCTAAGGACACATTGGGGTCAGCCCTAGAGGCCAGGTTGACCCAAGTCAACTCAAGCTCCTAATCTGGTCAAAGTACCCTTACCAAGGGTATGTGACCTCCAAAGTGCAGGGTAACCCTACATAACCCTTCCTAGACCTTAGGGGAGGCCAATGGGTCACCAAGGACCCAATAGGGTCAACCCAAATGGTTTTGTTGACCCAAGTCAACTCTGGCCCTAAAATGATCAAAGTGCCCTTACCAAGGGGCATGTGACCCCCAAGATGCCCAACCAACCTTACCCAAGTCTTCCTAGACCTTAAGGGAGTCCAATAGGTCACCAAGGACCCATTGGGGTCAACTCAAATGGTCATGTTGACCAAGGTCAACTCTATGCTAGAGTTAGGTCAAATTAGCCTAAATGAGTCAACCCAAGCTCAACCCCTTTTCCTTTTGAGTTAACCACAACATAATGAAATATTATGGGTGGAAAGGGCTGCCAATAGGCTGGGGAGTCAGCATGGTCAGTTTTGGTGACTAGGAAAGAGAGAGAAAGCTTCATCCCACACTAATGGAGGAGAGAGAAAAAGGGGAAGAGAGTTGAAGGAGGAGATTGGCCAAGGAAAGGCCAATGGTCCCCATTGATGGCAGCATTCATCTCCTCCAGTGAAGGGGAGGAGTTTCCAGCCGTTTTCCTGGCTGTCAAGGGGCGGTTACAGCCTCCACCATCATGGCCGAGACAAGCCTTTAATGGCCATGATGGCCATGGCAGTTTCTCCCATTCTTCTCCCCCTCTGATGATTTAAACACCACCAGTGAGCTTGGGGGAGGATTTCCCAATCCTTAACTGAAGAAATCCGGCGAGTTTACTGGGAGGTTGCAGAAATCCGATCGGCGGCGCCACCACCATGTCAACCCGCAGATCCGCTCGTCTCCAGGCCGCCAACAAGGTCCTCCTCCTCCTCTTTTCTCATGGGTAGATCTTAGGTTCCATTAGGGCTGAGGTTCGGGCTCAATTGAGCCCGATCCAATTCAGAAAATTCATGGCTTTCGGCCGAGAAAATTCTTGGTTGGATCGCCGGAATCCGCCCCTCCGGCGGCTGTGCCGCCGTCTGGCGATAGCCACCACCTCAACGGAGGTGATG
Source organism: Platanthera guangdongensis (assembly GCA_039583875.1). Classification (NCBI taxonomy): domain Eukaryota; kingdom Viridiplantae; phylum Streptophyta; class Magnoliopsida; order Asparagales; family Orchidaceae; genus Platanthera; species Platanthera guangdongensis. The sequence continues at coordinate 150,111,590 of CM077167.1, forward strand.
GTGGCGGTGGCCGGCCGGGGAAGGGACTGGGTGGCCGGCGGCAGACGTTTGAAGTCGGCGCAGGAAGGAGCAATCCTGGCCGTTGGCTCATCGGGGACGATGACCAGATGCCGTCGATCTGCGCCAAGATTCGTGCGGCATCAGATTAGATACTATAGGAATTAAATAAGAAACATTTCATTTCTGTCACACTGATTGTATTTAATGTATTTAATTTTTAAAAATACTTAGGGACCCTGAATGGAAATCTGCCCAACATGAAAATTGTAGCTTAGGGTGTCTAGTTTGTAGCAAAAATTGTTTGGACCCTTTTTGGCCATTGGTTAGACCAGGGTACCCTTTTTGGTAGGACCTATACCTAGACCTAAACAGAAATTAATTTTGGTGCCCACACTTCATTCCTTGTCCAAACAAGTTGAAATTTGGGCAGTGAGAAGGTCTTAGGCATATCTAGAACCTGTCCAAAATTTAGAATTTTTGGAGAACATTTTTCTATAGTTTTTAGAAAAATTTAATAAATCATGATTAATTTAATTATGTGACCTAATTAATTTAAAACTCCCCCAAATTTTGGTGGGTGGCCTTAGATGTCATGATAGGTATAGGGTTAAAACTTTAGCTCATTTGGAGATGTTTAGGATAGGTAATTTACCCACCCTATATATGACCCTATAAGGGTATTTTGGTCAAAAACCACTATTTGATGGTTGAGTGGCCAAATTCCCTCATCAGAGGCTGAAATTTTGGCCACTGATATACTTTGACTTGTTACACTCACTTATGAAGTTTGGAGTGGTTTGGACTAGGGTAGCCCTAGAATTTTAGGGTAGGCCCTTTAGGGTAAATTTCTAGGGTTTGAGGAATTTGGGGTCAAAAGACCTTGGATGGGCTTGAAACTTGGGACAGATGTCCATAGGGTTACTATGGTCCTGTGGTTAAAATTGTTAGGGCATTTGGAAGAATTTAAACCCCTTAAATCTATAACCCTAGTTTAGGGCACTAGCTTTGAAATCATAAGTTCTAATACCAAAACCTTCTGGAAAGGGCTGAGTTTTTGAATGGGTAGTTGTTTAGGGTATTTACATCTCTGGAAATTTTATAATAAATTTTGGATGAATAGGTTTGGTACTTTATTCACAAAGTCATGTTTTACAATTTCCACTTAGGAATTTTTGGAGATAAATATACTTGATTAAATCTGATGAAACTTAGCAAAGGGGCTTGTAATAATGGTACCCATCTCTGTAAATTCTTATGAAATTTTTGAAGAATTATATTTAGTAGTTGCTTCTTTAATTATTTAATTCTATGGAACTTTTGTAAATTTAATAATGACATTTAGATGGTCTGAAAAATTTTAATTTCTTCATCATGATGTTTCTAGTTCCTTATGAAGCCCTAGTAATTTTTACATAATTATTGGAGACATATTTGTGGCACTTCCTTCATTATATTTGATCTTGGGAATTATTTTCAATAAATCTTTTAGAGGTCAAGAACTATATGGAAAATTATGAACATTGGCAACCAATAATATTTCTCTGTTATTTAGTGGATAAAAATTTTAGGAGGCCATTACCTTAGCAAATCATATGGTTCATGTTCAAATTGACTGTGGCCTAGCTGTTGAGGAAAATTCAATAAATAGTAGATTAATTAGGAAAAATATAATTTTATGAAATTAGACTATATTTATCATAATAGACCTCTGGTAAAATTTGTAGAGTTATTGGAGGAGAATTTAGAGTATCACCTATTGAGTACATCATGTAGCTTAAGTGGTCTGCATATAGCAAAACTGCAGGATTTCATTTGGATGTGAATTAGGGCACGTATGATGGGTCTTGATGGTTTGCTGCAAGAACAAGTGGAATGGGCTGCATCTTTGGAAGATGAGTGAGTAGGGAGTGGTTTGTCTAGGGTTTAAAGGCGTTCGGGTCCGACGAAAGATCGTCCTACCCAAGGAGAGTTGGAGTCAAATCACCCTAGGATTAGCATATCGAAACATGAGAAAATAATGGGTAAGGGAATCAACCAATAATAAAATAAGTACCTTGCGAAAGGGAACGCTGGGCGTAATCCCAACACAGTTCCTAGTGCCCCTTGAGAGCCCTTCACAGGGAATACCGGGGGCAGTCCTGGGTTAACGTAAATTGTTTAACAAGCTGAAAAGAGTAACTTAGTAATTAGGGTTGCACATTTCACAGACACTGATGGCACGGGATGTTGGTCCGGGGAGCTTCGGCTCGATTGTTTGTGACGGACGTGTTGGTCCGGGGAGATTCGGCTCGGGTTTTGATCACGCTAAACTTGCATGTGCATAAAAGGAATGATATTAAGGTGGTGGGTCTCCGGTATTGGAGGATCTTAGCACAGACACCAATCCGTTGACTCGGCAAGTGTTGTGATAGCACTTCGCCAACAGAAGTCCGGTGCGCCAGCCGGCAAGAGTACGCAGGAGTCCGCTTGTGCACCAGCGTTGAGGCGTACGATAGGTCTGACCAGTAGTGCTATACTGGTTTAGAGGTGGGCGAGGCCCAACCCACCGCTTCCGTCTGCCACTACGGAGGTATCCTGGGAGGTGAGGCTCCAGAAAGGGGGAACTAAAGGTCTGTGTGCACAGAGTCGGGTGTGTGTGTTGCACTTGCTTGATCCATCATACCCACTTGCATGTCATAGCATAAGCGATTCATTTAACCTTCGACACCTAAAATATAAGTGGTATGGGACACTTATACATTAGGCCCTGCAAAACGACCCCTTGGTCTATAAGCTTGTGTGGGCAAGTTTATAAATTAAGGTTAATTTTCTTTACATATAAATATAGTGCTGTTAATAACCGACACCCCAACGTATAAATTGGTATGGGACTCTTTATACGATGGGAGCCTTGCAAAAGACCCCTTGCTTATATGTACCCATATAAGTTAAGGTCACTTTACTTTACTTGTTTACATATATGATTAGTTACTATATAAATTGCTAGATTTAAGTCCACCGTCACCTGCATTTGATATACTCTCCACTTTCAAGTCCTCCCTTTCTTCCTCTCCGCTCGGTGCCTAGGAGCCACGGGGGAAGGGGTGGGGGATGATAGGACTTAGTCTTTTAGACTAACGGTTTTCGAACCACATCATTTAGGGGATCGCGGAGCCCAGACTGGAGGAGCAGCCTCAGAGGTTGACACGCTTGGAGATAGGGCAGTCTAGCACAGGAGTTCAGACAGCTGGAACCGTGAGGCCCTTACTCTAGTAGTTTTTATTTTATTTCCTCATGAGAGATCTTGTAGTGAGGAATTGATGTATCGGGCATAAGCCCTTATTTACAGTGCTTGGTTTTGTGGACTCTCCCATCGTGGAGATATTTTTACTTGATGTGATATTTCTGTGGACTTTTACTTAGAGTTGTGCTGCGCATGATGTTACTCTAATTTTGTTACTATGCTGCGATCGAATTGGCCGGCAGAAACGGCGTTTTGTGGTGATGTCGCTTCAAGGCGTGAAGGGTCACCGCAAAGCGGCGGTTCTGGGCATAAGACCCCGGTGGCGAGAAAGAAAAAAAAATGGGGTCTTACAAGTGGTATCAGAGGGAAACCTCGATCGACAAGTAACAGTCCACAACCCCTGGTCCACCCCCGCGCGAGCTTAGTTTGCGGACAAACTAGCAGCGGAAGCAGTGGTGAGACCCTAAGGAGGAATCACTTGTAAAATAGTCCACTTTGCATATAATTGAGCTGATTACCCACTAATATAGTTTGTTTCGCAGCCTCCAGCTCAGCCCACACCACAAGGCGGGGCCCAGCGGACTCCGGACGTTGCACCACCTCCCCCGGTCCCTACTCCTTTCCTACAGTCGGAGGTGGGACAGACGTTGACAGCCATTTTGGATGCTTTCAGGGCTCAACAGGTTCTGGCTCCGCAGCCAAACCCGAGCGTCAACTGGCTGAGTATCTTTCGAGGACTCGCTCCCCCATCCTACTGTGGGACTGAGTCTGCCGTCCGGACAGAGGAGTGGCTAGATATCATGTACGAGATGTTGACTGGAATCAAGTGCCCGTGGGAGGAAAGGGTGCCCTTGGTCGTGTCTTGCTTGGAATCTCATGCTAAGAGGTGGTGGAAGACTTCCCTAGATACGATTTTTGCTGACAGGACGGCTGCGGAGATAGCTTGGGAGGAATTCAAGGGCGCTCTATTGGAGCACTTTGTTCCGCAATCAGCCAGAGATGAGCTGGAGGACAGGTTTTTGCAGTTGAGGCAAGGGAGCAAGACGGTGGTGGAGTACCACCGAGAGTTTGATCATTTAGCCCGGTTTGCAGACTCATATCAGTTGGACGAAGCTGGGTATACGAAGAGGTTCTACAAGGGCCTGCGGGAGGAGCTGAGGGAGTCCTTATTATTTGTATCTGACGGGCCCATCTCCCGGATTTTGGAGATGGCAAAAAGAATCGAGGCGGATTGGCTTACTACTCGGGGCCGGAAGCGGCCAAATGAAGACCAGAGCCGGGGAGCCCGAAATGATCAGCGGCGGGGCCGCATCACAGATGGAAGAAGGGTAGAAGACCAGCCTCATCAGGAGGCGAGACAGGAGATAGGAAGACCAGTGTTGATGGCTCCACCACCAGTTCAGAGGCGGGACGAACAGAGACCCGGGGGAATGGCGTATCAACCGCCAGTGTGCTTCGATTGTCACCAGGTGGGGCACATTAGGAGGAACTGTCCCATGGGGAGGGCACCCCCACCAGCACCACAGGCTGCCCCACCAGCGCCATACTTCGGAGGCCGGGGTCGTGGCCGAGGACGTGGATACCCAGGTGGCGATCGTAGACCGGAAAGGGAGCAGGCGTATGCCTTGGATCTGGCACAGCCTCGAAACCCGGAGCAAGTCATAACAGGTATGACAAGAGTTTTTTTTTTTAAAAATCATTTAAATAATAAAAAAAAAAATTCCATTATCTCTGCTGTAAATTTCTAGAACTTTTCAAAAAAAAAATGATTAAATAGGAAGAAACTAGTTACAGAATCCTAAGACGTTTAACCGATCCAGGTATAGTCTTCGTCAGCGGCAAACCCGCCTACACATTGTTCGACACGGGTGCTTCGCACTCGTTCGTATCAGAGGCTTTCGTGGAAGGGCTAGAAGGCGTAGAACGGTTCACAGGCCTGACGAGGAGGGTGCGCTTACCTGATGGATCGGAACTATTCACCTCTGCCCACTGCAACATGGAGGCGGAGATTGGCGGGAAGCCATTCGAAGTGGCGGCAACGATTCTTAGAATGCCAATCTTCGAGTTGATCCTGGGCATGACATGGTTGCACTGGAACCATGCCCAGATTGATTGCCAAGCGAAGAAGATCACAGTGAGGCATGGAGACTCGTTTATTGTCATCGAAGGTATAAGATCCACCTCTTGTGTGCTTTTATCTTCAGTACAGGCCGTTAAGGCCCACCTACAGGGGGAGGAGGTTTACCAGATTCTGTTTGAGATAGAGGAGGCCAAGGGGGCCATGACAGACATCCCAGTGGTGCGGGACTTCGTCGACGTCTTCCCAGAGAAATTGCCAGGACTACCTCCGTGTCGAGAGCAGGATTTTCAGATAGAGTTAGTGCCCGGAGCCAGGCCGGCGTCTAGGGCCCCTTACCGGATGGCCCCGAGGGAGTTGGCGGAGTTCCGGAGTCAGCTGCAGGAACTTGTAGAGGCAGGGTTCGTCCGGCCAAGTTCTTCACCGTGGGGAGCCCCGGTTCTGTTTGTCAAGAAGAAGGACGGAAGTCTCCGCCTATGCATAGACTATCGAGCGCTGAATAGACTCACGGTTCGGAATACCTACCCACTCCCACGAATCGATGAGTTGTTCGATCAGCTGGAGGGAGCACATTTCTTCTCGAAACTTGACTTAAGGTCAGGCTATTATCAGCTGCGGATCCGAGAAGAGGACATTCCGAAGACCGCTTTCAGTAGCCGATACGGACTGTTCGAGTTCACCGTGATGCCGTTCGGGCTCACGAATGCACCATCAGCATTTACGAGCCTTATGAACAGGGTGTTCAAGGAATATTTGGACGTATTCCTCATCATCTTTATTGACGACATCCTTGTCTACTCAAAGACGGAAGGGGAGCACGCACGACACCTGACCTTGACATTGGAGAGGTAACGGGAGCATCAGCTGTACGCAAAATTCAGCAAATGCCAGTTTTGGCTAAAGGAGGTGGCCTTCTTGGGCCATATCGTCAGTGGGGCTGGGTTGGCGGTAGACCCGGCCAAGATTCGGGCCGTTCAGGATTGGCCACCATTGAAGACGGCGACAGATGTACGGAGCTTCTTGGGACTTGCCGGGTACTACCGGAAGTTTGTAGAGGGATTCTCCCGGATCGCGCTCCCTCTTACGACTCTGACGAAGAAGGAATCCCCTTTTGTTTGGACACCACAGTGCGAGGCAGCCTTCGTGGAGCTGAAGAGTCGGCTCACTTCGGCTCCCATCCTCGCTATTCCGTCAGGAAGGGAGGGATTCCAGGTGTATACCGACGCCTCCTACCAAGGGATGGGTGCCGTTCTGATGCAGAACGGGCATGTGATAGCTTATGCCTCTCGACAGTTGAAGATCCACGAGAAAAATTACCCGGTCCACGATCTGGAGATGGGCGCAGTAATCTTCGCCTTGAAGATTTGGCGGCACTATCTGTACGGGGTTCATTGCGACATCTTCTCCGACCACCAGAACCTGAGATACGTGGACACGCAAAAGGACCTCAACATCAGACAAAGGCGTTGGGTGGAGTTCCTGACAGATTATGAGTATACTATGCACTACCACCCCGGGAAGGCGAACGTGGTGGCAGATGCGTTGAGCCGGAGAGGAAATGCTTCAGGGAAGGGACCTCAGCTTATGTCTATGGAGCTGGTCCGGTCTTTCAGGGACATGCAGATATCCCTAGTATCCGAGGACGATCCAGAATTATACATGGAGTATCTGGCGTCGATGATCGCTATTGATGATATCCGGGACCGCATCAGGGAAGGGCAGAAGACAGACCCACGGACGGAACCGATATTTCGAACCTTGGAGGAGGGTTCGACAGGGGATTATACTCTGAAGGATGGGCTATTGTACTTCAGAGGAAGGATTTATATACCCACAGGAGGTCAGATCCGGGAGGATATCATGGCGGAAGCACATTGCAGTAGGTATTCGATACACCCGGGAATCACCAAGATGATGGCCGATCTGAAGAGGATGATGTTCTGGCCAGGAATGAAGAGGGATATTACGCACTTCGTGACCCATTGCGAAGCCTGCCAGTTGGTGAAGGCGGAATGCAGAAACCCCGCGGGATTGTTGCAACCTCTTCCAGTGCCAGAAAGGAAGCTTGAGGATATTGCGATGGATTTTATTCATGGTCTCCCCCGATCACGAGCGGGAAATGATTCGATATGGGTCATCGTAGATCGATTGACGAAGGTGGCTAGATTTATACCAGTCAGGAAGGACGATTCAGTGGGGGTTCTGGTTCGGAAGTTTGTGGAGCAGTACATCCGCTATCATGGAGTACCCAGGACGATCGTGTCAGATCGGGACGGTCGGTTTACATCCAGGGAATGGCGGTCGGTTCAGGCATACTTGGGCACTCGACTGACTTTTAGCACCGCCTTCCACCCTCAGACGGATGGGCAGACAGAGCGCACAAACCGGACACTGGAAGACCTGCTACGTCAATGCATCCTAGACCGAGGAGAGCCTTGGGAAAAGATGTTACCGATGGTGGAATTCTCGTACAACAACAGTCATCAGGCCAGCATAGGCATGGCCCCCTACGAGGCTCTATATGGACGGAAATGTAGAACCCCACTCTCTTAGATTCAGGACGAGGACCCGAAGGCTTTGGGATCGGATTTTGTTGAAGACACCGAGGCTCAGGTGAGGTTGATCAAGGACAGGATGTTAGAGGCACAGAGCAGGCAGGCCAAGTATTATGACGCCCGCCATCGTCAGGTGGAATTTCAGGTCGGGGACCGAGTGTTTTTGAAGATCCGGCCTATGCATGGAGTTTCTCGGATGCGTGGCCGAAGGAAGAAGCTCAGCCCCAGGTACATGGGCCCTTACAGGATCCTGGAGCGGGTAGGGGTCCTAGCTTACAGGCTGGAGTTGCCACCAGAGCTGGCAGCTCTGCATGATGTTTTCCACATATCCTCGCTGAGAAGGGCTCTACTACGCCCGGAGCAGCGGATTACGACCACCGAAGGGCCGGTAGCTTCGGACCGATCTGTTCACTTGGAGCCGGTGCGGATCGATGATAAAGGGGTACGGATCCTGCGACGCAAAAAGATTCCCTTAGTCAAGGTTCTGTGGAGGAACCATGGCCAAGAGGAGCATACTTGGGAGCCGCAGGATCTGATGCAACAGAAATATCCAGAGCTATTCAGTCAGGTATACCTCTCAGACCCCTCAAGATGTTAATTTATTCTCCTGCTTTAATTTACTAAGGGCTGCTCTAGGCAGATAGAGGCTTATCTTTTGTTTATTGGGGGCTTATCCTTGTTTATTGGGATCTTGGTCTGCCGACTGGGCGAAATGGACATAGATCTAGGTTTCCCTTTAAACCAATTTTAGCAAACAAGCCGCCATGCTGGGATGTTACAAGGTTCTTTTCTTCGGTAGTAAGTCCCGTAGACTCAACTTTGATTTCGGGGACGAAATCTTTGTTTTGTTTATTGGGATTTGTAACATCCCATTTCCAACTAGACCCCTAAGAATGGTTTTGGCCATGACTAGGTCATGACAAACCCTAGGAAGCCAGTAATGGGTCAAGAGATAGGGGACAGGAAGGTGGGGGATCACCATGGTCTGCAAATAGTGGAACTCTGAACCATGGTGTAGGATGACCATGGGCTACACCTTGACCCCAAAACCCAACCACAACACCCCTAATGCCTTGGGAGGCCCATTAGAGCCATAAGGACCCATTGGGGTCAAACAAAGAGGCTCAATTGACCAAGGTCAACCCTAGCCCTAAATGGGTCAAACTAGCCTACATAGGGCCAATTGACTTACTCCTAACCTAGTGGACCCCACCTATGCCCTCCTAACCCTAAAGTGAGGTCAATGGGTCTCTAAGGACACATTGGGGTCAGCCCTAGAGGCCAGGTTGACCCAAGTCAACTCAAGCTCCTAATCTGGTCAAAGTACCCTTACCAAGGGTATGTGACCTCCAAAGTGCAGGGTAACCCTACATAACCCTTCCTAGACCTTAGGGGAGGCCAATGGGTCACCAAGGACCCAATAGGGTCAACCCAAATGGTTTTGTTGACCCAAGTCAACTCTGGCCCTAAAATGATCAAAGTGCCCTTACCAAGGGGCATGTGACCCCCAAGATGCCCACCCAACCTTACCCAAGTCTTCCTAGACCTTAAGGGAGTCCAATAGGTCACCAAGGACCCATTGGGGTCAACTCAAATGGTCATGTTGACCAAGGTCAACTCTATGCTAGAGTTAGGTCAAATTAGCCTAAATGAGTCAACCCAAGCTCAACCCCTTTTCCTTTTGAGTTAACCACAACATAATGAAATATTATGGGTGGAAAGGGCTGCCAATAGGCTGGGGAGTCAGCATGGTCAGTTTTGGTGACTAGGAAAGAGAGAGAAAGCTTCATCCCACACTAATGGAGGAGAGAGAAAAAGGGGAAGAGAGTTGAAGGAGGAGATTGGCCAAGGAAAGGCCAATGGTCCCCATTGATGGCAGCATTCATCTCCTCCAGTGAAGGGGAGGAGTTTCCAGCCATTTTCCTGGCTGTCAAGGGGCGGTTACAGCCTCCACCATCATGGCCGAGACAAGCCTTTAATGGCCATGATGGCCATGGCAGTTTCTCCCATTCTTCTCCCCCTCTGATGATTTAAACACCACCAGTGAGCTTGGGGGAGGATTTCCCAATCCTTAACTGAAGAAATCCGGCGAGTTTACTGGGAGGTTGCAGAAATCCGATCGGCGGCGCCACCACCATGTCAACCCGCAGATCCGCTCGTCTCCAGGCCGCCAACAAGGTCCTCCTCCTCCTCTTTTCTCATGGGTAGATCTTAGGTTCCATTAGGGCTGAGGTTCGGGCTCAATTGAGCCCGATCCAATTCAGAAAATTCATGGCTTTCGGCCGAGAAAATTCTTGGTTGGATCGCCGGAATCCGCCCCTCCGGCGGCTGTGCCGCCGTCTGGCGATAGCCACCACCTCAACGGAGGTGATGGTGGCGGTGGCCGGCCGGGGAAGGGACTGGGTGGCCGGCGGCAGACGTTTGAAGTCGGCGCAGGAAGGAGCAATCCTGGCCGTTGGCTCATCGGGGACGATGACCAGATGCCGTCGATCTGCGCCAAGATTCGTGCGGCATCAGATTAGATACTATAGGAATTAAATAAGAAACATTTCATTTCTGTCACACTGATTGTATTTAATGTATTTAATTTTTAAAAATACTTAGGGACCCTGAATGGAAATCTGCCCAACATGAAAATTGTAGCTTAGGGTGTCTAGTTTGTAGCAAAAATTGTTTGGACCCTTTTTGGCCACTGGTTAGACCAGGGTACCCTTTTTGGTAGGACCTATACCTAGACCTAAACAGAAATTAATTTTGGTGCCCACACTTCATTCCTTGTCCAAACAAGTTGAAATTTGGGCAGTGAGAAGGTCTTAGGCATATCTAGAACCTGTCCAAAATTTAGAATTTTTGGAGAACATTTTTCTATAGTGTTTAGAAAAATTTAATAAATCATGATTAATTTAATTATGTGACCTAATTAATTTAAAACTCCCCCAAATTTTGGTGGGTGGCCTTAGATGTCATGATAGGTATAGGGTTAAAACTTTAGCTCATTTGGAGATGTTTAGGATAGGTAATTTACCCACCCTATATATGACCCTATAAGGGTATTTTGGTCAAAAACCACTATTTGATGGTTGAGTGGCCAAATTCCCTCATCAGAGGCTGAAATTTTGGCCACTGATATACTTTGACTTGTTACACTCACTTATGAAGTTTGGAGTGGTTTGGACTAGGGTAGCCCTAGAATTTTAGGGTAGGCCCTTTAGGGTAAATTTCTAGGGTTTGAGGAATTTGGGGTCAAAAGACCTTGGATGGGCTTGAAACTTGGGACAGATGTCCATAGGGTTACTATGGTCCTGTGGTTAAAATTGTAGGGCATTTGGAAGAATTTAAACCCCTTAAATCTATAACCCTAGTTTAGGGCACTAGCTTTGAAATCATAAGTTCTAATACCAAAACCTTCTGGAAAGGGCTGAGTTTTTGAATGGGTAGTTGTTTAGGGTATTTACATCTCTGGAAATTTTATAATAAATTTTGGATGAATAGGTTTGGTACTTTATTCACAAAGTCATGTTTTACAATTTCCACTTAGGAATTTTTGGAGATAAATATACTTGATTAAATCTGATGAAACTTAGCAAAGGGGCTTGTAATAATGGTACCCATCTCTGTAAATTCTTATGAAATTTTTGAAGAATTATATTTAGTAGTTGCTTCTTTAATTATTTAATTCTATGGAACTTTGGTAAATTTAATAATGACATTTAGATGGTCTGAAAAATTTTAATTTCTTCATCATGATGTTTCTAGTTCCTTATGAAGCCCTAGTAATTTTTACATAATTATTGGAGACATATTTGTGGCACTTCCTTCATTATATTTGATCTTGGGAATTATTTTCAATAAATCTTTTAGAGGTCAAGAACTATATGGAAAATTATGAACATTGGCAACCAATAATATTTCTCTGTTATTTAGTGGATAAAAATTTTAGGAGGCCATTACCTTAGCAAATCATATGGTTCATGTTCAAATTGACTGTGGCCTAGCTGTTGAGGAAAATTCAATAAATAGTAGATTAATTAGGAAAAATATAATTTTCTGAAATTAGACTATATTTATCATAATAGACCTCTGGTAAAATTTGTAGAGTTATTGGAGGAGAATTTAGAGTATCACCTATTGAGTACATCATGTAGCTTAAGTGGTCTGCATATAGCAAAACTGCAGGATTTCATTTGGATGTGAATTAGGGCACGTATGATGGGTCTTGATGGTTTGCTGCAAGAACAAGTGGAATGGGCTGCATCTTTGGAAGATGAGTGAGTAGGGAGTGGTTTGTCTAGGGTTTAAAGGCGTTCGGGTCCGACGAAAGATCGTCCTACCCAAGGAGAGTTGGAGTCAAATCACCCTAGGATTAGCATATCGAAACATGAGAAAATAATGGGTAAGGGAATCAACCAATAATAAAATAAGTACCTTGCGAAAGGGAACGCTGGGCGTAATCCCAACACAGTTCCTAGTGCCCCTTGAGAGCCCTTCACAGGGAATACCGGGGGCAGTCCTGGGTTAACGTAAATTGTATAACAAGCTGAAAAGAGTAACTTAGTAATTAGGGTTGCACATTTCACAGACACTGATGGCACGGGATGTTGGTCCGGGGAGCTTCGGCTCGATTGTTTGTGACGGACGTGTTGGTCCGGGGAGATTCGGCTCGGGTTTTGATCACGCTAAACTTGCATGTGCATAAAAGGAATGATATTAAGGTGGTGGGTCTCCGGTATTGGAGGATCTTAGCACAGACACCAATCCGTTGACTCGGCAAGTGTTGTGATAGCACTTCGCCAACAGAAGTCCGGTGCGCCAGCCGGCAAGAATACGCAGGAGTCCGCTTGTGCACCAGCGTTGAGGCGTACGATAGGTCTGACCAGTAGTGCTATACTGGTTTAGAGGTGGGCGAGGCCCAACCCACCGCTTCCGTCTGCCACTACGGAGGTATCCTGGGAGGTGAGGCTCCAGAAAGGGGGAACTAAAGGTCTGTGTGCACAGAGTCGGGTGTGTGTGTTGCACTTGCTTGATCCATCATACCCACTTGCATGTCATAGCATAAGCGATTCATTTAACCTTCGACACCTAAAATATAAGTGGTATGGGACACTTATACATTAGGCCCTGCAAAACGACCCCTTGGTCTATAAGCTTGTGTGGGCAAGTTTATAAATTAAGGTTAATTTTCTTTACATATAAATATAGTGTTGTTAATAACCGACACCCCAACGTATAAATTGGTATGGGACTCTTTATACGATGGGAGCCTTGCAAAAGACCCCTTGCTTATATGTACCCATATAAGTTAAGGTCACTTTACTTTACTTGTTTACATATATGATTAGTTACTATATAAATTGCTAGATTTAAGTCCACCGTCACCTGCATTTGATATACTCTCCACTTTCAAGTCCTCCCTTTCTTCCTCTCCGCTCGGTGCCTAGGAGCCACGGGGGAAGGGGTGGGGGATGATAGGACTTAGTCTTTTAGACTAACGGTTTTCGAACCACATCATTTAGGGGATCGCGGAGCCCAGACTGGAGGAGCAGCCCCAGAGGTTGACACGCTTGGAGATAGGGCAGTCTAGCACAGGAGTTCAGACAGCTGGGACCGTGAGGCCCTTACTCTAGTAGTTTTTATTTTATTTCCTCATGAGAGATCTTGTAGTGAGGAATTGATGTATCGGGCATAAGCCCTTATTTACAGTGCTTGGTTTTGTGGACTCTCCCATCATGGAGATATTTTTACTTGATGTGATATTTCTGTGGACTTTTACTTAGAGTTGTGCTGCGCATGATGTTACTCTAATTTTGTTACTATGCTGCGATCGAATTGGCCGGCAGAAACGACGTTTTGTGGTGATGTCGCTTCAAGGCGTGAAGGGTCACCGCAAAGCGGCGGTTCTGGGCATAAGACCCCGGTGGCGAGAAAGAAAAAAAATGGGGTCTTACACATCATCACTCAACGCTAAAAGCTGTATAACTGTTGGGTACATTGGTCTAAATGTACCTGATTTGAAGAAGCCTCACCCTACTCAATGATATACATCAAAATATATTTGATGTATTTTGAGTTTAGTTGTGCAGGTCAAGTATTTACAGGGAAAGCTGAAAAGTTTCTAAGTCCATGTGTCGACACCCAGGAGGAAAGTGTCGACACTTAAGAAGACTTGTGTCGATACCCAGGCAAGCAGTGTCGACACTTGGAGTAATTGTGTCTACACCAGGGATGCAAAGTCGACACCAGACAGAAAGTGTCGACACATATAGTTTGTGTCGACACTAAATGAAGAGAAGTCCAGTAAAGCTGTGTCGACACTTAGAAGCAGTGTCGACACCCAGAAGAATTGTGTCTACATCAGAAAGTGTCGACACTTGGAGGCTGTGTCGGCACTCAGCAAATTTCAGCAGAGTCTAAGTATAAGTGTCGACATAATAAAGACTGTGTTGACACTCAGCAGAAGACTCAACACTTGAAGAAAGTGTCGACACAATGAAGAATGTGTCGACACACAGCAGAAGACTCAATACATGAAGATAGTGTCGACACTGGGAGGCTATGTCGACACTCAGCAAAGTTCAACAAAAATTCTAAGTACAGGTGTCGACACAAAGGAGATGTGTCGACACTCAGCCAAAGTCTCAACAGAAGAAGAATGTGTCGACACAAGGAGCTGTATCGACACTCAGCTAGTATCAACACAGAAGCCATGTGTCGACACCAAGAAGATGTGTCGACACTGAACAAGTTCAACACATGAAGATGTGTCGACACAAAGGAGTTGTGTCGACACTTACAAGAATTCAACTAAGTACTGAAGAACAAGGCGTTGTGTCGACACTCAATATCAGTGTCGACACATGATGAAGAAGTAGTGTCGAGATATAAATTCTACAACACAAGGAGTTGTGTTGACACCTTGAAGGCTAGTGTCGACACTTAGTTAACTTGTGTCGACACTTAGTCTATAAGTGTCGACACTTAAAGACAGACTGTCTCGACACTTTCAAACAGTTACAAATATTTCAAGAAGTGACTGGATGACATGACAGCTGCCATTCCAGCCGGTCTACTGCAACTGTCAGAGATGTCAGAAAGCCATTAGAAACTGGATCAGCCGGTCACCATGATGAAGGCCTATATATAGGCCTATTCTGTCAACAGAAGAAGATGATTCAACACAGATTAACACAAATTAGTTGAAGTGATCTGAAGATCTAAGTAGTTGGAGAAAGAGAGCTCCATCTAAGAAGACAGCCATTGGAACCAGGCTGTGAAGAAGGATTCAGACCTAGTTCTGAATCTTAAGTTGCAGTGATTGAAGATCAGCTGCAGAGAATCAATCCTATTGTGTTCTACATTCAAGAAGCTTTGAAGAAAAGCCAAGTGAGATTGTTCTCAGCAGAGTTCTTCCAAGAACTCATCAAGAACCTATCAACTCATCTCTCTTTTCTCTGAGTTGTAGGTATATTCTTTGTATTCTAAATTTCTTGTAGGATCCTAAGGGATCTTAGTTGTAAGCCTGTAATTATAAAGGCTGAGTGGTAGGGCCTGTGTGCCTGAGTGTAGGGGAACTATTTCTCTGAGTGCAGGCCTATTGTGGCTGAGTGTAGGCCTTGTGGCTGAGTGTAGGCCTTGTGGCTGAGTGTAGGTCTTTGGAGAAGACTGAGTTGTAGGGCATTGGGCCTGAGCTGTAGGAACCTATTTGGGGTTCTGAGTGTAAGATCTGAGGATCTGAGATAGTGGAGGAGTTTGGCCAAATCTAGTACACTACTAGATAGGCGAAGGGGGAAAGTGGATGTACCCAAACCTTGGGAAACCACTATAAATTTGTGTGTTCACTGTGTGCATGTGTTATTCTGTGATTGCTGATTGATTGCTGTGAAAAAGTAGTTATAACTCTGTGAAATAATCTGCAATCTGCCTAAAAAGTTTAAAAAGATTTAGTCACCTATTCACCCCCCCCTCTAGGTGATTAGGTACAATTTCTTTCAAGTGGTATCAGAGGGAGGTTACTCAAAAAAGGACTTAACTGTCTGAGTAGATCCTGTTGGCAGATTCAGTCTAAGTCAATTGCAGAATCAAGAAAATCAAGAAACATGGGTTCAACAGAGAATCATAAGGAACTTGGATCTATGAAGTTGCCCATTTGCAGAAAATACATTTTTGGCATCTGGAAAGAAAGGGGGAGACTATTTATGGAAGCCTCAGACCCTAGGATATATATCACAGTTAAAGAAGGGCCATATGTGCCTATGAAGGTTTCAGTCCTGGATGCAAATCAGAGAACACCTAAGGACTTCTCTGAAATGACAAAAGATGAGATAATTCTAGCCACAAAAGACAAGAGGGCTCAGAATATCATTGTGAGTGCCATAGATGATGCTACCTTTCAGAACTTGATATACTGTAAGACATCTAAGGAGATGTGGGATACTCTTATAGTGTACATGGAGGGTTCAGAAGAAGTGAGACAGGACATAAAGTCTTTGTTAAATCAAGAATATGAAAGTTTCAGACAAGGTAGGTCTGATAGCACAACAGAATGCTATAAGAAGTTCTATAGGATTGTCAATGAGAGAATGTCCTATGGCAGAGAATTCAGTAATTATGAGTTAAATGATAAGTTCTTGAGGTCCCTAACAAAGGATTGGGACACCAAGATCTGTGCCATTAGGGAAATGGCCAAGTTAGCAGATATCCCTCCTCCAACATTGTTTGGAAAACTGCTATCCTATGAGATGCAGTTGATGGTGAGGAAAGAAGAGGAGAAGACTACAAGAAGTGAGCTTAAAGAAAGGACAGTGGCATTCAAGACATAAGCCACCAGAAAATATAGAAGTAAGTCTCCATCTCCACCTCCAAAGTTTGCTGAGACTGAGTCAGGTGATTCAGAAAGCAGGAAGTCTGAAAGCAGTGAAAGTGATGAGGACTTCCCAGCATTCACAAGACACTTTCAGAAGTTTCTAAAGAAGGAACAGTGGAGGTCCAAGCCATCCACTTCACAGGGAAAAGATGACTATTATCAGAACAAGAAGTCATCAAAGAAAGACAGAAGAAAGACAAAGTCAAGCAAAGCAACTTTATCAAAAATTGTTTGCTATTGCTATAACAGACAAGGACATGTTATTGCTGACTGTCCTGAGAAAAGGAAAGAGTCTAATGACAAGAAAAAGACTCAACTCAAGGGCAAAAAGGAAAGGTCTTTTGTTGCCAAGAAGGATAAAATCCTGTCAGACATGTCTTCTTTAGAAACTGAGTCAGAAGCTGAAGCATACATAGGACTATTTGCTGAAGAAGAGGAAGAAGAGTTCATCCAGATAATGAACTCTATATATGAGTAATAGGACATCTAGTGCAAAGGACTGATGGCCTTAACAGAAGGTGACAAAATCCAGGAGCAGCCTGGACCTAGTAAGGTACAAGATTGTTCTTTAAGTTCAATTTCTAGTGCTAGTTCAGATTCAGCTACATCAGCATCAAGTGATGCCAGTGGATCTGAATCTGAAGGGGATGTTCATCAGTTGATTGATGAATATAGAGTTCTGTTGCAAGCATTTAAGAAAAGTAAATCCTTGGCCAAGAGTCACGCAAAGGAGATTGCTAGTCTCAAAGTGGCTGCAACTGATTTTGAGAAGTTGTTTGATCAAAAATTAAATGAAATAGCCAGACTGAAAAACATAACTGTTATTCAGATGGGGACTATTACATTTAAGAATGATCAAATCAGAAGTCTAGAGATTAGTCTTCAGAAGGAGAGAGACATTGTTGCAAGGTTTTCAAAACCTAAGTCTGTTCTACCTTTGATTGATGAGTTTATACCTCACAAGGGTAAAACTGGATTGGGGTTTACTAACCCTGCTAGCACTGTAAAGTCCAAGTCTAAGGGCAAAGCCCCAGCTCTCAACAAGCCAGCTGTAGATAAAATAGCTAGGGATGTACCTAAGCAAAGGTACAATAGGTTTGAGTGCTGGTGCTGTAGCAAGGTAGGCCACTTTGCCATAGACTGTTGGCATAATTCTAATGCCAAGTTGAGTAGCAAACTGCCTGTTGGAAGACCTGCAGGTGGCTTTGTTAAGAGGCAAACTAACCAGCACCAAGGAGCCAAGAATTCTTTGGGTTCTAAGGTCAACTAATCTGTTTTGCAGGTAAGTCCAAGTGGCCATGCCCCAATATGGTACTTGGACAGTGGATGTTCCAGGAACATGACTGGAACTAGGGGATTGCTAAAGGACTACACACCTATCAAGGATGGTACAAAAGTCACCTTTGGTGGTTCTGAAAAAGGAATCATCAAGGGTTTTGGTAACATTTCTAGCTCCCATATAACAAATACTCAAGTGGCTTATGTTAAAGGTTTGAAACATAACCTTATTAGTATAAGTCAAATGAGTGATTTAGGATATGACATCTCATTTGTCAAAGATGGTTGTCATATCAGGAGGTCAAATGATCAAAAGATCATTTTGACAGGTTACAGAAAGAGAAATGTCTATTGCCTAGACATTATGTGTGAGAACAATGGTTCTCCAGTGTGTCTTGTAGCTGATGAGAAAGTCTCTCATTGTGTCAAATGGCACAAGAGGCTAGCCCATCTTAACTACAAGACAATTGGCCAACTCTATAGCAAAGAGTTAGTGAGGAATGGTCCTCAAGTTAAGTGTATTAAAGATGGAATATGCTCAGCTTGTTAAAAGGGCAAGCAGACTAGATCCACCTTTAGTAGCATTGAAAACAAAGATGCTGTGAGGTGCTTATACCTCTTGCATATGGATCTCTTTGGTCCTATGCCAGTTCACAGCCTAGGTAGGAAGGTCTATACCTTTGTGGTTGTAGATGACTACTCAAGGTTTTCCTAGGTGTTCTTCCTTAGACAGAAATCTGAAACACCTAGTATCTTCTAGAGCTTTGTCAAACAAATTCAGAATGAGTTAGACAGTATAGTGGTCAAAATAAGAAGTGACCATGGTACTGAATTTCAGTCTGATAGTATGACAAAACTATGTGAAGAATTTGAGATATTTCAGGAGTTTTCTTCACCAAGAACACCTCAGCAAAATGGCATTGCTGAGAGGAAAAATAGAACCTTGATTGAGGCTGGTAGGACCCTATTAAGTAACACATCTCTCCCAAAATATTTCTGGGCCGAGGCAGTTAACACTGCATGCCATGTAATTAATAGGGCGACCATTACTAAAAGCCACAATAAGACACCTTATGAGATTGTGAAAGGCAGAAAACCAAACCTATCCTATTTCAGGATCTTTGGTTGTAAGTGCTTTATACTTAACAATGGAAAGTCTTACTTGACCAAGTTTGCTGCCAAGTTCCAAGAGGGGATCTTTATTGGGTACAGCAACAATAGTAAGGCTTATAGAGTCTACAACTTGTCTACTCAAGTTGTAGAAGAGTCAGTACATGTAGTATTTGATGAAGCTAGACTTATTAACAATGAGTTGTCTAGAAGTATTTGCAGCTCCACAGGTGTAACTAAGAAGATGGACAAGCTTACTATTGAAGAAGAATCTACTGCAAGCCAGCATGTAGATGATAGTGGCTGTTGTCTAGGGGGAGTACTACATGTACCTAATGCAGAAGAAGACCAAGGAGTGCAGCAAGATGAAGAAGCTGATGGAGTTCAACCTGAAGCCAGGATGCCTCCAGCTAATAGGCATCTAAGAGATCATCCAGCAGATCAAATCATTGGTGATCTAAGACAAGGGGTACAAACAAGGAGCAGAAATCAGAGTGCAGTACTCTACTCCAGTTTTCTATCCCAAGTAGAGCCAAAGAAGTTTGAAGAAGCCATCCTAGACCCTCATTGGATTGAGGCAATGCAATAAGAGCTGAATCAGTTCAAGAGGTGCAAAGTCTGGGAGCTTGTTCCTAAACCAAAAGACCACAACATAATTGGAACCAAGTGGATCTTTAGGAACAAGATGGATGAACATGGAGTAATTATCAAGAACAAAGCAAGACTGGTTGCTAAGGGATATAGGCAGGAAGAAGGTATTGACTTTGATCAAACCTTTGCTCCAGTAGCCAGACTGGAAGCCATAAGGATGTTCCTGGCCTATGCAACCTATCAAGGATTTAAAGTATACCAAATGGATGTTAAGTCAGCCTTTCTTAATGGTAATCTAAAAGAAGAGGTCTATGTGGAATAGCCATCAGGTTTTGTTGATTCAACTCAACCTAATTATGTCTATAGACTTAGGATGGCTTTGTATGGGTTAAAACAAGCCCCTAGGGCTTGGTATGAAACCTTGTCTAGTTTCCTCATTGAGAATAAATTCACAAGGGGGGAAATAGACAAGACTCTATTCCTCAGGAAATCCAGAGGTAAGATAATACTAGTCCAAATATATGTATATGACATCATATTTGGGTCTACTGAAAGTAGTCTTTGCAAAAAGTTTGCAAAACGTATGCAAGGACAATTTGAGATGAGCAGTATGGGGGAACTTAAGTTCTTTTTGGGCCTCCAAGTTAGACAGACTGAGAATGGTTTATCCATATGCCAGTCTAAGTTCACCCTAGAACTGATAAGGAAGTATGGTATGGATTCATCCAGTACCATGAAGACTCCTATGGGGTCAAGTATGTCTCTTAGCAAAGATGATGCAGGGAAACCTGTAGATGAGACTTTGTATAGAGGGATAGTTGGCTCCCTACTCTACTTGACTGCAAGTAGACCAGATATCATGTATGCTACATGTGTCTGTGCTAGGTACCAAGCATGCCCTAAAGAGTCTCATTTGACAGCAGTCAAAAGGATACTGAGATATCTAAAGGGCACACCTTATCTAGGCCTTTGGTACCCTAAGAATGGAGACTTTGAACTGACAGGTTATTCAGATGCAGATTTTGCAGGCTGCAAAGAAGATAGGAAGAGTACAATTGGTACCTGTCAATTCCTAGGTGGAAGACTGATTTCATGGAGTAGCAAAAAGCAAACAAATGTGGCTATCTCCACAGCAGAATCAGAGTATGTGGCTGTAGGAAGTTGCTGTGCTCAACTTCTATGGATACAACATCAACTTGAGGATTATGGTATTCAAGTAAGTAGAACACCACTATTTTGTGATTCTACTAGTGCTATATCTATTGCAAACAATCCTATTTCCTATAGTAGAACTAAACATATTGAAATAAAATATCATTTTCTAAGGGAACATGTAGAAAAAGAAGATATATCACTAGAGTATGTAAATATATATAATCAACTAACTGACATGTATACTAAGCCCCTAGAAGAAACCAAGTTCAATAGGTTTAAAATTGAATTAGGTATGATAAACTTAGAATAAGTTTACAGAAATGGCAAAGTAAAATAGTGTCGACACACAGAGTTATCTGTGTCGAGACAGAAAATTGGTGTCGACACTTCAAAGAAAAGGTGTCGACACATCTAGGAAGTTGGTGTCGACACTTCAGAAAATTAGTGTCGACACATGATAAGTAGGTGTCGACACAGCCAAGGTGGTGTCGACACTTAGGCTTTACTCAGAATTAGTGAAGTAAAGTGTCGAATATGTGTCGAGCTAAGTGGTGTCGACACATAAACAAGTGTCGACACATATATTCTGTCGTCTATACTTGTGTTGACACATTGGTGTCGAGACATTATAAGTCTGTGTCAACACTTTTCAACAGTGTCGACCCAATTTGAGTTTGCTGACGTGCCCTTTCATCTTCAATCCTAGAAAGGTATAAATAGGATTTCTCCATTGTCTGTCGACACGCTCACCAAAGTTTCGAGACCAAACTTGTGTGTTGACACCTCTCTTCTCTCAATTCAAATTCTTCAAACCCTAATGGCGCCCAAGCTCGAGGAGAACGTGAACGAAGGCTATGAACTGGTGCGGCATGCATTTGATGACGCAGAATCGGAAATCAAGGATGTAGTAACCCTAGTTGCAAACTCAGGGTTAGATTTTCTTGTTTCAGAGCCGACAAAGATATGGAAGAAAGAAATATTAGAATTTCTGAACGGAGCAACCCTAGAAGAATCTGGATTCAAGATAAAGTCAAGGGTTCATGGAGAAAAGGTGAAGGTCTCATCTAAGAGTTTGAGAAAAGTACTTCAGTTACCAAGGACTAAGGAAGAAGAGAATGTTTCTGCTTCTAAAACTAGGGAAGCATTAACTTGGTGTGGTCTGGATTCCAATATGAAAATTGGATCAGTATTCAATAGGAAGGGGATGAACAGCAAAGGAAAATTCCTCTCTGAAATTGTTGGAAAGGTGATCTTGAGTAAGTCTGGAGGGCATGACAGGGTATCAGCCCATATGTTCAGTCTCATGACAAGGATTATCTTCACATTGAAAACTGATTGGTCTGTAGTAGTCTTTGATAAGATTAAAGAGAGCATGAAGAAGCCCAATATGGGTAGGATACTAAGTCTTTACTTGGCTGGTAGTATACCAGAAGTAATGAGCCAAGCTGCAGGATCAAAGATCAATCACATGAGGAAGATGAACATGAGAATCTTCTCAAGATGGGATAGGGTCTTGTCTAAGGAGATGCCAACACCTGAGAAGGAAACCCCACTAAAGAAGAAGAAGAAGACAGCCCCAGTGGCTCAAGAATCATCCAGCAGTTCAGAAGAACAAGTAGTGTTCACTCCTGATGAGGAAGCAGAAGGAAATGCTGGACAATCTCCAACAAGACAAGATGATGCTGAGAGGCAGAGGGAGATACCACAAGCTAGCCCTCTTCACCAGGATTCTATCCAGGGGGAGCCTCTAGTAGTGGAAGAGCCAACTCCACTAGAAAGTGAACAAGCCACTCAAATCATTCTTGAGGTACTCACTGAAATCAATAACTTAGTTTCCCCTATAGAGGATAATATTTTGTCTGATTCATTAAATAATGTTAATCAGCAACCTCAGATTGATAGTCAACCCCCAGATGTTGTCATGGAGGACACATCTGTTGCAGCTCAAGTTGTATCTGATCAAGTTGTTGATGAGACAAGGGATTCTCCATCACAACCTCAACAAGAGTTTACAATGGAAGATCTCTTCCTTAATATGGATCAAACAGACTTTGAGAAAGCAAGTGCTGCTGCTAAGGGGGAGAATTCTCATGTTGAGGGGGAGCAAGTAGTAATTGTTGAAGAACCTGCAAGGAAAGAGCCTGAGAAACCAAAGGATATTGATGAGCTACCTAGGGAGAGGGTAGAAATAGCCAGCACATCAGCTTCTGAAGATGAGGAGGCTGTAAGAGCAAAGAAAAGGAAATTCCAAGTATTTAAGAGAAGGAGCCAGAATTACAAAAAGGCCTTACAAACAATAGCACCACAGCCTATATCACAGCCAGCACCATCTGTAGATTATAGTTCTCTCATGGTTGCTATGCAAATAAAGCTTGATGAGCACAGGAAAGCTATAGAAACATATATGGATGATGGTCATAAGTCTCTACAATTTGACCTGGCCCAGGACATTAAGTCTATTAGATTTGAGATGAATCTAAATAAGAAGGAGATGACTGACTGCTTCCACAAGGGAGGGAATGCAGTAGTCTATCTAGCAACTCATCAAGAAAAGATCAAAGCACAAGTGGATGAACTTGTAGTGAAGCAAGGATATATTCTGGAGAACCAGCTCAGGATAAATGACAATTTGACTGCTTCTCATAATGCAATTGTCACAGAGATGACGAATATAGCTGCTGGACAGACTACAGCTAATGCTACTGCTAAGGCAGAGTTTGATAAAGTTTTACAAGAAGGCATAACTGCTGCTACTTCTGCTATTGAAAACTCTCAGAAGTTGATCACTGAAAAACTCCAAAGGTTAAAACCTTTTTACAAGGATGGAGTCAATTATATCAATGCCCAAATAATATTCCAAAAAGATGATTTAAGGGATCACATAGAAAGAGAAGTCATAAAGGGGGAGAGGGTGTTAGTCAAAGCAGGCTCTGATCATGCAAAATGGATTTCCAATTCCATCAGAGCCACTCTTGGTTATCCTCCTTTATGTGATGATGATAATGTTGTTGAGTCTGGGATTAATCCTGCCTATCTTGGAGGTGAGCAAGCTGAAGTAGCTCAGGTGATCTATCCTCCACCAGACTTTGATATGGTACAAGCTAATATACAGTCAATGTATAGCCCACCGGAGGGACAGCAAAATGTCATCATAGAAAAGGTGGTTCAGCCAGTATCTGAAGCTGTACAAGATGCTATAATGAAAGAACAAGAAGCCAGATTGTCTAAGAAGAGGTTCAGAGAGCAAGCTGAACAAAGGCCTGATTTTGAACAGTGGAGCCCCACTTCAAGAAATATCATTCTGACTGCATGGAAGGCTGCCAAGGATAATATTCAAGATAGAAACAAATGGTTTTCTGAAATGGAGTGGAGGAAGCATGAGACTAGGCAAGAAGCCATTGTGCAATACAAGAGAAAGGCTAAGATGGGAAAGCTACCTCCTACTGCCCAGGAGCCTAGCAAGTACTTTCCCAAGCCTTATCATTACTTTGAGAGGCAAAAGATCAAAGCTGAAGAGCTAAAGAAGAAGGATCTTAAAGGCAAGAAGCCTGCTGCTGCTGAAAATGCTGAAGCCCCTATGCAAGCAAAGATACAGTCTGGGAAGGGCATAGTTATCAAGGAGGCTGAGCAGGAATAAAATAGAATTATCTTTAGTTTATAGCTGTAATCTTTTGATTTTAAACATTCTGTAAACTTTTGTATAATGTATATAACAAAGTTGTTAGAACAATGTGTTGTGTGAAAAATCTATTACATAATTGTTCTGAGATATATGTGTGTACATGTTTTGTTTAATACATGTTAATGTACTTTCCCTGATTGCATAATCCTGTTTTACATCATTCTGTAATTTTATTATGTATGGTGTATATCATTGACTAAGGGTTATGACTTCTCCAAATAGGGGGAGATTGTTGGGTACATTGGTCTAAATATACCTGATTTGAAGAAGACTCACCCTACTCAATGATATACATCAAAAATGTATTTGATGTATTTTGAGTTTAGTTGTGCAGGTCAAGTATTTACAAGGAAAGCTGAAAAGTTTCTAAGCCCATGTGTCGACACCCAGGAGGAAAGTGTCAACACTTAAGAAGACTTGTGTCGACACCCAGACAAGCATTGTCGACACTTGGAGTAATTGTGTCGACACTAGGGATGCAGAGTCGACACCAGACAGAAAGTGTCGACACATACAGTTTGTATCGACACTCAATGAAGAGAAGTCCAGTAAAGCTGTGTCGACACTTAGAAGCAGTGTCGACACCCAGAAGAATTGTGTATACATCAGAAAGTGTCGACACTTGGAGGCTGTGTCGACACTCAGCAAATTTCAGCAGAGTCTAAGTATAAGTGTCGACATAATAAAGAATGTGTCGACACTCAGCAGAAGACTCAACACTTGAAGAAAGTGTCGACACAATGAAGAATGTGTCGACACACACCAGAAGACTCAATACATGAAGATAGTGTTGACACTGGGAGGCTGTGTCGATACTTAGCAAAGTTCAACAAAAATTCTAAGTACAAGTGTCGACACAAAGGAGATGTGTCGACACTCAGCCAAAGTCTCAACAGAAGAAGAATGTGTTGACACAAGGAGCTGTGTCGACACTCAGCTAGTATCAACACAGAAGGCATGTGTCGACACCAAGAAGATGTGTCGACACTGAACAAGTTCAACACATGAAGATGTGTCGACACAAAGGAGTTGTTTCGACACTTATAAGAATTCAACTAAGTACTGAAGAACAAGGAGTTGTGTCGACACTCAATATCAGTGTCGACACATGATGAAGAAGCAGTGTCGAGATATAAATTCTATAACACAAGGAGTTGTGTTGACACCTTGAAGGCTAGTGTCGACACTTAGTTAACTTGTGTCGACACTTAGTCTATAAGTGTCGACACTTAAAGACAGACTGTCTCGACACTTTCAGACAGTTACAAATATTTCAAGAAGTGACTGGATGACATGACAGCTGCCATTCTAGCCGGTCTACTGCAACTGTCAGAGATGTCAGAAAGCCGTTAGAAACCGGATCAGCCGGTCACCATGATGAAGGCCTATATATAGGCCTATTCTGTCAACAGAAGAAGATGATTCAACACAGATTAACACAAATCAGTTGAAGTGATCTGAAGATCTAAGTAGTTGGAGAAAGAGAGCTCCATCCAAGAAGACAGCCGTTGGAACCAGGCTGTGAAGAAGGATTCAGACCTAGTTCTGAATCTTAAGTTGCAGTGATTGAAGATCAGCTGCAGAGAATCAATCCTATTGTGTTCTACATTCAAGAAGCTTTGAAGAAAAGCCAAGTGAGATTGTTCTCAGCAGAGTTCTTCCAAGAACTCATCAAGAACCGATCAACTCATCTCCCTTTTCTCTTAGTTGTAGGTATATTCTTTGTATTCTAAATTTCTTGTAGGATCCTAAGGGATCTGAGTTGTAATCCTGTAATTATAAAGGCTGAGTGGTAGGGCCTGTGTGCCTGAGTGTAGGGGAACTATTTCTCTGAGTGTAGGCCTGTTGTGGCTGAGTGTAGGCCTTGTGGCTGAGTGTAGGCCTTGTGGCTGAGTGTAGGTCTTTGGAGAAGACTGAGTTGTAGGGCCTTGTGCCTGAGATGTAGGAACCTGTTTGGGGTTCTGAGTGTAAGATCTGAGGATCTGAGATAGTGGAGGAGTTTGGCCGAATCTAGTACACTACTAGATAGGCGAAGGGGGAAAGTGGATGTACCCAAATCTTAGGGAACCACTATAAATCTGTGTGTTCACTGTGTGCATGTGTTATTCTGTGATTGCTGATTGATTGCTGTGAAAAATTAATTATAACTCTGTGAAATAATCTGCAATCTGTCTAAAAAGTTTAAAAAGATTTAGTCACCTATTCACTCCCCCTTTAGGTGATTAGGTACAATTTCTTTCAATAACATTGATTGAGTAGACCACACTCAACGCCTGTACACTTAGCCATATTTTCAGCCAATTTCTCAAGCCTTAGACTGACTCAGCCTGACTCACAGCCTTTTTGTTGTATGTCGTTGAGTGAGTAGACTATACTCAATGCTTTTGTACTTAGCAAAATTTCTGGCTATCAAACAGTTAGGCTGAGATAGACCCAACATTATTTGTTATATGGCATTGAGTGAGCTGTCCTCACTCAACACCTGTGGACTTAGGTAAATTTCAACTAGGCAATATTGAATCCATACCTCTGGCATTGAGTGAGCTTGCTCCACTCAACGCCTGTGGACTTAGTCGATTTTTGCTATGTCCAACAACCATTTATTGTGTACACATGCCCAATCAATGTGATATGGACTAACCTGCACTCAAGACCTCAAATGCACATCAAATACAGTTAATGTTTGTGACATTAACTTGTTTGACTGCTCACAAATCAGGGACATTGAGAACAATAAACCCAACAATCTTCCCCTATTTGAAGAAGTCAAAACCCTTATCAAAATTTTTTAAAAAAAATTCTTTCCTTGGTCAATGACACACACAATCTATACAACAAAATAAATATTGAAATTCTGATAAGCTATAAATAAGTGTACCTCATTTCCTGCATCACTTACTCCCTCTGTTTTGCTGCAAGGTGTTTGTCCTTACTTGAGTGCCACATGTCCTTCTTTCTTTGGATGACAAGATATGTCCTTCATTTCCGTTTGCAATCTCTCCCCCTTGCTATGTCTCCCCCTTGCTAAGACCTTCTCTCTCCTCTCCCCCTTTTTGACTTCTATAGAATAGGCAGATAGGGTCTGGCCCTTCCACTGGCTGACCTTCTCTCTTTTCTCCAGACGAACTTACTCCCCCTTAGTAGAAGCATCAGTGAACTGATACTACTGGGGAGTTTGTATGTCCCGCAAGAGGAACAATATCTGCAACAAAAAAATGCAAAAGGGAGTGCCTGAAGCTATGTCAAGTTCAACATACCCAGCTCAAATTTGAGGGCGTTGAACTTTGCTTCATCTAATGGCATAGTGAAGATATCAGCCACTTGCATGTCTATGAGGACAAACTCAAGACTGATGTCTTCCTTCTCCACATGCTACCTAATAAAATGATATCTAATTTCTATGTGCTTAGTCCTGCTATGTGAGACAGGATTCCTAGCAATAAAAATAACACTTGTAGAATCACAGTAGAGAGGAGTTCTTACCTGAAAGTTGTAATCCTGGAGCAAATGTTGGATCCACAGCAGCTGAGCACAACAGCTTCCTGCTGATATATACTCTGACTTAGCAATAGATATTGTCACACTAGTTTGCTTCTTGCTTCTCCAACACTACAAGATATATGCTCTACAATGATGTTTTTACTGTGACGTTTTCGAAAGCGTCACCATTTGTTTTATATTTAGTGATATTTTTTAAAAAATGTCGGCAATACAAAAATAAGCATTAGCCACGCTTTCCATTAAAAACGTCAACTTACATGTTTAGTTTTTATGACGATTATTTTTAAAATGTCTTCACAATATTAGATTTTCTGTCAAAGTTCTGATAGTGATGTTTTTGATGGTAGTGAAGTTATATTGATGATAGCGCCGATCTCGATCATAAGCTTGATAAAAATAATATTTAAATATATTTAATATGAATCTGTTCACCATGGATATGAAGTCTCTACAAGCATACGCAACTATTAGAGTCGGCGCATAAGGTAGTCATGCACTCTTCAGCTTGTAGCTCAATGATCTAGGCAAATTATTATTAGTTATGAAATACCCTACGATCAAGTAGTCATGCATTTTTTAGCTTGTAGCTCAATATGAGTGTTCCAAGGTATAACCACTATCAAAAATCAGACATTTAGTGATGAAAACTTAGCGACGAAATATATTTTGTCACTAAAAATATATCCTTAATGATGAAATATAAATTCTGTCAATTAATTAAATTTTCTAAATTATTTTGTAATCATGCAAAAATAATTTAGTCACTGAATAATTTTTTTAGTGACAAAAAATTAGTGACTAGTTATCAAAATTTTGAAGTTTCTTTTGTAAAAAAATTAATTTATTATCTTTTAATTAAAAACATTTTATTATAAAATATCTTTAAATATATAAGCTAAGCTAATTAACTTCGACTAAGTTAGCACCCCCCCCCCCCCCCACAAAAAAAAAAATTCCCTCATAATGAGAATGCACTTCATGTGCCCATCAAAATTCTTCTTCCATATGAAAACATCATTGGAGGTAATACCATCCACGTCGTCGCCGCCCAACATTCTTATGACTTCATTAATGTCAGGGGCGGACATTAATGGTTGATGTGGAAATTTTTTTGTACCTATACGTAGCAATTAATTTGGTGCATTATAAAATTGAATCCGGACACTTTCGATCTGACGGCTGGGATTTCGGGAAAATATGACCTTATTTCTTTGAATTTCAAATACAATCATATTTCTCCACGTGTATTAACGTATTTGCACGTGCATCATAGATACATATACACACCAAAATATTTTTCGTTGGCATGAGACTAGTCTGGCGCTTCATGTGCCAATCACTAAAATTAACAAATAAGAGGATGAAGTTAAATTTAAATTTTATTTCCTCCTCCTGATCTCATCTAATTCCTTTCATCCCGTCCCGTCCTGCTCCTAGGGCATCTTCCTCGTATGCAATTTCTCCTCCGACTCCATCTGTGATAATGCCTCAATTTCGGCTAGGGCTCCTGCGCGTTACTCCCGCACCCCATCCTGTCGCACTCACCGTCCCCTCTGGGTACCTCTTGCCATCGCTGCAACTACGAGATATTTGTAACTAATTTCTCTTATTTTAACCTAGCGGACTGTGGCGTTCGTCTTCGGTAGCACTTCTACTACCTAAGGTCAGGTTTTCTCTTCCCCGAACACTGACATCTCAGTGTTTCCAAATAACTGATTTCTCTAGTATCTCCTATTTCTAAATGGTACTCTTATTCCCTAGCATTTCGTTGGAGTGGTTATCAAATCTACCCTGGTGAAGGAGGATTTGCTCATCTTCTCCATTGAAATGTCCATCGAGTAGCAGTATCACAGAGTGAAGGCTCCTCTTCGGGAAATCATTGTCTTCCGTCTGAAGTTGAAGTCCATCCAGGTATGCAATGCCTTCTCCTTTGCTTCTCCATCTATTGATACTGTTATTTCCCTTTGTTGCTCTCTTTGGTTATTTTCCTTCTC
This sequence comes from Platanthera guangdongensis, assembly GCA_039583875.1. NCBI lineage: Eukaryota > Viridiplantae > Streptophyta > Magnoliopsida > Asparagales > Orchidaceae > Platanthera > Platanthera guangdongensis. Next base: position 150,141,616 of record CM077167.1, read on the forward strand.
CAAATCTTTGTTCGCCTCTACAATGTCCACCTCCGTATATGCTAGGGCATCCTAACTCTTCTCGATTCAAAACTCATCAACTCCGTCCAAGTATGTTGTACCTTCTATTCTTCGGGCACAACTTTTTATTTTACACTAAGATATCTATATTCAAGATGTATGATAAAATGTATCTTAGAAGATTATAACACTAAAAATGGTGCATGTTTTGAAGAGTAATCTCAATGTATGTTGTTTGGTTAATTAGTGTCTCAAATGTAGAATGTATGACATATATGTACTCTTAATTATGATTTTTCATGCAAGAGTTCTCAAGCACAACAAGAGTGACAAACTGAACCAAGAGGAGGCAGTAAAACTACCACCGCATATGGACAACACATTCCAGTCCGAGTACCACACCTCTCATCTTCACGAGCTCGAGGATGCTTTTGAGGTGATTAATAACATACATGTTGATAAAAGGCTAATTGAAATCTTGGTTCACAAGTTCTCTCAGGTCAAGATTGCCATATTTGGGCCCTTCTCCATGCCTCATGTTCTCCATGAGGGGCCACTTAATACATTCTGTCTTCGAATTTTTGATCCAGAACATGTTTTGTTTCGTCATTGTAATTATTTCCCTTTGTGTTCCGAATGATAATTATTAATGTATGATATTTGAACCCATAGTGGTGAGCTATTGAATGTATCAATTTCACTGTCTTATATTTATTTTGAATTATATTATTAATGTATGATGTTATTCCACTATTCCATATTCTCTACACCTATAAGCAACTTAAAATTTCTTGTGATAATTTTCCAACACTTAGGCTCCGTTTGGGGGGACTTATTTTCACCGGTCAAGCGGTTACGACCGCATGAATCAGATCATAATTATGATCTGATTCATGCGGTCGTAATCGCTTGACCGGTGAAAATATGTCGCCCCAAACGGAGCCTTAAGGGCGCTCCATTTGGCACAGTGTTTTTACTCTAGTGAATTGGACAAAAAACACCATTGTCATTGAATGAATGTTTGGCATGACAACGGTTAAAGCTCCTTAGGTGAGACCGCGTGTTCATGAACGACAGTTCATAACCACCTCATTCATGAACACCACCGCCATGCCAAACGGGGCCTTAAGAAGACTTTACTGCAACATTGGAATAATCAAAACAAGTGGTCAAGCTTCCTTACTGCCTACCTTTTGATTCCTAGTTAACTAAAACAAAATCGACTCTATTCAGCTTTTTGAGAACAAGACCTTGCCCAAGCATGGGTATTCTAGTATACCTGTTAATTGTATGTTATCTTATAGTTGATTTGCAATTGATCAGGTTCATCATGAAATTTCATCAGGATCCTGAAAAGCAGTGGAGAATGAAGCCCTCGATGAAGATTTGAACTTCATCGGAGAGGAAGCTTTAAACTTGTTTTGTTTTATCATCACTTTTTAAATAGCATTGTACATCATTATAAATAATCATGTAATGTATGATAATCAGTAAAAAAATATTTTTTTGCAACAATTCCTTAATCTAATTTGGTTTGGTGTCAATTCCTTAATCTTCACGAGCTGGACGATACTTTTAGTTATCATAAACTTCTATTTGTTTTAAGTTTTTTTCTTAAGATGCAAAAGGTTGCGACATTTTTTTTCGGAAAATGTTATTGTAGAGTTTTAAATACGGTGACATTTTGCAAAAAATATAGAGATAGAGTTAATATTTTCTCGACGTTTTTTAGAAAGTGTCACGATAGATCAATTATTTATCATGACGTTTTTTTTTTTAAAAATATCACGATAGAGCAATTGCAAATCGTGACGCTTTTTTATGAAAGCGTCGCAATGAGCTACGGTGATGGCCGCAATCATGACGATTTTGTGATGTTTTTTTAAATGTCACGAAAACTATCGCGACGCTTAAAAATTGTCACTGAAGGCATAAAAAAATATCACCATATAATGAATTTGTTGTAGTGCAAGAAACTAGCCTTCTCCTTAAGAACTTATAGGTTCTAGTAGTGCTTTTCCTGTCTTCTTTGCAACCTGCAAAATCTGCATCTGAAAATCCTGTTAGATCAAAATCCCTATTTCTATGGTACCATAGGCCAAGATCTGGTGTGCACTTAACATATCTCAAGATTCTCTTTGCAGCAGAGTAATGAGATTCTTTAGGGCAGGGCTGATACCTAGCACAGACACATGTAGCATACATGATGTCAGACCTACTAACAGTTAGGTATAGAAGGGAGCCAATTATCCCTCTATACAAAGACTCATCAACAGATTTCCCTGCTTCATCTTTGCATATAGACATACTTGACCACATGAGAGTTCTCATTGTTAAAATTTCTCAAGGTGGTCAGCAAGATAGCCAAAACTCCAAATTAATATCTTCGGCACTACTCAGTTCACACTTTGATCTAGCGGAAAAACAGGGAGCAAGCTCAACCCACCAAGCACATGGAAGGACAAGCAGATCTTATATTCATTTAACTTCTTTACAAGGCGAGGTATACGTAGCGAGACATGATTTCGCTAGTATAAACAGCTGAAACAGAAAGCACAAAAACAAGCCGGGCGGACAGTACTGGAAACCGCCGAGACCGCCAAGTCGCCAAGACTGCCAAATCCGCCCGCGCTGAAGCTGCAATCCGCCGAATAGACGCGGAGTCCGCCGAAGCCGCGAGGCCGCGCGGACACACCGTTATTTGCCTACTACTGCTGATGAACTGAGGAGCAAACCGCCTACCCGCCTGAAGCTGGCGGACAGGTTAATGAAGCTGGCAAAGTTGAAACAGAGAACTGACAAGCTGTAGAGCGACCTGCTGAATCCGCAGAGACCGCACACTTACAAGTACTTGACCGAAGTCAAAGCCAAACTCCTGGCTCCTTGAAGATACCCGCGTGACCTGCACACAGCAATAGTAAACTCTGAATCAATCCGCGCGGACAGAAAACCGAGACCGCAGCACCTCACCGAGCCCCACTTACTGTACACTCAGTTACTGTATACGTGCCGGGGGGTCCTATTCATAGGCGAGGTGAGGAGTGTGGTCACTGCCCTAGATATAGAGACACCGCCCCAGCTCGCGTGCTAGCAACACACCATCCGCTGAGTCCGCAAGGACTTAGCCGGATTCCAAGGACCAAACCGCTAGGAGCAAGACACCTTTGGGCGAACCCTCATCAGTCCGACCAGGCTATGCGGACAAGGCAATAGCCCGCAAAGCCTCCAAACACCGCAGGACAGCATCCCCCTTCAGTGATTGTCCGTACACCAAGAGGCAGTCCGCATATCACCATAACAATGCCTCCATCCGCCACAAGCCCACGACCAAAGGCAGTCCGCCCGGTCAACAACGGGCTTGGCGGATACTGCGGACACCCTAGTCTTATTACAGAGTGTGACCAAGTCCAGAATCACCAAAAGGCCTAACGCGAGTTCGGCGGACATTAATCCGTCTGCCAAACAACCAAACAACACAGACCGCCAAATCCTGCCAAAGCAAAGCAATCCGCAAGCTACTTGCACGCCTGCCCAACACAACGGCCATTTGCCGGACTCCACACATAGTCCGCCACAGCAACAGCAGTGCTGTACTACCAGAGCTCGGCAAGGCCTCAGCCAAACTCTAAGGTCAGTCCGCAACAGCGAACACCGCGGACACACCAGTCCGCCAGCCTCTCAGCGGATAGCACCCAATCCGCCGGAAGCACAAGCTTGCAATACGGCCACTGAGCCACGTACACCAGTCCGCGAAACTGTATCTGCTCAGGCCGCTCCTTGGCTAAACCAATCAGCCAACGCCCTATCCGCAGATAACAGACCGCCCAAGCCGCGGACTAAAACTGCACAACCCGCTCAGAAGAACAGCCGGCTTCCACTAGACCTTCCACCAGGCCGCATAACAGCAGTCCGCCCAGTCCGCCCAGTCTGCCGGATCTGTCCGCTTAGGCCGCCCGGCCTGTCCCATAAACCACTTCCAATTCACAAATTTCAACACTCCCCCTTGAAGTGAGAAGTGGTGATCAAGCCCAGCAAACTACGCAACCACTCAAAAGGCCCCTTCGACAGTGGCTTCGTGAAGATGTCAGCAAGATTGTCTTCACTCCGAACATGCCCGACCAGCAGAGATCCCTCCAACACCTTCTCCCTTATAAAGTGGTGATCGATCTCAATGTGCTTGGTCCTGCCGTGACATACTGGATTGTTAACCAGCTTGAGAGCACTCTCTTTGTCACCCCAGAGTAAAGTTGGCCCTTGCACTTCTTCATGAACATCCTCTATAAGCCTCCTCAACCAGATGACTTCCCGAGCAGCCAAGGCCGAAGCCTTATACTCTGCCTCTGTAGTTGAGACGGACACCGAGTCCTGCTTCTTGCTACACCACGAGATGGCAGCTGAACCGCAAGTGAACACATAACCTGAAGTCGATCTTCGATCATCCGAATCACCGCCATAGTCAACATCTGTGAAACCAAGCAATGAAAACTCCGAGTCCCTTCTATAGAGGAGTCCCATGTCAGGAGTTGACTTGACATACTTTAGAATACTCTTTGCCGCCACTAGATGAGACTTCCTTGGTTCAGCCATAAACCGACTTACTCGGCCAACAGCGTAAGCAATGTCTGGCCTTGTAATCGTCAGGTAGATCAAGCTCCAAACAAGAGCCCTGAACACCAAGGGCTCAGGAAGAATTCTTCCCTCATCTCGTCGAAGCTTTAGCCCATGTTCCAGTGGAGTAGAGCACTTCTTCCCTTCGCCCATGCCGAACCGCTTCACAATGCGATCTGCATACCCTTTTTGGCAAATGAGAATCCCGCACTCCTTCCTCTGCACCTCAAGACCGAGAAAGTGATGAAGCCCTCCCAAGTCTTTCATCTCGAAGCGTATAGCAAGCTCAGCCCTGAGTCTTGCTACTTCCTCCTCCGAATTTCCTATTATGACCATGTCATCCACATATAGTAGGACCAAGACTTGAAGCTCCCCCTTCTTATTGATGAACAAGCTGGAATCTGAGTTGGAAGCAAGATAACCGTAGAACTGCAAGTACTCTGCTATCTTTCCATACCAAGCTCTAGGAGCTTGCTTCAACCCATTGAGAGCCTTCCTGAGCTTGAAGACATAGCCCAGATGATCTTCAGAAATAAATCCAAGTGGCTGATCCATGAAGATGTCCTTATCAATTTCTCCGTAAAGAAAGGCATTCTTTACATCAAGCTGCCGCATCCTCCATCCCTTGCTTGCAGCCAAGGCGATCACCACTCTAACTGAAGTCATCTTTGCAACTGGACTAAGCATCTCCTCATAGTCTTCTCCGTACTGTTGTGATAATCCTCGAGCGACCAGGCGAGCTTTATATCTATCAATGCTCCCATCAACCTTCTTCTTCAACTTAAACACCCACTTGCAAGTCACTGGAGTAATGCCATCAACCTTGGGCACAAGATCACAGGTTTCATTCTTCTTGAGAGCAGCAATCTCTTCCTTCATGGCATCTTCCCACTCCTTAACTCTAGTGGCCTTGTTGAAGCTTGCAGGCTCTCACTCATCCAGAGGACCTGCAAAGAAGTAGGAGACAAAGCTCACTGCATTCCCATCATAGTAACGAGTCGGTGGCTTAATAACCCTCTTCGATCTTCGAAGGGTCGGCTCCTTGCTTACTGCTTCCGTTGCTTCTTCGGGCTCAACTCCTACTTGGGGCAAGCATTGAGTAGTGCTCCCCCTGCTTCCTGAGCCAGAAGGCTCAGCCTTGGAGTTAGAAGCAACAGGAGCTGCTGGTGAAACAGCAAGCTCCTCCTCCAAGCCTTCAGCAGCCACCAAGGGTTCTTCATCAACCTTGCTACCGGTTAGCTCAACCGAGCTACCTCCATACAGCGTCAGCTCGTCAAAGACAACGTCTCTTGACACAACAAACTTCTTCGTCGTAGGATCCATGCATTTCCATCCCTTCTTCCGCTCATCGTAGCCAACAAAGACAAGCTTCCTTACCTTTGCATCCAGCTTAGTCCGTGAAGCATCCGGGACATGCACATAGCAAGTTGAACCGAACACCCGAAGGTGTCCCACACTTGGCTTCTCCTTCAGCAACAACTCAAAAGGAGTTTTCATGTTTATTGGGCTGAGTGGCATCTTGTTGATGACGTAAGAAGCACAAGACATTCCCTCCGCCCAAAAGGACCTTGGGATGTCTTTCGCATGAAGCCAGCATTTGCAAGTCTCCGTCAAATGACGGATCTTCTGCTCCGCTACTCCATTTTGTTGTGGACTGTGAGCACAAGTGAGCTCTCGTTGGATCCCGTGCTTCCTGCAGAAGTTAAAAAACTCGGAGGAGATAAACTCACTGCCGTTATCAGTTCTAAGCTTCTTGATCTGCAAGCCAAGCTGGCCTTCCACCAACTCCTTGAACTCCACAAACAACCGGAAAGCTTCTGACTTCTCCTTCAAGAAATAAACCCAAGTATATCTTGAGTAGTCATCAACCAAGACAAGCATGTATCTGCTTCCACCAAGGCTGGCCGTGACAGTTGGTCCCATCAAGTCGCCATGAATGCACTCCAATGGTAGCTTGCTCCTTGTTTGTGATTTATCAAACAGAAGGCGATGTGCCTTACCGTATTGACACCCCGCGCAAACATGCCTGTCACCAAAGGTGGATAACTTAGGCAGACCTCTCACCAAACTTCTATTAGCCATAGCCTTCAGCTTGTCCATGCCTACATGCCCCAGCCTCTCATGCCAGATAGCAGCGCTATCGTTGGCTCTCATACGATCAACAGAAGCATTAGTAGCAAGAACAAATAAGTTCTTGACCTTCCTCCCTATATGAGCAACATCAGCCTTAACCGCTGATACGTTGCGAAGGAACCTTACGTCTGTTGGCCCAAACAGAATGTGATAACCAGCATCTACTGCATTGGTCACCGAGAAGAGGTTCTTCTTCATGCCCGACACGTGATACACACTCCTTAATGTGAGTGGCCCTTGATCACTACCCAAAGACACGACCCCCTCTTTCTCTACTGCATAAACAGTATTATCAGCAGTGATAATAGCTTCATTACCTGAGTATGCTTGCATGGAGGAGAACTTCGATTTGTCTCCGGTGAGGTGATGACCACACCCAGAGTCCACGATCCACTCGCCGTTGAAGTCCTCAGCAGACAAGGAACGGACACAAGTGCCCGTCATGAAAGCTCTGCCCCATTCTGCTTCCTCACTCCTAGAGCAAGCTTCCTTCTTTCCTGCAGCATGCCCAGGCTGCTGCTTGACCTTGCAGTCCCGCTTGAAGTGGCCTCGCTGATAACACCGATAGCACTTCAAGTTCTTCTTCCAATCCTTTGGAGCAGCGCTCCTCTCCGGCTGATATGAAGTTGAAGGCTCCTTCTCACCAGCGACCTGCTTCATCTTCTTCCCTTCCCATCCTTTCTTCTTCTTGTCTGAGAAGAGTGCTTCACTGCCTTCCTGATTGATATTAACTCCAGCCATCTGCCTTGCCAAGCTCTCCTGTGATGCAAGCAGGTTCTCAAGCTCCAGCAGAGATGGCTGAGTAGCCCAACCTTGAACAGATGTCACAAAGGCAACATACTCCTTCCGCAAGCCGCGGATTATGTGCCTTTTCATCTTAGCCTCAGAGATAGGCTCATCAAGATCAAGTGACGACAGCTCAGCACATAAGCTCTTCATCTTCAGGAAGTACTTAGAGATGGTAAGGTCTCCTTGAGTTGTCCTGACCAACTCATTTTCCAGGAACTGAAGTCGCGCCATATTCTTCCTTTTGAACAACTCATCAATGGTTGTCCAAATATCAGCAGCCAACTCACATCCAATGATGTGATCAAATAGTTCTGGTGACACGGCCCTCTTGAGAATAAACTCTGCCTTAGCATTTGTTTTTCTCCAAAGCCTAACCTGCCCAGCAGTACCAAACGCAGCAGTGACTTCCTGTCTGTCATCACCACCGACGACTTCCCACAGCTCCTCGCCAAGAAGATAACTCTTCATGCACGACTTCCACTTCTTGAAGTTAGTCGGCATTAAGAGTTTAATGCCAAGACCTCTTGCATAACTTCCTTCCATTGCAACAACTACTTGGAAAAGCCTTCAGAAGCTCAAAGCACCAACACATGTTGATCACCACTCAAACACAGAGCATAACACTGGTTGAAGACCGCTCAAGCAACTGAACCTCCCTCTGATACCATGTTAAAATTTCTTAAGGTGGTTAGCAAGATAGCCCAAACTCCAAATTAATATCTTCGGCACTACCCAGTTCACACTTTGATCTAGCGGAAAAATAGGGAGCAAGCTCAACACACCATGCACATGGAAGAACAAGCAAATCTTATATTCATTTAACTTCTTTACAAGGCGAGGTATACGTAGCGAGACATGATTTCGCTAGTATAAACAGCTGAAACAGAAAGCACAAAAACAAGACGGGAGGACAGCACTGGAAACCGCCAAGACCGCCAAGTCGCCAAGACCGCCGAATCCGCCCGCGCTGAAGCTGCAATCCGCCGAATAAACACGGAGTCCGCTGAATAGACACAGAGTCTGCCGAAGCCGCGAGGCCGTGCGAACACACCGTTATTTGCCTACTACTGCTGATGAACTGAGGAGCAAACCGCCTACCCGCTTGAAGCTGGAGGATAGGTTAATGAAGCTGGCAAAGTTGAAATAGAGAGCTGACAAGCCGCAGAGCGACCTGCTGAATCCGCAGAGACCGCACACTTCCAAGTACTTGACCGAAGTCAAAGCCAAAGTCCTGGCTCCTTGAAGCTACCCCCGCGACCTGCACACAACAACAGTAAACTCTGAATCAATCCGTGCGGACAGAAAACCGAGACCGCAGCACCTCATCGAGCCCCACTTACTGTTCACTCAGTTATTGTATACGTGTCGGAGGTTCTTATTTATAGGCGAGGTGAGGAGTGTGGTCACCGCCTTAGAGATAGAGACACCGCCCCAGCTCGCGCGCTAGCAACACACCGTCCGCTGAGTCCGCAAGGACTTAGCCGGATTCCAAGGACCAAACCGCCCGGAGCAAGACACCTTTGGGCGAACCCTCATAAGTCCGCCCAGGCTATGTGGACAAGGCAATAACCCGCAAAGCCTCCAAACACCGCAGTACAGCATTCCCCTTCAGTGACTGTCCGCACACCAAGAGGCAGTCCGTATATCACCATAGCAACGCCTCCATCCGCCATAAGCCCATGACTAAAGGCAGTCTGCCCGGTCAACAACGGGCTTGGAGGATACTGCAGACACCCTGGTCTTGTGACAGAGTGTGACCAAGTCCAGAATCACCAAAAGGCCTAACGCGAGTTCGGCGGACATTAATCTGTCCGCCAAACAACCAAGCAACACAGACCGCCAAATCCTGCCAAAGCAAAGCAGTCCGCAAGCTACTTGCACGCCTGCCCAACACAACGACCATCTGCCGGACTCCACACAAAGTCCGCCACAGCAACAGCAGTGCTGTACTACCATAGCTCGGCAAGGCCTCAGCCAAACTCTAAGGCCAGTCCGCAACAGCGAATATCGTGGACACACCAGTCCGCCAGCCTCTCAGCGGATAGCACCCAATCCGCCGGAAGCACAAGCTTGCAACACGGCCACTGAGCAACGTACACCAGTCCGCGGAACTGTATCCGCTTAGGCCGCTCCTTGGCTAAACCAATCAGCCAACGCCCTATCCACAGATAACAGACCGCCCAAGCCGCGGACTAAAACTGCACAACCCGCTCAGAAGAACAGCCGGCTTCCACTAGACCTTCCACCAGGCCGCATAACAATAGTCCGCCCAGTCCGCCCAGTCCGCCGGATCTGTCCGCTTAGGCCGCCCAGCCTGTCCCATAAACCACTTCCACTTCACAAATTTCAACACTCATTGTGGAGGCATTTTCCATACCATACTTTTTGATTAGCTCCCTGGTGAACTTGGACTGGGATATGGATAAACCATCTTCAATCTGTCTTACTTGGAGTCCCAAGAAGAACTTGAGCTCACCCATGCTAATCATTTCAAACTTCTCTTGCATAAGTTTAAAAAACTTCCTGCAAAGGTTGTCATTAGTAGATCCAAAGATAATGTTATCGACATATATCTGGACTAGGATAAGCTTGCCCTTTGATACCCTTAGGAATAGAGTCTTGTCTATCTTCCCCCTTTAGAATTTGTTCTCAATGAGGAAGATGGACAATGTTTCATACCAAGCCCTAGAGGCTTGCTTTAGCCCATATAGAGCTTTCCTAAGCTTATAAACAAAATTAGGAGAGTTGGGATCTATAAAACCTGGTGGCTGGTCCACATATACTTCCTCTTTTAGGTTCTCATTCAGGAATGCTGACTTGACATAGATCTGGTAGACTTTGAATCCCTAATAAGCATCAAATGCAAGGACAATCCATATTGCTTACAATCTGGCCACTGGGGCAAAGGCCTGGTCAAAGTCTATGCCATCTTCTTGTCTGTAGCCTTTAGCTACTAGTCTAGCGTTATTCTTAACAATAATGTCATCTTGATCCAACTTGTTTCTGTAGATCCACTTAGTCCCCATGACATTTTGTTCTTGTGGTCTGGGGACGAACTTCCAGACCTTATATCTCTTAAATAGGTCGAGTTCTTTTTGCATTGCTCCAATCCAGAACTTGTCCTTGATTGTTTCTTCAAACTTCTTTGGCTCATCTTGAGATAGGAAGCTTGAGTAGAGAGTTGTATTCATGCTCCTACTTCTGGTCTGGACTCCATGATTTGCATCACCAAGATTTGGTGTACTGGATGGTCCCTTAGATGCCTGGTAGCTGGAGGCAATCTAGCTATATCTTGCTGATCTTTAGGGTTTTTAGCTAGCCGGTCTTCAATTTCTTCAGGTATGTTTTCCCCTTCTCTTGGAATAGGCAGTCCATCATCATTTTCTTGGACTGTGGGGGTAGCTTCCTTGATGGTCAGCTTGTCCATCATCTGTTCTGTACCTGCAATACTATAAGAGGAGGAGCTTGGCAGCTCACAGTTAACCATGTTGGATTCATCAAAAACAACATGCATTGACTCTTCTACAACTTGAGTAGTTAAGTTGTAGATTTTATATGCCTTACTATGAGTGTTGTACCCAACAAAGATCCCTTCATGGGACTTGCCAGTAAACTTAGTTAAATGGACTTTACCATTGTTGAGCACATAACATTTGCAACCAAAGATCCTGAAATAGCTCAAGTTTGGTTTTCTGCACTTCAAGATCTTATAGGGAGTATTCTTATGGCTCTTGGTGATAGAAGCCCTATTAAGGACATAACATGCAATGTTAACTACCTCATCCCGGAAGTATTATGGGTGGGATGAGTCACTTAATAAGGTTCTACCAGCCTCTATGAGAGTCTTATTTTTCCTCTCAGCAATTCCATTTTACTGGGGTGTTCTAGGAGAGGCAAATTCTTGATGAATCCCTTGCTCTTCACAGAACCTTATCATGCACTTAGACTAAAACTCAGTCACATGGCCACTTCTATTTTTGACCACAGTGCTGGTGAATTCATTCTGAATTTGCTTGGCAAATGTCTGAAAGACATCAGGGGTTTCAGATTTCTTCCTTAGAAAGAACACCCAGGAAAATATGGAAAAGTTATCAACAACCACAAGGGTGTAGACTTTCCTACCTGGACTTTGAATTAGCATAGGACCATACAGATCCATATGCAAGAGGTATAAGCTTATCACTGAATCTTTGGAGCAAATGCTCTTGAAAGAGGTCTTAGTATGTTTGCCCTTTTGGCATGCAGAGCAGATACCCTCCTTAGTGCATATAGACTTAGGCCCATTCCTAACCAGCTCATTGCTGAATAGATGCCTATGATCCTATAAATTAGATGGGCTTGCCTCTTGTGCCACTTGACACAGGAAGAGGCTTTCTCATCTGCAACTAGGCATACATGTGAGTCTTTGCTAGAGCAAAGTAAATCTAAACAGTACACATTTCCACTCCTAGTGCCTGTTAAGATGACCACTTGGTCACTTAACCTCCTACTTTGGCACTCATCCTTGTGGAATACTATATCATAGCCAAGATCACATAGTTGGCTAATGCTTATCAGGTTATATTGTAACCCTTCCATATATGTAACTCTAGTGATAGTGACTATGCCATTAGAGATCTTACCATAACCTCTAGTCACCCCTTTTTCTGACCCACTAAAGATAACCTTTAGTCCATTCTTTACTGGAGCATAATCCTTCAGCATTCTCCTTGTTCCAGTCATGTTCCTGAAACATCCACTATCCAAGTACCATATAGGGGTATGGGCACTTGGACTAACCTGCAAAACACAAATTAGTTAACCTTAGGACCCCAATTTTTATAGGGTCCTTGGTGCATGTTAGGCTAAAAATAACTCTGCCTGCCTGTAGCTTTTCTGACAGGCAAGCTAACATTTGCTCTTTGCATACTATGATTGTGCCAGCAATCAATAACAAAGTGGCCTACCTTACCATAACACCAACACTCATGGATGTTGTACCTTCTTTTTGGAGCAGGTCTAGTGGCTGTGTTAACAACAACTCTTGGTCTAGATGGAGTACCAATAGTTCTGTTCTTTGGTTTCCCAGCCCCGGTTTGACAAGTGGTGGGTCTGACAGTAGAAGTGCTTGGGACATCTTGAGCCCTTCTAGCAGCAGCTTTCTTTTCTGAAAGCATACTCTTAATGGCCTCAGATATGCGCAGGTCTGGTCTACTGACATCCTTGACCCTAGTCTTTGACTGGGTTGGAGGAATTTGAGAACAGTCAGCAGCTTTACCCTTGACTGAAGGGGCTGTTGCACCAAACACAAATGATCCAGGATGGGCCATTTGTATTTTCTCATAAGCACATGCACCTTTGCTGTAACTACCACCATATTGTGGAACATCTTTGTTCACACAAGATGGTCCAGCATGATTATAGTGACCATAAATACTCTCATGTTCATGGCTGTTAGAGGGAAATTGCACTCTATTAAATTTCACAGGAGGCTTAGAGGCTAGTGGCTCCACTTGAGCTTTTCCCTTTCACTTGGGATTAACAGCTCTTGTCCTTCCCTTGAATCCCAACCCTTTCTTTCCCTTTTGGGAGGAGAAAGAGTCTATCAAGGGCAACATTATACTAGGCTTGAAGTAGGTAGCCACTAGTTCCCTCTCCTTTTGTAGCTTTCCTTCAAAATTCATGATATGGTTATTCTTGAAGGTTATGGTGCTCATCTGAAGGATTGTTACATTCTTCTATTTGCTAACTTCTTGAATCTTCAGATCCAGCAATTTTGCTGATTCTAAAGTAGCAAGTTTTAAAGAAACAATCTCATGAACCTATTGTTTGGCTAGGAGCTTGCTTTTCTTTAAAGCCTGCAGAAGTTCACCATAATTATCAATAAATTGATTGATATCTCCCTCAGATTCTGAGCCATCATCATCACTTGATGCAGAGGCACAAGAATGTGGAATAGATTCATAATCAGAATAAGAAGATCTAGTAACAGAAATTACCTTGCTTGGACCAGGCTGATCCTGGCTGATTTCTTCATCAGACCTTTCCATCAGCCCAAGGCAGCAGCTGTCTTCTTCATAATCCACCTCTGAATCACCATCAGACAGTGATAGAGGGGCCATGTCTTCAATCCTGGTAGCAGGATGAATCTTCTCAGCTTCTTCTTTTAAAGCAGCCACCCTTTTGATACAGTCTGCTTCTACAGCTCCTTCTTCAATGGAGTACAGCCCAATGTAGGCTTCTTCCTCTTCTTCTTCTGACTCAGATATGGAGGAGTCAGTCCAGCTTCTTTGCTTCTTAGCAATGAGGGATTTCTCCTTCTTTCCTTTTTGCTGGTGATCTTATTTCTCACCATGTTCTCTACTTTTGACTGGGCAGTCGGCTATTACATGCCCAAGTTTTCTGCAATGATAATAAGTCATATTAGAGGAAACCTGTTTACCAGTTTTGGAACCATACCTATCCTCCTTAAAGGATTTTCTACTGCCCTTATAGTAGTCATCCTTGGGATGAGAGGAGGACGAAGGCCTGCCTGTCCAGTGCTTCTTCTTCAAGAACTTCTGAAATTTCCTGGTGAAGGCAGCAAAATCTTTATCAGGCCATTGGCAGTCTGATGTGCTTTTCTCTGATCTCCCAGAATCAGATTCAGCATCTCTCCTTGGTGGAGAGGGAGACTTTCTTCTGCTTTTGCTGGAGCCTTCAGCTTTGAAAGTAACAGACTTGTCTCTTGCCTGAGACTTGTTCTAGTTCTCCTCTTCTTTCCTTGCAGCCAGCTGCATCTCATATGACAACAACTTCCCAAAGAGGGTGTGAGGAACTGTCTCACCCAGCTTTGCCACTTCTCTAATGGCACAGATTTTTATGTCCCACTCTCTAGAGAGAGATTAAAGAAACTTGTCATTCAGTTCATAGTGACTGAATACTATTCTATAAGTCTTCAGCTCATTCACAATCCTAAAGAACTTTTCATAACAGATGATTATGTTGTCTCCCTTGGACTGCCTAAAAGTCTCATACTCTTAGTTGAGCATGGACTTCCTATCATCTCTAACTTCATCTATATCCTCCATGTAGATCATAAGTGTTTCCCACATTTCCTTTGCTGTTGTGCAATGGATCAGGTTCTGAAGTGTAGAGTCATCAACAACACTCATAGTGATATTCTTTGCCCTCTTGTCTATTAAGGCCGGGGCTAGCTTATCCTTGGTCATTTCATTATATGTTTTGGTGGTCTTGACATTAGCATCCAGTGTAGACACATTCATTGGGATGAATGGTCCCTCTTCAACTATAATATACATCCTAGGGTCAGCAACTTCCATGAACTGCCTCACCCTTACTTTCCCGATGCCAAAATCTTCCTTCCTACAAATTGGAAGTCTCACTGCACTCAGCTCCTTATTGGTCATTCCTGAACCCATAGAGACAGAATTCTAGCTAACCTTGGAGATCTACTCAGACTATTAAGCCTTTAAAGAGTAACCTCCCTCCGATACCACTTGAAAGTCTTGTTTTTATGGCTAGCTAAACACCTAGTGGGGGGGGGGGGTCTTGGGTACATTCACTGTCCCTCTACGCCTATCTAATAGTGTGTTAGATTCGACTCTTCCTCCAGAACTCAGCTCCTGAAGAGCTTACAACACAGATCCCGCAGGACCTCACAGGTCACATAGACCTAACACTTAGACACTAAGCCAAACCCAGGTCACAAAGACCTTCCACCCAGCACAAAGCCAAACACAGGTCACAAAGACCATTGTCTTTATAGTACATGCTTACAACTCCAGACTCTCAAAGAATCTAAATAAAAGAATAATAAGTAAAATGATTTGACACCAAAGCAAGATCTTTGTGTCAAAATTTTCCTGGACTAAGCAGATATCAGTCCAAGATTTTTCTGTTGAAGATTATAAAGTAGGCAGTAGAAACTTTCTTCAAACAACTTTCTCTTCCTCTGCAGAACTTGTATATTTGTTTCTTTAGAATCTCTTCTGAACCTACTATTGCAGATGGTAATTGCTTCAGCTATCTCATTTCTCAGTAAGGTTCTCTATGCAGAATAACTTCTTCAGGCTTGATGAAAATGGCGAGGAAGAAGATGAAGTTCAGCTGCACATTCTGTTTTCAGAAAACCTAGACAAAGAATCGATTAATTTGCTCTGGCCGATTTGCTTATTTTTATTCTCTCAAGGCCAATTTAGCAGAGGGCCCCACCACCAGGATTGATGGCTGGGATTGAGCCATTCAGCACATGCTTTCCAATTAATCTTGATTCAATGGCTCTTTGATGTGTGTGGGCCCCAACACTTCATGGTGAAAATATTCCTTGGAAAGTGCAGAAGATGATAACAGCTGGCTGCCAACATCTCTGGCAGCATTTCCGCAACATTTGAATTTTGGTTGACTTTTTGACTTTGCTAACGTCAACATGACTCAACATCTGTGGACTTGGACAAAATTCAATCATTAGAAGCAAAGACGTTGAATGAGTAGGCAACACTCAACGCCACAATACTTAGACAAAATTCTGTCTGTCTAGGTATTGAGCTCGACGAATGTTGAGCTCCGTTCGACGAATGGCAAGCTAAGCTCGATGAAAGCATAAATTCAGTTTGACGAACTTTAGATTTAGTTCGATGAAATCTAAACTAAGTTCGACAAAAGAGTGAATTTAGTTCGACGAAAGCTGAGATCAGTTCGACGAAGCTGAGCTCGACAAAAGCCAAGCTATCCATGCATTTTGGACTTAGCCAAATTTTCTTGCATCAAGGCGTTGAGAGCATCGAGAGCATTGAGTGAGCTTGCCTCACAAAACGTTATTTGCCTTACCAAATATTTCTGCACCTTGGCGTTGAGAGAGTAAGCCCCACTCAATGTTAAACTACTTAACAGAATTTTTCTATTTTCTGGCGTTGAGTAAGTAAGCTACACTCAACACATATGGACTTAGTCAAATTTTTGCCCAACGTTTCTATGGAGTTGACAGCCATAACAACACTGAACGCTAAAAGCTGTATGTCGTTGAGTGAGTAGATCACACTCAATGCCTGTGGACTTAGCCATATTTGAAAGTAAGGGATTGAAAGTCCACCTAGTGTCAGCTAACTTCACCTATGGGGGGAGGGGGGAATAGGTGACGTGCAGCGTTTTTGCGGAATTTAAATTGTACCTGCACACGAAAATAAAACAACACAGCACAAAAGAGTACACAAGCTATTTATAGTGGTTCCCCGATTTGGGTACATCCACTTTCCCCCTATGACCTATCTCCCAACCAGGGACGACTCGGTCACTTCTCCAACAGGATTGAAATCCAATCCTTGCACTATCAGAAGGAACCCTTCCATACGTAGGAGTCAACACTCCCACAACACGGGTTGCACCCAACCCTTACAACTAGGAACCAACGTTCCTTTACAACAAAAGTAAAACTAGAATGTACAAGAGATACAAACTACGTTTGGAGACTAAGGTGTCCCTCTTCGTTGACGACGTGTTTTTGAAGTCCACGAAGAGTCCACGACCCTAGATCTCTCTTGGAGAGGATCTCCCCAGAACAGGCGGCGGCAAGATGGGCGGCGGCTAGGTTCATGGGATCGGCGGCGACAACGATGTGCGGCTGCTGTACTTTGGAGATCCAAACTTCGTAGCGAAGCAAGCTAGGTCTACCAACGGTCACACTAGGATCAGTCGTCTCAATCGATTCGGACGGGGAAGGTTTTCCCGATCAACAAATCAAGAGACAAGAGATCTCCGGTTAGACACGTGAGACTCTAAGCTTGGCTAAGCTTCTGTCGACCGGAGATCTGGAAGAAACCTCGATCAAGACCGGCGAACAACTCTCTTGAGCGGCGACGGCGGCAGCGGCGGAGCGGAACTCGAGATCTAGGTCACGTCGCGGCTCGTGTATTTCTTTTCTTCTTCGCTACCTTACTGTTCAAAAATACCCGTGTATTTATACAGTGAAATAATCTTTTATGACCGTTATGGGTCCCACCAGAAGAAACCCTAGATCCGGTTCAAAACAGTGCCAGCGGCAGAGTCCGGTCCAGCTTTGTCCAGAAAAATGCCCAAGTCAAAATCGGCGAGAATCGAAGGTGATTCTCGACGAATCGCCGGGAATCAGTTAGTGATTCTCGACGATTCGTCGAGAATCACTAGTGATTCTCGCCGAATCACTTGTTGATTCTCGATGAATATTACTTGGCCATGATCTGCTCAACGATGGGTTCGGCGAGAATCACTAGTGATTCTCGCCGAATCTTACTTGGCACCGCATTGAGGTAGCCGGAAAGAGTCGGCGAGAATCACTTGGTGATTCTCGTCGATTTATACTTAGACGATTTTTCGTCTTTCTACCCAAGAGCTGCTCCTTGACCCATCCTTGCTCCTTGTCTGCTCTTGCATAGTTACAGCCCTGTACTTGAAAGTAAGTGCACTCCAATAGAGAGAGTACACGTAGGCCAACACACTGATCTGCTCAACGAGGGATTACGTCGTGCAGACCCGTGTATATTGACCTACTGCACCCTGACATTGGTGTGCACTTAGCGTGGAATAACTGCAAGCACAACTTAAGAGGTTTCATCAAATATATTGTGAATTCATCTTAGCTTGACAGGTGGCTTCCTCAAATCCAGGTAATTATGGATACAATACCCAACAATCTCCCCCTATTTGACGAAGCCAAAATCCTACTAGCTAAGATGAATACCACCAACCAGATAATATATATACAACCTACAGAATTTAGAGATGCAGCACAAGAGAGTATAGGCAAACAGACCAAACTTGAGTCAATCATAAATTCATATATATATATATATATATATATATATATATATATATATATATATATATATATATATATATATATATATATAGAAATAATCAGGATTGTTCATATATCAATAAGACAAGATAAAAATGTTCAAGAGACAATGATAATCTATGAGTTTCTGTCTATGGAGTTTTGGCTAGGTCATCCTTATGCTTCTGAGCCAAATACTTCTTTCTTTGCCTTTCCACATACTCCTTGGGCTTGGGATAATATCTGGGTGGAGGAGCTTTATCTATCGCAGTATTGGTCCTGAAAAAGATGTTCCTTTTGGCTTCATACGTCTTATGCAGCTCCCACTCATGCTGGCTGTATACGTCGTTTCGATTGATTTCTCCTTTTTCTTGTAGCCAGAATGTGTCCAAAATGATACTCTTTGAAACCGGACTCCACTTTTCGTTTCTTACTTCCTCCTCCTTCAATCAGATTCTCTTTTCAGCTTGTGTTTCCTTGGATGTTCCTTCTTGAGATTTCCTCTTGTCTCTGGCTTTTGCTAGGGCTCCTTGATCAAACATTGCCATCAGTTTTGCCTTGGAGGAGACCCTAGCAGCCTAAGCCTCACTTAAGGGAACTTCTGCAGCACTTACTCCCGCAGCTGCCGTAGTATTCTCAGGAGCATGAATACCCGCAGGATTTTCAGGCAAATCGACGCCTAACGCTTATTGGAGCATCCACCAGCAACTGTCATAGACATATTTGTTTGACTGCTCAAAGTTATTGATCATGACTTCCAGAAGCTCATCCATCTTAGCTATATATTCTTTCTCCCCCTTTTTGGTTTCGACTGCAATGGAGTTTGCATAAGAATGCAGTGACTCATCAATATGCTTTGAAGTGCTGGAGAATTCAGTGACCAAGGCTTGTTGATTGGTGTTGAGAGTTACCATATTGCCATCAAACTTTTGAATGTTATTTGCTACGACATGAGCATTCTGATTTACTACGGCGAGAGTATCGGAGTTCTTTTTCAATCCGTCCATAAGAAGAGTGACAGCTTGGCCGGCCGCTGTATACTTATCTTCAAACTTCTTTTCCATCACGTCCAGTTTGTGATTGATCTCCACCATGTTCTTGAGCATGAGATTCTCTGATTTCTTAATTCTGTTCAACATTTTATTTTGAGCTGTCTCAAAAGATGCTTTGAGCTCATCCACAATACCCTGAATGACATTCACGGTGTGATTGGCTAGATCATCTCGTATTGGATGAGCCTGAGGCACTCCTTGGCCTTGCTCTTCATCAGATCCACCTGTAGAGCTGGACACGAGCACAGTCTCTAAGGGGGGAATGCGTGCGGCCTCTGTAGATTTCTCAGACTCCCCCTCCACTGTTGCACCAATGATCTCAGGGATGAACTCAGGAGCGTGCTTGTCAGATGGAACTTCAGTGATATCCTGAGTCTCCAATGCTTCCTGTCCCTCATTGTCTTCTTCCTCACCTTCATCATCCATGAGATCATTCTCATCAGCATCATCTTCCAACCCTTCGTCAGCAGTCTCCTGTACATTAGCATCGGCTCCTTGATCGTTCAGGTTCAGAGCCTCCTCATTATCCAGCACAGTTTCACTTTCTTCTGGTATATCTGCCACTGCATCTCTGGCCATCTGGGAGATGTCAGATACGATATCAGCATAAGTGGGTAGAGGCTCCCCCTCAATTCCTGCAGTCAAAGCATCAGGAATTTCACTGGGGATAACTACAGAATCAGCCACAGTTCCGTCCTCGGCTGGAGATACGTCCTGTTGTTCCACCACGGCAGCCTGCCCAATGCACCTCTCCCATCTGTCAAAAACACTCGAGTCCATTTTCTTTAAATAATGTAGAGGAACACCTTTACTCATATCATACTTATCTCCGTTCAACTGATTGAGATACAGACTGATGATTCGGCCAAAGCTAGGAGATCTAAGGGTGTCCTTTATCTTCTCAAAAAGCAATGCCCCCCAGCTGAATCCTTTTCTGCAAACAATAGCCACCAGGATCTTGAACATGTCCGCAGAGATGTGGTCATGAGAACCCGGTTTGCATATGAGTACCTTCCCAACGATGTTTGACAGAAGTTTCCCTTCTTCATTCATATCCTTTCGCTTTATCGACCGAGTTCCTCGAGCGAGACCACAGAATAATAGAGTCCTGGTTTTGTCTTCCTCCTCAAGATAATCCTCGTGCTCCGAGCTAGATAGCTGCAGGAAGTGGGTCAGCTTGCTGGCAGACATCTTGATCTTTGCCCCTGCAACCCTGCTCTTGATGGGAGAGTCGTCATTCCGGAGTTTTGGGGTTGCAAAGAACTCCAGCACTTCCGTGTCCAGGATTTTACAGGGGTGCTCTAGTACGAATGAGAGTCCAGCCTCCTCTAGCATAAGGATGATGTTCCTGAATTCATCCGAGGCATGAGTGAACCCTGTTCGAACCAGCTCGCATCCAGTGACCAGCCCAGCGGTTGTCCTTGGAGCCATTACAAACCTAGGGAGAGAAGCCCTACTCTACGCTTAATCAAAAGTCAAAAGGGAAGCGACACTAGTAATAAAGTCCAAGCACGGGTGAGGATGTGGTTACCCAAAAGCGTAGACGGGAGTTAGTTGGTTGAAGATAATGGACACCCGATGAGTGCACGCGGAGAAATTCCTGGAAGGAAGAATCGAAACCGGGAGAGATCGGAACCGCGGAGAAATTCCTGGAAGGAAGAATCGGCGAGATCGACGAGATTCTTCACGAGGTGTGGGATTCTTGCGGGATGCTGACGGAAGAGGAAGAGTCGGCGAGATCCCCTGCGGAGAGAGTCGATTCGGCGAGTTTCCTGCGGAGAGCGTCCTTCGGCGGGATTCCTACGGAATATGAAGGGTCGGCAGGAATATGAAGGATCGACGAGTTAAGGGGATTTTAACGGTTTCCGTGTGATCGGCGGAAGTCTTCGGGTTAAGCGGGTTTCTAGTTTGTCTAAGTGGAAATATATGTATATTTCTTAAAGCCAATATATTTAGGGTTTGAACCGGGCTTTTTCAGACGTTTCTTGATGTCAAGATTTCCAATGACGTATCTTCGTTAGTTTTTAGCGAACTGATTTACGCCGGTAGATGTTAGTTCTCGAATCTACCAGTGGAATTTCCGAAAACTTTTTAATGATGTATCTAAGGTTTATATTCACCAGGTTAACCTATCCTTAGATGTGCACACATATATGTATATATATATATATATGTATATAAAGATATATATATATATATATATATATGTAAATGTCGATAGAAAATGACTCAAGTCTTGGAGCTGATGAGAAATACCTGGGATTATGAGAGTTAGCATTTAGCCTTTCTGACTAAAACATACCAGGTGCTCGATATGAGTATGCCCATATAGATATTACTGCTGTATTCCAGATGCATGTTCCAATTCAGTCTTGAAACATCTACTGTCTAGTTTCCATTATATTTGCGGGAACCTAGACTATCCTGTAAAAGAGAGTTACTTTACCTTAGGAACCCAATACATATTGGGTCCTAGGTTCTTGTTAGCATAAACACTCGACTGCCTTCCTTCAGAAATCTTGACAGGAAGACTACCTCTGCCCTGGAGATGTGGATAGGCCCTTGCCCTTGACACAGAGAGGTTGTGCCAACAGTCTATGGCAAAGTGTCCCACCTTGCCACAGCACCAACACTCGTGAATGTTGTATCTCCGTTTCTGAACTGATCTAGTGACTGAGGTAGTCATGAGCCTAGGTCCAAACGAGATAAATCTGGATCTGCTCCCAGAACTGCCTCTTCCACCGTGACACGTGGAAGGGTGGAATGAATGCATGCAGCGAGCGTCACGAGGCTTGGGAGGTGGCGCCTTCCATTCAGACAGCCCCCTTCCTGAGGCCCCATGAGAACTTACAGCATGACTTCTAACCCCCCTTTCCTGTGTCCTTGGGTGGAGAGATGAGTTTTGAGAGCTGATACCAGCCGATTCATGCCGAGTATGGGCAGTGGCCAAGAATACAAAGGGCTCAGAAGGAGCCTTATGTATTCTCTCATGGGTGGCCATGATGGCCCTTGCACTATGGGCGTCTCCACATGAGGACAGATCACCCTTGCAGTGATCACGATTATTCCTGTGATCATACCTGAAGGAATGATGAGTAGCCTTCCTGCTTGGAGTGGGGGGTCGGAATATCGTTTCCCCATTTCTCCACGAATTGATAATTCGGGAGATCCACCCATTTTCTACCTTTCTCTTCATAGCATCAACCTAGGAAAAGTTTGATACTATCCTTTTCTCAATCTCTAGACTACTCTCTAGATCAGAGATTTTAGAGTCCTTGACCTTGTTGGACGCCAATTGGAGAACCAACAAGATCTTCAGCCGTGCAATCTCCTGAGCTTGTTCTTCAACAAGAAGGTTGCTTTTCTGAAGGGCTCTCTTCAGGGAATCAGAATTTTCTGAAGGGACACAGTTCCTGTCTTCAGAAACTTCAAGAGAGACGGGGCAGGATGAAAAAGTTACCTGCTCTTCAGTGCTATTGTCATTAGAGCCAGTGACTGTTGTGTCATCCTTATCAGAGCTGCTTTCCTCACTGGCCTCTTCAGTCTCTGACACGGACACTGGAGCTCTGATGTTGTCCGATTGATCCTTGCCTTCATCTTCAGAGGTGAGGACCCCCACATAGGCTTCATCCTCTAGTTGACAGCAGATTCCAGCTTTCTCTGATCCCCCCATCAACTCTGAGATCATCACCCACATAGATTTTGCCGTCTCACATTATTCCAATCTAGAGCAAGAAGGTCCAGACCAGATATCCATGATAATCTGACGAATCCTCTTGTCCAGATTAAATAAGGAAAGTTCCGTCTCCGACATCTCCGCAATACACTTGGGCACTTGGATATTCTTTCCAGAGCCGGAGGTCTTCATAGGAATAAAAGGACCCTCTTCCAGGATGAAAGATGCACGAGGATCGATAGCATCCAAGTGATACAACACTCTCATCCTTAAGATGGGATAAAACTCCTTTGTGCATGTGGGGAGTCTTAGTGCCGATATCTCATGATCCAGCTCCATGCTTCTGACACTGGTGGCAGGATTCTACTCAAGGTGTAAACCTTTTTGATGAGCAACCTCGCTCTGATACCACTTGAAAGTCCACCTAGTGTCAGCTAACTTCACCTATGGGGGGGGGGGGAATAGGTGACGTGCAGCGTTTTTGCGGAATTTAAATTGTACCTGCACACGAAAATAAAACAACACAGCACAAAAGAGTACACAAGCTATTTATAGTGGTTCCCCGATTTGGGTACATCCACTTTCCCCCTACGACCTATCTCCAAACAAGGGACGACTCGGTCACTTCTCCAACAGGATTGAAATTCAATCCTTGCACTATCGGAAGGAACCCTTCCACACGTAGGAGTCAACACTCCCACAATACGGGTTCCACCGAACCCTTACAACTAGGAACCAACGTTCCTTTACAATAAAAGTAAAACTAGAATGTACAAGAGATACAAACTACGTTTGGAGACTCAGGTGTCCCTCTTCGTTGACGACGTGTTTTTGAAGTCCACGAAGAGTCCACGACCCTAGATCTCTCTTGGAGAGGATCTCTCCGGAACCGGCGACGGCAAGATGGGCGGCGGCTAGGTTCACAGGATCGGCGGCGACAACGATGTGCGGCTGCTGTACTTTGGAGATCCAAACTTCGTAGCGAAGCAAGCTAGGTCTACCAACGGTCACACTAGGATCAGTCGTCTCGATCGATTCGGACGGGGAAGGTTTTCCCGATCAATAAATCAAGAGACAAGAGATCTCCGGTTAGACACGTGAGACTCTAAGCTTGGCTAAGCTTCTGTCGACCGAAGATCTGGAAGAAACCTCGATCAAGACCGGTGAACAACTCTCTCGAGCGGCGACGGCGACGGCGGCGGAGCGGAACTCGCGATCTAGGTCACGTCGCGGCTCGTGCATTTCTTTTCTTCTTCGCTACCTTACTGTTCAAAAATACCCGTGTATTTATACAGTGAAATAATCTTTTATGACCGTTATGGGTCCCACCAGAAGAAACCCTAGATCCGGTTCAAAACAGTACCAGCGGCAGAGTCCGGTCCAGCTTTGTCCAGAAAAATGCCCAAGTCAAAATCGGCGAGAATCGAAGGTGATTCTCGACGAATCGGCGGGAATTAATTAGTGATTCTCGACGATTCGTCGAGAATCACTAGTGATTCTCGCCGAATCACTTGTTGATTCTCGACGAATATTACTTGGCCATGATCTGCTCAACGATGGGTTCGGCGAGAATCACTAGTGATTCTCGCCGAATCTTACTTGGCACCGCATTGAGGTAGCCGGAAAGAGTCGGCGAGAATCACTAGTGATTCTCGATGATTCGGCGAGAATCACTAGTGATTCTCGACGATTCGGCGAGAATCACTAGTGATTCTCGACGATTCGGCGAGAATCACTAGTGATTCTCGCCGAATCGGCGAGAATCACTTGGTGATTCTCGTCGATTTATACTTAGACGATTTTTCGTCTTTCCACCCAAGAGCTGCTCCTTGACCCATCCTTGCTCCTTGTCTTCTCTTGCATAGTTACAGCCCTGTACTTGAAAGTAAGTGCACTCCAATAGAGAGAGTACACGTAGGCCAACACACTGATCTGCTCAACGGGGGATTACGTCGTGCAGACCCGTGTATATTGACCTACTGCACCCTAACATTGGTGTGCACTTAGCGTGGAATAACTGCAAGCACAACTTAAGAGGTTTCCTCAAATACATTGTGAATTCATCTTAGCTTGACAGGTGGCTTCCTCAAATCCAGGTAATTGTGGATACAATACCCAACAGGGATAGATACAGTTTACTCTAGAGGGGGGGGGGGTGAATGGAGTATAAAAAATGTTTAGATTTATTGCGGAATTAAAATATAGATACTTATAAGAAAGAGGTAAAAGCAAGAAACTATCACAGCACAATACACAAAGAAAACACAAGGCAATCCAGACGACACAAGAAATTTTATAGTGGTTCCCCAAATCTGGGTACATCCACTCTTCTACCACCCTGGTAGGAATCCACTTAGGTTTTTGATCAGGTGCCCTATCACCACAAGATCTGCTTCAGGTTGATCTAGAAACCTTTCAGGCTTTTGATCACGTGCCTAAAAACCAATAGGTTTTTGATCAAGTGCCCTATCACCAAGGAGTTTACTTTTGAAGGGAGTAAGAATCCTGTACACGAGAGGTTAAAGAAAAATAGATGATAGTCTTCTCTTTCTCAAACACAATGATAAGACTATATGGATTTGATGATGCCAAAGCTCACCCTGAGATATTGAGTAGTTTCAGGAAAAAGGAAGCTTTGTCCAGGGTGTAGGTCTTCAGATTTATGTTGATTCAAGCTCTCTGTAGATTGTTGAAGCCTGATGAAGGAAGAAGACTAGGGAGATTTGTGTGTTCAGCAAGTTCTTCTTCTTCCTTGTATTTTGCAAAAACAGAAGACCCTGAGAGCAAAAAACATTGATTTTCTGACTAACTGTGATTCTTGTTGTCTCTGTCTTTTTAAGTTCTCTGTATATTTTTGGAATGACTAACGACCTGAATTTGAATTCCCAGACAGTACTTAATTCTCTGCAAGAATTTCGGAGCCCAAACAGGTAGAATGGCTGGCAATCATAAATGCACTTCCATAACTGTCTTGACAAAATAATCTGTGAATACCACAATCAATGCTTCATGAGATACGGATATCATCCTTGAGAATGTCAGCATTAATTATCAGAATATATTTGCCTTAAAATGATTTATCATAACCAAAATAAATACTTCTGATCGGACTGAGAGAACTGATAACTAAAGACAGTAAAAAAATCGTAGAGTTTGGCTCAGAGATCGTCGAACTGGGTTAAGAGATCGTCGACCTGTGAGCAACTAATGTAGATCTGAGATAACTGCTGAGAAGCACAAGATCGTCGACCTGAGCTCGTAGATCGTCGAGCTCAGTTCAGAGTAGAAGACTCTGAGATCGTCGATGGGAGATCGACAATCGTCGAGCTGATTTCCTGTGTTTGTCGATCAGATACCTTCTGTTCGTCGAGCTGAGAATTGTTTCTGGACTTAGAATATTTTCTGGAATGACATACTGAAAAAGCCAGAAATCGTCGACCTGAGAACTTGGTTCGTTGACTTGAGAATTTGACTTAACCTTCTGAAACAGCTTCTGTGAATTGTGTCAACAGATGGTTCTGAGTGTCTACACAAGTCCTTCTGGTGTCAACTAATACTGTCGACTAATAATCTGTGAACTGTGTCGACACAAATCCTTCTTGTGTCGACTGAGCTAGTGTCGACTAATATTATCTGTGTCAACTGATAGTCTGTGTGTCGACACAAATCTTCTGGGTGTCGACACAGCCTTTCTGTGCGTTGACACAATTCTTCTGGTTGTCGACACAAACTCTTGTGTATCTGACAAGCTGTTGTAGGCTTATCCATGTGATGTTGACTCTTGGCCTAGACTAAAGAAACAAACCTATGACCCTGACTATACATGTTGGGTCAGTCTAAGCAAACCTAATAGTGATCCTTACCCAAATCAAAAGTAGGGTTCCAACAATGTCCCCCTATTTGGGTGAGGACACTATTTACATAACACAAAGAAAATACAAAGCAATAAACTGGAGCATTTGCTTCTGCTGTTGCTATTGCTGATGTTGTTGTTGATGTTGAACCTTGCCCAAACCTGTGTCATTACAATCTGTATCATCATAATCTGCTTCTGCTATTTCTGGAAGCTTTGTCCAGGGTGTAGGTCTTCAGATTGATATTGATTCGAGCTCTTCGTAGATTGTTGAAGCCTGATGAAGGAAGAAGACTAGAGAGATTTGTGTGTTCAGGAAGTTCTTCTTCCTTGTATTTCACAAAAACAGGAGACCCTCAAAGCAAACCTAATAGTGATCCTTACCCAAATCAGAACTAGGGTTCCAACAATCTCTCACTATTTGGGTGAGGAGACTATTTACATAACACAAAGAAAATACAAAGCAATAAACTGGAGCATTTGCTTCTGCTGTTGCTATTGCTGATGTTGTTGTTGATGTTGAAACTTGCCCAAACTTGTGTCATTACAATCTGTATCATCATAATCTGCTTCTACTATTTCTAGAATTGCTACTGCTGCTGGAACTTCTGCAGCTTCATTGGTCATCTATATCTACACAACATTTCTGAAACACTTCTTCTTCCTGTACTGCTGGAGGAGACTGAGCTTGAAGGTCTACTGAGGCTGAACCTGCTGCATCTTCATTGGACACCTCCCCCTGCCTGGTTTCAGTGAAAACTGGAAGCAGGCCCCTAGATAAAGAAGGGACATAGGAAGCAGAAAGGGAGTAGTCATTTGTTGAGGAAGAGTAAACCCATTCTTTGATCTCAGCAATAGATAGTTTGATCCGTGTAGACTTGAACTTCTTCAAACCCTGATCATCACATAGCTGTAACATTTCGTGAAAAATAAGATCACAGTTACTAATACCAACTGAAAGATAGGATCACAGTGACTGATCGATTCGAAGTCGACGTGGAAACCAGTGTCGAACTTCATCTTTGAAAGAGCTGCTGTAGAAATCACCATGGAAGATCTGTAGACTCAAGAGAGAAGAGATCAAGGGCAAAGGGAAAATAGAATATGAAAACGCGGGACAAAGATCGAAGAGAAACCTACATATAGGTTTTTGGAATAGAAAAGACGATCTCTGTTCGACGATAAAAACAAAAACGTCGATTTTAGGTCAAAGATTAATTTATAAACAAATAATATCTTTGGTCTCTGATCTCAGTCGAAAATTGATAGTCGAGCATAGCTTGACGATCAATTAACTGAAGCAAAGTCGTCGATCTCTGGTTAACGATTTTTGTCTTCACACAGAGCTGTCGTCAAACATAGTTCGACGATTTAGCTCAAGAACTGTTCGAAGATTGTCGATCTTCGTTCGACGATTTAGGAACAGATCCAAAACAGAAGACAAAAATTAAATTAATCCTTCCCATTGATCATTCCAAGATGATTTAGGAAGAACATGTGTTTCTTTTCATCAAGGGGTTTGGTGAAAATATCTCCTCTTTGAAAATCAGTGGAGATAAAGTCTACATTAGTTTTCTTTTTGTATACATTATCTCTAATGAAATGATCTCTTATATCTATATGCTTTGTTTTAGAATGATGCACTGGATTATGTGCTATAGATATTGCACTAGTATTATCACAGAAGATGGTTGAATTATTTAGATTGAAACCATAATCTAAGAGTTGGTTTTGTATCCACAAAATCTGTGAACAGCAACTGCCAGCGGCCATATATTAAGCTTCAGCAGTAGATGTTGATACAGAGGTTTGCTTCTTGCAAAACCAGGACACAAGTTTATTACCCAAGAACTGGCAAGTTCCTGAAGTTCTCTTTTTGTCCACTCCGCATCCAGCATAGTCAGCATCTGAAAATCCAGTCAACTCAGATGCTGACTCTATTGGATACCAAAGTCCTAGATTAAGACAACTCTTTATATATCTTAAAATCCTTTTTATGAAAATAAGATGAGATTCTTTAGGGTTCACCTGGAATCTAGCACATAAACATGTAGCAAACATGATATCTGGTCTGCTTGCTGTTAGATATAGTAGGGATCCAATAATGGCCCTATAGCTGG
This sequence comes from Platanthera guangdongensis, assembly GCA_039583875.1. NCBI lineage: Eukaryota > Viridiplantae > Streptophyta > Magnoliopsida > Asparagales > Orchidaceae > Platanthera > Platanthera guangdongensis. The sequence continues at coordinate 150,170,636 of CM077167.1, forward strand.
TCTGATCAATAGGTTTTCCATGTTCATCAGTGTCTAATACAACATTGGCAGTCATGGGAGTCTTCATAGAAGATGCACCAGCCATCCCAAACTTCTTAATAAGCTCATTAGCATATTTAGATTGGGAAATGAAGATACCATCAGGAGATTGTTTCACTTGGAGACCAAGGAAATAAGATAACTCTCCCATGCTGCTCATCTCAAATTTAGAATACATTAGATTAGAAAATCTTTTGCACAATTTGGGATCAGTAGAACCAAATATAATATCATCTACATATATTTGTACTAATAAGATTTTATCATGATACAATTTTGTAAAAAGGGTTTTATCTACCATGCCTCTAGAAAAACCATGCCCTAAAAGAAAGCTGGCTAAGGTCTCATACCAAGCTCTTGGAGCTTGCTTTAAACCATAGAGAGCCTTATGCAGTTCAAAAACATGAGAGGGGGAAGTTGGAGAGACAAAACCTGGAGGTTGTTTTACATAAACCTCTTCTTTTAGTACTCCATTTAGGAAAGCACTCTTGACATCCATCTGATAAACTGTGAACTTTTTGAAAGCAGCATAGGCCAGAAAAATCCTTATAGCTTCTACCCTGGCAACTGGAGTAAAGGTCTGATCATAGTCAATTCCTTCCTCTTGCCTATATCCTTGAGCAACAAGCCTAGCCTTGTTCCTCACAATCACACATTGGGCATCAAGCTTATTCCTGAAAACCCACTTAGTTCCAATTACTGGATAGCCTTTAGGCCTTGGAACCAAGTCCCAAACTCTACATCTTTCAAATTGATTTAGTCCCTCTTGCATTGCAATGATCCAATGGGGATCTTGCTCAGCATCAGTTATGGATTGAGGTTCAATTTGAGAGAGAAAACAGGCATGCATCACATCATGGTTGAGTTGATGCCTTGTCTGTACACCTGCTGATATGTCTCCAATTACTTGGGATCTAGGGTGATCCCTATGTGTGAAAAAATCAAATGGTGGAGTTGGTTCAGCAACAACAATTGGAGTGAATTCCTCTTATGGAATTACTTCTGCTGTTGGAGGAAGTTCAGTTTCTTCCATAGAGTCTTCTTCATTGTCTTCATTTGCTTGTGGTGAGGGATGATATATCACCTTTTGGGTGAGATTTAAGTCATCCAGCTTTTTACATGGACTTGGTACCTGCAGATGATCACTGGTAGAAGCTTCCTTCTCCTTGTAAAACATATTAGCTTCATTAAATGTAACATGTATTGACTCTTCAATTTTCAAGGATGATTTATTGAGAAACCTATATGCCTTGCTAACTTGGGAATATCCTAGAAAGATTCCCATTGTATCTTTGGCTTCAAACTTTCTAAGATAATCTTTGTTGTTATTATATCTATAACTGATACAACCAAAAATTCTAAAGTAGTCTATTTTAGGTTTCTTCCATTTGAGTAATTCATAGGGAGTCTTGCCTTTAAGTTTGTGTATCAAACTTCTATTCAGGACATAATTTGCTGTGCTTACAGCTTCTGCCCATTAGGATAGAGGTATGTGAGCATCAGCAAGCAATGTGCCTGCAGTTTTAATGAGTGTTCTGTTTTTCCTTTCAACTACCCCATTTTGTTGAGGAGTTCTGGGAGAAGAGAAGTAGTGCTTGATACCTTCCTTCTCACAGAATTCTTGCATAGGAAGAGATTCAAACTCAGTGCCATGATCACTTCTGATCAATACAACTGGAGTAGAGTACTCAATCTTTATGCATTTTAGAAAGTTTGTAAGAACTTTGAAATTATCAGACTTGTTTCTCAAGAAGAAAACCCAAGAGAACCTAGAGAAGTCATCTACAATAACTAAAGTATAGGACTTCCCTCCCAGGCTTTGTACAACAATTGGTCCAAAAAGGTCCAAATGAAGCAAATACAAAATCCTAGGTGAATCGCTCTTATTAACTGATTTAAAACTATTTTTAGTTTGTTTGCCTTCTTGACAAGCATTGCAAAGGCTTTCCTTCTTGTAGGGGCAAGAGGACAATCCTCTAACAAGGTTGTCCCTAGATAACCTAGCAATGTTTCTTAGATTTACATGTCCTAGCCTTTTATGCCACAAAGTATTATTATTGCTAACATGATTAAATAAACAGATTTCTGAACAAGCAGAATTAAAATCAACTAAGTAGATATTGCCTAACCTAATACCTGATAACACAGTAATGCTGTTTAGAGAAATATTTCATTTAGATTAAGTAAAACATACCTCATAACCTGCATCATATAGCTGTCCTATGGATATCAAGTTATGTTTCAGCCCACTTACATATGCCACTTTCCTGAAGGTGACAGCTCCGAGTGTAAATTCTCCATAGCCTTCTGTCTAACCAAAGCTTGAGTCTCCAAATATAACCTTTGGACATAGCTTTGCCTTATAGTCACTTAGATTGGCCTTGTTTCCTGTCATGTGCTTGGAACACCCACTATCCAAATACCACTTATCCTGTTTGGTAGGATAGGTCTTTATCTGCAAAGAAAACTTATATATTTTGGACCCAGGTAACCTTGGGTCCTGGCTTCTTTTCATACTTAAAACTTGAAATATAAGAGTATACAGGTTGACTTTTATAACCTAAGGGATGAAATCTCCTAGGTGGGATTATCCAGTTAGTTAAGGGATTGAAAGGTTTAGGGTTAGAATTCTTATTGAAATTTCTGTTGAAATTATAGTTTTGATAGAACTGTTTTGGGTTCGACGATTTTAATTCAGATCGTCGATCTGCGTTCGACAACCAGCATTGATATCGTCGATCTTGGTTCTCAGAATAATAGTGGCTATTATTTGGGTTCCACTATCGTCGATCCCTGTTCGACGATACATAATAATATCGTCGATCCCCATTTGCAGAGTGTTTAGGCTCAAGCTCTGGGTTCTGAGATCGTCGATCGTCGTTCGACGCATAATGCTGAGATCGTCGATCTTGGTTCGACGATTTTTGTTCAGACTTAGCTTTTTGTTTTTATTTATTTATCTCAACTTGTTTTAAAACTTTGTTAACTGTTTTAATTTGTTGTGTATTCTTCTTACTTTTATCTGAAATAAACTTTATAGGTTGTGAAAGGTGATTTTTCTTAATAATTGGTGGTTCACTAGATGATGCACCTAATCCTAACTTACTTCTATTAAGTCCAGCATTAAGTGTGCTGGTAATTTCTACTAGCTGTTTGCTTCTTCCATTCAGTGATTCCTCTAGCTATTTTGCTTTACTTAATTCAACTTTCAAAAAAGTGATTTGTTCACTATACATGTCTATTTCATTTTTCAATTTAATGTTTTCTGATACTAAGCTATCATAATTAAATTGTTTGTCTCTGAGAAGTTTGATTTCCTTCTCAGATCTAATCAGATCACTACACATAGATTTAAAGTCATTTTTAAAATCTTCAGAGGTAAAGTCGAATTCTTCCAATACCTGATCACAATCTGAACATTCTTCAGATTCTTCTTCTTCTGAGACATGTCCTGAAGCATTGATGACCATTAAGCAGATTTCTTTGGCCTTTGCTTCCTCTTCATCTTCACTAGAGCTGGAGGAATATGATTCTTCAGTATCACTCCATGTTTATGCAACAAACCCTCTCTCCTTCTTCTTGTGCTTATAGGAGGATGGTTTGCTGGAGTGCTTATTAGAGTCTTTCTCCTTTCTCCTTTCCTTATGCTTGTTTTATGGACATTCTGGAAGAATATGTCCAGGTTTCCTGCAACCAAAACAGATAATCTCTTTATAAAGGGTTTTTTCATACCTTGGTTTATCATCACTCATTGATGATTTCCTTCTGAATTCTTTTCTCCCCATCTTGAAGAATCTCTTTGTAAAGAGACTCATCAACTCTTCATTTGATGGAGAAATTTCTGATTCTTCTAAAGCTTTGAAAGCTATATTCTGCTCCTTCCTAGTTGGTGTAGCAGTCTTTTGTTGCTCAGCTTCTCTTGTCTTCAGCAGCTGTTCATAGGATTTTAGCTTTCCCAAGACTGATTCTGTAGTCATCTCATGTGTGTTTCTGGTCTCTCTGATAGGCCAGATTCTAGAGTCCCATGAGCTGGGGAAGTACATGAGAATCTTGTCATTTATTTCTGTGACTGAGATGTCTTTGTCAAGAGTTTTCAGCTCATTAACAATGAGACTGAGTCTATTGTACATCTCAGAAACTTGCTCAATTTCTTCCTTTTTAAAATTCTCATACTGGGAGATGAGATGAGCTTTCTCGTCCTTCCTTTCATCTACTGATCCTGCAACCATCTGGTTTAAGGAATCCCAGATGGCCTTGGCTGATTCACATTCAGCTACTTTCTGAAATATGTCATCAGACATTGTTTGTGCCAGTATGTTCATGGCTCTTGCATCAGCAATCTTTGCTTTCTTGTATGTATCATTTTAGTTTGGAGGAGGTACTGTAGTCATGTTTGGGGAAGTACTTGCAGGGGCAGCTGGTGGTGGAGGTACTCCTGTTAAGATAGAAGCAAAAATGTCTTCATCAATAGAATTCATATAAAGTCTGATTCTTGCATTCCAGATTCCAAACTTTTGTAAGTTGCAAACTGGACGTCTGGTGCTTGCAAATTCCTTGTACTGTGCCATGGTATAACAAAGAATAGAGTAAACAGATATCTATCCGAGATCTTAGGTTCAGGTGTTAGCCTGTACAACCTTAAAAACACACCCTCAGAAACCAATTGAAAGTTAGGGATAGATACAGTTTACTCTAGAGGGGGGGTGAATAGAGTATAAAAAATGTTTAGATTTATTGCGGAATTAAAATATTGATACTTATAAGAAAGAGGTAAAAATAAGAAACTATCACAACACAATACACAAAGAAAACACAAGGCAATCCAGACGACACAAGATATTTTATAGTGGTTCCCCAAATCTGGGTAAATCCACTCTTCTACCACCCTGGTAGGAATCCACTTAGGTTTTTGATCAGGTGCCCTATCACCACAAGATCTGCTTCAGGTAGATCTAGAAACCCTTCAGGCTTTTGATCAGGTGCTTAAAAACCAATAGGTTTTTAATCAGGTGCCCTATCACCAAGGAGTTTAATTTTGAAGGGAGTAAGAACCCTGTACATGAGAGGTTAAAGAAAAGTAGATGACAGTCTTCTCTTTCTCAAACACAATGAGAAAACTATGTGGATTTGATGCTGCCTAAGCTCCCCCTGAGATATTGAGTAGTTTCAGGAAGAAGGAAGCTTTGTCCAGGGTGTAAGTCTTTAGATTGATGTTGATTCAAGCTCTCTGTAGATTGTTGAAGCTTGATGAAGGAAGAAGACTAGAGAGATTTGTGTGTTCAGCAAGTTCTTATTCTTCCTTGTATTTTGCAAAAACAGAAGACCTTGAGAGTAAAAAAGATTGATTTTCTGACTAACTGTGATTCCTGTTGTCTCTATCTTTTTTAGTTCTCTGTATATTTTTGGAATGACTAACGGCCTGAATTTGAATTCCCAGACAGTGCTTAATTCTCTGCAAGAATTTAGGAGCCCAAATGGGTAGAATGGCTGGCAATCATAAATGCACTTCCATAACTGTCTTGACAAAATATTCTGTGAATACCATAATCAATGCTTCATGAGATACGGCTATCAGCCTTGAGAATGTCAGCATTAATTATCAGAATATATTTGCCTTAAAATGATTTATCATAACTAAAATAAATACTTCTGACCGGACTGAGTGAACTGATAACTGAAGGCAGTAAAAAAATCGTAGAGCTTGGCTCAGAGATCGTCGAACTGGGTTAAGAGATCGTCGACCTGTGAGCAACTAACATAGATCTGAGATAACTGATGAGAAGCACAAGATCGTCGACCTGAGCTCGTAGATTATCGAGCTCAGTTCAGAGTAAAAGAGTCTGAGATCGTCGATGGGAGATCGACGATCGTCGAGCTGAGTTCCTTTGTTCGTCGATCAGATACCTTCTGTTCGTCGATCTGAGAATTGTTTCTGGACTTAGAATATTTTCTGGAATGACATACTGAAAAAGCCAGAAATCGTTGACCTGAGAACTTGGTTCGTCGACCTGAGAATTTGACTTATCCTTCTGAAACAGCTTCTGTGAACTGTGTCGACAGATAGTTCTGGGTGTCGACACAAGTCCTTCTGGTGTCGACTGATACTGTCGACTAATAATCTGTGAACTATGTCGACACAAAACCTTTTTGTGTCGACTTAGCTAGTGTTGATTAATATTATCTGTGTCGACTGATAGTCTGTGTGTCGACACAAATCTTCTGGGTGTCGACACAGCCTTTCTATGTGTCGACACAATTCTTCTGGGTGTCGACACAACCTCTTGAGTCTCTGACAAGCTGTTGTAGGCTGATCCATGTGATGTTGACTTTTGGCCTAGACTAAAGAAATAAACCTATGACCCTGACTATACATGTTGGGTCAGTCTAAGCAAACCTAATAGTGATCCTTACCCAAATCAGAACTAGGGTTCCAACAATATTTTCAGCCAATTTCTCAAGACTTAGACTGACTCAGCCTGACTCACAGCTTTTTTGTTGTATGATGTTGAGTGAGTAGACTACACTCAACATTTTTATACTTAGCCAAATTTCTGGCTATCTAACAGTTAGGCTGAGATAGAATCAACGCTATTTGTTATATGATATTGAGTGAGCTATCCTCACTCAATGCCTGTGGACTTAGGCAAATTTCTACTAGGCAATATTGAATCCATATCTATGGCATTGAGTGAGCTTGCTCCACTCAACGCTTGTGGACTTAGTCAATTTTTGTTGTCCAGCAACGACTCATTGTGTCCACATGTCCAATCATTATAATCATGGACTATGTTGGGTACATTGGTCAAATGTACCTGATTTGAAGAAGCCTCACCCAACTCAATGATATACATCATAATGTATTTGATGTATGTTTGAGTTACTTGTGCAGGTTAAGAAAGTACTGGACTGAAGCAAAAAGTTTCTAAGTCCATGTGTCGACACCCAGAGGGAAAGTGTCGACACTTAAGAAAGCTTGTGTCGACACCCAGACAAGCAGTGTCGACACTTGGAGTCATTGTGTCGACACCTGGGATGCAGAGTCGACACCAGACAGAAAGTATCGACACTTGGAGCTGTGTCGACACTCAGTGAAGAAAAGTGCAGACAGAAAGTGTCGACACAAGGAGCTGTGTCGACACTCAGTGAAGCTGTGTCTACACCAGAAAGTGTCGACACTTGGAGCTGTGTCGACACTCAGCAAAAGTCTGCAGAGTCTAAGTACAAGTGTCGACACTCAACACAATGTGTCGACACTATGCAGAAGAGTCAGCACTTGAAGTAAGTGTCGACACTCAACACAATGTGTCGACACTCAACAGAAGAGTCAACATTTGAAGTATGTGTCGACACCCAGAACAATGTGTCGACACACAGCTGAAGACTCAACACTAGAAGAAAGTGTCGACACATGGAGCTGTGTCGACACTTAGCAAAGAACAGAAAGAACAACAAATTATTCTAAGTACAAGTGTCGACACTAAGGGAATGTGTCGACACTCAGCTGAAGTCTCAACAACAAGAAGGTGTGTCGACACAAGGAGCTGTGTCGACACTCAGCAAGATTCAACATAGAAGACTATGTGTCGACACCAAGAAGCAGTGTCGACACTTGACAGATTCAACACAAGAAGATGTGTCGACACAAAGGAGATGTGTCGACACATAGAAGAATTCAGCAAAAGCTAGAAGAACAAGTACTTGTGTCGACACTCAATTTTAGTGTCGACACATGCAGAAGAATCTGTGTCGAGACATACAAGGAATTGTGTCGACACCTTGTAGACTTGTGTCGACACTTACACAACATGTGTCGACACTTGGACTATAAGTGTCGACACTTAAAGACAGAAAGTCTCGACACTTACAGACAGTTAGAGATTTTCAAGAAGTGACTGGATGATTTGACAACTGCCGTTCCAGCCGGTCTACAGCACCTGTCAGAGATATCAGAAGTCAGTTATGGACCGGACCAGTCGGTTACCATGAAGAAGGCCTATAAATAGGCACCTACAGTTTACAGAAACTGTTGTTCAGAGTTGTTCAAAGTTGTTGAAAGTGGTTAAGAGTTGTTGAAGTAATTATTAAAAGAGAATCAACACAAGAAGATCTAGCAGTTCAACTGCAGATCTAAGAAGTTGGAGAGAGAGGGCTCTATCCAAGAAATCAGCCTTTGGAACTAGGCTGAGAAGAAGGATTCAGATTCAGTCTGGATCTTAAGTGGCAGAGGTCAAGGAACAACTGCAGAGGATTCAGCCTTATTCAGTTCTACTCAAGAAGCTTTGAAGAAAGCTAAGTCAGGGTGAATCCAGCTGAGTTCTTCCAAGAACTCATCAAGAATCTCTCAACTCCCCTCCTTTATTTCTGAGTTGTAGAGTTATTGTTTGTATTACATTTTAACTTGTAGGATCCATTGGATCTGAGTGATTGTAAGCCTATATTTATAAAGGCTGAGGGTAGGGCTTGTTAGCCTGAGTGTAGGAGATAGAGATCTCTGAGTGTAGGCCTTGTTGGCTGAGTGTAGGCCTTGGTTGGCTGAGTGTAGGCCTTGATTGGCTGAGTGTAGGCTTTGGGATAAAGCTGAGTTGTAAGGCTTTGGGCCTGAGGTAGGAACCAATTTGGGTTCTGAGACAGTGGAGAAGTTTGGCCGAATCTAGTACACTACTAGATAGGCGAAGGGGGAAAGTGGATGTACCCATATCTTAGGGAACCACTATAAAACACTGTGTGCTGTGCTGTGATTGTGTTGTGGATTAGCTGTGTATATTTTGTTATTGCTGTTTGCTGTGCAAAAGTAGTTTGAAATCTGTGATATAACTGTTTGGCTGCCAACAAAGTTAGAAAAGGATTAGGTCACCTATTCACCCCCCCCCCTCTAGGTGTTTAGGTACCATATCTTTCAAGTGGTATCAAAGCGAGGTTCCTCAAAACAAGGATTAACAGTCTGAGGAGATCCTGTTTGGCAGATTCAGTGTAAGACATTACACAGTTTCAAGAAAATCAAGAAAACCAAGAAACATGGGTTCTTATGAGAATCACAAGGAATTGGGTTCCATGAAATTACCCATATGCAGGAAAGAGATCTTTGGGATCTGGAAAGAAAGGGTAAGGCTATTTATGGAGGCTTCTGACCCTAGAATCTACATCACAGTTAAGGAAGGGCCTTATGTGCCAATGAAGATTTCAGTATTGGATGCAAACCAGAGAACTCCAAAGGATTTTTCTGAGATGACTAAGGATGAAATTGTCCTGGCCACCATGGACAAGAGGGCACAAAACATAATAGTGAGTGCCATTGATGATGCAACTTTTCAGAACTTAATTCACTGTAAAACAGCAAAAGAAATGTGGGATACCCTCATTGTCTATATGGAAGGTTCTGAAGAAGTTAGGCAAGATAGGAAGTCCTTGCTAAATCAGGAGTATGAAAGCTTTAGGCAAGGAAAGGGTGATAGCATCACTGAGTGCTATAAGAAATTTTACAGAATAGTTAATGAACTCATGTCTTATGGAAGAGAGTTCAGTAACTATGAACTAAATGACAAGTTCCTAAGGTCCCTAACCAAAGATTGGGACACCAAGATCTGTGCCATAAGAGAAATGGCTAAGTTGGGGGAAATTCCTCCTCCCACACTGTTTGGCAAGCTATTGTCTTATGAAATGCAGTTAACAGTGAGAAAAGAGGAGGAGAAATCAACAAGGACTGAGCACAAAGAAAGAACTGTTGCTTTCAAGACAGAAGTTCCCAAAAAGTGCAGGAATAAGTCATCAACTCCACCTCCAGAGGTAGTTGATTCAGAGTCTGATGAGTCAGACAGCACAAAGAGTGAGAGTAGTGAAAGTGATGAAGACTTTGCTGCCTTCACTAGACACTTTCAGATGTTTTTGAAGAAGAAACAGTGGAGGTCAAGACCTTCTTCTTCAAAGGGAAAGGAAGTCTTTCATCAGGATAAAAAGGAATCAAATAAAGACAGGAAGAGGACAAAGTCAAGCAAGGCAACTGGATCTAAGATAGTCTGCTATTGCTGCAATAGACAGGGACATGTTGTTGCAGATTGTTCAGAGAAGAGAAAGGAATCCAGTGACAGGAAAAAGACTCACTTCAAAGGCAAGAAGGAAAAGTCCTTTGTAGCCAAGAAAGAGAAGACTCTATCAGACATTTCTTCTTCAGAATCTGAGTCTGATGCTGAAGCCTACATAGGGCTGTTTGCTGAAGAAGAAGAGGAAGAATTCATGCAGATCTTGGAGTCAATTTATGAACAAGAAGACAGTCATTGCCAAGGGCTAATGGCTTTGACAGACAGTGCCAAAATCCTGGAGCAGCCAGGACCCAGTCAGGTACAAGGTTCATGTTCAAGTTCAGTTTCTTATTCTAGTTCAGATTCAGATTCTTCTTCATCAAGTGATGAGAATGTATCTGAGTCTGAGGATGATATTCATCAGCTTATAGATGAATATAAGGTACTGTTGCAAGCCTACAAGAAAAGCAAGACCCTAGCCAAAAGTCAGGCAAAGGAAATTGTTGATCTTAAAGCTGCTGCAACAGATTTTGAGAAGCAATTTGATCAAAAACTGAATGAGGTAGCCAGGCTGAAACACATTACTGTGATTCAGATGGGAACTATCACTTTTAAGAATGATCAAATTAAGTGTCTGGAGAACAATCTTCAGAAGGAGAAGGACTTGGTTGCTAGGTTTTCAAAACCTAAATCAGTGCTACCTTTAATTGATGAATTTGTTCATCATAAAGGCAAGGCTGGACTGGGTTTTGTTAGACCTGCAGGGACTGAGCAGTCCAAGTATAAGTCCAAGGGCAAAGCCTCAACATTCAACAAGCCTGCTGTAGTCAAGACAGCCAAGGCAGTACCTAAGCAAAGGTACAATAAATTTGAATGTTGGTGTTATGGCAAAGTTGGCCACTTTGCAGTGGACTGTTGGCACAATACCAGTGCCAAGGTGAGTAGCAAGCTACCTGCTGGAAAGCCAGTAGGTAGGTTTGTCAAATTGCAAACTAACAATCACCAAGGACCCAAGAATACTTTGGGTTCTAAGGTTCATTAATTTGTTTTGCAGGTCAGTCCAAGTGGCCATACCCCTACATGGTACTTGGACAGTGGATGTTCCAGACATATGACTGGAACTAGGGGACTACTGAAAGACTACATTCCAATCAAAAATGGTCCTAAAGTGACCTTTGGTGGTTCTGAAAAAGGAATCATCAAAGGGTTTGGTAACATTTCTTCAAACTTAGTTACCATTACTCAAGTGGCTTATGTTAAAGGGTTGAAACACAACCTAATAAGTATAAGTCAATTAAGTGATGTAGGGTATGACATCTCATTTCCTAAAAATGGTTGTCATATCAAGAGGTCAAGTGATCAAGAGATCATTTTGACAGGTTATAGGAAAAGGAATGTCTATTGTCTAGACATTATGATTGAGAACAATGGTTCTCCAGTTTGTCTTGTAGCTGATGAGACAGTCTCTCATTGTGTCAAATGGCACAAGAGGCTTGCCCATCTTAACTACAAGACTATTGGCAAACTCTTTAGTGAAGAGTTAGTGAGGAATGGTCCTCAAGTTAAGTGTGTTAAAGATGGCATTTGCTCAGCTTGTCAAAAGGGCAAGCAGACTAAATCCACCTTTAGAAGCATAGATAACAAAGATGCTGTGAGGTGTTTGTACCTCTTGAATTTGGATCTTTTTGGTCCAATGCCAGTTCACAGCTTAGGTAGGAAGGTCTATACCCTTGTAGTTGTAGATGACTACTCAAGGTTTTCCTGGGTGTTCTTCTTAAGGCAGAAATCTGAAACACCTAGTGTCTTTTATAGCTTTGTTAAGCAAATTCAGAATGAACTAAATAGTACAGTGGCCAAGATTAGAAGTGACCATGGTACTGAGTTTCAGTCTGAAAGCATGACAAAACTGTGTGAAGACATTGGGATATTTCAAGAATTCTCTTCACCTAGAACACCTCAGCAAAATGGCATTGCTGAGAGGAAAAATAGGACCTTGATAGAGGCTGGTAGAACCCTACTTAGTGACACATCACTGCCTGAGTATTTCTGGGCTGAAGCAGTTAACACTGCATGTTATGTTATAAATAGGGCTACCATCACTAAAGGGCTAAACAAGACCCCCTATGAAGTTGTGAAAGGCAGGAAACCAAACCTATCCTACTTCAGGATCTTTGGTTGCAAATGCTTCATACTTAACAATGGGAAGTCTTACATAACTAAGTTTGCTTCCAAGTCCCAAGAGGGAATTTTTGTTGGGTACAGCAACAATAGTAAGGCTTATAGAGTCTATAACTTGACTACACAAGTTGTAGAAGAATCAGTGCATGTAGTTTTTGATGAGACTAAACTTATTAATAATGAGTTGTCTAGCAATGTATGCAGCCCCACAGGTTTGACAAAGAAAATGGACAAGCTTTCTATAGAAGAAGTGTCTGCTGCAAGACAGCAAGGAGAAGAGAGTAGCTGCTGTCCAGGGGGAGAACTACATGTGCCAATAGCTGAAGAAATCCAAGGAATACAGCATGATGCAGATGCTGAAGTGGTTCAACCAGAGGTGAGTATGCCTCCAGCTCACAGGCATCTTAGAGATCATCCAGTAGAGCTGATTATTGGAGATCCAAGACAAGGAGTTCAAACAAGGAGCAGATATCAGAATGCTGCAATCTATTCCAGCTTTTTGTCTCAAGTTGAACCTAAAAGATTTGAAGAAGCAATACAAGATCCACAATGGACTGAAGCAATGCAAGAAGAGCTTAATCAGTTCAAGAGGTGCAAGGTTTGGGAACTAGTTCCTAAACCTAAAGACCACAATGTAATAGGAGTTAAGTGGATCTACAGGAATAAGATGGATGAACAAGGTGTCATCATTAAGAATAAAGCTAGACTGGTTGCTAAAGGATATAGGCAAGAAGAAGGTATTGATTTTGATCAAACCTTTGCTCCAGTAGCCAGACTGGAAGCCATAAGAATGTTCTTGGCCTATGCAACCTATCAAGGATTCAAGGTATACCAAATGGATGTCAAGTCAGCATTCCTAAATGGTAATTTGAAAGAAGAAGTCTATGTGGAGCAGCCTTCAGGTTTTGTTGATCCAACTCTACCTCATTATGTCTACAGACTTAGGAAAGCTTTATATGGGTTAAAGCAAGCCCCTAGGGCTTGGTATGAAACCCTATCTAGTTTCCTCATTGAGAATAAATTCTCAAGGGGGAAAATAGATAAGACTCTATTCCTTAGGGAATCTAGAGGCAAAGTCATACTTGTCCAAATATATGTAGATGACATTATATTTGGGTCTACTGAAAGCAGCCTTTGCAAAAAGTTTGCAAAACTTATGCAAGGTCAGTTTGAGATGAGTAGTATGGGAGAGCTGAAGTTTTTCTTGGGTCTCCAAGTTAAACAGACTGAAAATGGTTTATCCATTTGTCAGTCCAAGTTCACCCTAGAACTCATAAGGAAGTATGGTATGGATTCATCCAGCACCATGAAGACTCCTATGGGGTCAAGTATGTCTCTTAGCAAGGATGATGCAGGGAAACCTGTAGATGAAACCTTGTATAGAGGGATAGTTGGCTCCCTATTGTACTTGACTGCTAGTAGACCAGACATCATGTATGCTACATGTGTTTGTGCAAGGTATCAAGCCTGCCCTAAGGAGTCTCACTTGACTGCAGTCAAGAGAATTTTGAGATATCTAAAGGGCACTCCCTATCTAGGCCTCTGGTACCCTAGGAATGGAGACTTTGATCTAACAGGTTATTCAGATGCAGACTTTGCAGGATGCAAAGAGGATAGAAAGAGCACTACTGGAACCTGTCAATTCCTAGGTGGGAGATTAATTTCATGGAGCAGCAAAAAGCAGACTAGTGTGGCTATCTCCACAGCTGAGTCAGAGTATGTGGCTGCAGGAAGTTGCTGTGCTCAACTTCTGTGGATTCAACATCAGCTAGAGGACTATGGATTTCAGGTAAGTAGAACTCCACTTTACTGTGATTCTACAAGTGCTATTTCAATAGCTTATAACCCTGTATCTCATAGTAGAACAAAATATATTGAGATTAAATATCACTTTCTTAGAGAACATGTAGAAAGAGAAGATATTTCACTTGAATATGTTAAAACAGATGAACAAGTAGCAGATATGTTTACTAAGCCACTAGAAGAAGCTAAGTTCAATAGATTCAAAATTGAACTAGGAATGATAAACTTAGACTAAGTTTACAGAATAGAAAATTGGCTAAGTAAAAAGGTGTCGACACATAGACAAGTCTATGTCGACACAGAATAGTGGTGTCGACACTTCAGGAAAAAGGTGTCGACACATCTAGGAATGTGGTGTCGACACTTCAGAATGTTAGTGTCGACACATGTCCTGTAGGTGTCGACACATCCAATGTGGTGTCGACACTTAAGTTTTACTCAGAATTTTCTAAGTAAAGTCTCGACTATGTGTCGAGATATGTTGTGTCGACACATAACCAAGTGTCGACACATAATATCTGTTGACTAAACTTATGTCGACACATATGTGTCGAGACATTACAAGTCAGTGTCGACACTTATTGCCAGTGTCGACACATGTTAAGCTAGCTGTCCCGCCTGTTCAACTTCAAAATCAGAAAGGTATATATAGGGTTCTATTTTTGTTTGTCGACACGCTTTCAAAGTTTCGAGACCAAAACTACTGTGTCGACACCTCTCTTTTCTAAAGACTAATTCTCCAAACCCTAATGGCTCCTAAGCTTGAGGAAAACGTTAACGAGGGCTATGAGATAGTGCGCGGCGTGTTCGATGAAGCTGATCAAGAAATCAAGTCGGTGGTAACCCTAGTCGCCAATTCTGGACTAGAATACTTGGTTTCAGAACCAACAAAGATTTGGAAAAAGGAAGTTCTTGAATTTCTTAATGGATCTGCTGTAGATGACTCTGGATATAGAATCAAATCCAGAGTTCATGGATCTAAAGTCAAGATTTCACCAAAAGGTCTGAGGAAGGTACTCCAGCTACCTAAAACACAAGATGAAGAAGAAGTAACTGCATCCAAGACCAGGGAAGCCCTTACCTGGTGTGGACTTGATCCAAAGATGAAGATAGGATCTGTCTTTAACAGGAAAGGCATGAACAGTCAAGGAAAATTCATGTCTGAGATTGTGGGCAAGGTTATTCTCAGTAAGCCTGGAGGGCATGACAGGGTGTCTGCCTCTATGTTTGGAATTATGACCAGAATCATATTCACTCTGAAAACAGACTGGTCAATAGTGGTTTTTGACAAGATCAAGGAGAGCTTGAAGAAGCCTAATCTGGGCAGAATTATAAGTCTCTACCTAGCTGGTACAATACCAGAGGTAATGAGCAATGCTGCTGGAAGTAAGATCAACCACATGAGGAAGATGGATCAAAGGATCTTTTCTAGATGGGATAGGGTGTTGTCCAAGGAACTGTCAACCCCTGAAAAGCCAGTATCTGAAAAAGAAATTCCTCCAAAGAAGAAGAGAAAGACTGTACAAGTGGTACAAGAGTCCACTAGTGATTCTGATAGTGAAGAACAGGTTGTCTTCACTCCAGATGATCATGAGGGAGAGCCTGCTGACAAGACTCCTGCTCCTCCAGTTGATGCAGAGATCCAGGGGGAGCTGCCTCCAGCTAGCCCTATCCACAGGGATCAAAGCCAGGGGGAGCATCCAGTTGTAGAGGAACCATCTACACTGGACAGTGAGCAAGCCACCATCATTATCCAAGAGGTACTCACTGACCTAAAAACTTTAGAATATCTTATAAAAGATGCTGATTTGTCTGATGATCTTTAGCAAACTCAGCTGAATACTCAAGCACCAGATGCTGTTAGAGAAGACACATCTGCTGTACAAGAAGTTATTCCTGATCCTGTGGTTGAAGAACCAAGAACATCTCCAGCTTCTTCTCCACCTGAATATACAATGGAAGATTTGTTTTTAAATCTAGATCAAGAAGATTTTGATATGGACAAGGATGCTGCTGCTGAAGATAAGAGTGCTGCTGCTGAGGGGGAGCAACTGACAGTTCTGGAAGAGCCTATTAGGCTAGGAACTGAGCAAGCAGCTGATGTACAACCTGAAAAGCCACAAAGACCTAAGGACAGGGTTGATATTGCCAGCACCTCTGCCTCTGAAGATGAGGAGAGTGCTAGGGCCAAGAAGAAAAAACTCTATGTCTTCAAGAGGAGAAGCCAGAGTTATAAGAAAGCTTTGCAATCCATTGCCCCACAGCCTATAGTTCAACAAGCTACAACTGTTGACTATAGTGCTTTACTGATTGCACTACAGATAAAAATGGATGAACAAAGGAAAGCCATAGAGGCTTATGTTGATGCAGGGCATAGATCATTACAGTTTGATCTTGCTCAAGATATCAAGTCAATAAGGTTTGAGATGAACCAGAATAAGAAAGAGATGAATGAATGCTTCCACAAGGGTGGAAATACTGTGGTGTATCTGGCAACACACCAAGAGAAGATAAAGGCACAGGTAGATGATATAGCATTGAAGCAAGGGTATGTACTGGAAAATCAGTTAAGGATGAATGACAACTTGACTGCATCACACAATGCTATAGTCACTGAATTGAAGAATAAGACTGCTGAACCTTCAACATCTACTGCTGCTGCTAAGGCTGACTTTGATAAAGTATTTCAAGATGAGATTACTGCTGTCAAAACTGCAATTAAAGATTCCCAGAAAGTCATCTCTGAACAACTTACAAAGCTGAAACCATTCTTTAAAGAGGGAATCAGGTATTTGGACAGTCAGATAAGGTTTCAAAAGGATGATGTCAGAGACCATATAGCCAGAGAAGTCATAAAGGGGGAGAGAGTATTAGTTAAAGCTAGCTCTGACCATGCCAAATGGATATCCAACTCCATCAGAGCTACACTGGGCTATCCTCCACTCTGTGATGATGATAATGTTACTGAATCAGGGATTCAAAGTGCATATATTGGAGGTTAGCAACCAGAGGTAGCTCAAGTGATTTATCCACCTCCAGATTTTGACATGGTTCATGCAGATGTAAGCACAATGTATAGCCCAACTGCAGGGAAGTCCAATGTTGTTCTGGAAAAGGTTGTTCAACCTATTTCTGCTGCTATGCAAGAGGCATTAGAGAAAGAAGAAGAGACAAGGCTGTCAAAGAAGAGGTTTAGGGAACAAGCAGAACAAAAGCCAGATTTTGAACAGTGGAGCCCTACCTCTAGGAATATAATTTTAACTGCCTGGAAAGCTGCCAAGGACAATGCTCATGAAAGGAACAAGTGGTTCTCTGACGCAGAATGGAGGAAACATGAAATCAGACAAGAGGCCATTGTTCAATATAGAAGGAAGGCAAAGATGGGAAAGCTACCTCCTACTGTAGTGGAGCCTAGCAAGTACTTCCCCAAGCCATACCACTATTTTGAAAGGCAGAAAATCAAAGCAGAAGAGCTGAAGAAGAAGGACTTAAAAGGCAAGAAGCCTGCTGATGCTGCAACTGCTGAAGCCACTGTCAAAGCTCAAGTCCAATCTGGCAAAGGCATTGTTATCAAAGAACCAGACCAGAAATAGATTAGAAATTGACTTGAAGATTGTTGTAATCTTTTGAATGAAATACATTTCTGTAAACCATTGAAGATGTATTAGAAAAATGTTAGAACAATATATGATAAATATATTTCATGATTGTTCTGAGAATATGTTTATTTCTTGTTTGTTCTGCAATGTTGAATGTGTATACATGTGTGAAATATTACATGTTTATATTTACCCTGCTGTTTATAATCTGCTGTACATCATTTTGTAATTTTAATTATGGATGATGTATATCATTGACTAAGGGTTATGACTTCTCCAAATAGGGGGAGATTGTTGGGTACATTGGTCAAATGTACCTGATTTGAAGAAGCCTCACCCAACTCAATGATATACATCATAATGTATTTGATGTATGTTTGAGTTACTTGTGCTGGTTAAGAAAGTACTGGACTGAAGCAAAAAGTTTCTAAGTCCATGTGTCGATACCCAGAGGGAAAGTGTCGACACTTAAGAAAGCTTGTGTCGACACCCAGACAAGCAGTGTCGACACTTGGAGTCATTGTGTCGACACCTGGGATGCAAAGTCGACACCAGACAGAAAGTATCGACACTTGGAGCTGTGTCGACACTCAGTGAAGAAAAGTGCAGACAGAAAGTGTCGACACAAGGAGCTGTGTCGACACTCAGTGAAGCTGTGTCTACACCAGAAAGTGTCGACACTTGGAGCTGTGTCGACACTCAGCAAAAGTCTGCAGCGTCTAAGTACAAGTGTCGACACTCAACACAATGTGTCGACACTATGCAGAAGAGTCAGCACTTGAAGTAAGTGTCGACACTCAACACAATGTGTCGACACTCAACACAATGTGTCGACACTCAACAGAAGAGTCAACATTTGAAGTATGTGTCGACACCCAGAACAATGTGTCGAGACACAGCTGAAGACTCAACACTGGAAGAAAGTGTCGACACATGGAGCTGTGTCGACACTTAGCAAAGAACAGAAAGAACAACAAATTATTCTAAGTACAAGTGTCGACACTAAGGGAATGTGTCGACACTCAGCTGAAGTCTCAACAACAAGAAGGTGTGTCGACACAAGGAGCTGTGTCGACACTCAGCAAGATTCAACATAGAAGACTATGTGTCGATACCAAGAAGCAGTGTCGACACTTGACAGATTCAACACAAGAAGATGTGTCGACACAAAGGAGATGTGTCGACACATAGAAGAATTCAGCAAAAGCTAGAAGAACAAGTACTTGTGTCGACACTCAATTTCAGTGTCGACACATGCAGAAGAATCTGTGTCGAGACATACAAGGAATTGTGTCGACACCTTGTAGAATTGTGTCGACACTTACACAACATGTGTCGACACTTGGACTATAAGTGTCGACACTTAAAGACAGAAAGTCTCGACACTTACAGACAGTTAGAGATTTTCAAGAAGTGACTGGATGATTTGACAGCTGCCGTTCCAGCCGGTCTACAGCACCTGTCAGAGATATCAGAAGTCAGTTATGGACCGGACCAGCCAGTTACCATGAAGAAGGCCTATAAATAGGCACCTACAGTTTACAGAAACTGTTGTTCAGAGTTGTTCAAAGTTGTTGAAAGTGGTTAAGAGTTGTTGAAGTAATTATTAAAAGAGAATCAACACAAGAAGATCTAGCAGTTCAACTACAGATCTAAGAAGTTGGAGAGAGAGGGCTCCATCCAAGAAATCAGCCTTTGGAACTAGGCTGAGAAGAAGGATTCAGATTCAGTCTGGATCTTAAGTGGCAGAGGTCAAGGAACAACTGCAGAGGATTCAGCCTTATTCAGTTCTACTCAAGAAGCTTTGAAGAAAGCTAAGTCAGGGTGAATCCAGCTGAGTTCTTCCAAGAACTCATCAAGAATCTCTCAACTCCCCTCCTTTATTTCTGAGTTGTAGAGTTATTGTTTGTATTACATTTTAACTTGTAGGATCCATTGGATCTGAGTGATTGTAAGCCTATATTTATAAAGGCTGAGGGTAGGGCTTGTTACCCTGAGTGTAGGAGATAGAGATCTCTGAGTGTAGGCCTTGTTGGCTGAGTGTAGGCCTTGGTTGGCTGAGTGTAGGCCTTGATTGGCTGAGTGTAGGCTTTGGGATAAAGCTGAGTTGTAAGGCTTTGGGCCTGAGGTAGGAACCAATTTGGGTTCTGAGACAGTGGAGAAGTTTGGCCGAATCTAGTACACTGCTAGATAGGCGAAGGGGGAAAGTGGATGTACCCATATCTTGGGGAACCACTATAAAACACTGTGTGCTGTGCTGTGATTGTGCTGTGGATTAGCTGTGTATATTTTGTTATTGTTGTTTGTTGTGCAAAAGTAGTTTGAAATCTGTGATATAACTGTTTGGCTGCCAACAAAGTTAGAAAAGGATTAGGTCACCTATTCACCCCCCCCCCCCTCTAGGTGTTTAGGTACCATATCTTTCAAGTGGTATCAAAGCGAGGTTCCTCAAAACAAGGATTAATAGTCTGAGGAGATCCTGTTTGGCAGATTCAGTGTAAGGCATTACACAGTTTCAAGAAAATCAAGAAAACCAAGAAACATGGGTTCTTATGAGAATCACAAGGAATTGGGTTCCATGAAATTACCCATATGCAGGAAAGAGATCTTTGGGATCTGGAAAGAAAGGGTAAGGCTATTTATGGAGGCTTATGACCCTAGAATCTACATCACAGTTAAGGAAGGGCCTTATGTGCCAATGAAGATTTCAGTATTGGATGCAAACCAGAGAACTCCAAAGGATTTTTCTGAGATGATTAAGGATGAAATTGTCCTGGCCACCATGGACAAGAGGGCACAAAACATAATAGTGAGTGTCATTGATGATGCAACTTTTCAGAACTTAATTCACTGTAAAACAGCAAAAGAAATGTGGGATACCCTCATTGTCTATATGGAAGGTTCTGAAGAAGTTAGGCAAGATAGGAAGTCCTTGCTAAATCAGGAGTATGAAAGCTTTAGGCAAGGAAAGGGTGATAGCATCACTGAGTGCTATAAGAAATTTTACAGAATAGTTAATGAACTCATGTCTTATGGAAGAGAGTTCAGTAACTATGAACTAAATGACAAGTTCCTAAGGTCCCTAACCAAAGATTGGGACACCAAGATCTGTGCCATAAGAGAAATGGCTAAGTTGGGTGAAATTCCTCCTCCCACACTGTTTGGCAAGCTATTGTCTTATGAAATGCAGTTAACAGTGAGAAAAGAGGAGGAGAAATCAACAAGGACTGAGCACAAAGAAAGAACTGTTGCTTTCAAGACAGAAGTTCCCAAAAAGTGCAGGAATAAGTCATCAACTCCACCTCCAGAGGTAGTTGATTCAGAGTCTGATGAGTCAGACAGCACAAAGAGTGAGAGCAGTGAAAGTGATGAAGACTTTGCTGCCTTCACTAGACACTTTCAAAAGTTTTTGAAGAAGAAACAGTGGAGGTCAAGACCTTCTTCTTCAAAGGGAAAGGAAGTCTTTCATCAGGATAAAAAGGCCTCAAAGAAAGACAGGAAGAGGACAAAGTCAAGCAAGGCAACTGGATCTAAGATAGTCTGCTATTGCTGCAATAGACAGGGACATGTTGTTGCAGATTGTCCAGAGAAGAGAAAGGAATCCAGTGACAGGAAAAAGACTCACTTCAAAGGCAAGAAGGAAAAGTCCTTTGTAGCCAAGAAAGAGAAGACTCTATCAGACATTTCTTCTTCAGAATCTGAGTCTGATGCTGAAGCCTACATAGGGCTGTTTGCTGAAGAAGAAGAGGAAGAATTCATGCAGATCTTGGAGTCAATTTATGAACAAGAAGACAGTCATTGCCAAGGGCTAATGGCTTTGACAGACAGTGCCAAAATCCTGGAGCAGCCAGGACCCAGTCAGGTACAAGGTTCATGTTCAAGTTCAGTTTCTTATTCTAGTTCAGATTCAGATTCTTCTTCATCAAGTGATGAGAATGTATCTGAGTCTGAGGATGATATTCATCAGCTTATAGATGAATATAAGGTACTGTTGCAAGCCTACAAGAAAAGCAAGACCCTAGCCAAAAGTCAGGCAAAGGAAATTGTTGATCTTAAAGCTGCTGCAACAGATTTTGAGAAGCAATTTGATCAAAAACTGAATGAGGTAGCCAGGCTGAAACACATTACTGTGATTCAGATGGGAACTATCACTTTTAAGAATGATCAAATTAAGTGTCTGGAGAACAATCTTCAGAAGGAGAAGGACTTGGTTGCTAGGTTTTCAAAACCTAAATCAGTGCTACCTTTAATTGATGAATTTGTTCATCATAAAGGCAAGGCTGGACTGGGTTTTGTTAGACCTGCAGGGACTGAGCAGTCCAAGTATAAGTCCAAGGGCAAAGCCTCAACATTCAACAAGCCTGCTGTAGTCAAGACAGCCAAGGCAGTACCTAAGCAAAGGTACAATAAATTTAAATGTTGGTGCTGTGGCAAAGTTGGCCACTTTGCAGTGGACTGTTGGCACAATGCCAGTGCGAAGGTGAGTAGCAAGCTACCTGCTGGAAAGCCAGTAGGTAGGTTTGTCAAATTGCAAACTAACAATCACCAAGGACCCAAGAATACTTTGGGTTCTAAGGTTCATTAATTTGTTTTGCAGGTCAGTCCAAGTGGCCATACCCCTATATGGTACTTGGACAGTGGATGTTCCAGACATATGACTGGAACTAGGGGACTACTGAAGGACTACATTCCAATCAAAAATGGTCCTAAAGTGACCTTTGGTGGTTCTGAAAAAGGAATCATCAAAGGGTTTGGTAACATTTCTTCAAACTTAGTTACCATTACTCAAGTGGCTTATGTTAAAGGGTTGAAACACAACCTAATAAGTATAAGTCAATTAAGTGATGTAGGGTATGACATCTCATTTCCTAAAAATGGTTGTCATATCAAGAGGTCAAGTGATCAAGAGATCATTTTGACAGGTTATAGGAAAAGGAATGTCTATTGTCTAGACATTATGATTGAGAACAATGGTTCTCCAGTTTGTCTTGTAGCTGATGAGACAGTCTCTCATTGTGTCAAATGGCACAAGAGGCTTGCCCATCTTAACTACAAGACTATTGGCAAACTCTTTAGTGAAGAGTTAGTGAGGAATGGTCCTCAAGTTAAGTGTGTTAAAGATGGCATTTGCTCAGCTTGTCAAAAGGGCAAGCAGACTAAATCCACCTTTAGAAGCATAGATAACAAAGATGCTGTGAGGTGTTTGTACCTCTTGCATTTGGATCTTTTTGGTCCAATGCCAGTTCACAGCTTAGGTAGGAAGGTCTATACCCTTGTAGTTGTAGATGACTACTCAAGGTTTTCCTGGGTGTTCTTCTTAAGGCAGAAATCTGAAACACCTAGTGTCTTCTATAGCTTTGTTAAGCAAATTCAGAATGAACTAAATAGTACAGTGGTCAAGATTAGAAGTGACCATGGTACTGAGTTTCAGTCTGAAAGCATGACAAAACTGTGTGAAGACTTTGGGATATTTCAAGAATTCTCTTCACCTAGAACACCTCAGCAAAATGACATTGCTGAGAGGAAAAATAGGACCTTGATAGAGGCTGGTAGAACCCTACTTAGTGACACATCACTGCCTGAGTATTTCTGGGCTGAAGCAGTTAACACTGCATGCCATGTTATAAATAGGGCTACCATCACTAAAGGGCTAAACAAGACCCCCTATGAAGTTGTGAAAGGCAGGAAACCAAACCTATCCTACTTCAGGATCTTTGGTTGCAAATGCTTCATACTTAACAATGGGAAGTCTTACATAACTAAGTTTGCTGCCAAGTCCCAAGAGGGAATTTTTGTTGGGTACAACAACAATAGTAAGGCTTATAGAGTCTATAACTTGACTACACAAGTTGTAGAAGAATCAGTGCATGTAGTTTTTGATGAGACTAAACTTATTAATAATGAGTTGTCTAGCAATGTATGCAGCCCCACAGGTTTGACAAAGAAAATGGACAAGCTTTCTATAGAAGAAGTGCCTGCTGCAAGACAGCAAGGAGAAGAGAGTAGCTGCTGTCCAGGGGGAGAACTACATGTGCCAATAGCTGAAGAAATCCAAGGAATACAGCATGATGCAGATGCTGAAGTGGTTCAACCAGAGGTGAGGATGCCTCCAGCTCACAGGCATCTTAGAGATCATCCAGTAGAGCTGATTATTGGAGATCCAAGACAAGGAGTTCAAACAAGGAGCAGATATCAGAATGCTGCAATCTATTCCAGCTTTTTGTCTCAAGTTGAACCTAAATGATTTGAAGAAGCAATACAATATCCACAATGGACTGAAGCAATGCAAGAAGAGCTTAATCAGTTCAAGAGGTGCAAGGTTTGGGAACTAGTTCCTAAACCTAAAGACCACAATGTAATAGGAGTTAAGTGGATCTACAGGAATAAGATGGATGAACAAGGTGTCATCATTAAGAATAAAGCTAGACTGGTTGATAAAGGATATAGGCAAGAAGAAGGTATTGATTTTGATCAAACCTTTGCTCCAGTAGTCAGACTGGAAGCCATAAGAATGTTCTTGGCCTATGCAACCTATCAAGGATTCAAGGTATACCAAATGGATGTCAAGTCAGCATTCCTAAATGGTAATTTGAAAGAAGAAGTCTATGTGGAGCAGCCTTCAGGTTTTGTTGATCCAACTCTACTTCATTATGTCTATAGACTTAGGAAAGCTTTATATGGGTTAAAGCAAGCCCCTAGGGCTTGGTATGAAACCCTATCTAGTTTCCTCATTGAGAACAAATTCTAAGGGGGAAAATAGATAAGACTCTATTCCTTAGGGAATCTAGAGGCAAAGTCATACTTGTCCAAATATATGTAGATGACATTATATTTGGGTCTACTGAAAGCAGCCTTTGCAAAAAGTTTGCAAAACTTATGCAAGGTCAGTTTGAGATGAGTAGTATGGGAGAGCTGAAGTTTTTCTTGGGTCTCCAAGTTAAACAGAATGAAAATGGTTTATCCATTTGTCAGTCCAAGTTCACCCTAGAACTCATAAGGAAGTATGGTATGGATTCATCCAGCACCATGAAGACTCCTATGGGGTCAAGTATGTCTCTTAGCAAGGATGATGCAGGGAAACCTGTAGATGAAACCTTGTATAGAGGGATAGTTGGCTCCCTATTGTACTTGACTGCTAGTAGACCAGACATCATGTATGATACATGTGTTTGTGCAAGGTATCAAGCCCGCCCTAAGGAGTCTCACTTGACTGCAGTCAAGAGAATTTTTAGATATCTAAAGGGCACTCCCTATCTAGACCTCTGGTACCCTAGGAATGGAGACTTTGATCTAACAGGTTATTCAGATGCAGACTTTGCAGGATGCAAAGAGGATAGAAAGAGCACTACTGGAACCTATCAATTCCTAGGTGGGAGACTAATTTCATGGAGCAGCAAAAAGCAGACTAGTGTGGCTATCTCCACAGCTGAGTCAGAGTATGTGGCTGCAGGAAGTTGCTGTGCTCAACTTCTGTGGATTCAACATCAGCTAGAGGACTATGGATTTCAGGTAAGTAGAACTCCACTTTACTGTGATTCTACAAGTGCTATTTCAATAGCTTATAACCCTGTATCTCATAGTAGAACAAAACATATTGAGATTAAATATCACTTTCTTAGAGAACATGTAGAAAGAGAAGATATTTCACTTGAATATGTTAAAACAGATGAACAAGTAGCAGATATGTTTACTAAGCCACTAGAAGAAGCTAAGTTCAATAGATTCAAAATTGAACTAGGAATGATAAACTTAGACTAAGTTTACAGAATAGAAAATTGGCTAAGTAAAAAGGTGTCGACACATAGACAAGTCTATGTCGACACAGAATAGTGGTGTCGACACTTCAGGAAAAAGGTGTCGACACATCTAGGAATGTGGTGTCGACACTTCAGAATGTTAGTGTCGACACATGTCCTGTAGGTGTCGACACATCCAATGTGGTGTCGACACTTAAGTTTTACTCAGAATTTTCTAAGTAAAGTCTCGACTATGTGTCGAGATATGTTGTGTCGACACATAACCAAGTGTCGACACATAATATCTGTTGACTAAACTTGTGTCGACACATATGTGTCGAGACATTACAAGTCAGTGTCGACACTTATTGCCAGTGTCGACACATGTTAAGCTAGCTGTCCCGCCTGTTCAACTTCAAAATCAGAAAGGTATATATTGGGTTCTGTTTTTGTTTGTCGACACGCTTTCAAAGTTTCGAGACCAAAACTACTGTGTCGACACCTCTCTTTTCTAAAGACTAATTCTCCAAACCCTAATGGCTCCTAAGCTTGAGGAAAACGTTAACGAGGGCTATGAGCTAGTGCGCGGCGCGTTCGATGAAGCTGATCAAGAAATCAAGTCAGTGGTAACCCTAGTCGCTAATTCTGGACTAGAATACTTGGTTTCAGAACCAACAAAGATTTGGAAAAAGGAAGTTCTTGAATTTCTTAATGGAGCTGCTGTAGATGACTCTGGATATAGAATCAAATCCAGAGTTCATGGATCTAAAGTCAAGATTTCACCAAAAGGTCTGAGGAAGGTACTCCAGCTACCTAAAACACAAGATGAAGAAGAAGTAACTACATCCAAGACCAGGGAAGCCCTTACCTGGTGTGGACTTGATCCAAAGATGAAGATAGGATCTGTCTTTAATAGGAAAGGCATGAACAGTCAAGGAAAATTCATGTCTGAGATTGTGGGTAAGGTTATTCTCAGTAAGCCTGGAGGGCATGACAGGGTGTCTGCCTCTATGTTTGGAATTATGACCAGAATCATATTCACTCTGAAAACAGACTGGTCAATAGTGGTTTTTGACAAGATCAAGGAGAGCTTGAAGAAGCCTAATCTGGGCAGAATTATAAGTCTCTACCTAGCTGGTACAATACCAGAGGTAATGAGCAATGCTGCTGGAAGTAAGATCAACCACATGAGGAAGATGGATCAATGGATCTTTTCTAGATGGGACAGGGTGTTGTCCAAGGAACTGTCAACCCCTGAAAAGCCAGTATCTGAAAAAGAAATTCCTCCAAAGAAGAAGAGAAAGATTGTACAAGTGGTACAAGAGTCCACTAGTGATTCTGATAGTGAAGAACAGGTTGTCTTCACTCCAGATGATCATGAGGGAGAGCCTGCTGACAAGACTCCTGCTCCTCCAGTTGATGCAGAGATCCAGGCGGAGCTGCCTCCAGCTAGCCCCATCCACAGGGATGAAAGCCAGGGGGAGCATCCAGTTGTAGAGGAACCATCTACGCTGGACAGTGAGCAAGCCACCATCATTATCCAAGAGGTACTCACTGACCTAAAAACTTTAGAATATCTTTTAGAAGATGCTGATTTGTCTGATGATCTTCAGCAAACTCAACTGAATACTCAAGCACCAGATGCTGTTAGAGAAGACACATCTGCTGTACAAGAAGTTATTCCTGATCCTGTGGTTGAAGAACCAAGAACATCTCCAGCTTCTTCTCCACCTGAATATACAATGGAAGATTTGTTTCTAAATCTAGATCAAGAAGATTTTAATATGGACAAGGATGCTGCTGCTGAAGATAAGAGTGCTGCTGCTGAGGGGGAGCAACTGACAGTTCTAGAAGAGCCTATTAGGCTAGAAACTGAGCAAGCAGCTGATGTACAACCTGAAAAGCCACAAAGCCCTAAGGATAGGGTTGATATTGCCAGCACCTCTGCCTCTGAAGATGAGGAGAGTGCTAGGGCCAAGAAGAAAAAACTCTATGTCTTCAAGAGGAGAAGCCAGAGTTATAAGAAAGCTTTGCAATCCATTGCCCCACAGCCTATAGTTCAACAAGCTCCAACTGTTGACTATAGTGCTTTACTGATTGCACTACAGATAAAAATGGATGAACAAAGGAAAGCCATAGAGGCTTATGTTGATGTAGGGCATAGATCATTACAGTTTGATCTTGCTCAAGATATCAAGTCAATAAGGTTTGAGATGAACCAGAATAAGAAAGAGATGAATGAATGCTTCCACAAGGGTGGAAATGCTGTGGTGTATCTGGCAACACACCAAGAGAAGATAAAGGCACAGGTAGATGATATAGCATTGAAGCAAGGGTATGTACTGGAAAATCAGTTAAGGATGAATGACAACTTGACTGCATCACACAATGCTATAGTCACTGAATTGAAGAATAAGACTGCTGAACCTTCAACATCTACTGCTGCTGCTAAGGCTGACTTTGATAAAGTATTTCAAGATGAGATTACTGCTGTCAAAACTGCAATTAAAGATTCCCAGAAAGTCATCTCTGAACAACTTACAAAGCTGAAACCATTCTTTAAAGAGGGAATCAGGTATTTGGACAGTCAGATAAGGTTTCAAAAGGATGATGTCAGAGACCATATGGCCAGAGAAGTCATAAAGGGGGAGAGAGTATTAGTCAAAGCTAGATCTGACCATGCCAAATGGATATCCAACTCCATCAGAGCTACACTGGGCTATCCTCCACTCTGTGATGATGATAATGTTGCTGAATCAGGGATTCAAAGTGCATATCTTGGAGGTTAGCAACCAGAGGTAGCTCAAGTGATTTATCCACCTCCAGATTTTGACATGGTTCATGCAGATGTAAGCACAATGTATAGCCCAACTGCAGGGAAGTCCAATGTTGTTCTGGAAAAGGTTGTTCAACCTATTTCTACTGCTATGCAAGAGGCATTAGAGAAAGAAGAAGAGACAAGGCTGTCAAAGAAGTGGTTTAGGGAACAAGCAGAACAAAAGCCAGATTTTGAACAGTGGAGCCCTACCTCTAGGAATATAATTTTAACTGCCTGGAAAGCTGCCAAGGACAATGCTCATGAAAGGAACAAGTGGTTCTCTGACGCGGAATGGAGGAAACATGAAATCAGACAAGAGGCCATTGTTCAATATAGAAGGAAGGCAAAGATGG
Source organism: Platanthera guangdongensis (assembly GCA_039583875.1). Lineage (NCBI taxonomy): Eukaryota > Viridiplantae > Streptophyta > Magnoliopsida > Asparagales > Orchidaceae > Platanthera > Platanthera guangdongensis. Next base: position 150,199,178 of record CM077167.1, read on the forward strand.
GAAAGCTACCTCCTACTGCAGTGGAGCCTAGCAAGTACTTCCCCAAACCATACCACTATTTTGAAAGGCAGAAAATCAAAGCAGAAGAGCTGAAGAAGAAGGACTTAAAAGGCAAGAAGCCTGCTGATGCTGCAACTGCTGAAGCCACTGTCAAAGCTCAAGTCCAATCTGGCAAAGGCATTGTTATCAAAGAACCAGACCAGAAATAGATTAGAAATTGACTTGAAGATTGTTGTAATCTTTTGAATGAAATACATTTCTGTAAACCATTGAAGATGTATTAGAAAAATGTTAGAACAATATATGATAAATATATTTCATGATTGTTCTGAGAATATGTCTATTTCTTGTTTGTTCTGCAATGTTGAATGTGTATACATGTGTGAAATATTACATGTTTATATTTACCTTGCTGTTTATAATCTGCTGTACATCATTTTGTAATTTTAATTATGGATGGTGTATATCATTGACTAAGGGTTATGACTTCTCCAAATAGGGGGAGATTGTTGGGTACATTGGTCAAATGTACCTGATTTGAAGAAGCCTCACCTAACTCAATGATATACATCATAATGTATTTGATGTATGTTTGAGTTACTTGTGCAGGTTAAGAAAGTACTGGACTGAAGCAAAAAGTTTCTAAGTCCATGTGTCGACACCCAGAGGGAAAGTGTCGACACTTAAGAAAGCTTGTGTCGACACCCAGACAAGCAGTGTCGACACTTGGAGTCATTGTGTCGACACCTGGGATGCAGAGTCGACACCAGACAGAAAGTATCGACACTTGGAGCTGTGTCGACACTCAGTGAAGAAAAGTGCAGACAGAAAGTGTCGACACAAGGAGCTGTGTCGACACTCAGTGAAGCTGTGTCTACACCAGAAAGTGTCGACACTTGGAGCTGTGTCGACACTCAGCAAAAGTCTGCAGAGTCTAAGTACAAGTGTCGACACTCAACACAATGTGTCGACACTATGCAGAAGAGTCAGCACTTGAAGTAAGTGTCGACACTCAACACAATGTGTCGACACTCAACAGAAGAGTCAACATTTGAAGTATGTGTCGACACCCAGAACAATGTGTCGACACACAGCTGAAGACTCAACACTGGAAGAAAGTGTCGACACATGGAGCTGTGTCGACACTTAGCAAAGAACAGAAAGAACAACAAATTATTCTAAGTACAAGTGTCGACACTAAGGGAATGTGTCGACACTCAGCTGAAGTATCAACAACAAGAAGGTGTGTCGACACAAGGAGCTGTGTCGACACTCAGCAAGATTCAACATAGAAGACTATGTGTCGACACCAAGAAGCAGTGTCGACACTTGACAGATTCAACACAAGAAGATGTGTCGACACAAAGGAGATGTGTCGACACATAGAAGAATTCAGCAAAAGCTAGAAGAACAAGTACTTGTGTCGACACTCAATTTCAGTGTCGACACATGCAGAAGAATTTGTGTCGAGACATACAAGGAATTGTGTCGACACCTTGTAGACTTGTGTCGACACTTACACAACATGTGTCGACACTTGGACTATAAGTGTCGACACTTAAAGATAGAAAGTCTCGACACTTACAAACAGTTAAATATTTTCAAGAAGTGACTGGATGATTTGACAGCTGCCGTTCCAGCCGGTCTACAGCACCTGTCAGAGATATCAGAAGTCAGTTATGGACCGGCCCAGCCGGTTACCATGAAGAAGGCCTATAAATAGGCACCTACAGTTTACAGAAACTGTTGTTCAGAGTTGTTCAAAGTTGTTGAAAGTGGTTAAGAGTTGTTGAAGTAATTATTAAAAGAGAATCAACACAAGAAGATCTAGCAGTTCAACTGCAGATCTAAGAAGTTGGAGAGAGAGGGCTCCATCCAAGAAATCAGCCTTTGGAACTAGGCTGAGAAGAAGGATTCAGATTCAGTCTGAACCTTAAGTGGCAGAGGTCAAGGAACAACTGCAGAGGATTCAGCCTTATTTAGTTCTACTCAAGAAGCTTTGAAGAAAGCTAAGTCAGGGTGAATCCAGCTGAGTTCTTCCAAGAACTCATCAAGAATCTCTCAACTCCCCTCCTTTATTTCTGAGTTGTAGAGTTATTGTTTGTATTACATTTTAACTTGTAGGATCCATTGGATCTGAGTGATTGTAAGCCTATATTTATAAAGGCTGAGGGTAGGGCTTGTTAGCCTGAGTGTAGGAGATAGAGATCTCTGAGTGTAGGCCTTGTTGGCTGAGTGTAGGCCTTGGTTGGCTGAGTGTAGGCCTTGATTGGCTGAGTGTAGGCTTTGGGATAAAGCTGAGTTGTAAGGCTTTGGGCCTGAGGTAGGAACCAATTTGGGTTCTGAGACAGTGGAGAAGTTTGGCCGAATCTAGTACACTGCTAGATAGGCGAAGGGGGAAAGTGGATGTACCCATATCTTGGGGAACCACTATAAAACACTATATGCTGTGCTGTGATTGTGTTGTGGATTAGCTGTGTATATTTTGTTATTGCTGTTTGCTGTGCAAAAGTAGTTTGAAATCTGTGATATAACTGTTTGGCTGCCAACAAAGTTAGAAAAGGATTAGGTCACCTATTCACCCCCCCCCCCTCTAGGTGTTTAGGTACCATATCTTTCAGACTAACCTGCACTCAAGACCTCAAATGCACATCAAATATAGTTGATGTTTGTGACATTGACCTGTTTGTCTTCTCACAAATCAGGGACATTGGGAACAATGGACCTAACAATACTGTACAACCTCAGGCCCCAATGTACAACCACATGTACAATTGGATGTGAGCAACATCCGGTGATAAAACATTTTGGCACACTAGTGGAGGAAAAACGCAACAGGGACAAATAATGGTCTGTTACCCGTGGTACCCATCTCCCCTGTCGCCTTGAGTCATTGACCTTCCCGCATCGCTATGAACGGTCTGCGGAAGGGACTGACCCGACACAATTCACCGCAAGAAATTTACAAGCAATCAAATAGTCAATTTTTTGGTAGCATGTATAGTGTCTGTGGCAGCTTGCCATATTATGCTTCAATCTTTGGGCATTAACGCTCAGCTCAACATTTGATAAGGAGCATGAGAGCACTTTATTTGGGGCTAAACCTAGAGGAACACATCAAATCCGGTTATCCCCAACTATGGCTTGACCCTAATAGATAGCTGCTCGTCAGAGCAAGACCTATAATGATAATAGTAAATTGCAGTAATGAAAATGCGGTAATTAAAGCTGTTGATAATATAAGCTGCATAATTAGAGTGCTGGAATGAAATGTAACCAGTAAGAACTAGAGTAGTGCTGAAACAAAAGTATGGAATTGAACTTGACCAGTACGGGACTGGGTAGAACTGAATTTAAATTACTGAATTGAACTTGACTAGTATGAAACTGGAGTAATACTGAACGAAAGTACTGAATTGAACTTGACCAGTATGGGACTGGAGTAAAACTGAATTGAAAGTACCAAATTGAAGTTGACCAGTACGAAACTAGAGTAGTACTGAAACAAAAGTACTGAATTGAACTTGATCAATACGGGACCGGAGTAGAACTAAATTAAAAGTTCTGAATTGAACTTGACTAGTACGGGACTGAAGTAGAACTGAATTGAAAGTACTGAATTGAACTTGACCAGTATGAGACTGGAGTAGAACTGAATTGAAAGTACTGAACCGAAATAAATAAAGTAATTGGAGCAATGCAAGACTGGAATAATCATAAAGAAAATGGTTAGTAGTCCAAACACTCCATTCAAGAGGCTTCAGTTCCATCTCCTTTCTCAGGAGGTATTTTCAGTTCCTTCTTCGTTCTCATGAGGCATTCACAATTCCTTCTCCATTCTCAGGAGGTGTATTCAGCTCCTTCTCAGTTCTCAGGAGGCAAGTTAAGTTCCGTCTCCATTCTCAGTAGGCATGTTCAGTTCTATTTTTATTCTTAGAAAGCTTCTTTTGGGTTTCACTCATCATTAATGTCCATATTAAGTTCAGTTGTGCCTCTTAAACTTGGCTCAATCAGACTTATATTTAGGGATTACAACCTTAATATAATAACGTGCTGATCGTTATAAAGTATTACCGAGGGCTAATTATCCGCAAGAGATTTAACACCGTCTCTTACCCTCAATTGCTTGCATTAGGGCGAATCAAGTCTCTATGTTAAGCTCAATATCATTTTCTTATGATTTAAACCTCTTTTTGCTACAAAGAGTAGGAAATTTAGGAAGATCAGCACTCGAGGTTGAATTCACCAAAACATAAAACTCAAGAGTTCCTCGAGTTATTTTGAGACTTGATTTGAGCTTCAATAATTCATTAAGTCTTGAATAAACCCTTAGTTTTATATTTAAAAATAAGTTGTATCTCAAATTACCAAACTACGATAGTGGGTTTAAATAATACATATTGCTCTAAATATTTTTCATCGCTTTGAGGTCTTACATAGCCTCTAACATTATTTAAAACATACTTGAGTTAAATTAATTAAAATGTCAAGAACGCCTCAAAATTCCTCGTATATGTCCAAAGCATGTATTTAACCCCATGTTTTTCTTATAAAGATATAAGATATTTTAATCAGAAGATTTTGTATGTAGCAATCTTTAAATTAATCTCGAGTATGATTAAAATTCTCAATAATAGTATGAATGCTCGAAAATTTCTAAAATTTCATCGTGGCATGTCTTTTGTGAATATAAAACATTCGTGAGATTTTACGAGATTTTGATCGCGAAAATTGGCCTCTATTAATTTTCAAAGGTGAAAACCACCACTTTATATACTTGAAAAATATCAAAGCATAACCAAAAATCTCTAAATCATGATAGAGTATGCATAAGTTCTCCAGATATCACTAAGGATTTTATCAGATTTTTCATGTTCATAATGTTTTCATCAGGGCCCTATATTAGCATCAAAAAAATCAAAACCTATTTTTTCGCTATAATATTATAATATTTATAAAAAAATTATAAAAATATAAATTTTTATAATCTTCTTTCCCCCGCCTGTACAGAATACATGTACCAAAACCGCCCCTTACGGGCATTCCCCATCGCCGCCAGCCGTAACTCCGCCCCCGACCACCTTACCGAGGCCGGGTGCTCCCTCTGGTGGTGGTTCAATAGACTGCCACTGACGGCCACTGCTGGCCAAAACCAAATAGAGCACCCCCCGTTAGAAGGGTGGTAGAGCCGCGGTGGCACTCCGGCCGCCAGAGGCTATATGCGATGCATACAAAAGTTTGAGAGGGAGGAGAGGAGATGATTTCCACCTGTTTTGAGGTTTTTAACAGCTTCCGTCGAGTTCCTCCATTAGAGGTGCCAAGGTGGTGGAGCTCGGCTTCTCTTCCTCTGACTAGGTGGAGCTCCGACAGAGGGGAGGGGTGGCTCGTTTTGAGCTTGGGAGAGGAGTGAGCTCTTAGGAGGAGCTTGGGGTTCCTTTTATAGGGGAGAGGAGGAGCCACTCCCTTATTTCTCACGGTTTGAGACTAAAACCCCATGGAGAAGTTGTGGCCAAGCTTCTCCCAGCTGTAGGTACAAATGGCATTCCCCTATTGGATGGTTGTACATCCTAAAAAGCCTAGTCTAGATTATAGAGCATGTGGAGGAAGGGGAGAGAGGGTGGGCCTTGATTTATTTAAGCCCAAGCACATCCTCCTTGCTATCATTTTGCTGGTATATAAAGCACATATAGAGCTAAGGTTGGGCCCAAGGGTGGCCTACATGAATGGCCTCAAGTGGGGGTAAGTTGAAATTTAGAATTTCTTAATGAAAATTCATTTTTAGGGAGGTTTGACCAAGTCAACCATGGGGTGGGTCCCCCATATGAGTCAAAGTCAAAGTTTGTTTGAGTATTCAGATAACGAGTCAAAGTTGGGTTATTTTAGTAATATCGGTGTATGCACTCTTTTCGGTGCACTGTGATGCTCGTTTTGACTGATGTTGACCTGATGTCGTCGAAATCGAGCACAACTAATTTTTTTGATCTCGTATCGACCACATGAGTCCAACACAATTGACCAAGGTCAAATCCGAGTTTATTTGCTCGATATTCAAAAATTATGCGTCGTAGCGCGCAACAGAACTCAAAATGATCATATTCGCTGTTAGACTTCGGATTGAGACAAAACGAGTTCCATTGCATTCGTATTGACTATACGAATCCATATGAACTGACAAAAGTCAGATCAGAGTTCTCTAGCTTGAAAAGCAAAAAAATTCATTTTTGCAACGTGCTACGAGGAACGGTCATATCCACTATATGACCTCAGAACTCAACAAAACAAGTTCCAATGCACTCGAATTGACTATACGAGGCCATTGAAACTGATGGAACTCAAATCGGAGTTCACTAACTCAATGTCCAAATTTCTCGTATTTGCGACGTTCTACGAGGAACGATCATATTCACCATATGACTTCGGTTTACAACGAAACGAGTTTGGTTGCACCCGTACCGATTATACTAGTCCAAAGAAACAAACAGAACTCGAATCAGAGCTCAATAGCTCAAAACCCCCAAAATAATGCCATCTCCTACCCATTATGAGTCTCAGGTAAAGGTTCGGGTCACTTTTATTGGGTCCACTAGGGTTCTAGTGACCCAATAAAAGTCGGGATGTTACAATCCAATAAAAATAAAAGGATTTTCATCCCCAAAAATTTGCTTACAGTAGGGGGTAAGCGCAACATACTTGGGGAGAGAGCTCGGGGTGCTTTTTTAGACGAGTCTCTATAATTCCCATATGTCCTAGTCTCGTCTGCAGTCCAATCACATGATCTTGACCATTGATAAAGCCTTATTTTCCAGGTTTTTCACCTTGAAGTCCATTATCTTCACTGGTTCTAACTGGATGGATCTGTCCGACTGTAGCAGTACTGGCCGTGTAGGAAGATGTTGATATAGTTACCGAAAACTTGCCTCAACAAAGGAACATGGAAAATGTAATGAAGATTTCCCAACTCTAAGGGCAGGGCTAATCGATTCGCAACTGGGCCAACACACTCTATCATGACGTGATAGGGGCCCAAATAGCGGGGATCTAGCTTCTCCTGCTTCTTCAACCGAGAGATACCGTGTATGGGTTTGATTTTCAAAAATACCATTTTGCTCACGCTAAACTCCACTGGTCGGTGTCGCACATCATAATATTTAGCATGTCAGCTCTGCGCTTACCGCATCCGATCCTGGATTGGCCGTACCGTTTCCATAGTGTCATCAATATAAGCTGAAAGTGCAGCTAGATTTGATATATACTCTAGAGGGGGGTGAATAGAGTATATGGTGCTTTAAAAGTTTTTACAACAATTGTTGTAATATGAGTGAGCAGGGAAGCAAGTATAAATCTAATTACAGAACTAAACTAATCAAAAGCTAATCACAGAATAATCAAGGCCAGAAACAAAAATAAAGACAAGCAAAGCCAGAAGACACAAGGAAATATAGTGGTTCCCCTAAACTTGGGTACATCCACTCTTCTACCACCCTAGGTAGGAATCCACTGCAGGATGAGTTGATCAGGTGTCCTGGGCACCAATGAGCGTTTGATAAGGTGCTCAAAAACCAAAGCAGATTTTTTGATCAGGTGTCTTGCCACCAATGAGCTTTTGACAAGGTGCTCAAAAACCAAGCTCAAACTTTTGAAGGGAGTTTGTGAAACCCTTTACAGAGGTGGGGGTGAGAGAGTGATGGAAGTCTTCTCTTTCTCAGATCAGCTGAGAAGACTATGTGGATTGATGGTGTCAAAGCTCCCCCTGAGTCCTTGAGATCTTCAGGAAAAGAAGCTTTGCTGTAGGGTGATAGGCCTTCAAAAGTTGAACTCCAGCAATAGACGATTTCAGCAATAACTGAAATGTTGGATGTCTGGAGTCTTGAAATATGTTGGCCTTGAACACTTGAGAGAGATCTGAGGATTTTTGAAAGAGTTGATCTCCTTGGATGTGTGTTCTTGAGAATTCTTTTTGACAGAATATTTTGATCTTTTTCTGAAGAATACTGATGTCTGTCTGTGTGTATATCTATGATCTGTGTATATTCTGTCTGATTCAAAAATTCTTCTTTTCTTTTATTCTCTGATACTGAATGGAAAAACATTCTCTGAGAAGAATAGTCGTTGGCCTGCATTAATTGCATCCTTAATTGCAAAATCTCTTCTGGAGGAAAGTCCATAGAAATATTCCTTGAAAATCCCTTGAAACTTGGTCCAGAAATGAATGAAAACGGCTAGAAAATATTCAGAATTAATTGCAGAATAACTCCTTAACTGATTTGAATTTGAATCTAGAAACATCCTTGAAGTTATCTGAAAACGTCGAACTGAGATCTGCTATCGTTGAACTGAGCTCAGCGATCGTCGAACTGAGCTCAGCGATATGGGTAAAACAGCAGCAAAATATCGTCGATCTGAGCTCAACAATCGTCGAACTGAGGTCAGAGAAAAAGTTCCAAAGCTGAGTCAAGATCATCGACCTGAGCTCACCGATCGTCGAATGGAGTTCGACGATATGATGAAGTTGAGCTCAACGATCGTCGAATGGAGTTCGACGATCTGTCGAAGTTGAGCTAGACGATCGTCGATCGGAGTTCGACGAATAGTCGTGCTGAGCTCGACGATATGACTTAGTCTCCAAACAGAAAATCCTGGTCTTGAGGGCAGCTTCCAAACCTAGACTTCTAACCCTTAGACTCAATTCTAATTGACCTTTTGAGCTATACAGGAGGTCAAACATTGGTTTCCTAGGGACATAGTGATCCTGACCCAAATTAGTAATAGGGTGTTCCAACAATCTCCCCCTATTTGGGTTAGGATTACTGTTTACAGACTTTGGAAAAATTAAATTAACAACATACAAGCAGCAGTACAGAAAGACAAAAAGAAAAACTGGACAACAGAACCACAGAGATATACATATATCATCCCAGATAATAATCAGAAATCACAGAGATTGTCACCTTACATTGTCATTTCTTTTCCTTGCCCTTAACAAGTTTGATTTCTCTGTTGGGATTGAGGGCGTCCTTCTTTGATCTGGTAACATCTGCTGCACCTAAAGTGGTTTGCTGTTTAGGCCTGGGAACCACAGCTTCAGGATGCAGTCCCATGTACCTGTCAGAATCAAAAAGTTTGCATGATGCATATCTTTCTAGCTCTTTCTGTCTCTGTTCAGACATTGTAGAGATATTAGATGAGTCTCTTCCTTGCTCTTTAGCTTTCTTGATTTGATCTAGTGCAGCAAGTTCCTTCATTCTTGCAGTCCAAGCAGCTGGATTGTTCTCAGGGTCTTCAAAAGGTACTGGTGGCTCATATCTGTTAGAAGGGTTGTCCTGAGGAGGCCTGGATGACACAGTTTCCCTTAATTTATAGGGGAAAGGACCAGATGTGGTGTCAGAGGAAATTTGTCCTCCCCTGGAGTATGGGTGTTGCCTTGAGTATCCTTTGGAGTAGACCTAGAAATCTCTTTGGTTGCCTCTGTATCCTCCTCTCCTAGATTGAGAATCCCTGGATTGGCTTCCCCTATGGTAAGATCTAGCATGAGGCTGATAGGGGGCCTGACTTCTGGCAGGGGGTTGAGCTGCAGAACTTCCACCTGCACCTGCATCAGGAGGAGGTGGTGGAGGAGGATGAGAGTGTTGGAATTGTGAAGAACCCTTTTCATATTTCCTCTTCTTTTTCATTGCTTTCAGTTGGTTCTTAGAGTACTGCATCCAGTGCTCAGTGATAGGGCAATCATGAAGAATGTAGTATGAAATATCATTGTTATCTTTGACCTTGGCAGGAGGTACTCTCTTCATGGCTTTGCTCCTTGCCTTTCTTTTCCTGGCAATGGTAGCAGAAGAATCATCAGAGTCTGTTCTGAACTCATCACTTTTAGAACTCTGATCATCATAAAGGGCATCTATTTTCTTCATCAGATCTTTCTTGAGCTGTACAGAAGCAGATGAGGCAACAGAGGGTGTAGCAGCAGATGTTGAAGCAGTAACAGCAGAAATAGAAACAGTATCAACAGCAGCAGATGCAGAAGGTATTGCAATTGAAGTAGAAGCAGTAACAACAGCAGCAGCAACAGATTCACTAACAGCAACATCAACAGTAGAAATATCATCAGAAAATGCAGAAGGCACAAACTCAGGTGCCTCTGACATAAGAATTTCCTTAGAGATTGGCTCAACAGCAATAACAGAAATATCAGCAGCAGTATCAGAAGTTTCAGCAGCAGTAGAGGCAACAACATCAGAAGCAACAACAATGCTTTCATCAGAAGAAGCAGCAGCATATACTGAGTGGACAAAAGAGGTGATGATGCTTGGGTCACAACAAGAGAATGGCACAAGTGCCTTGGACAGATCCTCTGGGGGCTGGACGACATTTGTCTCTGGCAGACAACTGAAATATAACTGATCAAAGTTTGAAAGCAAAGACTTGAGGTCTAGTGCAAAGATTGCAGCAGGAGGAACTTGATCTGGAGACACAGCAGCAGCAGCAGCAACAAGAACTGAGGAAACAGCAGTAGGCAGGCTCACTGAGACATCAACAGCAGCAGCAGCAGACAGGCTCACAGAAACAACAGCAACAGCAGCAGTAGGAAGACTCACTTCATAGGGCATCTCCCCCTGCCTAGATTCAGACAAGGCTGGATCAAGACACACTACTGTAGGGGCTGCCTGAGGGAATAAAGATGAGAGCCTAGCAGAGAGGGCTGCCACTGACAGGTGTAATGGAGCCAAGGAGGTCTCCAAGAGAAGAGAGAGCCTGAGGGCTAGCAATTCATATAACCTGTCAGCAAGGGATGGAATGTCTACTTCCTCAAGGGTGACTGGAGCAGAGGTAGAAGATGGAGGAGCAGCTGTTGGTGATGGTAGTGGAGAGCTGGTGAATGGGGGAAGAGATGGCTGAGGTGTGGGTAAGGTGGATATGGAGGACAGTGGGATGGAGATAGATGGGGTGAATGTGGGTTGGTCAATTATTTGTTGCAGAAGATCTTGATAGGATGTTGAGGATGAGGGTAGCTCAGGAGGAGAGGATGGAGAGTCATCCATAAAGGAATCATCAATGAGGGTGAAGGAAGGATGGGAGGGTGATGAAGTGGAATCTGGCTGAGGGTAGGAGAATAAGGGATGGAATTGTTCTTCTGTGAGTGGAAGAGTAGGGACTGGAGATGGTGTAGATGTTGGAGAGGGGCTGGAGATGATGATGGTGGATGGAGTTCGAATGGTAGATGGTATGGGAAGAGAGGGAATTGGAGGAGGAGGAGCAACATCAGCAGGCAGGTCATCTGCAGGGGCAGAGACCTGTGGGGAAGTGACTCTGAGAGTCCTTGTGCCTGAAGGAGTGCTGGAGGAGGGCCTGCCGGGCTTGCTGATTTGTCTGTCCCATTTTCCAAAGAGGGCACAAGACAGTCTCTTGGATGCATTGATGTGGATTCCAGAGGAGACCAGCAAAGCAGGGCACCTGTGCTGCAGAAACACCCCTAAGATTCTTCCAAAGTTGACAAAACTTTTGTTTATCTTCTTCTTGATAAGGTCAAAGAATACTTCTCCCCAATTCAAATTCTTCCTGTCTACAAGGGCTCCCATTAGGTAGAGCTGATACCTTGAGATTGTATCATGAGCAGAGTGCTTGTAGACAAGAAGAATTTGAATTGGGGAGAAGTATTCTTTGACCTTATCAAGAAGAATACCCATTCCTTGATCTCATCAGATGCAAGCTTGATACTTGTGGTCATAATTGCTGTAAGGTTCTGCTCTTTGAATAACCCCAAGATATCCTGAAAAGCCTGGTCGGTTGTGCTGAAGGATTCCATGTCGATGTCGAAGCCAGCATCAAACTTCATGGCGGCGAGAACAGCAACAGACACAGCCATGGGTATCTGCAAAAATTCAACAAACAAAACGACCAAGTGCAGAACTGTTTGGAGGAAATGAAAGTTCTTGCAAAGGAGAACGACGGCGAAAAATGTATTTTATATTAGGGTTCGACGTAGAATTGGAAAGATCGTTGAACTCAGTTCGACGATCGAGGCTTCTAAAGGAATCTGAAGAGTCTTCAACATCGTCGATCTTCGTTCGATGATATTGGAGAGCGTCGAGCTCTATTCGACGATCGTTCAGAGAACAAAATCGTCGAGCGCCGTTCGACGATCGTTGACCGGAAGAGATAGTCCATACTATCTGAGAAACGCTGAACTCAGGTCGACGATTTCAGAAATCGTCGATCTCCGTTCGACGATCTGGGGGAAAATCGTCGAGCACAGTTCAGAGATCAGAAAGACTCTAAACACTAAGAAAAATCAGGATGTTTGCCTAGTCTTGGTCAATTTTTAAGCTTTCAAAATCTTGGATATTATTTAAGACTTCCTCCATCAAACATTCCTAACTGATTTAGGAAGAAGGTGTGTTTCTTTTCATCCAAAGGCTTGGTGAAAATATCTCCCATTTGTAAATCAGTTGGGATATATTGTAGTTCAATTTTGTTTTTTTCAACATTATCCCTTAAGAAATGATGCCTAATCTCTATGTGTTTTGTCCTACTATGGAGGACTGGATTTTGAGCTATAGAAATAGCATTGGTGTTATCACAAAAGATTTTAGACTTCTCTAAGTTGTAGCCATAGTCTAGGAGTTGGTTTTGAATCCACAAGATTTGTGAACAACAACTGCCTGCAGCCATATATTCAGCTTCAGCAGTTGAAGTTGACACAGAAGTTTGTTTCTTACAAAACCAAGAGACAAGTCTGTCACCAAGGAACTGACAAGTTCCACTGGTGCTTTTCCTGTCAATTCTGCATCCAGCATAATCAGCATCAGAAAATCCAGTTAAATCAAATGTTGAATCTTTTGGATACCAGAGATGTAACGTCCCGAATCGCTCTAGGCCCCTAGTGTGTGTGTTTTTGGAGTCAGGAGGGTTGACTCAAGTCCTGAGAGGTGCAGGGAATTGGACTGCACTTGTGGAGAAGTGGAGAAATCAGTGTAAAAAGACACGGGCGTGACACAGGTAGTGACACGGGCGTGTCCCTACCCGTGTGCGTCGAGTTGAGCTCGACGAGGCGTGTCGAGATCGTCGAACTGTGTCGACACCAAGTGACACGGGTAGTGACACGGGCGTGTCCCTACCCGTGTGCGTCGAGTTGAGCTCGACGAGCCGTGTCGAGACCGTCGAACTGTGTCGACACCAGGTGACACGGGTAGTGACACGGCCGTGTCCCTACCCGTGTGCGTCGAGTTGAGCTCGACGAGCCGTGTCGAGACCGTCGACACGGGTAGTGACACGGCCGTGTCCCTACCCGTGTGCGTCGAGATGGTCTCGACGAAGCGTGTCGAGATCGTCGAGATGCGTCGAGATAGTCGAGCGGGGGACACGGGTAGCGACACGGGCGTGTCCCTACCCGTGTGCGTCGAGTTGAGCTCGACGAGAAGTGTCGAGATGCAACCCGAGGAGTACACGGTCAAGGACACGGCCAGGCACACGGCCGTGTCATGTGAACACGGGTCGGGACACGGGCGTGTCCCTACCCGTGTCAAACATTGAATCGACATGGAAACCGCCACGGCCGTTTCGCGGAAGCGGGACACGGGTACGGACACGACCGTGTCCCTACCCGTGTCATATTTTGTATATATGGGGCAGAGAAAACCCTAGCCGTTTTTCACTCTCATTTCCTTCCCCTATTTCCTGTGAGAGCTCCTGGTGAGAGGAAAACTGCAGGAGCAAGTTCTACCGAAGGAGATCCGCCATCGCCGTGAAAGAGAAGATGCCGCCAAGGAGAACTACGCGATCCATGGCCGGAAATGGTGGTACCGCCGGAGCCAACGTGAGTTTCCTACCCTCTCCCTTGGTGCTAGATCTTAGATATTTAGGAGAGGCATCGACTCAAGAGAGTCTTGATGGAGAGGAGAAGATTTCTAGGTTAGGCCATGTTAGAACTTGTGTTCTAGACTTTAGATCTCCTCAACCCTTCCCCTTTTCTTCAATATGACGATGGGTGGATGGTTTCATGAGGAGTTTATGGCCTTTGAGGTTGAATAAGGGAGGAGAATATTTCTGGAAAATTTAGGAACGATCGCCTTGAGGAGGAAGACGAACCGATGCCGTTCATTTTCCTTTAAGATGCGCGCAGAATCTGTATTCTGCGCGCTGCAATCTTCTAGGCCATTTTCCCGATGGATAAGGCCAGATCTGGGCTTTCGGCTAAACACGAAAGTTGAAGCCCTTGGAAATACCTTTCCAACGAGTGGTTGCACGACTTCAGGTGATGTCTGTGGCCCCGGGAAAACCTAATCGAGTTTGCTGTCCGGCAATTCCTGTACACAGAAATTGTGTTTTGTGCGCAGTGAACTTTGAAGCCGATTTCGAGTAAGTTATTTTCAGATCTGGGTTGTGACCTGAATAGGAAAGTTGTAGATCATGGAAATACCTTTCCATCGAGGGGTTACACGACTTCACCGGATTCCTGTAGCCTCGGGAATCTCCGGTCGAAGTTGCTGTCCAGATTCAACCTGCGCCTAAATTCTGGGCTTAATGAAAGATGAAGTTTGATTCGGTGGAATTAATAATGCATGATACTGCCTTGGATGAACCCTTATGATTAATCAATTGTTGCATGATGGAAGTTGCTTATTAATCAGATTTCATATTATCAAATTGTGAAATAATCTTATTTAAACGAATCGAATTGGTAGGAATTGAAAGATTGGTATTGTGCACTTCATGTTTAAATTATGACATTATCAAATGAAAATGAGATAGATCTTTATATGCGCATCATGTTTATATTACATTGTCATCATTTGGAAAGTCATATAGATGAATAGATTATGATTATGGACATGTTTGATTAATGAAATGAATCTTGTAGTCCAATACTTAGAGAGTCGTCTCCCTACGGGTAGTATTGTGAAGGGATGTAAGTGCGGTGTTGACCGTCACTTGTTTTGGTTGTGTTGAGATAAGGTGTGGATGGATGGTTGGGCTGTGTCCTCGTGTTTACTTCCGAGGCCCCTTCCATGATATATTGATATGGTTGTAGCCGGCGGAATAGGCGTCTTGTGGTACAGGTTAGCCCGTGTGCTAATGCTACCGCAAGGCGGCTGTTCTGGGCATAAGACTCCCTCTTCGTGCCGTGTTTTGGGATCCGGGGAGGGGGAGTCTTACAAATTCCCTGCACCTCTCAGGGGGAGCCTTCATGGGAATGTGCTTAATGTTTAGCCCGTTTGTCTGTGCATCGGCATGGCGCCCCATGAAGCCCTTTACGGAAGAAGGTGCAGGACTCCCTTGTCTTGGGTGCAAGATGAAGATCCGAAGGCATTGGGGAATGAATACATAGATGATACTGATGTGACTGTCAGATTGATAAGGGACCGCATGTTGGAGGCTCAAAGAGAAGATGCCCGAAGGGGGAGTCTTACAAATGGTATCGGTTCAGGCGAACGAACCCTGGGCGGGCGAACGAACTCTGATACCATTTGTAAGACTCCCCCTCCCCGGATCCCAAAACACGGCACGAAGAGAGAGTCTTATGCCCGGAACAGCCGCCTTGCGGTAGCATTAGCACACGGGCTAACCTGTACCACAAGACGCCTATTCCGCCGGCTACAACCATATCAATATATCATGTCAACCCAACCAAATAAATAAGCAAGAGAAGTCAAAATCCACACTAAGTTATAATGTCCAAATACATCAATAAAGAGAAGCTAAAACATGCTTCTACCATATATCAGAGTACAGCTAAACATTGCCCAAACGGGCTACATCAGAGTAATCAAAACTAACATCAGTAACTGACGGTATCGACGACACCGTCACCTCAGGCCCTGTCGTCCTGGCCTGGCTGTCCTGTTGCGTAGTCTGCGGCTGCTCCACCTGCGGCGTGATGTTCTTGTCTCGCTGTCAAAAATTCGTACCGGCTCTAGTCGCACAGACTTATCCGACGCCACCGCACCATCAGTAGTGGGAATAAATTGGTCGGGCCGCAATAGTGCTTTTCGAAGCGACGATACATGGAACACGTCGTGAAGATTTTCTAGTTCCGGTGGTAACTCCAACCTATAGGCCAACGGGTCGATCCTTTCTAGTATAATATAAGGCCCAACATACCTCGGGCTGAGCTTTTTCTCTCCACGCACCCGCGAAACTCCATGCATCGGCCGAATCTTAAGGAACACTTTTTTGCCCACTTGGAATTCCACCATCCGGTGCTTTTTATTGTAATATTTCGCCTGTCGACTTTGAGCCTCCAACATGCGGTCTCTTATCAATCTGACAGTCACATCAGTATCATCTATGTATTCATTCCCCAATGCCTTCGGATCTTCATCTTGCACCCAAGACAAGGGAGTCCTGCACCTTCTTCCGTAAAGGGCTTCATGGGGCGCCATGCCGATGCTCGCCTGATGGCTATTATTATAGGAGAATTCCACTAGGGGCAAGAGTCTTTCCCACGGCTCTCCTCTGTCCAACACACATAATCTTAATAAATCCTCCAGTGTTCTGATGGTCCGTTCTGACTGCCCGTCCGTCTGAGGATGAAATGCGGTACTAAAGGTTAGGCGTGAGCCCAAATACGCCTGTACCGCCTTCCACTCATTGGATGTAAACCGACCATCCCGATCCGAAACAATTGTTTTGGGCACGCCATGATACCGTACAAATTGCTCCACAAAAAGGCGCACCAAAACATCCACGTGTGCTTCCTTCTTCATTGGAATGAACCGGGCCACCTTTGTCAGTCGATCAACAATGACCCACACCGAATCATTCCCGGAGCGTGAGCGAGGTAGCCCATGGACAAAGTCCATGGAGATATCCTCAAACTTCCATTCGGGAATTGGCAAAGACTACAACAAACCACCGGGACTCCTGCATTCAGCCTTCACCCTTTGGCAAGCTTCGCAATGTGTAACATAGTACCGGACATCCTTCTTCATTCCCGGCCAACACATGGTCTTTCGCAATCCGGCGTACATCTTAGCAATACCCGGGTGCACTGAATATTGAGAGGAATGTGCCTCTCTCAAGATATCCTCCCGAATTTTGCCGCCCTTGGGAATATAGAGTCGGCCACGAAAATAAACAAGGCCGTCTTTGAGTGTGTACTCATCGGTGGTCCCATCTTCAATTGCCTTGATTGCCGGGGCCAAGGCCGCATCCATTCCTTGCTCCACCCGAATCCGGTCTCGGATATCACAAACTATGCTCATGTTGGCCAAATACTCTGCATACTCGGCCGAAGGAGCCTTGAATACTAGAGTAATTTCCATCTCCTCGATCATCCGAGCCAACTCCATACTCATCAACCGAGACTCTGGGCTGGAGTCTGGCGCTTTTCTACTCAAGGCATCGGCTACCGAGTTCGCTTTCCCGGGGTGGTAGTTCATGGTGAACTCATAGTCGCATAGATATTCCAACCACCGCCGTTGTCTCAGGTTCAAGTCCTTCTGAGTGTGGACATACTTCAAGTTCTTGTGATCGGAAAAGATCTCGCAGTGTACTCCATATAGGTAATGCCTCCAGACCTTCAAAGCGAAGACCACTGCTCCCAACTCCAAATCATGAACCGGGTAATTGATTTCATGTTTCTTTAACTGCCTTGAAGCATATGCGATCACGTGCCCATGCTGCATCAGTACCGGTCCCATCCCTTGATATGAATCGTCCGTGTAAACTTGGAATCCTTCCTTCCCTGACGGAAGTGCAAGGATGGGGGCGGAGGTAAGCTTATCCTTCAGCTCTTGAAATGCCGCTTCACATTGAGGTGTCCACTCAAATGGCACACCCTTCTTCGTCAAGGAGGTAAGGGGAAGAGCGATCTTGGAGAATCCTTTCACGAACTTGCGGTAGTACCCAGCAAGTCCAAGAAAGCTTCGTACATCGGCCGCCGACTTCAAGGGCGACCACTCCTTCACGGCTCGCACCTTTGCTGGATCCACCGCTAATCCTGCTCCACTGATCACATGCCCCAAGAAGGCTACCTCCTTAAGCCAGAATTCACACTTGCTAAACTTGGCATACAAGGCATGCTCCTTCAATTTCTTCAAAACCAAGGTCAGGTGCTGGACATGCTCCTCCTCCGTCTTTGAGTAGACCAAGATGTCGTCGATGAAAACAATGACGAAGATGTCCAAATATGGTTCAAACACCTTGTTCATCAAACTCATGAAGGCCGAAGGGGCATTTGTGAGCCGAAACGGCATTACTGTGAACTCATACAAACCATATCTCGAACTGAAGGCCGTTTTCTGGATGTCCCCTTCTTGTATCCTCAACTGATAGTATCCGGAGCGCAAATCCAATTTAGAAAACCAATGTGCTCCCACTAGTTGATCGAACAACTCATCGATCCGAGGTAGTGGGTAAGTGTTCCGTACCGTCAACCGATTGAGTTCTCGATAATCTATGCACAATCGCAAGGTTCCATCCTTCTTCATTACGAACAGCACAGGGGCTCCCCATGGTGATGAACTGGGGCGAACGAACCCTGAATCCACCAGTTCCTGCAATTGAACTCTAAACTCCGCGATTTCTTTCGGAGCCATTCTATACGGAGCCTTGGATACAGGCTTGGCACCTGGTACTAGATTGATCTGGAAGTCAACCTCTCTATGCGGAGGTAATCCTGGTAGCTTCTCAGGAAATACCTCGGGAAAATCCCGCACAACCCGTACATCCTTTAATTCCAACGCTTCCTCCTTCAACTCGAACCAGATCATGAAGACCTCATCCCCCTTCATATGAGCTTTTACAACCTGGACGGAAGATAACATCATGCGAGGCGCGAAGCCAATACCTTGGAAGATGACGTCAGAGTCTCCATGTCTCAAATAGATCCGCTTCTCCGCGCAGTCGATCCTCGCGAAGTGCCAATCCAGCCATGTCATGCCCAAGATGATGTCAAACTCCGGCATTCTCAGAACTGTGGCCGGCGTATCAAAGGCCTTCCTATCAATAAATAACTCCAACTCGCACTTGGCGGTCGCGATCATCTCCGAGCCGTCCGGAAGGCGTACTCGTCGGGCTATGCCGGTAAAGTACTGTACACCCCCCATGTCTTTTATGAAATCCTCGGACACAAATGAGTGTGAGGCACCGGTATCGAACAGCACATAGGCTGTCTTCCCGCCAATAATCACGTTGCCTAAGTACCAACAACCAAAACTTATTGCTAGTGGGTAGTAAGTTCTAATCAATTCAAGTTATACCATGCAAATATTTAAATTAATTAACTCATACCTGCAATCACATCTTGTGGGTTCCGTTCCTGCGCCATGTCAAGCGCGTACACCTGATCCCGGGCCGGTCCGGGGTTTCCTCTTGGCGGTCCTCGTCCTCGACCACGCATATATCCCCGCCGTTGTGGAGCTGCTGGAGGGAGAGCAGGAGGGAGAGCAGGAGGGAGAGCAGGAGGGGCGTTCCCATATAGCTGCGGGCAAAAACGCCGGATGTGGCCCGGCTGGTTGCATTCGAAGCATACCAGGCCACGACGCCCTTCAGGTTGTTGAAATCGCTGAGGCTGTGGGGGTGGAGGCAACGCAGGCGGCTGCGGAACTGGATGCTCCACCCTATAGTTTCGGTGGACACGCCCTCCACCTCTTTGATAACCTCTTCCTCCTCTGAAGTCCCGTCTCCTTCTATTACTTGGGCCGGCTTCCATCACGTCCTCTGCAGGCCTCTTACTACATCCCATGTGGTCCGCTTCCAATCTTTTTGCCATATCAATGATCTCCGCCAAGCTACCATCCGCTATAAACAAAAGGGACTGCCTTAGGGGATCTCGCAGCCCTTTATAGAAGCGCTTGGCATAACCTCTGTCATCCAACTCATAAGAGTCCGCAAACCTTGCGAGATGCTGGAATTCCCGCTGGTATTCTGTAACCGACTTTGATCCCTGCTTTAGTAGAAGGTACCTCTGCTCAAGCTCATCTCGGGCCGATGTAGGGATGAAGTGCTCCAAGAAAACACCCGAGAATTCACTCCAACTTATCTCTGTGTAGATCCGGCCTTGGAAGGTAGAGCCCATGAGGGACTTCCACCACCTCTTCGCATGTAAGTCCAAGACGGACACTGCCAATGTCACTGCCATGTTGGCCGGGCAACGGATACCAGCCAACAACTCTTGTATCGTGTCTAGCCATTCCTCTGTACGTACGGCTGACTCCGTCCCAAGGTAGACGGGAGGGGAGAGAGCTCGGAAGGTGCTCAGCCAGTTGGAGCTCGGGGCCTGTTGTTGCACCGGAGCCTGCTGTGCCTTAAAAGCATCAAGAATGGCGGTGAGCGTCTGCCCCAACTCAGACTGTTCGAACTGAGTGGGTATGGGAGGGGTAGGAGTACCCCCCATCGGCTCAACATGCAGTGGAACCTACACATACACGACAAATTTGTGGTCAGGTTGGCTAAACTTAAGGTCAAAGTTGGACAAACTTAATGTGAATTACATATGGGCACACCACTGCTTCCGCTAAGTCAGTTTGTCCCCAAACTGACTAACCAAACGGGGGTGGCACCATTGTTGAATGACTTCTTAGTTGAGGATCGTGGCAAACTGATACCATTTGTAAGACTTAGCGGGAAGAGGGAGTCTTATGCCCGGAACACGGCACGAAGAAGCCGTGAAAGAGAAGATGCCGCCATCGCCGAATCAGGCACCGCCGGCACCGCATGGGAAAAGCTAGTGTGTGCCTGAATCGCTCTAGGCCCCTAGTGTGTGTGTTTTTGGAGTCAGGAGCCGATGCCATTTGTAAGACTCCCCCTCCCCGGATCCCAAAACACGGCACGAAGGGGGAGTCTTATGCCCGGAACAGCCGCCTTGCGGTAGCATTAGCACACGGGCTAACCTGTACCACAAGACGCCTATTCCGCCGGCTGCAACAATATCAATATATCATGCCAACCCAACCAAAAAAATAAACAAACAGAAGTCAAAATCCACACTAAGTTATAATGTCCAAATACATCAATAAAGAGAAGCTAAAACATGCTTCTACCATATATCAGAGTACAACTAAACATTGCCCAAACGGGCTACATCAGAGTAATCAAAACTAACATCAGTAACTGACGGTATCGACGACACCGTCACCTCAGGCCCTGTCGTCCTGGCCTGGCTGTCCTGCTGCGTAGTCTGCGGCTGCTCCACCTGCGGCGTGACCTCCTAAAAAGGAAGACGTAGCAACCGTTAGTCGAAACGACTAAGTGGTTTCACATCCGCTCCCCCGGCGACTCCTCGGCACCGGGCGGAGAAAAGGAACAAGAGTATAGTATATAACGAGTATGCAAGTAAAGGAAGTACAAGCAGGTGACAGTAGTGTAAGAGTAACAGTATCATAATCAGCATTTATATAAGAGCTACACTAAACTAGCAAGTATAAGTAACAGCAGGAAAGTAACTTAACTTATAAGAATGCCCATACAAACTTATAAGTTAAGGATCGGGTTACATAAAAGTAACTCATCGTATAAGAGTGCCCATACAAACTTATACGATGAGGATCTTGTTGTGCAATGATATGAAATGCTATGAATGCTATGCAATGACTCACCCATGCACACCCATGCAATTGCTATGTCGACACAGACTATAGTTCCCACTTTTCGAGCAGGTAGCTAACCTCTCAGGCATCAGCCGTCGTGGCCAGGCGGTGATAGTAGAACGGGCACTTCTACTACTAGGCGGGTATCACACTACTTCACCTAGGCCTCCGTACGCCTCAACGCTAAGAACACAACAGCGGAGCCCCTGCGTACTATGGCCCAGCGGGGTCTTGGGTAGATGTGCACCAAGAACACAGCCCGAACTGGCCTTGCGTGACCCGGAAGGGGCCTCGGAAGAAAGCAAGAGGACACAGCCCAACCGTTCACATGGCCGGAGGGGCCTCGGGACGTGAACACCGAGGACACAGCCCAAACCGACCAAGTCTAACTGCCAACTCCCGTCGGTGTGACGACTGGCGAGCCCGTAGACCTGCCACACTATCCTTAACCCAGGATTACGACACCGCGTGTCGACTCACACCACATGCAAATACCACATCAACATATCATGGAAGGGGCCTCGGAAGTAAACACTAGGACACAGCCCAACCATCCATCCACACCTTATCTCAACACAACCAAAACAAGTGACGGTCAACACCGCACTTACATCCCTTCACAATACTACCCGTAGGGAGACGACTCTCTAAGTATTGGACTACAAGATTCATTTCATTAATCAAACATGTCCATAATCATAATCTATTCATCTATATGACTTTCCAAATGATG
This sequence comes from Platanthera guangdongensis, assembly GCA_039583875.1. Taxonomy (NCBI): domain Eukaryota; kingdom Viridiplantae; phylum Streptophyta; class Magnoliopsida; order Asparagales; family Orchidaceae; genus Platanthera; species Platanthera guangdongensis. Next base: position 150,221,432 of record CM077167.1, read on the forward strand.
ACAATGTAATATAAACATGATGCGCATATAAAGATCTATCTCATTTTCATTTGATAATGTCATAATTTAAACATGAAGTGCACAATACCAATCTTTCAATTCCTACCAATTCGATTCGTTTAAATAAGATTATTTCACAATTTGATAATATGAAATCTGATTAATAAGCAACTTCCATCATGCAACAATTGATTAATCATAAGGGTTCATCCAAGGCAAGTATCATGCATTATTAATTCCACCGAATCAAACTTCATCTTTCATTAAGCCCAGAATTTAGGCGCAGGTTGAATCTGGACAGCAACTTCGACCGGAGATTCCCGAGGCTATAGGAATCCGGTGAAGTCGTGTAACCCCTCGATGGAAAGGTATTTCCATGATCTACAACTTTCATATTCAGTTCACAACCCAGATCTGAAAATAACTTACTCGAAATCGGCTTCAAAGTTCACTGCGCACAAAACACAATTTCTGTGTACAGGAATTGCCGGACAGCAAACTCGATTAGGTTTTCCCGGGGCCACAGACATCACCTGAAGTCGTGCAACCACTCGTTGGAACGGTATTTCCGAGGGCTACAACTTTCGTGTTTAGCCAAAAGCCAAGATCTGCACCTATCCTACAAGAAAATGGCCTAGAAGATTGCAGCGCGCAGAATACAGATTTTGCGCGCATCTTAAAGGAAAATGAACGGCATCGGTTCGTCTTCCTCCTCAAGGCGATCGTTCCTAAATTTTCCAGAAATATTCTCCTCCCTTATTCAACCTCAAAGGCCATAAACTCCTCACCAAACCATCCACCCATCGTCATATTGAAGAAAAGGGGAAGGGTTGAGGAGATCTAAAGTCTAGAACACAAGTTCTAACATGGCCTAACCTAGAAATCTTCTCCTCTCCATCAAGACTCTCTTGAGTCGATGCCTCTCCTAAATATCTAAGATCTAGCACCAAGGGAGAGGGTAGGAAACTCACGTTGGCTCCAGCGGTACCACCATTTCCGGCCATGGATCGCGTAGTTCTCCTTGGCGGCATCTTCTCTTTCACGGCGATGGCGGATCTCCTTCGGTAGAACTTACTCCTGCAGTTTTCCTCTCACCAGGAGCTCTCACAGGAAATAGGGGAAGGAAATGAGAGTGAAAAACGGCTAGGGTTTTCTCTGCCCCATATATACAAAATATGACACGGGTAGGGACACGGCCGTGTCCGTACCCGTGTCCCGCTTCCGCGAAACGGCCGTGGCGGTTTCCATGTCGATTCAATGTTTGACACGGGTAGGGACACGCCCGTGTCCCGACCCGTGTTCACATGACACGGCCGTGTGCCTGGCCGTGTCCTTGGCCGTGTACTCCTCGGGTTGCATCTCGACACTTCTCGTCGAGCTCAACTCGACGCACACGGGTAGGGACACGCCCGAATCACAAAACACTGATCCTGGCGCTTTTGCGGTCCCATTTCACGGTCTTCAGGAGCTCTCACAGGCGTTTTTAATCCTATAAACAAAATAAAAGATTTCGTCCCCGAAATCAGGCTTAGGCTGTGTGGAGAAAAGCTTAACAGGAAATTTATCATATGTTTTTAAATAAGATTACCTTGGGCAAACAACTCCGGATAGCGTTGCTGCATCAAATCCATAGGCTCCCAGGTGTACTCCTCCTTCCCATGATTCATCCATAGCACCTTCACTAAGGGGACACTTTTGCGGCGTAATGTTCTTGTCTCGCTGCCAACAATTCGTACCGGCTCTAGTCGCACAAACCTATCCGACGCCACCGCACCATCAGTAGTGGGAATAAATTGGTCGGGCCGCAATAGTGCTTTTCGAAGCGACGATACATGGAACACGTCGTGAAGATTTTCTAGTTCCGGTGGTAACTCCAACCGATAGGCCAACGGGCCGATCCTTTCTAGTATAATATAAGGCCCAACATACCTCGGGCTGAGCTTTTTCACTCCACGCACCCGCGAAACTCCATGCATCGGCCGAATCTTAAGGAACACTTTTTCGCCCACTTGGAATTCCACCATCCGGTGCTTTTTATTGTAATATTTCGCCTGTCGACTTTGAGCCTCCAACATGCGGTCTCTTATCAATCTGACAGTCACATCAGTATCATCTATGTATTCATTCCCCAATGCCTTCGGATCTTCATCTTGCACCCAAGACAAGGGAGTCCTGCACCTTCTTCCGTAAAGGGCTTCATGGGGCGCCATGCCGATGCTCGCCTGATGGCTATTATTATAGGAGAATTCCACTAGGGGCAAGAGTCTTTCCCACGGCTCTCCTCTGTCCAACACACATAATCTTAATAAATCCTCCAGTGTTCTGATGGTCCGTTCTGACTGCCCGTCCGTCTGAGGATGAAATGCGGTACTAAAGGTTAGGCGTGAGCCCAAATACGCCTGTACCGCCTTCCACTCATTGGATGTAAACCGACCATCCCGATCCGAAACAATTGTTTTGGGCACGCCATGATACCGTACAAATAGCTCCACAAAAAGGCGCACCAAAACATCCACGTGTGCTTCCTTCTTCATTGGAATGAACCGGGCCACCTTTTTCAGTCGATCAACAATGACCCACACCGAATCATTCCCGGAGCGTGAGCGAGGTAGCCCATGGACAAAGTCCATGGAGATATCCTCAAACTTCCATTCGGGAATTGGCAAAGACTGCAACAAACCACCGGGACTCCTGCATTCAGCCTTCACCCTTTGGCAAGCTTCGCAATGTGTAACATAGTACCGGACATCCTTCTTCATTCCCGGCCAACACATGGTCTTTCGCAATCCGGCGTACATCTTAGCAATACCCGGGTGCACTGAATATTGAGAGGAATGTGCCTCTCTCAAGATATCCTCCCGAATTTTGCCGCCCTTGGGAATATAGAGTCGGCCACGAAAATAAACAAGGCCGTCTTTGAGTGTGTACTCATCGGTGGTCCCATCTTCAATTGCCTTGATTGCCGGGGCCAAGGCCGCATCCATTCCTTGCTCCACCCGAATCCGGTCTCGGATATCACAAACTATGCTCATGTTGGCCAAATACTCCGCATACTCGGCCGAAGGAGCCTTGAATACTAGAGTAATTTCCATCTCCTCGATCATCCGAGCCAACTCCATACTCATCAACCGAGACTCTGGGCTGGAGTCTGGCGCTTTTCTACTCAAGGCATCGGCTACCGAGTTCGCTTTCCCGGGGTGGTAGTTCATGGTGAACTCATAGTCGCATAGAAATTCCAACCACCGCCGTTGTCTCAGGTTCAAGTCCTTCTGAGTGTGGACATACTTCAAGTTCTTGTGATCGGAAAAGATCTCGCAGTGTACTCCATATAGGTAATGCCTCTAGACCTTCAAAGCGAAGACCACTGCTCCCAACTCCAAATCATGAACCGGGTAATTGATTTCATGTTTCTTTAACTGCCTTGAAGCATATGCGATCACGTGCCCATGCTGCATCAGTACCGCTCCCATCCCTTGATATGAAGCGTCCGTGTAAACTTGGAATCCTTCCTTCCCTGACAGAAGTGCAAGGATGGGGGCGGAGGTAAGCCTATCCTTCAGCTCTTGAAATGTCGCTTCACATTGAGGTGTCCACTCAAATGGCACACCCTTCTTCGTCAAGGAGGTAAGGGGAAGAGCGATCTTGGAGAATCTTTTCACGAACTTGCGGTAGTACCCAGCAAGTCCAAGAAAGCTTCGTACATCGGCCGCCGACTTCAAGGGCGACCACTCCTTCACGGCTCGCACCTTTGCTGGATCCACCGCTAATCCTGCTTCACTGATCACATGCCCCAAGAAGGCTACCTCCTTAAGTCAGAATTCACACTTGCTAAACTTGGCATACAAGGCATGCTCCTTCTGTTGAAATTTGTGAAGTGGAAGTGGGTGACAGGACAGGCCGCGCGGCCTGTGCGGACAGCTTTGGCGGACTGGGCGGACTGGGCGGACTGAGGTTGCGGCCTGGTGAAAAGTCTGGTGGAAGCCGGCTGTGTTCTGAGCGGGTTGTTGCATGGTGTCCGCGGTTTGGTGCGGCCTGGTATCTGCGGATAGAGAGGCTTGCGGACTCGTGCATTGCTCAGTGGTCGCGTGTGCAAGTTTGTGCTGTTGGCGGGTTGGTTCGAGTTCGCGGGAAGCCTTGCGGACTGGTGTGTCCGCGGTTGGGGCTGTTGCGGACTGGGCCTTGAGCTTGGCTGAGGCCTTGTCGAGCTCAGGTGTTACAGCAGGTCTTGCTGTGGAGACCGGTTGGCGGACTGTTGTTTGGAGTCCGGCTTGGTGCTACTGCATTGGACAAGTGCGAGGAGCTCGCGGACTGGTTGTGGTCTGTGCTAGGGTGTTTGGCGGACGGGACTTTGTGTCCGCCATGCTCGCACTGGCCCTTGATGGTTTTGTACTTGGTCACACTTGGTGTCAAGTTCATGGTGTCCGCCGTATCCGCCAAGTCCGCTGTGACCGGGCGGACTGTTGCTGTTTGCCTTTGGTCGTGGACTTGTGGCGGATTGAGGTGTGAGTCTTGCGGACTGCCTCGGGTTGGTGCGGACTGCCATTGAAGAGGGTGCTGTCCTGAAGCAGTTGGAGCTTTGCGGGCTGGTGCCTTGTCCGCTTAGCTTGGGCGGACTGGAGAGGGTTCGTCATTGGTTGCCTTGCTCCTGGCGGTTTCCCTTGGTGACTGGCTAAGTCCTCGCGGACTGAGCGGACAGTCGTTTTGTGTTCGCGCGGGTTGGGGCGGTGTCGCTATCTCATGGGCGGTGACCACACTCCTCACCTGGCCTATAAATAGGACCCCCCTGGCACATCTACAGTAACCTAAGTAACGTGAGTGAACAGTAATTTGGGTTGGGCGAGTGTTGCGGTCTGTGTTTTTCAGTCCGCGCGGATTGTTTCAGGCTGACGGTTTGCTGTGTGCAGGTCGCGCGGATAACTTCAAGGAGCCAGGAGTTTGGCTGTGACTTCGGTCAGTGCTTGGAAGTGTGCGGTCTCTGCGGACTCAGCAGGAGGTCGCTCTGCGGCTTGTCGGTTCTGTTTCAACTTTCCCAGCTTCAATAACCTGTCCGCCGGCTTCAGGCGGGTAGGGGAGTTCCTCAGTTCGGGTTCAGCAGGAGGCGAATAACGGTCTGTCCACGCGGCCTCGCGGTCTCGGCGGACTCCGTGGTATTCGGCGGTTTGCAGCATAGCTTGGGCGAGCTCAGCGGTCTCGGCGACCTCGCGGTCTCGGCGGACTGGAGTGCTGTCCGCCCGGCTTGTGTTTTGTTCCTTTCTGTTTACAGCTGTAATACTAGCGAAATCATGTCTCGCTATGTATGCCTCGGATTGTAATGAAGTGAATGCATAATAAGATCTTCTTGTGCTTCCATTGTTTTGTTGTGTGCAACCTCTAGTCCTTGGGTTTCCGCATGTTCAGCGTGCGAACTGGGTAGTTCCGAAGATATTAATTTGGTGTTTGGGCTATCTTGCTGACCACGTTGAGAAAATTTAACATGGTATCAGAGCCAGGTTTCTGAGGTTGCGGAGGTTCAGTTGCGTGAGCGGAGGTCAGCCAGTGTTGTTACTCAGTGATTGAGTGGTGATCAACCTGTGTTGTTGCTCGGAGCTGCTGAAGGGTACCAACAGGTGATTGCAATGGAAGGAAGCTTAGCAAGAGGTCTGGGCATTGAACTCTTAACGCCGACTAACTATAAAAAGTGGAAGTCGTGCATGAAGAGTTATCTTCTAGGCGAGGAGCTGTGGGAAGTTGTCGGTGGAGACGACAGACAGGAAGTAACTGCTGCTTTCGGTACTGCTGAACAGGTGAGGCTCTGGAGAAGAACTAATGCTAAGGCAGAGTTCGTTCTGAAGAGAGCTGTCTCTCCGGAACTTTTTGATCACATCATTGGGTGTGAGTCGGCTGCTGATATTTGGACAACCATTGATGAGTTGTTCAATAGGAAGAATGTGGCGCGGCTTCAGTTCCTGGAGAATGAGTTGGCCAGGGCAACTCAGGGAGACCTTTCCATCTCCAGGTACTTCTTAAAGATGAAGAGCTTGTGTGCTGAGCTGTCGGCACTGGATCCTGATGAGCCTATCTCTGAGGCAAAGATGAAGAGGCACATTTTCCGCGGCTTGCGGAAGGAGTATGTGGCCTTTGTTACGTCTGTTCAAGGGTGGGCTACTCAGCCGTCGTTGCTGGAGCTGGAGAATCTGCTTGCCTCGCAGGAGAGCTTAGCAAGGCAGATGGCTGGAGTGAATCTGAATCAGGAAGGCAGCGAGGCTCTCTTCTCAGGCAAGAAGAAGGGATGGGAAGGGAAGAAGAAGAAGAAGGTGCAGGCCGCTGTTGAGAAGGAGACTTCAACTTCATATCCGCCGGAGAGGAGCAATGCTCCTAAGGACTGGAAGAAGAATCTGAAGTGCTACCGGTGTCATCAGCGTGGGCACTTCAAGCGGGACTGCAAGGTCAAACTGCAGCCTGGGCATGCTGCGGGAAAGGAGGAAGCTTGCTCACGAAGTGAAGAAGCAGAATGGGGAGGAGCTTTCATGACGGGCACTTGTGTCCGGGCCTTATCTGCTGAGGACTTCAACAGCGAGTGGATCATCGACTCCGGGTGTGGTCATCACCTCACCGGAGACAAGTCGAAGTTCACCTCCATGCAGGCTTACTCAGGTAATGAAGCTATTATCACTGCTGATAATACTGTTTATGCAGTAGAGAAGGAGGGGGTCGTGTCTTTGGGTAGTGATCAGGGGCCACTCACGTTAAGGAGTGTGTATCACGTGCCGGGCATGAAGAAGAACCTCTTCTCGGTGACCAACGCGGTGGACGCTGGGTATCACGTTCTGTTTGGGCCAACAGACGTGAGGTTCCTTCGCAACGTATCAGCGGTAAAGGCTGATGTTGCTCATGTTGGGAGGAGGGTGAAGAACTTGTTTGTTCTTTCCACTAGTGCCTATGTTGATAGGATGAGGGCCAATGATAGTGCGGCTATCTGGCATGAGAGGCTGGGGCATGTTGGCATGGACAAGCTGAAGGCAATGGCGAGTAGAAGTCTGGTGAGGGGGTTGCCGATGTTGTCCTCCTTTGGTGATGGGCATGTTTGTGCGGGCTGTCAATACGGTAAGGCACATCGCCTTCCGTTTGATAAATCTCAAACAAGGAGCAAGAAACCATTGGAGTGTATTCATGGCGACCTGATGGGACCGACTGTTACTGCCAGCCTTGGTGGAAGCAAATACATGCTTGTCTTGGTTGATGACTACTCAAGGTATACTTGGGTGTACTTCTTAAAGGAGAAGTCGGATGCCTTCCGTTTGTTCGTGGAGTTCAAGGAGTTGGTAGAAGGCCGGCTTGGCTTGCGGATTAAGAAGTTTCGAACTGATAACGGGGGAGAGTTTGTCTCTTCCGAGTTTTCTAACTTCTGCAGGAAGCACGGGATCCAACGGGAGCTTACATGTGCTCACACTCCACAACAAAATGGGGTAGCGGAGCGGAAGATCCGTCATTTGACGGAAACCTGCAAATGCTGGTTGCATGCGAAAGATATCCCGAGGTCCTTTTGGGCGGAGGGAATGTCTTGTGCTGCATATGTTATCAACCGGATGCCACTCAGCCCTATCAACATGAAGACGCCCATTGAGCTGTTGCTGAAGGAGAAGCCGAGTGTTGGACACCTTCGGGTGTTCGGTTCAACTTGCTACGTGCATGTCCCGGATGCTTCACGGACAAAGCTGGATGCGAAGGCAAAGAAACTTGTCTTTGTTGGCTATGATGAGCGGAAGAAGGGATGGAAGTGCATGGACCCTGTGACGAAGATGTTCGTGGTGTCAAGAGATGTTGTCTTTGACGAGCTGACGTCATATGGAGGTGACTCGGTGGAGCCTACCGGAAGTAGCAAGGTTGAGGAAGCACCGGTGGAGGTTGCTGAAGGCTTGGAAGAGGAGCTTGTTGTTTCACCAGCAGCTCCTGTTGCTTCGAACTCCGAGGCTGAGCCTTCTGGCTCAGGAAGCAGGGGGAGCACTGCTCAATGCTTGCCCCAGGTAGGAGTGGAGCCTGAAGAAGCAACGGAAGCCGTGAGCAAGGAGCCGTGTCTTCGGAGATCAAAGAGGGTGGTTAAGCCACCGGCTCGGTACTGTGATGGGAATGCAGTGAGCTTTGTCTCCTGTTTCTTTGCTGGTCCTCTGGATGAGCGAGAGACTGCAAACTTCAACGAGGCCACTGGAGTGAAGGAGTGGGAAGGTGTCATGAAGGAAGAGATTGATGCTCTGAAGAAGAATGAAACCTGGGACCTTGTGCCCAAGGTTGATGGCATTACTCCGGTTACTTGCAAGTGGGTGTATAAGTTGAAGAAGAAGGCTGATGGGAGCATTGATCGGTTCAAGGCTCGCCTGGTCGCTAGAGGATTCTCACAGCAGTATGGAGAAGACTATGAGGAGACATTCAGTCCAGTTGCGAAGATGACGTCTGTAAGAGTGGTGATCGCCTTGGCTGCTTGCAAGGGATGGAGGTTGTGGCAACTCGATGTGAAGAATGCCTTTCTTTACGGAGAGATTGACAAGGACATCTTCATGGATCAGCCGCTTGGTTTCGTCTCTGAGAAGCATCCGGACTATGTCTGCAAACTCAGGAAGGCTCTCTATGGGTTGAAGCAAGCTCCTCGAGCGTGGTATGGGAAGATTGCAGAGTACCTGCAGTTCTGTGGATACCTGGCTTCTAACTCGGATTCTAGCTTGTTCGTCAAGAAGAAGGGAGAGCTAAGAGTCTTGGTCCTGCTGTATGTGGATGATATGATCATCACAGGGAACTCGGAGGAGGAAGTAGCAAGGCTCAGGGGAGAGCTTGCTATACGCTTCGAGATGAAAGACTTGGGAGAGTTGCATCACTTTCTTGGTCTGGAAGTGGAGAGGAAGGAGTGCGGGATTCTCATTAGCCAGAAAGGGTATGCTGATCGTATTGTGAAGCGGTTTGGCATGGGCGAAGGGAAGAAGTGCTCTACTCCACTGGAATCTGGGCTGAAGCTTCGACGAGATGAGGGAAGGGTGCTTAATGATCCCTTGGTGTTCAGGGCTCTTGTTGGGAGCTTGATCTATCTGACGATTACAAGGCCGGATATAGCTTATGCTGTTGGCCGAGTAAGTCGGTATATGGCTGAACCAAGGCAATCTCATCTAGTGGCGGCGAAGGGAATTCTGAAGTATGTCAAGGTGACTTCTGAGATGGGACTCCTCTATGGAAGGGATGCGGAGTTTGCATTGCTCGGGTACACGGATGCTGACTATGGCGGTGATTCGGATGATCGAAGGTCTACTTCAGGTTATGTGTTCACTTGCGGTTCAGCTAGCATCTCGTGGTGTAGCAAGAAGCAGGACTCGGTGTCGGTTTCAACCACGGAGGCGGAGTATAAGGCTTCGGCCTTGGCTGCTCGGGAAGCCGTTTGGTTGAGGAGACTCATAGAGGATGTTCATGAAGAAGTGCAAGGGCCTACTTTACTCCGGGGTGACAATGAGAGTGCTCTCAAACTGGTAAACAATCCAGTGTGTCACGCCAGGACCAAGCATATAGAGATTGATCACCACTTCATCAGGGAGAAGGTGTTGGAGGGGTCTCTGCTGGTCGGGCATGTTCGGAGTGAAGATAATCTTGCTGACATCTTCACGAAGCCGCTGTCGAAGGGGCCCTTTGAACGCTTGCGCAGCTTGCTGGGCTTGGTCACCACTTCTCACTTCAAGGGGGAGTGTTGAAATTTGTGAAGTGGAAGTGGGTGATGGGACAGGCCGCGCGGCCTGTGCGGACAGCTTTGGCGGACTGGGCGGACTGGGCGGACTGAGGTTGCGGCCTGGTGAAAAGTCTGGTGGAAGCCGGCTGTGTTCTGAGCGGGTTGTTGCATGGTGTCCGCGGTTTGGTGCGGCCTGGTATCTGCGGATCGAGAGGCTTGCGGACTGGTGCATTGCTCAGTGGTCGCGGGTGCAAGTTTGTGCTGTTGGCGGGTTGGTTCGAGTTCGCGGGAAGCCTTGCGGACTGGTGTGTCCGCGGTTGGGGCTGTTGCGGACTGGGCCTTGAGCTTGGCTGAGGCCTTGTCGAGCTCAGGTGTTACAGCAGGTCTTGCTGTGGAGACCGGTTGGCGGACTGTTGTTTGGAGTCCGGCTTGGTGCTACTGCATTGGACAAGTGCGAGGAGCTCGCGGACTGGTTGTGGTCTGTGCTAGGGTGTTTGGCGGACGGGACTTTGTGTCCGCCTTGCTCGCACTGGCCCTTGATGGTTTTGGACTTGGTCACACTTGGTGTCAAGTTCATGGTGTCCGCCGTATCCGCCAAGTCCGCTGTGACCGGGCGGACTGTTGCTGTTTGCCTTTGGTCGTGGACTTGTGGCGGATTGAGGTGTGAGTCTTGCGGACTGCCTCGGGTTGGTGCGGACTGCCATTGAAGAGGGTGCTGTCCTGAAGCAGTTGGAGCTTTGCGGGCTGGTGCCTTGTCCGCTTAGCTTGGGCGGACTGGAGAGGGTTCGTCATTGGTTGCCTTGCTCCTGGCGGTTTCCCTTGGTGACTGGCTAAGTCCTCGCGGACTGAGCGGACAGTCGTTTTGTGTTCGCGCGGGTTGGGGCGGTGTCGCTATCTCATGGGCGGTGACCACACTCCTCACCTGGCCTATAAATAGGACCCCCCTGGCACATCTACAGTAACCTAAGTAACGTGAGTGAACAGTAATTTGGGTTGGGCGAGTGTTGCGGTCTGTGTTTTTCAGTCCGCGCGGATTGTTTCAGGCTGACGGTTTGCTGTGTGCAGGTCGCGCGGATAACTTCAAGGAGCCAGGAGTTTGGCTGTGACTTCGGTCAGTGCTTGGAAGTGTGCGGTCTCTGCGGACTCAGCAGGAGGTCGCTCTGCGGCTTGTCGGTTCTGTTTCAACTTTCCCAGCTTCAATAACCTGTCCGCCGGCTTCAGGCGGGTAGGGGAGTTCCTCAGTTCGGGTTCAGCAGGAGGCGAATAACGGTCTGTCCGCGCGGCCTCGCGGTCTCGGCGGACTCCGTGGTATTCGGCGGTTTGCAGCATAGCTTGGGCGAGCTCAGCGGTCTCGGCGACCTCGCGGTCTCGGCGGACTGGAGTGCTGTCCGCCCGGCTTGTGTTTTGTTCCTTTCTGTTTACAGCTGTAATACTAGCGAAATCATGTCTCGCTATGTATGCCTCGGATTGTAATGAAGTGAATGCATAATAAGATCTTCTTGTGCTTCCATTGTTTTGTTGGGTGCAACCTCTAGTCCTTGGGTTTCCGCAGGTTCAGCGTGCGAACTGGGTAGTTCCGAAGATATTAATTTGGTGTTTGGGCTATCTTGCTGACCACGTTGAGAAAATTTAACACCTTCAATTTCTTCAAAACCAAGGTCAGGTGCTGGACATGCTCCTCCTCCGTCTTTGAGTAGACCAAGATGTCGTCGATGAAAACAATGACGAAGATGTCCAAATATGGTTCAAACACCTTGTTCATCAAACTCATGAAGGCCGAAGGGGCATTTGTGAGCCCAAACGGCATTACTGTGAACTCATACAAACCATATCTCGAACTGAAGGCCGTTTTCTGGATGTCCCCTTCTTGTATCCTCAACTGATAGTATCCGGAGCGCAAATCCAATTTAGAAAACCAATGTGCTCCCACTAGTTGATCGAACAACTCATCGATCCGAGGTAGTGGGTAAGTGTTCCGTACCGTCAACCGATTGAGTTCTCGATAATCTATGCACAATCGCAAGGTTCCATCCTTCTTCTTTATGAACAGCACAGGGGCTCCCCATGGTGATGAACTGGGGCGAACGAACCCTGAATCCACCAGTTCCTGCAATTGAACTCTAAACTCCGCGAGTTCTTTCGGAGCCATTCTGTACGGAGCCTTGGATACAGGCTTGGCACCTGGTACTAGATTGATCTGGAAGTCAACCTCTCTATACGGAGGTAATCCTGGTAGCTTCTCAGGAAATACCTCGGGAAAATCCCGCACAACCCGTACATCCTTTAATTCCAACGCTTCCTCCTTCAACTCGAACCAGATCATGAAGACCTCATCCCCCTTCATATGAGCTTTTACAACCTGGACGGAAGATAACATCATGCGAGGCGCGAAGCCAATACCTTGGAAGATGACGTCAGAGTCTCCATGTCTCAAATAGATTCGCTTCTCCGCGCAGTCGATCCTCGCGAAGTGCCAATCCAGCCATGCCATGCCCAAGATGATGTCAAACTCCGGCATTCTCAGAACCGTGGCCAGCGTATCAAAGGCCTTCCCATCAATAAATAACTCCAACTTGCACTTGGCGGTCGCGATCATCTCCGAGCCGTCCGGAAGGCGTACTCGTCGGGCTATGCCGTTAAAGTACTGTACACCCCCATGTCTTTTATGAAATCCTCGGACACAAATGAGTGTGAGGCACCGGTATCGAACAGCGCATAGGCTGTCTTCCCGCCAATAATCACGTTGCCTAAGTACCAACAACCAAAACTTATTGCTAGTGGGTAGTAAGTTCTAATCAATTCAAGTTAGACCATGCAAATATGTAAATTAATTAAATCATACCTGCAATCACATCTTGTGGGTTCCGTTCCTGCGCCATGTCAAGCGCGTACACCTGATCCCGGGCCGGTCCGGGGTTTCTTCTTGGCGGTCCTCGTCCTCGACCACGCATATATCCCCGCCCTCGTGGAGCTGCTGGAGGGAGAGCAGGAGGGAGAGCAGGAGGGAGAGCAGGAGGGGCGTTCCCATATAGCTGCGGGCAAAAACGCCGGATGTGGCCCGGCTGGTTGCATTCGAAGCATACCAGGCCACGACGCCCTTCAGGTTGTTGAAATCGCTGAGGCTGTGGGGGTGGAGGCAACGCAGGCGGCTGCGGAACTGGATGCTCCACCCTATAGTTTCGGTGGACACGCCCTCCACCTCTTTGATAACCTCTTCCTCCTCTGAAGTCCCGTCTCCTTCTATTACTTAGGCCGGCTTCCATCATGTCCTCTGCAGGCCTCTTACTACATCCCATGTGGTCCGCTTCCAATCTTTTTGCCATATCAATGATCTCCGCCAAGCTACCATCCGCTATAAACAAAAGGGACTGCCTTAGGGGATCTCGCAGCCCTTTATAGAAGCGCTTGGCATAACCTCTGTCATCCAACTCATAAGAGTCCGCAAACCTTGCGAGATGCTGGAATTCCCGCTGGTATTCTGTAACCGACTTTGATCCCTGCTTTAGTAGAAGGAACCTCTGCTCAAGCTCATCTCGGGCCGATGTAGGGATGAAGTGCTCCAAGAAAACACCCGAGAATTCACTCCAACTTATCTCTGTGTAGATCCGGCCTTGGAAGGTAGAGCCCATGAGGGACTTCCACCACCTCTTCGCATGTAAGTCCAAGACGGACACTGCCAATGTCACTGCCATGTTGGCCGGGCAACGGATACCAGCCAGCAACTCTTGTATCGTGTCTAGCCATTCCTCTGTACGTACGGCTGACTCCGTCCCAAGGTAGACGGGAGGGGAGAGAGCTCGGAAGGTGCTCAGCCAGTTGGAGCTCGGGGCCTGTTGTTGCACCGGAGCCTGCTGTGCCTTAAAAGCATCAAGAATGGCGGTGAGCGTCTGCCCCAACTCAGACTGTTCGAACTGAGTGGGTATGGGAGGGGTAGGAGTACCCCCCATCGGCTCAACATGCAGTGGAACCTACACATACACGACAAATTTGTGGTCAGGTTGGCTAAACTTAAGGTCAAAGTTGGACAAACTTAATGTGAATTACATATGGGCACACCACTGCTTCCGCTAAGTCAGTTTGTCCCCAAACTGACTAACCAAACGGGGGTGGCACCATTGTTGAATGACTTCTTAGTTGAGGATCGTGGCAAACTGATACCATTTGTAAGACTTAGCGGGAAGAGGGAGTCTTATGCCCGGAACACGGCACGAAGAAGCCGTGAAAGAGAAGATGCCGCCATCGCCGAATCAGGCACCACCGGCACCGCATGGGAAAAGCTAGTGTGTGTGCCCGAATCGCTCTAGGCCCCTAGTGTGTGTGTTTTTGGAGTCAGGAGCCGATGCCATTTGTAAGACTCCCCCTCCCCGGATCCCAAAACACGACACGAAGGGGGAGTCTTATGCCCGGAACAGCCGCCTTGCGGTAGCATTAGCACACGGGCTAACCTGTACCACAAGACGCCTATTCCGCCGACTGCAACAATATCAATATATCATGCCAACCCAACCAAAAAATTAACAAACAGAAGTCAAAATCCACATTAAGTTATAATTTCCAAATACATCAATAAAGAGAAGCTAAAACATGCTTCTACCATATATCAGAGTACATCTAAACATTGCCCAAACGGGCTACATCAGAGTAATCAAAACTAACATCAATAACTGACGGTATCGACGGCACCGTCACCTCAGGCCCTGTCGTCCTGGCCTGGCTGTCCTGCTGCGTAGTCTGGGCTGCTCCACCTGCGGCGTGACCTCCTAAAAAGGAAGACGTAGCAACCGTTAGTCGAAACGACTAAGTGGTTTCACATCCGCTCCCCCGGCGACTCCTCGGCACCGGGCGGAGAAAAGGAACAAGAGTATAGTATATAACGAGTATGCAAGTAAAGGAAGTACAAGCAGGTGACAGTAGTGTAAGAGTAACAGTATCATAATCAGCATTTATATAAGAGCTACACTAAACTAGCAAGTATAAGTAACAGCAGGAAAGTAACTTAACTTATAAGAATGCCCATACAAACTTATAAGTTAAGGATCGGGTTACATAAAAGTAACTCATCGTATAAGAGTGCCCATACAAACTTATACGATGAGGATCTTGTTGTGCAATGATATGAAATGCTATGAATGCTATGCAATGACTCACCCATGCACACCCATGCAATTGCTATGTCGACACAGACTATAGTTCCCACTTTTCGAGCAGGTAGCTAACCTCTCAGGCATCAGCCGCCGTGGCCAGGCGGTGGCAGTAGAACGGGCACTTCTACTACTAGGCGGGTATCACACTACTTCACCTAGGCCTCCGTATGCCTCAACGCTAAGAACACAACAGCGGAGCCCCTGCGTACTATGGCCCAGCGGGGTCTTGGGTAGATGTGCACCAAGAACACAGCCCGAACTGGCCTTGCGTGACCCGGAAGGGGCCTCGGAAGAAAGCACGAGGACACAGGCCAACCGTTCACATGGCGGGAGGGGCCTCGGGACGTGAACACCGAGGACACAGCCCAAACCGACCAAGTCTAACTGCCAACTCCCGTCGGTGTGACGACTGGCGAGCCCGTAGACCTGCCACACTATCCTTAACCCAGGATTACGACACCGCGTGTCGACTCACACCACATGCAAATACCACATCAACATATCATGGAAGGGTCCTCGGAAGTAAACACGAGGACACAGCCCAACCATCCATCCACACCTTATCTCAACACAACCAAAACAAGTGACGGTCAACACCGCACTTACATCCCTTCACAATACTACCCGTAGGGAGACGACTCTCTAAGTATTGGACTACAAGATTCATTTCATTAATCAAACATGTCCATAATCATAATCTATTCATCTATATGACTTTCCAAATGATGACAATGTAATATAAACATGATGCGCATATAAAGATCTATCTCATTTTCATTTGATAATGTCATAATTTAAACATGAAGTGCACAATACCAATCTTTCAATTCCTACCAATTCGATTCGTTTAAATAAGATTATTTCACAATTTGATAATATGAAATCTGATTAATAAGCAACTTCCATCATGCAACAATTGATTAATCATAAGGGTTCATCCAAGGCAAGTATCATGCATTATTAATTCCACCGAATCAAACTTCATCTTTCATTAAGCCCAGAATTTAGGCGCAGGTTGAATCTGGACAGCAACTTCGACCGGAGATTCCTGAGGCTACAGGAATCCGGTGAAGTCGTGTAACCCCTCGATGGAAAGGTATTTCCATGATCTACAACTTTCATATTCAGGTCACAACCCAGATCTGACAATAACTTACTCGAAATCGGCTTCAAAGTTCACTGCGCACAAAACACAATTTCTGTGTACAGGAATTGCCGGACAGCAAACTCGATTAGGTTTTCCCGGGGCCACATACATCACCTGAAGTCGTGCAACCACTCGTTGGAAAGGTATTTCCAAGGGCTTCAACTTTCGTGTTTAGCCAAAAGCCCAGATCTGGCCTTATCCATCGGGAAAATGGCCTAGAAGATTGCAGCGCGCAGAATACAGATTCTGCGCGCATCTTAAAGGAAAATGAACGGCATCGGTTCGTCTTCCTCCTCAAGGCGATCGTTCCTAAATTTTCCAGAAATATTCTCCTCCCTTATTCAACCTCAAAGGCCATAAACTCCTCACGAAACCATCCACTCATCGTCATATTGAAGAAAAGGGGAAGGGTTGAGGAGATCTAAAGTCTAGAACACAAGTTCTAACATGCCCTAACCTAGAAATCTTCTCCTCTCCATCAAGACTCTCTTGAGTCGATGCCTCTCCTAAATATCTAAGATCTAGCACGAAGGGAGAGGATAGGAAACTCACGTTGGCTCCAGCGGTACCACCATTTCCGGCCATGGATCGCGTAGTTCTCCTTGGCGGCATCTTCTCTTTCACGGTGATGGCGGATCTCCTTCGGTAGAACTTGCTCCTGCAGTTTTCCTCTCACCAGGAGCTCTCACAGGAAATAGGGGAAGGAAATGAGAGTGAAAAACGGCTAGGGTTTTCTCTGCCCCATATATACAAAATATGACACGGGTAGGGACACGGCCGTGTCCGTACCCGTGTCCCGCTTCCGCGAAACGGCCGTGGCGGTTTCCATGTCGATTCAATGTTTGACACGGGTAGGGACACGCCCGTGTCCCGACCCGTGTTCACATGACACGGCCGTGTGCCTGGCCGTGTCCTTGGCCGTGTACTCCTCGGGTTGCATCTCGACACTTCTCGTCGAGCTCAACTCGACGCACACGGGTAGGGACACGCCCGAATCACAAAACACTGATCCTGGCGCTTTTGCGGTCCCATTTCACGGTCTTCAGGAGCTCTCACAGGCGTTTTTAATCCTATAAACAAAATAAAAGATTTCGTCCCCGAAATCAGGCTTAGGCTGTGTGGAGAAAAGCATAACAGGAAATTTATCATATGTTTTTAAATAAGATTACCTTGGGCAAACAACTCCGGGTAGCGTTGCTGCATCAAATCCATAGGCTCCCAGGTGTACTCCTCCTTCCCATGATTCATCCATAGCACCTTCACTAAGGGGACACTTTTGCAGCGTAATGTTCTTGTCTCGCTGCCAACAATTCGTACCGGCTCTAGTCGCACAGACCTATCCGACGCCACCGCACCATCAGTAGTGGGAATAAATTGGTCGGGCCGCAATAGTGCTTTTCGAAGCGACGATACATGGAACACGTCGTGAAGATTTTCTAGTTCCGGTGGTAACTCCAACCTATAGGCCAACGGGCCGATCCTTTCTAGTATAATATAAGGCCCAACATACCTCGGGCTGAGCTTTTTCACTCCACGCACCCGCGAAACTCCATGCATCGGCCGAATCTTAAGGAACACTTTTTCGCCCACTTGGAATTCCACCATCCGGTGCTTTTTATTGTAATATTTCGCCTGTCGACTTTGAGCCTCCAACATGCGGTCTCTTATCAATCTGACAGTCACATCAGTATCATCTATGTATTCATTCCCCAATGCCTTCGGATCTTCATCTTGCACCCAAGACAAGGGAGTCCTGCACCTTCTTCCGTAAAGGGCTTCATGGGGCGCCATGCCGATGCTCGCCTGATGGCTATTATTATAGGAGAATTCCACTAGGGGCAAGAGTCTTTCCCACGGCTCTCCTCTGTCCAACACACATAATCTTAATAAATCATCCAGTGTTCTGATGGTCCGTTCTGACTGCCCGTCCGTCTGAGGATGAAATGCGGTACTAAAGGTTAGGCGTGAGCCCAAATACGCCTGTACCGCCTTCCACTCATTGGATGTAAACCGACCATCCCGATCCGAAACAATTGTTTTGGGCACGCCATGATACCGTACAAATAGATCCACAAAAAGGCGCACCAAAACATCCACGTGTGCTTCCTTCTTCATTGGAATGAACCGGGCCACCTTTGTCATTCGATCAACAATGACCCACACCGAATCATTCCCGGAGCGTGAGCGAGGTAGCCCATGGACAAAGTCCATGGAGATATCCTCAAACTTCCATTCGGGAATTGGCAAAGACTGCAACAAACCACCGGGACTCCTGCATTCAGCCCTCACCCTTTGGCAAGCTTCGAAATGTGTAACATAGTACCGGACATCCTTCTTCATTCCCGGCCAACACATGGTCTTTCGCAATCCGGCGTACATCTTAGCAATACCCGGGTGCACTGAATATTGAGAGGAATGTGCTTCTCTCAAGATATCCTCCCGAATTTTGCCGCCCTTGGGAATATAGAGTCGGCCACGAAAATAAATAAGGCCGTCTTTGAGTGTGTACTCATCGGTGGTCCCATCTTCAATTGCCTTGATTGCCGGGTCCAAGGCCGCATCCATTCCTTGCTCCACCCGAATCCGGTCTCGGATATCACAAACTATGCTCATGTTGGCCAAATACTCCGCATACTCGGCCGAAGGAGCCTTGAATACTAGAGTAATTTCCATCTCCTCGATCATCCGAGCCAACTCCATACTCATCAACCGAGACTCTGGGCTGGAGTCTGGCGCTTTTCTACTCAAGGCATCGGCTACCGAGTTCGCTTTCCCGGGGTGCTAGTTCATGGTGAACTCATAGTCGCATAGAAATTCCAACCACCGCCGTTGTCTCAGGTTCAACTCCTTCTGAGTGTGGACATACTTCAAGTTCTTGTGATCGGAAAAGATCTCGCAGTGTACTCCATATAGGTAATGCCTCCAGACCTTCAAAGCGAAGACCACTGCTCCCAACTCCAAATCATGAACCGGGTAATTGATTTCATGTTTCTTTAACTGCCTTGAAGCATATGTGATCACGTGCCCATGCTGCATCAGTACCGCTCCCATCCCTTGATATGAAGCGTCCGTGTAAACTTGGAATCCTTCCTTCCCTGACGGAAGTGCAAGGATGGGGGCGGAGGTAAGCCTATCCTTCAGCTCTTGAAATGCCGCTTCACATTGAGGTGTCCACTCAAATGGCACACCCTTCTTCGTCAAGGAGGTAAGGGGAAGAGCGATCTTGGAGAATCCTTTCACGAACTTGCGGTAGTACCCAGCAAGTCCAAGAAAGCTTCGTACATCGGCCAACGACTTCAAGGGCGACCACTCCTTCACGGCTCGCACCTTTGCTGGATCCACCGCTAATCCTGCTCCACTGATCACATGCCCCAAGAAGGCTACCTCCTTAAGCCAGAATTCACACTTGCTAAACTTGGCATACAAGGCATGCTCCTTCAATTTCTTCAAAACCAAGGTCAGGTGTTGGACATGCTCCTCCTCCGTCTTTGAGTAGACCAAGATGTCGTCGATGAAAACAATGACGAAGATGTCCAAATATGGTTCAAACACCTTGTTCATCAAACTCATGAAGGCCGAAGGGGCATTTGTGAGCCCAAACGGCATTACTGTGAACTCATACAAACCATATCTCGAACTGAAGGCCGTTTTCTGGATGTCCCCTTCTTGTATCCTCAACTGATAGTATCCGGAGCGCAAATCCAATTTAGAAAACCAATGTGCTCCCACTAGTTGATCGAACAACTCATCGATCCGAGGTAGTGGGTAAGTGTTCCGTACCGTCAACCGATTGAGTTCTCGATAATCTATGCACAATCGCAAGGTTCCATCCTTCTTCTTTATGAACAGCACAGGGGCTCCCCATGGTGATGAACTGGGGCGAACGAACCCTGAATCCACCAGTTCCTGCAATTGAACTCTAAACTCCGCGAGTTCTTTCAGAGCCATTCTGTACGGAGCCTTGGATACAGGCTTGGCACCTGGTACTAGATTGATCTGGAAGTCAACCTCTCTATGCGGAGGTAATCCTGGTAGCTTCTCAGGAAATACCTCGGGAAAATCCCGCACAACCCGTACATCCTTTAATTCCAACGCTTCCTCCTTCAACTCGAACCAGATCATGAAGACCTCATCCCCCTTCATATGAGCCTTTACAGCCTGAATAGAAGATAATATCTTACGTGGCGCGAAGCCAATACCTTGGAAGATGACGTCAGAGTCTCCATGTCTCAAATAGATCCGCTTCTCCGCGCAGTCGATTCTCGCGAAGTGCCAATCCAGCCATGCTATGCCCAAAATGATGTCAAACTCCGGCATTCTCAGAACCGTGGCCGGCGTATCAAAGGCCTTCCCATCAATAAATAACTCAAACTCGCACTTGGCAGTTGCGATCATCTCCGAGCCATCCGGAAGGCGTACACGTCGGGCTATGCCAGTGAAGTACTGTACATCCCCCATGTCTTTTATGAAATCCTCGGACACAAATGAGTGTGAGGCACCGGTATCGAACAGCGCATAGGCTGTCTCCCCGCCAATAATCACGTTGCCTAAGTACCAACAACCAAAACTTATTGCTAGTGGCTAGTAAGTTCTAATAAATTCAAGTTAGACCATGCAAATATGTAAATTAATTAAATCATACCTGCAATCACATCTTGTGGGTTCCGTTCCTGCGCCATGTCAAGCGCGTACACCTGATCCCGGGCCAGTCCGGGGTTTCCTCTTGGCGGTCCTCGTCCTCGACCACGCATATATCCCCGCCCTCGTGGAGCTGCTGGAGGGAGAGCAGGAGGGAGAGCAGGAGGGAGAGCAGGAGGGGCGTTCCCATATAGCTGCGGGCAAAAACGCCGGATGTGGCCCGGCTGGTTGCATTCGAAGCATACCAGGCCACGACGCCCTTCAGGTTGTTGAAATCGCTGAGGCTGTGGGGGTGGAGGCAACGCAGGCGGCTGCGGAACTGGGTGCTCCACCCTATAGTTTCGGTGGACACGCCCTCCACCTCTTTGATAACCTCTTCCTCCTCTGAAGTCCCGTCTCCTTCTATTACTTGGGCTGGCTTCCATCACGTCCTCCGCAGGCCTCTTACTACATCCCAGGTGGTCCGCCTCGAATCTTTTCGCCATATCAATGATCTCCGCCAAGCTACCATCCGCTATAAACAAAAGGGACTGCCTTAGGGGATCTCGCAGCCCTTTATAGAAGCGCTTGGCATAACCTCTGTCATCCAACTCATAAGAGTCCGCAAACCTTGCGAGATGCTGGAATTCCCGCTGGTATTCTGTAACCGACTTGATCCCTGCTTTAGTAGAAGGAACCTCTGCTCAAGCTCATCTCGGGCCGATGTAGGGATGAAGTGCTCAAAGAAAACACCCGAGAATTCACTCCAACTTATCTCTGTGTAGATCCGGCCTTGGAAGGTAGAGCCCATGAGGGACTTCCACCACCTCTTCGCATGTAAGTCCAAGACGGACACTGCCAATGTCACTGCCATGTTGGCCGGGCAACGGATACCAGCCAGCAACTCTTATATCGTGTCTAGCCATTCCTCTGTACGTACGGCTGACTCCGTCCCAAGGTAGACGGGAGGGGAGAGAGCTCGGAAGGTGCTCAGCCAGTTGGAGCTCGGGGCCTGTTGTTGCACCGGAGCCTGCTGTGCCTTAAAAGCATCAAGAATGGCGGTGAGCGTCTGCCCCAACTCAGACTGTTCGAACTGAGTGGGTATGGGAGGGATAGGAGTACCCCCCATCGGCTCAACATGCAGTGGAACCTACACATACACGACAAATTTGTGGTCAGGTTGGCTAAACTTAAGGTCAAAGTTGGACAAACTTAATGTGAATTACATATGGGCACACCACTGCTTCCACTAAGTCAGTTTGTCCCCAAACTGACTAACCAAACGGGGGTGGCACCATTGTTGAATGACTTCTTAGTTGAGGATCGTGGCAAACTGATACCATTTGTAAGACCCCCCCTCCCCGGATCCCAAAACAAGGCACGAAGGGGGAGTCTTATGCCCGGAACAGCCGCCTTGCGGTAGCATTAGCACACGGGCTAACCTGTACCACAAGACGACTATTCCGCCGGCTGCAACAATATCAATATATCATGCCAACCCAACCAAAAAAATAAACAAACAGAAGTCAAAATCCACACTAAGTTATAATGTCCAAATACATCAATAAAGAGAAGCTAAAACATACTTCTACCATATATCAGAGTACAGCTAAACATTGCCCAAACGGGCTACATCAGAGTAATCAAAACTAACATCAGTAACTGACGGTATCGACGGCACCGTCACCTCAGGCCCTGTCATCCTGGCCTGGCTGTCCTGCTGCATAGTCTGCGGCTGCTCCACCTGCGGCGTGACCTCCTAAAAAGGAAGACGTAGCAACCGTTAGTCGAAACGACTAAGTGGTTTCACATCCGCTCCCCCGGCGACTCCTCGGCACCGGGCGGAGAAAAGGAACAAGAGTATAGTATATAACGAGTATGCAAGTAAAGGAAGTACAAGCAGGTGACAGTAGTGTAAGAGTAACAGTATCATAATCAGCATTTATATAAGAGCTACACTAAACTAGCAAGTATAAGTAACAGCAGGAAAGTAACTTAACTTATAAGAATGCCCATACAAACTTATAAGTTAAGGATCGGGTTACATAAAAGTAACTCATCGTATAAGAGTGCCCATACAAACTTATACGATGAGGATCTTGTTGTGCAATGATATGAAATGCTATGAATGCTATGCAATGACTCACCCATGCACACCCATGCAATTGCTATGTCGATACAGACTATAGTTCCCACTTTTCGAGCAGGTAGCTAACCTCTCAGGCATCAGCCGCCGTGGCCAGGCGGTGACAGTAGAACGGGCACTTCTACTACTAGGCGGGTATCACACTACTTCACCTAGGCCTCTGTACGCCTCAACTCTAAGAACACAACAGCGGAGCCCCTGCGTACTATGGCCCAGCGGGGTCTTGGGTAGATGTGCACCAAGAACACAGCCCGAACTGGCCTTGCGTGACCCGGAAGGGGCCTCGGAAGAAAGCACAAGGACACAGCCCAACCGTTCACATGGCCGGAGGGCCTCGGGACGTGAACACCGAGGACACAGCCCAAACCGACCAAGTCTAACTGCCAACTCCCGTCGGTGTGATGACTGGCGAGCCCGTAGACCTGCCACACTATCCTTAACCCAGGATTACGACACCGCATGTCGACTCACACCACATGCAAATACCACATCAACATATCATGGAAGGGGCCTCGGAAGTAAACACGAGGACACAGCCCAACCATCCATCCACACCTTATCTCAACACAACCAAAACAAGTGACGGTCAACACCGCACTTACATCCCTTCACAATACTACCCGTAGGGAGACGACTCTCTAAGTATTGGACTACAAGATTCATTTCATTAATCAAACATGTCCATAATCATAATCTATTCATCTATATGACTTTCCAAATGATGACAATGTAATATAAACATGATGCGCATATAAAGATCTATCTCATTTTCATTTGATAATGTCATAATTTAAACATGAAGTGCACAATACCAATCTTTCAATTCCTACCAATTCGATTCGTTTAAATAAGATTATTTCACAATTTGATAATATGAAATCTGATTAATAAGCAACTTCCATCATGCAACAATTGATTAATCATAAGGGTTCATCCAAGGCAAGTATCATGCATTATTAATTCCACCGAATCAAACTTCATCTTTCATTAAGCCCAGAATTTAGGCGCAGGTTGAATCTGGACAACAACTTCGACCGGAGATTCCCGAGGCTACAGGAATCCGGTGAAGTCGTGTAACCCTCGATGGAAAGGTATTTCCATGATCTACAACTTTCATATTCAGGTCACAACCCAGATCTGACAATAACTTACTCGAAATCGGCTTCAAAGTTCACTGCGCACAAAACACAATTTCTGTGTACAGGAATTGCCGGACAGCAAACTCGATTAGGTTTTCCCGAGGCCACAGACATCACCTGAAGTCGTGCAACCACTCGTTGGAAAGGTATTTCCAAGGGCTTCAACTTTCGTGTTTAGCCGAAAGCCCAGATCTGGCCTTATCCATCGGGAAAATGGCCTAGAAGATTGCAGCGCGCAGAATACAGATTCTGCGCGCATCTTAAAGGAAAATGAACGGCATCGGTTCGTCTTCCTCCTCAAGGCGATCGTTCCTAAATTTTCCAGAAATATTCTCCTCCCTTATTCAACCTCAAAGGCCATAAACTCCTCACGAAACCATCCACCCATCGTCATATTGAAGAAAAGGGGAAGGGTTGAGGAGATCTAAAGTCTAGAACACAAGTTCTAACATGGCCTAACCTAGAAATCTTCTCCTCTCCATCAAGACTCTCTTGAGTCGATGCCTCTCCTAAATATCTAAGATCTAGCACCAAGGGAGAGGGTAGGAAACTCACGTTGGCTCGAGCGGTACCACCATTTCCGGCCATGGATCGCGTAGTTCTCCTTGGCGGCATCTTCTCTTTCACGGCGATGGCGGATCTCCTTCGGTAGAACTTGCTCCTGCAGTTTTCCTCTCACCAGGAGCTCTCACAGGAAATAGGGGAAGGAAATGAGAGTGAAAAACGGCTAGGGTTTTCTCTGCCCCATATATACAAAATATGACACGGGTAGGGACACGGCCGTGTCCGTACCCGTGTCCAGCTTCCGCGAAACGGCCGTGGCGGTTTCCATGTCGATTCAATGTTTGACACGGGTAGGGACACGCCCGTGTCCCGACCCGTGTTCACATGACACGGCCGTGTGCCTGGTCGTGTCCTTGGCCGTGTACTCCCCGGGTTGCATCTCGACACTTCTCGTCGAGCTCAACTCGACGCACACGGGTAGGGACACGCCCGTGTCGCTACCCGTGTCCCCCGCTCGACTATCTCTACGCATCTCGACGATCTCGACACGCTTCGTCGAGACTATCTCGACGCACACGGGTAGGGACACGGCCGTGTCACTACCCGTGTCGACGGTCTCGACACGGCTCGTCGAGCTCAACTCGACGCACACGGGTAGGGACACGGCCGTGTCACTACCCGTGTAACCTAGTGTCGACACAGTTCGACGGTCTCGACACGGCTCGTCGAGCTCAACTCGACGCACACGGGTAGGGACACGCCCGTGTCACTACCCGTGTCACTTGGTGTCGACACAGTTCGACGATCTCGACACGCCTCGTCGAGCTCAACTCGACGCACACGGGTAGGGACACGCCCGTGTCACTACCCGTGTCACGCCCGTGTCTTTTTACACTGATTTCTCCACTTCTCCACAAGTGCAGTCCAATTCCCTGCACCTCTCAGGACTTGAGTCAACCCTCCTGACTCCAAAAACACACACACTAGGGGCCTAGAGCGATTCGGGACGTTACAAATCCTATAAACAAAATAAAAGATTTCGTCCCCGAAATCAGGCTTAGGCTGTGTGGAGAAAAGCTTAACAGGAAATTTATCATATGTTTTTAAATAAGATTACCTTGGGCAAACAACTCCGGGTAGCGTTGCTGCATCAAATCCATAGGCTCCCAGGTGTACTCCTCCTTCCCATGATTCATCCATAGCACCTTCACTAAGGGGACACTTTTGCGGCGTAATGTTCTTGTCTCGCTGCCAACAATTCGTACCGGCTCTAGTCGCACAGACCTATCCGACGCCACCGCACCATCAGTAGTGGGAATAAATTGGTCGGGCCGCAATAGTGCTTTTCGAAGCGACGATACATGGAACACGTCGTGAAGATTTTCTAGTTCCGGTGGTAACTCCAACCGATAGGCCAACGGGCCGATCCTTTCTAGTATAATATATGGCCCAACATACCTCGGGCTGAGCTTTTTCACTCCACGCACCCGCGAAACTCCATGCATCGGCCGAATCTTAAGGAACACTTTTTCGCCCACTTGGAATTCCACCATCCGGTGCTTTTTATTATAATATTTCGCCTGTCGACTTTAAGCCTCCAACATGCGGTCCCTTATCAATCTGACAGTCACATCAGTATCATCTATGTATTCATTCCCCAATGCCTTCGGATCTTCATCTTGCACCCAAGACAAGGGAGTCCTGCACCTTCTTCCGTAAAGGGCTTCATGGGGCGCCATGCCGATGCTCGCCTGATGGCTATTATTATAGGAGAATTCCACTAGGGGCAAGAGTCTTTCCCACGGCTCTCCTCTGTCCAACACACATAATCTTAATAAATCCTCCAGTGTTCTGATGGTCCGTTCTGACTGCCCGTCCGTCTGAGGATGAAATGTGGTACTAAAGGTTAGGCGTGAGCCAAATACGCCTGTACCGCCTTCCACTCATTGGATGTAAACCGACCATCCCGATCCGAAACAATTGTTTTGGGCACGCCATGATACCGTACAAATTGCTCCACAAAAAGGCGCACCAAAACATCCACGTGTGCTTCCTTCTTCATTGGAATGAACCGTGCCACCTTTGTCAGTCGATCAACAATGACCCACACCGAATCATTCCCGGAGCGTGAGCGAGGTAGCCCATGGACAAAGTCCATGGAGATATCCTCAAACTTCCATTCGGGAATTGGCAAAGACTGCAACAAACCACCGGGACTCCTGCATTCAGCCTTCACCCTTTGGCAAGCTTCGCAATGTGTAACATAGTACCGGACATCCTTCTTCATTCCCAGCCAACACATGGTCTTTCGCAATCCGGCGTACATCTTAGCAATACCCGGGTGCATTGAATATTGAGAGGAATGTGCCTCTCTCAAGATATCCTCCCGAATTTTGCCGCCCTTGGGAATATAGAGTCGGCCACGAAAATAAACAAGGCCGTCTTTGAGTGTGTACTCATCGGTGGTCCCATCTTCAATTGCCTTGATTGTCGGGGCCAAGGCCGCATCCATTCCTTGCTCCACCCGAATCCGGTCTCGGATATCACAAACTATGCTCATGTTGGCCAAATACTCCGCATACTCGGCCGAAGGAGCCTTGAATACTAGAGTAATTTCCATCTCCTCGATCATCCGAGCCAACTCCATACTCATCAACCGAGACTCTGGGCTAGAGTCTGGCGCTTTTCTACTCAAGGCATCGGCTACCGAGTTCGCTTTCCCGGGGTGGTAGTTCATGGTGAACTCATAGTCGCATAGAAATTCCAACCACCGCCGTTGTCTCAGGTTCAACTCCTTCTGAGTGTGGACATACTTCAAGTTCTTGTGATCGGAAAAGATCTCGCAGTGTACTCCATATAGGTAATGCCTCCAGACCTTCAAAGCGAAGACCACTGCTCCCAACTCCAAATCATGAACCGGGTAATTGATTTCATGTTTCTTTAACTGCCTTGAAGCATATGCGATCACGTGCCCATGCTGCATCAGTACCGCTCCCATCCCTTGATATGAAGCGTCCGTGTAAACTTGGAATCCTTCCTTCCCTGACGGAAGTGCAAGGATGGGGGCGGAGGTAAGCCTATCCTTCAGCTCTTGAAATGCCGCTTCACATTGAGGTGTCCACTCAAATGGCACACCCTTCTTCGTCAAGGAGGTAAGGGGAAGAGCGATCTTGGAGAATCCTTTCACGAACTTGCGGTAGTACCCAGCAAGTCCAAGAAAGCTTCGTACATCGGCCGCCGACTTCAAGGGCGACCACTCCTTCACGGCTCGCACCTTTGCTGGATCCAACGCTAATCCTGCTCCACTGATCACATGCCCCAAGAAGGCTACCTCCTTAAGCCAGAATTCACACTTGCTAAACTTGGCATACAAGGCATGCTCCTTCAATTTCTTCAAAATCAAGGTCAGGTGCTGGACATGCTCCTCCCCCGTCTTTGAGTAGACCAGATGTCGTCGATGAAAACAATGACGAAGATGTCCAAATATGGTTCAAACACCTTGTTCATCAAACTCATGAAGGCCGAAGGGGCATTTGTGAGCCCAAACGGCATTACTGTGAACTCATACAAACCATATCTCGAACTGAAGGCCGTTTTCTGGATGTCCCCTTCTTGTATCCTCAACTGATAGTATCCGGAGCGCAAATCCAATTTAGAAAACTAATGTGCTCCCACTAGTTGATCGAACAACTCATCGATCCGAGGTAGTGGGTAAGTGTTCCGTACCGTCAACCGATTGAGTTCTCGATAATCTATGCACAATCGCAAGGTTCCATCCTTCTTCTTTACGAACAGCACAGGGGCTCCCATGGTGATGAACTGGGGCGAACGAATCCTGAATCCACCAGTTCCTGCAATTGAACTCTAAACTCCGCGAGTTCTTTCGGAGCCATTCTGTACGGAGCCTTGGATACAGGCTTGGCACCTGGTACTAGATTGATCTGGAAGTCAACCTCTCTATGCGGAGGTAATCCTGGTAGCTTCTCAGGAAATACCTCGGGAAAATCCCGCACAACCCGTACATCCTTTAATTCCAACGCTTCCTCCTTCAACTCGAACCAGATCATGAAGACCTCATCCCCCTTCATATGAGCTTTTACAACCTGGACGGAAGATAACATCATGCGAGGCGCGAAGCCAATACCTTGGAAGATGACGTCAGAGTCTCCATGTCTCAAATAGATCCGCTTCTCCGCGCAGTCGATCCTCGCGAAGTGCCAATCCAGCCATGCCATGCCCAAGATGATGTCAAACTCCGGCATTCTCAGAACCGTGGCCGGCGTATCAAAGGCCTTCCCATCAATAAATAACTCCAACTCGCACTTGGCGGTCGCGATCATCTCCGAGCCGTCCGGAAGGCGTACTCGTCGGGCTATGCCGGTAAAGTACTGTGCACCCCCCATGTCTTTTATGAAATCCTCGGACACAAATGAGTGTGAGGCACCAGTATCGAACAGCGCATAGGCTGTCTTCCCGCCAATAATCACGTTGCCTAAGTACCAACAACCAAAACTTATTGCTAGTGGCTAGTAAGTTCTAATCAATTCAAGTTAGACCATGCAAATATGTAAATTAATTAAATCATACCTGCAATCACATCTTGTGGGTTCCGTTCCTGCGCCATGTCAAGCGTGTACACCTGATCCCAGGCCAGTCCGGGGTTTCCTCTTGGCGGTCCTCGTCCTCGACCACGCATATATCCCCGCCCTCGTGGAGCTGCTGGAGGGAGAGCAGGAGGGAGAGCAGGAGGGAGAGCAGGAGGGGCGTTCCCATATAGCTGCGGGCAAAAACGCCGGATGTGGCCCGGCTGGTTGCATTCGAAGCATACCAGGCCACGACGCCCTTCAGGTTGTTGAAATCGCTGAGGCTGTGGGGGTGGAGGCAACGCAGGCGGCTGCGGAACTGGATGCTCCACCCTATAGTTTTGGTGGACACGCCCTCCACCTTTTTGATAACCTCTTCCTACTCTGAAGTCCCGTCTCCTTCTATTACTTGGGCCGGCTTCCATCACGTCCTCTGCAGGCCTCTTACTACATCCCATGTGGTCCGCTTCCAATCTTTTTGCCATATCAATGATCTCCGCCAAGCTACCATCCGCTATAAACAAAAGGGACTGCCTTAGGGGATCTCGCAGCCCTTTATAGAAGCGCTTGGCATAACCTCTGTCATCCAACTCATAAGAGTCCGCAAACCTTGCGAGATGCTGGAATTCCCGCTGGTATTCTGTAACCGACTTTGATCCCTGCTTTAGTAGAAGGAACCTCTGCTCAAGCTCATCTCGGGCCGATGTAGGGATGAAGTGCTCCAAGAAAACACCCGAGAATTCACTCCAACTTATCTCTGTGTAGATCCGGCCTTGGAAGGTAGAGCCCATGAGGGACTTCCACCACCTCTTCGCATGTAAGTCCAAGACGGACACTGCCAATGTCACTGCCATGTTGGCCGGGCAACGGATACCAGCCAGCAACTCTTGTATCGTGTCTAGCCATTCCTCTGTACGTACGGCTGACTCCGTCCCAAGGTAGACGGGAGGGGAGAGAGCTCGGAAGGTGCTCAGCCAGTTGGAGCTTGGGGCCTGTTGTTGCACCGGAGCCTGTTGTGCCTTAAAAGCATCAAGAATGGTGGTGAGCGTCTGCCCCAACTCAGATTGTTCGAACTGAGTGGGTATGGGAGGGATAGGAGTACCCCCCATCGGCTCAACATGCAGTGGAACCTACACATACACGACAAATTTGTGGTCAGGTTTGCTAAACTTAATGTCAAAGTTGGACAAACTTAATGTGAATTACATATGGGCACACCACTGCTTCCGCTAAGTCAGTTTGTCCCCAAACTGACTAACCAAACGGGGATGGCACCATTGTTGAATGACTTCTTAGTTGAGGATCGTGGCAAACCGATACCATTTGTAAGACTCCCCCTCCTCGAATCCCAAAACACGGCACGAAGAGGGAGTCTTATGCCCGGAACAGCCGCCTTGCGGTAGCATTAGCACACGGGCTAACCTGTACCACAAGACGCCTATTCCGCCGGCTACAACCATATCAATATATCATGCCAACCCAACCAAATAAATAAGCAAGAGAAGTCAAAATCCACACTAAGTTATAATGTCCAAATACATCAATAAAGAGAAGCTAAAACATGCTTCTACCATATATCAGAGTACAGCTAAACATTGCCCAAACGGGCTACATCAGAGTAATCAAAACTAACATCAGTAACTGACGGTATCGACGGCACCGTCACCTCAGGCCCTGTCGTCCTGGCCTGGCTGTCCTGCTGCGTAGTCTGCGGCTGCTCCACCTGCGGCGTGACCTCCTAAAAAGGAAGACGTAGCAACCGTTAGTCGAAACGACTAAGTGGTTTCACATCCGCTCCCCCGGCGACTCCTCGGCACCGGGCGGAGAAAAGGAACAAGAGTATAGTATATAACAAGTATGCAAGTAAGGAAGTACAAGCAGGTGACAGTAGTGTAAGAGTAACAGTATCATAATCAGCATTTATATAAGAGCTACACTAAACTAGCAAGTATAAGTAACAGCAGGAAAGTAACTTAACTTATAAGAATGCCCATACAAACTTATAAGTTAAGGATCGGGTTACATAAAAGTAACTCATCGTATAAGAGTGCCCATACAAACTTATACGATGAGGATCTTGTTGTGCAATGATATGAAATGCTATGAATGCTATGCAATGACTCACCCATGCACACCCATGCAATTGTTATGTCGACACAGACTATAGTTCCCACTTTTCGAGCAGGTAGCTAACCTCTCAGGCATCAGCCGCCGTGGCCAGGCGGTGACAGTAGAACAGGCACTTCTACTAATAGGCGGGTATTACACTACTTCACCTAGGCCTCCGTACGCCTCAACGCTAAGAACACAACAGCGGAGCCCCTGCGTACTATGGCCCAACGGGGTCTTGGGTAGATGTGCACCAAGAACACAGCCCGAACTGGCCTTGCGTGACCCGGAAGGGGCCTCGGAAGAAAGCACGAGGACACAGCCCAACCGTTCACATGGCCGGAGGGGCCTCGGGACGTGAACACCGAGGACACAGCCCAAACCGACCAAGTCTAACTGCCAACTCCCGTCGGTGTGACGACTGGCGAGCCCGTAGACCTGCCACACTATCCTTAACCCAGGATTACGACACCGCGTGTCGACTCACACCACATGCAAATACCACATCAACATATCATGGAAGGGGCCTCGGAAGTAAACACGAGGACACAGCCCAACCATCCATCCACACCTTATCTCAACACAACCAAAACAAGTGACGGTCAACACCGCACTTACATCCCTTCACAATACTACCCGTAGGGAGACGACTCTCTAAGTATTAGACTACAAGATTCATTTCATTAATCAAACATGTCCATAATCATAATCTATTCATCTATATGACTTTCCAAATGATGACAATGTAATATAAACATGATGCGCATATAAAGATCTATCTCATTTTCATTTGATAATGTCATAATTTAAACATGAAGTGCACAATACCAATCTTTCAATTCCTACCAATTCGATTCGTTTAAATAAGATTATTTCACAATTTGATAATATGAAATCTGATTAATAAGCAACTTCCATCATGCAACAATTGATTAATCATAAGGGTTCATCCAAGGCAAGTATCATGCATTATTAATTCCACCGAATCAAACTTCATCTTTCATTAAGCCCAGAATTTAGGCGCAGGTTGAATCTGGACAGCAACTTCGACCGGAGATTCCTGAGGCTACAGGAATCCGGTGAAGTCGTGTAACCCCTCGATGGAAAGGTATTTCCATGATCTACAACTTTCATATTCAGGTCACAACCCAGATCTGAAAATAACTTACTCAAAATCGGCTTCAAAGTTCACTGCGCACAAAAAACAATTTCTGTGTACAGGAATTGCCGGACAGCAAACTCGATTAGGTTTTCCCGGGGCCACAGACATCACCTGAAGTCGTGCAACCACTAGTTGGAAAGGTATTTCCAAGGGCTTCAACTTTCGTGTTTAGCCGAAAGCCCAGATCTGGCATTATCCATCGGGAAAATGGCCTAGAAGATTGCAGCGCGCAGAATACAGATTCTGCGCGCATCTTAAAGGAAAATGAACGGCATCGGTTCGTCTTCCTCCTCAAGGCGATCGTTCCTAAATTTTCCAGAAATATTCTCCTCCCTTATTCAACCTCAAAGGCCATAAACTCCTCACGAAACCATCCACCCATCATCATATTGAAGAAAAGGGGAAGGGTTGAGGAGATCTAAAGTCTAAAACACAAGTTCTAACATGGCCTAACCTAGAAATCTTCTCCTCTCCATCAAGACTCTCTTGAGTCGATGCCTCTCCTAAATATCTAAGATCTAGCACCAAGGGAGAGGGTAGGAAACTCACGTTGGCTCCAGCGGTACCACCATTTCCGGCCATGGATCGCGTAGTTCTCCTTGGCGGCATCTTCTCTTTCACGGCGATGGCGGATCTCCTTCGGTAGAACTTGCTCCTGCAGTTTTCCTCTCACCAGGAGCTCTCACAGGAAATAGGGGAAGGAAATGAGAGTGAAAAACGGCTAGGGTTTTCTCTGCCCCATATATACAAAATATGACACGGGTAGGGACACGGCCGTGTCCGTACCCGTGTCCCGCTTCCGCGAAACGGCCGTGGCGGTTTCCATGTCGATTCAATGTTTGACACAGGTAGGGACACGCCCGTGTCCCGACCCGTGTTCACATGACACGGCCGTGTGCCTGGCCGTGTCCTTGGCCGTGTACTCCTCGGGTTGCATCTCGACACTTCTCGTCGAGCTCAACTCGACGCACACGGGTAGGGACACGCCCGTGTCGCTACCCGTGTCCCCCGCTCGACTATCTCGACGCATCTCGACGATCTCGACACGCTTCGTCGAGACCATCTCGACGCACACGGGTAGGGACACGGCCGTGTCACTACCCGTGTCGACGGTCTCGACACGGCTCGTCGAGCTCAACTCGACGCACACGGGTAGGGACACGGCCGTGTCACTACCCGTGTCACCTGGTGTCGACACAGTTCGACGGTCTCGACACGGCTCGTCGAGCTCAACTCGACGCACACGGGTAGGGACACGCCCGTGTCACTACCCGTGTCACTTGGTGTCGACACAGTTCGACGATCTCGACACGCCTCGTCGAGCTCAACTCGACGCACACGGGTAGGGACACGCCCGTGTCACTACCCGTGTCACGCCCGTGTCTTTTTACACTGATTTCTCCACTTCTCCACAAGTGCAGTCCAATTCCCTGCACCTCTCAGGACTTGAGTCAACCCTCCTTGGAATTCCACCATCCGGTGCTTTTTATTGTAATATTTCGCCTGTCGACTTTGAGCCTCCAACATGCGGTCCCTTATCAATCTGACAGTCACATCAGTATCATCTATGTATTCATTCCCCAATACCTTCGGATCTTCATCTTGCACCCAAGACAAGGGAGTCCTGCACCTTCTTCCGTAAAGGGCTTCATGGGGCGCCATGCCGATGCTCGCCTGATGGCTATTATTATAGGAGAATTCCACTAGGGGCAAGAGTCTTTCCCACGGCTCTCCTCTGTCCAACACACATAATCTTAATAAATCCTCCAGTGTTCTGATGGTCCGTTCTGACTGCCCGTCCGTCTGAGGATGAAATGCGGTACTAAAGGTTAGGCGTGAGCCCAAATACGCCTGTACCGCCTTCCACTCATTGGATGTAAACCGACCATCCCGATCCGAAATAATTGTTTTGGGCACGCCATGATACCGTACAAATTGCTCCACAAAAAGGCGCACCAAAACATCCACGTGTGCTTCCTTCTTCATTGGAATGAACCGGGCCACCTTTGTCAGTCGATCAACAATGACCCACACCGAATCATTCCCGGAGCGTGAGCGAGGTAGCCCATGGACAAAGTCCATGGAGATATCCTCAAACTTCCATTCGGGAATTGGCAAACACTGCAACAAACCACCGGGACTCCTGCATTCAGCCTTCACCCTTTGGCAAGCTTCGCAATGTGTAACATAGTACCGGACATCCTTCTTCATTCCCGGCCAACACATGGTCTTTCGCAATCCGGCGTACATCTTAGCAATACCCGGGTGCACTGAATATTGAGAGGAATGTGCCTCTCTCAAGATATCCTCCCGAATTTTACCGTCCTTGGGAATATAGAGTCGGCCACGAAAATAAACAAGGCCGTCTTTGAGTGTGTACTCATCGGTGGTCCCATCTTCAATTGCCTTGATTGCCGGAGCCAAGGCCGCATCCATTCCTTGCTCCACCCGAATCCAGTCTCGGATATCACAAACTATGCTCATGTTGGCCAAATACTCCGCATACTCGGCCGAAGGAGCCTTGAATACTAGAGTAATTTCCATCTCCTCGATCATCCGAGCCAACTCCATACTCATCAACCGAGACTCTGGGCTAGAGTCTGGCGCTTTTCTACTCAAGGCATCGGCTACCGAGTTCGCTTTCCCGGGGTGGTAGTTCATGGTGAACTCATAGTCGCATAGAAATTCCAACCACCGCCGTTGTCTCAGGTTCAACTCCTTCTGAGTGTGGACATACTTCAAGTTCTTGTGATCGGAAAAGATCTCGCAGTGTACTCCATATAGGTAATGCCTCCAGACCTTCAAAGCGAAGACCACTGCTCCCAACTCCAAATCATGAACCGGGTAATTGATTTCATGTTTCTTTAACTGCCTTGAAGCATATGCGATCACGTGCTCATGCTGCATCAGTACCGCTCCCATCCCTTGATATGAAGCGTCCGTGTAAACTTGGAATCCTTCCTTCCCTGACGGAAGTGCAAGGATGGGGGCGGAGGTAAGCCTATCCTTCAGCTCTTGAAATGCTGCTTCACATTGAGGTGTCCACTCAAATGGCACACCCTTCTTCGTCAAGGAGGTAAGGGGAAGAGCGATCTTGGAGAATCCTTTCACGAACTTGCGGTAGTACCCAGCAAGTCCAAGAAAGCTTCGTACATCGGCCGCCGACTTCAAGGGCGACCACTCCTTCACGGCTCACACCTTTGCTGGATCCACCGCTAATCCTGCTCCACTGATCACATGCCCCAAGAAGGCTACCTCCTTAAGCCAGAATTCACACTTGCTAAACTTGGCATACAAGGCATGCTCCTTCAATTTCTTCAAAACCAAGGTCAGGTGCTGGACATGCTCCTCCTCCGTCTTTGAGTAGACCAAGATGTCGTCGATGAAAACAATGACGAAGATGTCCAAATATGGTTCAAACACCTTGTTCATCAAACTCATGAAGGCCGAAGGGGCATTTGTGAGCCCAAACGGCATTACTGTGAACTCATACAAACCATATCTCGAACTGAAGGCCGTTTTCTGAATTTCCCCTTCTTGTATCCTCAACTGATAGTATCCGGAGCGCAAATCCAATTTAGAAAACCAATGTGCTCCCACTAGTTGATCGAACAACTCATCGATCCGAGGTAGTGGGTAAGTGTTCCGTACCGTCAACCGATTGAGTTCTCGATAATCTATGCACAATCGCAAGGTTCCATCCTTCTTCTTTACGAACAGCACAGGGGCTCCCCATGGTGATGAACTGGGGCGAACGAACCCTGAATCCACCAGTTCCTGCAATTGAACTCTAAACTCCGCGAGTTCTTTCGGAGCCATTCTGTACGGAGCCTTGGATACAGGCTTGGCACCTGGTACTAGATTGATCTGGAAGTCAACCTCTCTATGCGGAGGTAATCCTTGTAGCTTCTCAGGAAATACCTCGGGAAAATCCCGCACAACCCGTACATCCT
Organism: Platanthera guangdongensis; assembly: GCA_039583875.1. Taxonomy (NCBI): domain Eukaryota; kingdom Viridiplantae; phylum Streptophyta; class Magnoliopsida; order Asparagales; family Orchidaceae; genus Platanthera; species Platanthera guangdongensis. The sequence goes on from CM077167.1 coordinate 150,257,615, forward strand.
TTAATTCCAACGCTTCCTCCTTCAACTCGAACCAGATCATGAAGACCTCATCCCCCTTCATATGAGCTTTTACAACCTGGACGGAAGATAACATCATGCGAGGCGCGAAGCCAATACCTTGGAAGATGACGTCAGAGTCTCCATGTCTCAAATAGATCCGCTTCTCCGCGCAGTCGATCCTCGCGAAGTGCCAATCCAGCCATGCCATGCCCAAGATGATGTCAAACTCCGGCATTCTCAGAACCGTGGCCGGCGTATCAAAGGCCTTCCCATCAATAAATAACTCCAACTCGCACTTGGCGGTCGCGATCATCTCCGAGCCGTCCGGAAGGCGTACTCGTCAGGCTATGCCGGTAAAGTACTGTACACCCCCCATGTCTTTTATGAAATCCTCGGACACAAATGAGTGTGAGGCACCGGTATCGAACAGCGCATAGGCTGTCTTCCCGCCAATAATCACGTTGCCTAAGTACCAATAACCAAAACTTATTGCTAGTGGGTAGTAAGTTCTAATCAATTCAAGTTAGACCATACAAATATGTAAATTAATTAAATCATACCTGCAATCACATCTTGTGGGTTCCGTTCCTGCGCCATGTCAAGCGCGTACACCTGATCCCGGGCCGGTCCGGGGTTTCCTCTTGGCGGTACTCGTCCTCGACCACGCATATATCCCCGCCCTCGTGGAGCTGCTGGAGGGAGAGCAGGAGGGAGAGCAGGAGGGAGAGCAGGAGGGGCGTTCCCATATAGCTGCGGGCAAAAATGCCGGATGTGGCCCGGCTGGTTGCATTCGAAGCATACCAGGCCACGACGCCCTTCAGGTTGTTGAAATCGCTGAGGCTGTGGGGGTGGAGGCAACGCAGGCGGCTGCGGAACTGGATGCTCCACCCTATAGTTTCGGTGGACACGCCCTCCACCTCTTTGATAACCTCTTCCTCCTCTGAAGTCCCGTCTCCTTCTATTACTTGGGCCGGCTTCCATCACGTCCTCTGCAGGCCTCTTACTACATCTCATGTGGTCCGCTTATGGAGCCGGGGGCGGTGCCAGCGGGTTCCCTGGTAGGCTCGGATCGTGCCAGCGGCTGTTCCTGAAGCCGGCACCGCATGGGTTACAAGAAGATGCTACCGCAAGGCGGCTGTTCCGGGCATAAGACTCCCTCTTCATGTCGACACGGGTAGTGACACGGCCGTGTCCCTACCCGTGTGCGTCGAGATGGTCTCGACGAAGCGTGTCGAGATCGTCGAGATGCGTCGAGATAGTCGAGCGGGGGACACGGGTAGCGACAAGGGCGTGTCCCTACCCGTGTGCGTCGAGTTGAGCTCGACGAGAAGTGTCGAGATGCAACCCGAGGAGTACACGGCCAAGGACACGGCCAGGCACACGGCCGTGTCATGTGAACACGGGTCGGGACACGGGCGTATCCCTACCCGTGTCAAACATTGAATCGACATGGAAACCGCCACGGCCGTTTCGCGGAAGCGGGACACGGGTACGGACACGGCCGTGTCCCTACCCGTGTCATATTTTGTATATATGGGGCAGAGAAAACCCTAGCCGTTTTTCACTTTCATTTCCTTCCCCTATTTCCTGTGAGAGCTCCTGGTGAGAGGAAAACTGCAGGAGCAAGTTCTACCGAAGGAGATCCGCCATCGTCGTGAAAGAGAAGATGCCGCCAAGGAGAACTACGCGATCCATGGCCGGAAATGGTGGTACCGCTGGAGCCAACGTGAGTTTCCTACCCTCTCCCTTGGTGCTAGATCTTAGATATTTAGGAGAGGCATCGACTCAAGAGAGTCTTGATGGAGAGGAGAAGATTTCTAGGTTAGGCCATGTTAGAACTTGTGTTCTATACTTTAGATCTCCTCAACCCTTCCCCTTTTCTTCAATATGACGATGGGTGGATGGTTTCGTGAGGAGTTTATGGCCTTTGAGGTTGAATAAGGGAGGAGAATATTTCTGGAAAATTTAGGAACGATCGCCTTGAGGAGGAAGACGAATCGATGCCGTTCATTTTCCTTTAAGATGCGCGCAGAATCTGTATTCTGCGCGTTGCAATCGTCTAGGCCATTTTCCCGATGTATAAGGCCAGATCTGGGCTTTCGGCTAAACACGAAAGTTGAAGCCCTTGGAAATACCTTTCCAACGAGTGGTTGCACGACTTCAGGTGATGTCTGTGGCCCCGGGAAAACCTAATCGAGTTTGCTGTCCGGCAATTCCTGTACACAGAAATTGTGTTTTGTGCGCAGTGAACTTTGAAGCCGATTTCGAGTAAGTTATTTTCAGACCTGAGTTGTGACCTGAATATGAAAGTTGTAGATCATGGAAATACCTTTCCATTGAGGGGTTACACGACTTCACCGGAGTCTTGTAGCCTCGGGAACCTCCGGTCGAAGTTGCTGTCCAGATTCAACCTGCGCCTAAATTCTGGGCTTAATGAAAGATGAAGTTTGATTCGGTGGAATTAATAATGCATGATACTTGCCTTGGATGAACCCTTATGATTAATCAATTGTTGCATGATGGAAGTTGCTTATTAATCAGATTTCATATTATCAAATTGTGAAATAATCTTATTTAAACGAATCGAATTGGTAGAAATTGAAAGATTGGTATTGTGCACTTCATGTTTAAATTATGACATTATCAAATGAAAATGAGATAGATCTTTATATGCGCATCATGTTTATATTACATTGTCATCATTTGGAAAGTCATATAGATGAATAGATTATGATTAATGGACATGTTTGATTAATGAAATGAATCTTGTAGTCCAATACTTAGAGAGTCGTCTCCCTACGGTAGTATTGTGAAGGGATGTAAGTGCGGTGTTGACCGTCACTTGTTTTTGGTTGTGTTGAGATAAGGTGTGGATGGATGGTTGGACTGTGTCCTCGTGTTTACTTCCGAGGCCCCTTCCATGATATGTTGATGTGGTATTTGCATGTGGTGTGAGTCGACACGCGGTGTCGTAATCCTGGGTTAAGGATAGTGTGGCAGGTCTACGGGCTCGCCAGTCGTCACACCGACGGGAGTTGGCAGTTAGACTTGGTCGGTTTGGGCTGTGTCCTAGGTGTTCACGTCCCGAGGCCCCTCCGACCATGTGAACGGTTGGGCTGTGTCCTCGTGCTTTCTTCCGAGCCCCTTCCGGGTCACGCAAGGCCAGTTCGGGATGTGTTCTTGGTGCACATCTACCCAAGACCCCGCTGGGCCATAGTACGCAGGGGCTCCGCTGTTGTGTTCTTAGCGTTGAGGCGTACGGAGGCCTAGGTGAAGTAGTGTGATACCCGCCTAGTAGTAGAAGTGCCCGTTCTACTGTCACCGCCTGGCCACGGCGGCTGATGCCTGAGAGGTTAGCTACCTGCTCGAAAAGTGGGAACTATAGTCTGTGTCGACATAGCAATTGCATGGGTGTGCATGGGTGAGTCATTGCATAGCATTCATAGCATTTCATATCATTGCACAACAAGATCCTCATCGTATAAGTTTGTATGGGCACTCTTATACGATGAGTTACTTTTATGTAACCCGATCCTTAACTTATAAGTTTGTATGGGCATTCTTATAAGTTAAGTTACTTTCCTGTTGTTACTTATACTTGCTAGTTTAGTGTAGCTCTTATATAAATGCTGATTATGATACTGTTACTCTTACACTACTGTCACCTGCTTGTACTTCCTTTACTTGCATACTCGTTATATACTATACTCTTGTTCCTTTTCTCCGCCCGGTGCCGAGGAGTCGCCGGGGGAGCAGATGTGAAACCACTTAGTTGTTTCGACTAACGGTTGCTACGTCTTCCTTTTTAGGAGGTCACGCCGCAGGTGGAGCAGCCGCAGACTACGCAGCAGGACAGCCAGGCCAGGACGACAGGGCCTGAGGTGACGGTGCCGTCGATACCGTCAGTTACTGATGTTAGTTTTGATTACTCTGATGTAGCCCGTTTGGGCAATGTTTAGCTGTACTCTGATATATGGTAGAAGCATGTTTTACTTTTTGTAACGGTCCAGGCCCATCCCATGGGAACCCACTGGCACCGCCGGCCTACCAGGGTCCAGACCCGGGCCCACCACTGGTAGTCAGCCTTTCACATTCAATCCTGCAGGCCATGCACCCCAACCCCTCTCCGACCTGTTTATCAGCACGGTAGGTTGTTGCCACTGGGTCTCGAACCCAGGACCTTGATAAGAGAGCTTTCCACCACTCCCTCATCACCAACTGAGCTGCAGCTCAGTTGGTGATGAGGGAGTGGTGGAAAGCTCTCTTATCAAGGTCCTGGGTTCGAGACCCAGTGGCAACAACCTACCGTGCTGATAAACAGGTCGGAGAGGGTTGGGGTGCATGGCCTGCAGGCTTGAATGTGAAAGGCTGACTACCAGTGGTGGGCCCGGGTCTGGACCCTCGTAGGCCGGCGGTGCCAGTGGGTTCCCATGGGATGGGCCTGGACCGTTACAAAAATACAAATGGTATCAGTTTGCCACGATCCTCAACTAAGAAGTCATTCAAACAATGGTGCCACCCCCGTTTGGTTAGTCAGTTTGGGGACAAACTGACTTAGCGGAAGCAGTGGTGTGCCCATATGTAATTCACATTAAGTTTGTCCAACTTTGACCTTAAGTTTAGCCAACCTGACCACAAATTTGTCGTGTATGTGTAGGTTCCACTGCATGTTGAGCCGATGGGGGGTACTCCTATCCCTCCCATACCCACTCAGTTTGAACAGTCTGAGTTGGGGCAGACGCTCACCGCCATTCTTGATGCTTTTAAGGCACAGCAGGCTCCGGTGCAACAACAGGCCCCGAGCTCCAACTGCCTGAGCACCTTCCGAGCTCTCTCCCCTCCCGTCTACCTTCGGACGGGCAGTCAGAACGGACCATCAGAACACTGGAGGATTTATTAAGATTATGTGTGTTGGACAGAGGAGAGCCGTGGGAAAGACTCTTGCCCCTAGTGGAATTCTCCTATAATAATAGCCATCAGGCGAGCATCGGCATGGCGCCCCATGAAGCCCTTTACGGAAGAAGGTGCAGGACTCCCTTGTCTTGGGTGCAAGATGAAGATCCGAAGGAATCGGGGAATGAATACATAGATGATACTGATGTGACTGTCAGATTGATAAGAGACCGCATGTTGGAGGCTCAAAGTCGACAGGCGAAATATTATAATAAAAAGCACCGGATGGTGGAATTCCAAGTGGGCGAAAAAGTGTTCCTTAAGATTCGACCGATGCATGGAGTTTCGCGGGTGTGTGGAGTGAAAAAGCTCAGCCCGAGGTATGTTGGGCCTTATATTATACTAGAAAGGATCGGCCCGTTGGCCTATCGGTTGGAGTTACCACCGGAACTAGAAAATCTTCACGACGTGTTCCATGTATCGTCGCTTCGAAAAGCACTATTGCGGCCCGACCAATTTATTCCCACTATTGATGGTGCGGTGGCGTCGGATAGGTCTGTGCGACTAGAGCCGGTACGAATTGTTGACAGCGAGATAAGAACATTACGCCGCAAAAGTGTCCCCTTAGTGAAGGTGCTATGGATGAATCATGGGAAGGAGGAGTACACCTGGGAGCCTATGGATTTGATGCATCAATGCTACCCGGAGTTGTTTGCCCAAGGTAATCTTATTTAAAAACATATGATAAATTTCCTGTTAAGCTTTTCTCCACACAGCCTAAGCCTGATTTCGGGGACGAAATCTTTTATTTTGTTTATAGGATTTGTAACGTCCCGAATCGCTCTAGGCCCCTAGTGTGTGTGTTTTTGGAGTCAGGAGGGTTGACTCAAGTCCTGAGAGGTGTAGGGAATTGGACTGCACTTGTGGAGAAGTGGAGAAATCAGTGTAAAAAGACACGGGCGTGACACGGGTAGTGACACGGGCGTGTCCCTACCCGTGTGCGTCGAGTTGAGCTTGACGAGGCGTGTCGAGATCGTCGAACTGTGTCGACACCAAGTGACACGGGTAGTGACACGGGCGTGTCCCTACCCGTGTGCGTCGAGTTGAGCTCGACGAGCCGTGTCACTACCCGTGTCGTGACACGGGTAGTGACACAGCCGTGTCCCTACCCGTGTGCGTCGAGTTGAGCTCGACGAGCCGTGTCGAGACCGTCGACACGGGTAGTGACACGGTCGTGTCCCTACCCGTGTGCGTCGAGATGGTCTCGACGAAGCGTGTCGAGATCGTCGAGATGCGTCGAGATAGTCGAGCGGGGGACACGGGTAGCGACACGGGCGTGTCCCTACCCGTGTGCGTCGAGTTGAGCTCGACGAGAAGTGTCGAGATGCAACCCGAGGAGTACACGGCCAAGGACACGGCCAGGCACACGGCCGTGTCATGTGAACACGGGTCGGGACACGGGCGTGTCCCTACCCGTGTCAAACATTGAATCGACATGGAAACCGCCACGGCCGTTTCGCGGAAGCGGGACACGGGTACGGACACGGCCGTGTCCCTACCCGTGTCATATTTTGTATATATGGGGCAGAGAAAACCCTAGCCGTTTTTCACTCTCATTTTCTTCCCCTATTTCCTGTGAGAGCTCCTGGTGAGAGGAAAACTGCAGGAGCAAGTTCTACCGAAGGAGATCCGCCATCGCCGTGAAAGAGAAGATGCCGCCAAGGAGAACTACGCGATCCATGGCCGGAAATGGTGGTACCGCTCGAGCCAACGTGAGTTTCCTACCCTCTCCCTTGGTGCTAGATCTTAGATATTTAGGAGAGGCATCGACTCAAGCGAGTCTTGATGGAGAGGAGAAGATTTCTAGGTTAGGCCATGTTAGAACTTGTGTTCTAGACTTTAGATCTCCTCAACCCTTCCCCTTTTCTTCAATATGACGATGGGTGGATGGTTTCGTGAGGAGTTTATGGCCTTTGAGGTTGAATAAGGGAGGAGAATATTTCTGGAAAATTTAGGAACGATCGCCTTGAGGAGGAAGACGAACCGATGCCGTTCATTTTTCTTTAAGATGCGCGCAGAATCTGTATTCTGCGCGCTGCAATCTTCTAGGCCATTTTCCCGATGGATAAGGCCAGATATGGGCTTTCGGCTAAACACGAAAGTTGAAGCCCTTAGAAATACCTTTCCAACGAGTGATTGCACGACTTCAGGTGATGTCTGTGGCCCCGGGAAAACCTAATCGAGTTTGCTGTCCGGCAATTCCTGTACACAGAAATTGTGTTTTGTGCGCAGTGAACTTTGAAGCCGATTTTGAGTAAGTTATTGTCAGATCTGGGTTGTGACCTGAATATGAAAGTTGTAGATCATGGAAATACCTTTCCATCGAGGGATTACACGACTTCACCGGATTCCTGTAGCCTAGGGAATCTCCGGTCGAAGTTGCTGTCCAGATTCAACATGCGCCTAAATTCTGGGCTTAATGAAAGATGAAGTTTGATTCGGTGGAATTAATAATGCATGATACTTGCCTTGGATGAACCCTTATGATTAATCAATTGTTGCATAATGGAAGTTGCTTATTAATCAGATTTCATATTATCAAATTGTGAAATAATCTTATTTAAACGAATCGAATTGGTAGGAATTGAAAGATTGGTATTGTGCACTTCATGTTTAAATTATGACATTATCAAATGAAAATGAGATAGATCTTTATATGCGCATCATGTTTATATTACATTGTCATCATTTGGAAAGTCATATAGATGAATAGATTATGATTATGGACATGTTTGATTAATGAAATGAATCTTGTAGTCCAATACTTAGAGAGTCGTCTCCCTACGGGTAGTATTGTGAAGGGATGTAAGTGCGGTGTTGACCGTCACTTGTTTTGGTTGTGTTGAGATAAGGTGTGGATGGATGGTTGGGCTGTGTCCTCGTGTTTACTTCCGAGGCCCCTTCCATGATATATTGATATGGTTGTAGCCGGCGGAATAGGCGTCTTGTGGTACAGGTTAGCCCGTGTGCTAAGGCTACCGCAAGGCGGCTCTTCCGGGCATAAGACTCCCTCTTCGTGCCGTGTTTTGGGATCCGGGGAGGGGGAGTCTTACAAATTCCCTGCACCTCTCAGGGGGAGCCTTCATAGGAATGTGCTTAATGTTTAGCCCGTTTGTCCGTGCATCGGCATGGCGCCCCATGAAGCCCTTTACGGAAGAAGGTGCAGGACTCCCTTATCCTGGGTGCAAGATGAAGATCCGAAGGCATTGGGGAATGAATACATAGATGATACTGATGTGACTGTCAGATTGATAAGGGACCGCATGTTGGAGGCTCAAAGAGAAGATGCCCGAAGGGGGAGTCTTACAAATGGTATCGGTTCAGGCGAACGAACCCTGGGCGGGCGAACGAACTCTGATACCATTTGTAAGACTCCCCCTCCCCGGATCCCAAAACACGGCACGAAGAGGGAGTCTTATGCCCGGAACAGCCGCCTTGCGGTAGCATTAGCACACGGGCTAACCTGTACCACAAGACGCCTATTCCGCCGGCTACAACCATATCAATATATCATGCCAACCCAACCAAATAAATAAGCAAGAGAAGTCAAAATCCACACTAAGTTATAATGTTCAAATACATCAATAAAGAGAAGCTAAAACATGCTTCTACCATATATCAGACTACAGCTAAACATTGCCCAAACGGGCTACATCAGAGTAATCAAAACTAACATCAGTAACTGACGGTATCGACGGCACCGTCACCTCAGGCCCTGTCGTCCTGGCCTGGCTGTCCTGTTGCGTAGTCTGCGGCTGCTCCACCTGCGGCGTGATGTTCTTGTCTCGCTGTCAACAATTCGTACCGGCTCTAGTCGCACAGACCTATCCGACGCCACCGCACCATCAGTAGTGGGAATAAATTGGTCGGGCCGCAATAGTGCTTTTCGAAGCGACGATACATGGAACACGTCGTGAAGATTTTCTAGTTCCGGTGGTAACTCCAACCGATAGGCCAACGGGCCGATCCTTTCTAGTATAATATAAGGCCCAACATACCTCGGGCTGAGCTTTTTCACTCCACGCACCCGCGAAACTCCATGCATCGGCCGAATCTTAAGGAACACTTTTTCGCCCACTTGGAATTCCACCATCCGGTGCTTTTTATTGTAATATTTCGCCTGTCGACTTTGAGCCTCCAACATGCGGTCTCTTATCAATCTGACAGTCACATCAGTATCATCTATGTATTCATTCCCCAATGCCTTCGGATCTTCATCTTGCACCCAAGACAAGGGAGTCCTGCACCTTCTTTCGTAAAGGGCTTCATGGGGCGCCATGCCGATGCTCGCCTGATGGCTATTATTATAGGAGAATTCCACTAGGGGCAAGAGTCTTTCCCACGGCTCTCCTCTGTCCAACACACATAATCTTAATAAATCCTCCAGTGTTCTGATGGTCCGTTCTGACTGCCCGTCCGTCTGAGGATGAAATGCGGTACTAAAGGTTAGGCGTGAGCCCAAATACGCCTGTACCGCCTTCCACTCATTGGATGTAAACCGACCATCCCGATCCGAAACAATTGTTTTGGGCACGCCATGATACCGTACAAATTGCTCCACAAAAAGGCGCACCAAAACATCCACGTGTGCTTCCTTCTTCATTGGAATGAACCGGGCCACCTTTGTCAGTCGATCAACAATGACCCACACTGAATCATTCCCGGAGCGTGAGCGAGGTAGCCCATGGACAAAGTCCATGGAGATATCCTCAAACCTCCATTCGGGAATTGGCAAAGACTGCAACAAACCACCGGGACTCCTGCATTCAGCCTTCACCCTTTGGCAAGTTTCGCAATGTGTAACATAGTAGCGAACATCCTTCTTCATTTCCGGCCAACACATGGTCTTTCGCAATCCGGCGTACATCTTAGCAATACCCGGGTGCACTGAATATTGAGAGGAATGTTCCTCTCTCAAGATATCCTCCCGAATTTTGCCGCCCTTGGGAATATAGAGTCGGCCACGAAAATAAACAAGGCCGTCTTTGAGTGTGTACTCATCGGTGGTCCCATCTTCAATTGCCTTGATTGCCGGGGCCAAGGCCGCATCCATTCCTTGCTCCACCCGAATCCGGTCTCGGATATCACAAACTATGCTCATGTTGGCCAAATACTCCGCATACTCGGCCGAAGGAGCCTTGAATACTAGAGTAATTTCCATCTCCTCGATCATCCGAGCCAACTCCATACTCATCAACCGAGACTCTGGGCTAGAGTCTGGCGCTTTTCTACTCAAGGCATCGGCTACCGAGTTCGATGAGGCTTAGGCTGGTACACAAAGGGAGAGGAAAACCCTAGCCCCAGCGGGTGCACACGGCCGTGTGCTTGCCCCTGGCTCTGATACCATTTGTAAGACTCCCCCTCCCCGGATCCCAAAACACGGCACGAAGAGGGAGTCTTATGCCCGGAACAGCCGCCTTGCGGTAGCATTAGCACACGTGCTAACCTGTGCCACAAGACGCCTATTCCGCCGGCTACAACCATATCAATATGTCATGCCAACCCAACCAAATAAATAAGCAAGAGAAGTCAAAATCCACACTAAGTTATAATGTCCAAATACATCAATAAAGAGAAGCTAAAACATGCTTCTACCATATATCAGAGTACAGCTAAACATTGCCCAAACGGGCTACATCAGAGTAATCAAAACTAACATCAGTAACTGACGGTATCGACGGCACCGTCACCTCAGGCCCTGTCGTCCTGGCCTGGCTGTCCTGCTGCGTAGTCTGCGGCTGCTCCACCTGCGGCGTGACCTCCTAAAAAGGAAGACGTAACAACCGTTAGTCGAAACGACTAAGTGGTTTCACATCCGCTCCCCCGGCGACTCCTCGGCACCGGGCGGAGAAAAGGAACAAGAGTATAGTATATAACGAGTATGCAAGTAAAGGAAGTACAAGCAGGTGACAGTAGTGTAAGAGTAACAGTATCATAATCAGCATTTATATAAGAGCTACACTAAACTAGCAAGTATAAGTAACAGCAGGAAAGTAACTTAACTTATAAGAATGCCCATACAAACTTATAAGTTAAGGATCGGGTTACATAAAAGTAACTCATCGTATAAGAGTGCCCATACAAACTTATACGATGAGGATCTTGTTGTGCAATGATATGAAATGCTATGAATGCTATGCAATGACTCACCCATGCAATTGCTATGTCGACACAGACTATAGTTCCCACTTTTCGAGCAGGTAGCTAACCTCTCAGGCATCAGCCGCCGTGGCCAGGTGGTGACAGTAGAACGGGCACTTCTACTACTAGGCGGGTATCACACTACTTCACCTAGGCCTCCGTACGCCTCAACGCTAAGAACACAACAGCGGAGCCCCTGCGTACTATGGCCCAGCGGGGTCTTGGGTAGATGTGCACCAAGAACACAGCCCGAACTGGCCTTGCGTGACCCGTAAGGGGCCTCGGAAGAAAGCACGAGGACACAGCCCAACCGTTCACATGGCCGGAGGGGCCTCGGGACGTGAACACCGAGGACACAGCCCAAACCGACCAAGTCTAACTGCCAACTCCCGTCGGTGTGACGACTGGCGAGCCCGTAGACCTGCCACACTATCCTTAACCCAGGATTACGACACCGCGTGTCGACTCACACCACATGCAAATACCACATCAACATATCATTGAAGGGGCCTCGGAAGTAAACACGAGGACACAGCCCAACCATCCATCCACACCTTATCTCAACACAACCAAAACAAGTGACGGTCAACACCGCACTTACATCCCTTCACAATACTACCCGTAGGGAGACGACTCTCTAAGTATTGGACTACAAGATTCATTTCATTAATCAAACATGTCAATAATCATAATCTATTCATCTATATGACTTTCCAAATGATGACAATGTAATATAAACATGATGCGCATATAAAGATCTATCTTATTTTCATTTGATAATGTCATAATTTAAACATGAAGTGCACAATACCAATCTTTCAATTCCTACCAATTCGATTCGTTTAAATAAGATTATTTCACAATTTGATAATATGAAATCTGATTAATAAGCAACTTCCATCATGCAACAATTGATTAATCATAAGGGTTCATCCAAGGCAAGTATCATGCATTATTAATTCCACCGAATCAAACTTCATCTTTCATTAAGCCCAGAATTTAGGCGCAGGTTGAATCTGGATAGCAACTTCGACCGGAGATTCCCGAGGCTACAGGAATCCGGTGAAGTCGTGTAACCCCTCGATGGAAAGGTATTTCCATGATCTACAACTTTCATATTCAGGTCACAACCCAGATCTGACAATAACTTACTCGAAATCGGCTTCAAAGTTCACTGCGCACAAAACACAATTTCTGTGTACAGGAATTGCCGGACAGCAAACTCGATTAGGTTTTCCCGGGGCCACAGACATCACCTGAAGTCGTGCAACCACTCGTTGGAAAGGTATTTCCAAGGGCTTCAACTTTCGTGTTTAGCCGAAAGCCCAGATCTGGCCTTATCCATCGGGAAAATGGCCTAGAAGATTGCAGCGCGCAGAATACAGATTCTGCGCGCATCTTAAAGGAAAATGAACGGCATCGGTTCGTCTTCCTCCTCAAGGCGATCGATCCTAAATTTTCCAGAAATATTCTCCTCCCTTATTTAACCTCAAAGGCCATAAACTTCTCACGAAACCATCCACCCATCGTCATATTGAAGAAAAGGGGAAGGGTTGAGGAGATCTAAAGTCTAGAACACAAGTTCTAACATGGCCTAACCTAGAAATCTTCTCCTCTCCATCAAGACTCTCTTGAGTCGATGCCTCTCCTAAATATCTAAGATCTAGCACCAAGGGATAGGGTAGGAAACTCACGTTGGCTCCAGCGGTACCACCATTTCCGGCCATGGATCGCGTAGTTCTCCTTGGTGGCATCTTCTCTTTCACGGCGATGGCGGATCTCCTTCGGTAGAACTTGCTCCTGCAGTTTTCCTCTCACCAGGAGCTCTCACAGGAAATAGGGGAAGGAAATGAGAGTGAAAACGGCTAGGGTTTTCTCTGCCCCATATATACAAAATATGACACGGGTAGGGACACGGCCGTGTCCGTACCCGTGTCCCGCTTCCGCGAAACGGCCGTGGCGGTTTCCATGTCGATTCAATGTTTGACACGGGTAGGGACACGCCCGTGTCCCGACCCGTGTTCACATGACACGGCCGTGTGCCTGGCCGTGTCCTTGGTCGTGTACTCCTCGGGTTGCATCTCGACACTTCTCGTCGAGCTCAACTCGACGCACACGGGTAGGGACACGCCCGTGTCGCTACCCGTGTCCCCCGCTCGACTATCTCGACGCATCTCGACGATCTCGACACGGTTCGTCGAGACCATCTCGACGCACACGGGTAGGGACACGGCCGTGTCACTACCCGTGTCGACGGTCTCGACACGGCTCGTCGAGCTCAACTCGACGCACACGGGTAGGGACACGGCCGTGTCACTACCCGTGTCACCTGGTGTCGACACAGTTCGACGGTCTCGACACGGCTCGTCGAGCTCAACTCGATGCACACGGGTAGGGACACGCCCGTGTCACTACCCGTGTCACTTGGTGTCGACACAGTTCGACGATCTCGACACGCCTCGTCGAGCTCAACTCGACGCACACGGGTAGGGACACGCCCGTGTCACTACCCGTGTCACGCCCGTGTCTTTTTACACTGATTTCTCCACTTCTCCACAAGTGCAGTCCAATTCCCTGCACCTCTCAGGACTTGAGTCAACCCTCCTGACTCCAAAAACACACACACTAGGGGCCTAGAGCGATTCGGGACGTTACAAATCCTATAAACAAAATAAAAGATTTCGTCCCCGAAATCAGGCTTAGGCTGTGTGGAGAAAAGCTTAACAGGAAATTTATCATATGTTTTTAAATAAGATTACCTTGGGCAAACAACTCCGGGTAGCGTTGCTGCATCAAATCCATAGGCTCCCAGGTGTACTCCTCCTTCCCATGATTCATCCATAGCACCTTCACTAAGGGGACACTTTTGCGGCGTAATGTTCTTGTCTCGCTGCCAACAATTCGTACCGGCTCTAGTCGCACAGACCTATCCGACGCCACCGCATCATCAGTAGTGGGAATAAATTGGTCGGGCCGCAATAGTGCTTTTCGAAGCGACGATACATGGAACATGTCATGAAGATTTTCTAGTTCCGGTGGTAACTCCAATCGATAGGCCAACGGGCCGATCCTTTCTAGTATAATATAAGGCCCAACATACCTCGGGCTGAGCTTTTTCACTCCACGCACCCGCGAAACTCCATGCATCGGCCGAATCTTAAGGAACACTTTTTCGCCCACTTGGAATTCCACCATCCGGTGCTTTTTATTGTAATATTTCGCCTGTCGACTTTGAGCCTCCAACATGCGGTCCCTTATCAATCTGACAGTCACATCAGTATCATCTATGTATTCATTCCCCAATGCCTTCGGATCTTCATCTTGCACCCAAGACAAGGGAGTCCTGCACCTTCTTCCATAAAGGGCTTCATGGGGCGCCATGCCGATGCTCGCTTGATGGCTATTATTATAGGAGAATTCCACTAGGGGCAAGAGACTTTCCCACGACTCTCCTCTGTCCAACACACATAATCTTAATAAATCCTCCAGTGTTCTGATGGTCCGTTCTGACTGCCCGCCCGTCTGAGGATGAAATGCGGTACTAAATGTTAGGCGTGAGCCCAAATACGCCTGTACCGCCTTCCACTCATTGGATGTAAACCGACCATCCCGATCCGAAACAATTATTTTGGGCACGCCATGATACCGTACAAATTGCTGCACAAAAAGGCGCACCAAAACATCCACGTGTGCTTCCTTCTTCATTGGAATGAACCGGGCCACCTTTGTTAGTCGATCAACAATGACCCACACCGAATCATTCCCGGAGCGTGAGCGAGGTAGCCCATGGACAAAGTCCATGGAGATATCCTCAAACTTCCATTCGGGAATTGGCAAAGACTGCAACAAACCACCGGGACTCCTGCATTCAGCCTTCACCCTTTGGCAAGCTTCGCAATGTGTAACGTAGTACCAGACATCCTTCTTCATTCCCGGCCAACACATGGTCTTTCGCAATCCGGCGTACATCTTAGCAATACCCGGGTGCACTGAATATTGAGAGGAATGTGCCTCTCTCAAGATATCCTCCCGAATTTTGCCGCCCTTGGGAATATAGAGTCGGCCACGAAAATAAACAAGGCCGTCTTTGAGTGTGTACTCATCGGTGGTCCCATCTTCAATTGCCTTGATTGCCGGGGCCAAGGCCGCATCCATTCCTTGCTCCACCCGAATCCGGTCTCGGATATCACAAACTATGCTCATGTTGGCCAAATACTCCGCATACTCGGCCGAAGGAGCCTTGAATACTAGAGTAATTTCCATCTCCTCGATCATCCGAGCCAACTCCATACTCATCAACCGAGACTCTGGGCTAGAGTCTGGCGCTTTTCTACTCAAGGCATCGGCTACCGAGTTCGCTTTCCCGGGGTGGTAGTTCATGGTGAACTCATAGTCGCATAGAAATTCCAACCACCGCCGTTGTCTCAGGTTCAACTCCTTCTGAGTGTGGACATACTTCAAGTTCTTGTGATCGAAAAAGATCTCGCAGTGTACTCCATATAGGTAATGCCTCCAGACCTTCAAAGCGAAGACCACTGCTCCCAACTCCAAATCATGAACCGGGTAATTGATTTCATGTTTCTTTAACTGCCTTGAAGCATATGCGATCACGTGCCCATGCTGCATCAGTACCGCTCCCATCCCTTGATATGAAGCGTCCGTGTAAACTTGGAATCCTTCCTTCCCTGACGGAAGTGCAAGGATGGGGGCGGAGGTAAGCCTATCCTTCAGCTCTTGAAATGCCGCTTCACATTGAGGTGTCCACTCAAATGGCACACCCTTCTTCGTCAAGGAGGTAAGGGGAAGAGCGATCTTGGAGAATCCTTTCACGAACTTGCGGTAGTACCCAGCAAGTCCAAGAAAGCTTCGTACATCGGCCGCCGACTTCAAGGGCGACCACTCCTTCACGGCTCGCACCTTTGCTGGATCCACCGCTAATCCTGCTCCACTGATCACATGCCCCAAGAAGGCTACCTCCTTAAGCCAGAATTCACACTTGCTAAACTTGGCATACAAGGCATGCTCCTTCAATTTATTCAAAACCAAGGTCAGGTGCTGGACATGCTCCTCCTCCGTCTTTGAGTAGACCAAGATGTCGTCGATGAAAACAATGACGAAGATGTCCAAATATGGTTCAAACACCTTGTTCATCAAACTCATGAAGGCCGAAGGGGCATTTGTGAGCCCAAACGGCATTACTGTGAACTCATACAAACCATATCTCGAACTGAAGGCCGTTTTCTGGATGTCCCCTTCTTGTATCCTCAACTGATAGTATCCGGAGCGCAAATCCAATTTAGAAAACCAATGTGCTCCCACTAGTTGATCGAACAACTCATCGATCCGAGGTAGTGGGTAAGTGTTCCGTACCGTCAACCGATTGAGTTCTCGATAATCTATGCACAATCGCAAGGTTCCATCCTTCTTCTTTACGAACAGCACAGGGGCTCCCCATGGTGATGAACTGGGGCGAACGAACCCTGAATCCACCAGTTCCTGCAATTGAACTCTAAACTCTGCGAGTTCTTTCGGAGCCATTCTGTACGGAGCCTTGGATACAGGCTTGGCACCTGGTACTAGATTGATCTGGAAGTCAACCTCTCTATGCGGAGGTAATCCTGGTAGCTTCTCAGGAAATACCTCGGGAAAATCCCGCACAACCCGTACATCCTTTAATTCCAACGCTTCCTCC
Organism: Platanthera guangdongensis; assembly: GCA_039583875.1. NCBI lineage: Eukaryota > Viridiplantae > Streptophyta > Magnoliopsida > Asparagales > Orchidaceae > Platanthera > Platanthera guangdongensis. The sequence goes on from CM077167.1 coordinate 150,274,401, forward strand.
TTCAACTCGAACCAGATCATGAAGGCCTCATCCCCCTTCATATGAGCTTTTACAACCTGGACGGAAGATAACATCATGCGAGGCGCGAAGCCAATACCTTGGAAGATGACGTCAGAGTCTCCATGTCTCAAATAGATCCGCTTCTCCGCGCAGTCGATCCTCGCGAAGTGCCAATCCAGCCATGCCATGCCCAAGATGATGTCAAACTCCGACATTCTCAGAACCGTGGCCGGCGTATCAAAGGCCTTCCCATCAATAAATAACTCCAACTCGCACTTGGCGGTCGCGATCATCTCCGAGCCGTCCGGAAGGCGTACTCGTCGGGCTATGCCGGTAAAGTACTGTACACCCCCCATGTCTTTTATGAAATCCTCGGACACAAATGAGTGTGAGGCACCGGTATCGAACAGCGCATAGGCTGTCTTCCCTCCAATAATCACGTTGCCTAAGTACCAACAACCAAAACTTATTGCTAGTGGGTAGTAAGTTCTAATCAATTCAAGTTAGACCATGCAAATATGTAAATTAATTAAATCATACCTGCAATCACATCTTGTGGGTTCCGTTCCTGCGCCATGTCAAGCGCGTACACCTGATCCCGGGCCGGTCCGGGGTTTCCTCTTGGCGGTCCTCGTCCTCGACCACGCATATATCCCCGCCCTCGTGGAGCTGCTGGAGGGAGAGCAGGAGGGAGAGCAGGAGGGAGAGCAGGAGGGAGAGCAGGAGGGGCGTTCCCATATAGCTGCGGGCAAAAACGCCGGATGTGGCCCGGCTGGTTGCATTCGAAGCATACCAGGCCACGACGCCCTTCAGGTTGTTGAAATCGCTGAGGCTGTGGGGGTGGAGGCAACGCAAGCGACTGCGGAACTGGATGCTCCACCCTATAGTTTCGGTGGACATGCCCTCCACCTCTTTGATAACCTCTTCCTCCTCTGAAGTCCCGTCTCCTTCTATTACTTGGGCCGGCTTCCATCACGTCCTCTGCAGGCCTCTTACTACATCCCATGTGGTCCGCTTCCAATCTTTTTGCCATATCAATGATCTCCGCCAAGCTACCATCCGCTATAAACAAAAGGGACTGCCTTAGGGGATCTCGCAGCCCTTTATAGAAGCGCTTGGCATAACCTCTGTCATCCAACTCATAAGAGTCCGCAAACCTTGCGAGATGCTGGAATTCCCGCTGGTATTCTGTAACCGACTTTGATCCCTGCTTTAGTAGAAGGAACCTCTGCTCAAGCTCATCTCGGGCCGATGTAGGGATGAAGTGCTCCAAGAGAACACCCGAGAATTCACTCCAACTTATCTCTGTGTAGATCCGGCCTTGGAAGGTAGAGCCCATGAGGGACTTCCACCACCTCTTCGCATGTAAGTCCAAGACGGACACTGCCAATGTCACTGCCATGTTGGCCGGGCAACGGATACCAGCCAGCAACTCTTGTATCGTGTCTAGCCATTCCTCTGTACGTACGGCTGACTCCATCCCAAGGTAGACGGGAGGGGAGAGAGCTCGGAAGGTGCTCAGCCAGTCGGAGCTCGGGACCTGTTGTTGCACCGGAGCCTGCTGTGCCTTAAAAGCATCAAGAATGGCGGTGAGCGTCTGCCCCAACTCAGACTGTTCGAACTGAGTGGGTATGGGAGGGATAGGAGTACCCCCCATTGGCTCAACATGCAGTGGAACCTACACATACACGACAAATTTGTGGTCAGGTTGGCTAAACTTAAGGTCAAAGTTGGACAAACTTAATGTGAATTACATATGGGCACACCACTGCTTCCGCTAAGTCAGTTTGTCCCCAAACTGACTAACCAAACGGGGGTGGCACCATTGTTGAATGACTTCTTAGTTGAGGATCGTGGCAAACTGATACCATTTGTAAGACTCCCCCTCTCCGAATCCCAAAACACGGCACGAAGAGGGAGTCTTATGCCCGGAACAGCCGCCTTGCGGTAGCATTAGCACACGGGCTAACCTGTACCACAAGACGCCTATTCCGCCGGCTACAACCATATCAATATATCATGCCAACCCAACCAAATAAATAAGCAAGAGAAGTCAAAATCCACACTAAGTTATAATGTCCAAATACATCAATAAAGAGAAGCTAAAACATGCTTCTACCATATATCAGAGTACAGCTAAACATTGCCCAAACGGGCTACATCAGAGTAATCAAAACTAACATCAGTATCATCTATGTATTCATTCCCCAATGCCTTCGGATCTTCATCTTGCACCCAAGACAAGGGAGTCCTGCACCTTCTTCCGTAAAGGGCTTCATGGGGCGCCATGCCGATGCTCGCCTGATGGCTATTATTATAGGAGAATTCCACTAGGGGCAAGAGTCTTTCCCACGGCTCTCCTCTGTCCAACACACATAATCTTAATAAATCCTCCAGACCTTCAAAGCGAAGACCACTGCTCCCAACTCCAAATCATGAACCGGGTAATTGATTTCATGTTTCTTTAACTGCCTTGAAGCATATGCGATCACGTGCCCATGCTGCATCAGTACCGCTCCCATCCCTTGATATGAAGCGTCCGTGTAAACTTGGAATCCTTCCTTCCCTGACGGAAGTGCAAGGATGGGGGCGGAGGTAAGCCTATCCTTCAGCTCTTGAAATGCCGCTTCACATTGAGGTGTCCACTCAAATGGCACACCCTTCTTCGTCAAGGAGGTAAGGGGAAGAGCGATCTTGGAGAATCCTTTCACGAACTTGCGGTAGTACCCAGCAAGTCCAAGAAAGCTTCGTACATCGGCCGCCGACTTCAAGGGCGACCACTCCTTCACGGCTCGCACCTTTGCTGGATCAACCGCTAATCCTGCTCCACTGATCACATGCCCCAAGAAGGCTACCTCCTTAAGCTAGAATTCACACTTGCTAAACTTGGCATACAAGGCATGCTCCTTCAATTTCTTCAAAACCAAGGTCAGGTGCTGGACATGCTCCTCCTCCGTCTTTGAGTAGACCAAGATGTCATCGATGAAAACAATGACGAAGATGTCCAAATATGGTTCAAACACCTTGTTCATCAAACTCATGAAGGTCGAAGGGGCATTTGTGAGACCAAACGGCATTACTGTGAACTCATACAAACCATATCTCGAACTGAAGGCCGTTTTCTGGATGTCCCCTTCTTGTATCCTCAACTGATAGTATCCGGAGCGCAAATCCAATTTAGAAAACCAATGTGCTCCCACTAGTTGATCGAACAACTCATCGATCCGAGGTAGTGGGTAAGTGTTCCGTACCGTCAACCGATTGAGTTCTCGATAATCTATGCACAATCGCAAGGTTCCATCCTTCTTCTTTACGAACAGCACAGGGGCTCCCCATGGTGATGAACTGGGGCGAACGAACCCTGAATCCACCAGTTCCTGCAATTGGACTCTAAACTCCGCGAGTTCTTTCGGAGCCATTCTGTACGGAGCCTTGGATACAGGCTTGGCACCTGGTACTAGATTGATCTGGAAGTCAACCTCTCTATGCGGAGGTAATCCTGGTAGCTTCTCAGGAAATACCTCGGGAAAATCCCGCACAACCCGTACATCCTTTAATTCCAACGCTTCCTCCTTCAACTCGAACCAGATCATGAAGACCTCATCCCCCTTCATATGAGCTTTTACAACCTGGACGGAAGATAACATCATACGAGGCGCGAAGCCAATACCTTGGAAGATGACGTCAGAGTCTCCATGTCTCAATGTTTGACACGGGTAGGGACACGCCCGTGTCCCGACCCGTGTTCACATGACACGGCCGTGTGCCTGGCCGTGTCATGGTAGTGACACGGCCTCAAAACCCTAGCCGGGGGGTTATAGTCTGTTTCTACTAAGACTCTCTTGAGTCGATGCCGGCGGAAGCGTGGCACAACTGAGCTGCAGCCTTGACACGCCCGTGGGTTTGGGACCCGGGCCCATCCTTGGCGAGTTCGATGAGGCTTAGGCTGGTATCATCTCCCCCGGCTAGGGTTTTGTCCGGGGGTTATTTGTAAGACCCCCCCTCCCCGGATCCCAAAACACGGCACGAAGGGGGAGTCTTATGCCCGGAACAGCCGCCTTGCGGTAGCATTAGCACACGGGCTAACCTGTACCACAAGATGCTTATTCCGCCGGCTGCAACAATATCAATATATCATGCCAACCCAACCAAAAAAATAAACAAACAGAAGTCAAAATCCACACTAAGTTATAATGTCCAAATACATCAATAAAGAGAAGCTAAAACATGCTTCTACCATATATCAGAGTACAGCTAAACATTGCCCAAACGGGCTACATCAGAGTAATCAAAACTAACATCAGTAACTAACGGTATCGACGGCACCGTCACCTCAGGCCCTGTTGTCCTGGCCTGGCTGTCCTGCTGCGTAGTCTGCGGCTGCTCCACCTGCGGCGTGACCTCCTAAAAAGGAAGACGTAGCAACCGTTAGTCGAAACGACTAAGTGGTTTCATATCCGCTCCCCCGGCGACTCCTCGGCACCGGGCGGAGAAAAGGAACAAGAGTATAGTATATAACGAGTATGCAAGTAAAGGAAGTACAAGCAAGTGACAGTAGTGTAAGAGTAACAGTATCATAATCAGCATTTATATAAGAGCTACACTAAACTAGCAAGTATAAGTAACAGCAGGAAAGTAACTTAACTTATAAGAATGCCCATACAAACTTATAAGTTAAGGATCGGGTTACATAAAAGTAACTCATCGTATAAGAGTGCTCATACAAACTTATACGATGAGGATCTTGTTGTGCAATGATATGAAATGCTATGAATGCTATGCAATGACTCACCCATGCACACCCATGCAATTGCTATGTCGACACAGACTATAGTTCCCACTTTTCGAGCAGGTAGCTAACCTCTCAAGCATCAGCCGCCGTGGCCAGGCGGTGACAGTAGAACGGGCACTTCTACTACTAGGCGGGTATCACACTACTTCACCTAGGCCTCCGTACGCCTCAACGCTAAGAACACAACAGCGGAGCCCCGGCGTACTATGGCCCAGCGGGGTCTTGGGTAGATGTGCACCAAGAACACAGCCCGAACTGGCCTTGCGTGACCCGGAAGGGGCCTCGGAAGAAAGCACGAGGACACAGGCCAACCGTTCACATGGCCGGAGGGGCCTCGGGACGTGAACACCGAGGACACAGCCCAAACCGACCAAGTCTAACTGCCAACTCCCGTCGGTGTGACGACTGGCGAGCCCGTAGACCTGCCACACTATCCTTAACCCAGGATTACGACACCGCGTGTCGACTCACACCACATGCAAATACCACATCAACATATCATGGAAGGGGCCTCGGAAGTAAACACGGGGACACATCCCAACCATCCATCCACACCTTATCTCAACACAACCAAAACAAGTGACGGTCAACACCGCACTTACATCCCTTCACAATACTACCCGTAGGGAGACGACTCTCTAAGTATTGGACTACAAGATTCATTTCATTAATCAAACATGTCCATAATCATAATCTATTCATCTATATGACTTTCCAAATGATGACAATGTAATATAAACATGATGCGCATATAAAGATCTATCTCATTTTCATTTGATAATGTCATAATTTAAACATGAAGTGCACAATACCAATCTTTCAATTCCTACCAATTCGATTCGTTTAAATAAGATTATTTCACAATTTGATAATATGAAATCTGATTAATAAGCAACTTCCATCATGCAACAATTGATTAATCATAAGGGTTCATCCAAGGCAAGTATCATGCATTATTAATTCCACCGAATCAAACTTCATCTTTCATTAAGCCCAGAATTTAGGCGCAGGTTGAATCTGGACAGCAACTTCGACCGGAGATTCCTGAGGCTACAGGAATCCGGTGAAGTCGTGTAACCCCTCGATGGAAAGGTATTTCCATGATCTACAACTTTCATATTCAGGTCACAACCCAGATCTGAAAATAACTTACTCGAAATCGGCTTCAAAGTTCACTGCGCACAAAACACAATTTCTGTGTACAGGAATTGCCGGACAGCAAACTCGATTAGGTTTTCCCGGGGCCACAGACATCACCTGAAGTCGTGCAACCACTCGTTGGAGAGGTATTTCCGAGGGCTACAACTTTCGTGTTTAGCCAAAAGCCCAGATCTGCACCTATCCTACAAGAAAATGGCCTAGAAGATCGCTGCGCACAGAATACAGATTCTGCGCGCATCTTAAAGGAAAATGAACGGCATCGGTTCGTCTTCCTCCTCAAGGCGATCGTTCCTAAATTTTCCAGAAATATTCTCCTCCCTTATTCAACCTCAAAGGCCATAAACTCCTCACGAGACCATCCACCCATCGTTATATTGAAGAAAAGGGGAAGGGTTGAAGAGATCTAAAGTCTAGAACACAAGTTCTAACATGGCCTAACCTAGAAATCTTCTCCTCTCCATCAAGACTCTCTTGAGTCGATGCCTCTCCTAAATATCTAAGATCTAGCACCAAGGGAGAGGGTAGGAAACTCACGTTGGCTCTAGCGGTACCACCATTTCCGGCCATGGATCGCGTAGTTCTCCTTGGCGACATCTTCTCTTTCACGGCGATGGCGGATCTCCTTCGGTAGAACTTGCTCCTGCAGTTTTCCTCTCACCAGGAGCTCTCACAGGAAATAGGGGAAGGAAATGAGAGTGAAAAATGGCTAGGGTTTTCTCTGCCCCATATATACAAAATATGACACGGGTAGGGACACGACCGTGTCCGTACCCGTGTCCCGCTTCCGCGAAACGGCCGTGGCGGTTTCCATGTCGATTCAATGTTTGACACGGGTAGGGACACGCCCGTGTCCCGACCCGTGTTCACATTGAATCGACATGGAAACCGCCACGGCCGTTTCGCGGAAGCGGGACACGGGTACGGACACGGCCGTGTCCCTACCCGTGTCATATTTTGTATATATGGGGCAGAGAAAACCCTAGCCGTTTTTCACTCTCATTTCCTTCCCCTATTTCCTGTGAGAGCTCCTGGTGAGAGGAAAACTGCAGGAGCAAGTTCTACCGAAGGAGATCCGCCATCGCCGTGAAAGAGAAGATGCCGCCAAGGAGAACTACGCGATCCATGACCGGAAATGGTGGTACCGCTGGAGCCAACGTGAGTTTCCTACCCTCTCCCTTGGTGCTAGATCTTAGATATTTAGGAGAGGCATCGACTCAAGAGAGTCTTGATGGAGAGGAGAAGATTTCTAGGTTAGGCCATGTTAGAACTTGTGTTCTAGACTTTAGATCTCTTCAACCCTTCCCCTTTTCTTCAATATGACGATGGGTGGATGGTCTCGTGAGGAGTTTATGGCCTTTGAGGTTGAATAAGAGAGGAGAATATTTCTGGAAAATTTAGGAACGATCGCCTTGAGGAGTAAGACGAACCGATGCCGTTCATTTTCCTTTAAGATGCGCGCAGAATCTGTATTCTGTGCGCAGCGATCTTCTAGGCCATTTTCTTGTAGGATAGGTGCAGATCTGGGCTTTTTGCTAAACACGAAAGTTGTAGCCCTCGGAAATACCTCTCCAACGCGTGGTTGCACGACTTCAGGTGATGTCTGTGGCCCCGGGAAAACCTAATCGAGTTTGCTGTCCGGCAATTCCTGTACACAGAAATTGTGTTTTGTGCGCAGTGAACTTTAAAGCCGATTTCGAGTACGTTATTATCAGATCTGGGTTGTGACCTGAATATGAAAGTTGTAGATCATGGAAATACCTTTCCATCGAGGGGTTACACGACTTCACCGGATTCCTGTAGCCTCGGGAATCTCCGGTCAAAGTTGCTGTCCAGATTCAACCTGCGCCTAAATTCTGGGCTTAATGAAAGATGAAGTTTGATTCGGTGGAATTAATAATGCATGATACTTGCCTTGGATGAACCCTTATGATTAATCAATTGTTGCATGATGGAAGTTGCTTATTAATCAGATTTCATATTATCAAATTGTGAAATAATCTTATTTAAACGAATCGAATTGGTAGGAATTGAAAGATTGGTATTGTGCACTTCATGTTTAAATTATGACATTATCAAATGAAAATGAGATAGATCTTTATATGCGCATCATGTTTATATTACATTGTCATCATTTGGAAAGTCATATAGATGAATAGATTATGATTATGGACATGTTTGATTAATGAAATGAATCTTGTAGTCCAATACTTAGAGAGTCGTCTCCCTACGGGTAGTATTGTGAAGGGATGTAAGTGCGGTGTTGACCGTCACTTGTTTTGGTTGTGTTGAGATAAGGTGTGGATGGATGATTCGGCTGTGTCCTCGTGTTTACTTCCGAGGCCCCTTCCATGATATGTTGATGTGGTATTTGCATGTGGTGTGAGTCGACACGCGGTGTCGTAATCCTGGGTTAAGGATAGTGTGGTAGGTCTACGGGCTCGCCAGTCGTCACACCGACGGGAGTTGGCAGTTAGACTTGGTCGGTTTGGGCTGTGTCCTCGGTGTTCACGTCCCGAGGCCCCTCCGGCCATGTGAACGGTTGGGCTGTGTCCTCGTGCTTTCTTCTGAGGCCCCTTCCGGGTCACGCAAGGCCATTTCGGGCTGTGTTCTTGGTGCACATCTACCCAAGACCCCGCTGGGCCATAGTACGCAGGGGCTCCGCTGTTGTGTTCTTAGCGTTGAGGCGTACGGAGGCCTAGGTGAAGTAGTGTGATACCCGCCTAGTAGTAGAAGTGCCCGTTCTACTGTCACCGCCTGGCCACGGCGGCTGATGCCTGAGAGGTTAGCTACCTGCTCGAAAAGTGGGAACTATAGTCTGTGTCGACATAGCAATTGCATGGGTGTGCATGGGTGAGTCATTGCATAGCATTCATAGCATTTCATATCATTCCACAACAAGATCCTCATCGTATAAGTTTGTATGGGCACTCTTATACGATGAGTTACTTTTATGTAACCCGATCCTTAACTTATAAGTTTGTATGGGCATTCTTATAAGTTAAGTTACTTTCCTGCTGTTACTTATACTTACTAGTTTAGTGTAGCTCTTATATAAATGCTGATTATGATACTGTTACTCTTACACTACTGTCACCTGCTTGTACTTCCTTTACTTGCATACTCGTTATATACTATACTCTTGTTCCTTTTCTCCGCCCGGTGCCGAGGAGTCGCCGGGGGAGCGGATGTGAAACCACTTAGTCGTTTCAACTAACGGTTGCTATGTCTTCCTTTTTAGGAGGTCACGCCGCAGGTGGAGCAGCCGCAGACTACGCAGCAGGACAGCCAGGCCAGGACGACAGGGCCTGAGGTGACGGTGCCGTCGATACCGTCAGTTACTGATGTTAGTTTTGATTACTCTGATGTAGCCCGTTTGGGCAATGTTTAGCTGTACTCTGATATATGGTAGAAGCATGTTTTAGCTTCTCTTTATTGATGTATTTGGACATTATAACTTACTGTGGATTTTGACTTCTGTTTGTTTATTTTTTTGGTTGGGTTGGCATGATATATTGATATTGTTGCAGCCGGCGGAATAGGCGTCTTGTGGTACAGGTTAGCCCGTGTGCTAATGCTACCGCAAGGCGGCTGTTCCGGGCATAAGACTCCCCCTTCGTGCCGTGTTTTGGGATCCGGGGAGGGGGGGTCTTACAAATGGTATCAGTTTGCCACGATCCTCAACTAAGAAGTCATTCAACAATGGTGTCACCCCCGTTTGGTTAGTCAGTTTGGGGACAAACTGACTTAGCGGAAGCAGTGGTGTGCCCATATGTAATTCACATTAAGTTTGTCCAACTTTGACCTTAAGTTTAGCCAACCTGACCACAAATTTGTCGTGTATGTGTAGGTTCCACTGCATGTTGAGCCGATGGGGGGTACTCCTATCCCTCCCATACCCACTCAGTTCGAACAGTCTGAGTTGGGGCAGACGCTCACCACCATTCTTGATGCTTTTAAGGCACAGCAGGCTCCGGTGCAACAACAGGCCCCGAGCTCCAACTGGCTGAGCACCTTCCGAGCTCTCTCCCCTCTCGTCTACCTTGGGACGGAGTCAGCCGTACGTACAGAGGAATGGCTAGACACGATACAAGAGTTGCTGGCTGGTATCCGTTGCCCGGCCAACATGACAGTGACATTGGCAGTGTCCGTCTTGGACTTACATGCGAAGAGGTGGTGGAAGTCCCTCATGGGCTCTACCTTCCAAGGCCGGATCTACACAGAGATAAGTTGGAGTGAATTCTCGGGTGTTTTCTTGGAGCACTTCATCCCTACATCGGCCCGAGATGAGCTTGAGCAGAGGTTCCTTCTACTAAAGCAGGGATCAAAGTCGGTTACAGAATACCATCGGGAATTCCAGCATCTCGCAAGGTTTGCGGACTCTTATGAGTTGGATGACAGAGGTTATGCCAAGCGCTTCTATAAAGGGCTGCGAGATCCCCTAAGGCAGTCCCTTTTGTTTATAGCGGATGGTAGCTTGGCGGAGATCATTGATATGGCAAAAAGATTGGAAGCGGACCACATGGGATGTAGTAAGAGGCCTGCAGAGGACGTGATGGAAGCCGGCCCAAGTAATAGAAGGAGACGGGACTTCAGAGGAGGAAGAGGTTATCAAAGAGGTGGAGGGCGTGTCCACCGAAACTATAGGGTGGAGCATCCAGTTCCGCAGCCGCCTGCGTTGCCTCCACCCCCACAGCCTCAGCGATTTCAACAACCTGAAGGGCGTCGTGGCCTGGTATGCTTCGAATGCAACCAGCCGGGCCACATCCGGCGTTTTTGCCCGCAGCTATATGGGAACGCCCCTCCTGCTCTCCCTCCTGCTCTCCCTCCTGCTCTCCCTCCAGCAGCTCCACGAGGGCGGGGATATATGCGTTGTCGAGGACGAGGACCGCCAAGAGGAAACCCCGGACCGGCCCGGGATCAGGTGTACGCGCTTGACATGGCGCAGGAACGGAACCCACAAGATGTGATTGCAGGTATGATTTAATTAATTTACATATTTGCATGGTCTAACTTGAATTGATTAGAACTTACTACCCACTAGCAATAAGTTTTGGTTGTTGGTACTTAGGCAACGTGATTATTGGCGGGAAGACAGCCTATGCGCTGTTCGATACCGGTGCCTCACACTCATTTGTGTCCGAGGATTTCATAAAAGACATGGGGGGTGTACAGTACTTTACCGGCATAGCCCGACGAGTACGCCTTCTGGACGGCTCGGAGATGATCGCGACCGCCAAGTGCGTGTTGGAGTTATTTATTGATGGGAAGGCCTTTGATACGCCAGCCACGGTTCTGAGAATGCCGGAGTTTGACATCATCTTGGGCATGGCATGGCTGGATTGGCACTTCGCGAGGATCTACTGCGCGGAGAAGCGGATCTATTTGAGACATGGAGACTCTGACGTCATCTTCCAAGGTATTGGCTTCGCGCCTCGCATGATGTTATCTTTCGTCCAGGTTGTAAAAGCTCATATGAAGGGGGATGAGGTCTTCATGATCTGGTTCGAGTTGAAGGAGGAAGCGTTGGAATTAAAGGATGTACGGGTTGTGCGGGATTTTCCCGAGGTATTTCCTGAGAAGCTACCAGGATTACCTCCGCATAGAGAGGTTGACTTCCAGATCAATCTAGTACCAGGTGCCAAGCCTGTATCCAAGGCTCCGTACAGAATGGCTCCGAAAGAACTCGCGGAGTTTAGAGTTCAATTGCAGGAACTGGTGGATTCAGGGTTCGTTCGTCCCAGTTCATCACCATGGGGAGCCCCTGTGCTGTTTGTAAAGAAGAAGGATGGAACCTTGCGATTGTGCATAGATTATCGAGAACTCAATCGGTTGACGGTACGGAACACTTACCCACTACCTCGGATCGATGAGTTGTTCGATCAACTAGTGGGAGCACATTGGTTTTCTAAATTGGATTTGCGCTCCGGATACTATCAGTTGAGGATACAAGAAGGGGACATCCAGAAAACGGCCTTCAGTTCGAGATATGGTTTGTATGAGTTCACAGTAATGCCGTTTGGGCTCACAAATGCCCCTTCGGCCTTCATGAGTTTGATGAACAAGGTGTTTGAACCATATTTGGACATCTTCGTCATTGTTTTCATCGACGACATCTTGGTCTACTCAAAGACGGAGGAGGAGCATGTCCAGCACCTGACCTTGGTTTTGAAGAAATTGAAGGAGCATGCCTTGTATGCCAAGTTTAGCAAGTGTGAATTCTGGCTTAAGGAGGTAGCCTTCTTGGGGCATGTGATCAGTGGAGCAGGATTAGCGGTGGATCCAGCAAAGGTGCGAGCCGTGAAGGAGTGGTCGCCCTTGAAGTCGGCGGCCGATGTACGAAGCTTTCTTGGACTTGCTGGGTACTACCGCAAGTTCGTGAAAGGATTCTCCAAGATCGCTCTTCCCCTTACCTCCTTGACGAAGAAGGGTGTGCCATTTGAGTGGACACCTCAATGTGAAGCGGCATTTCAAGAGCTGAAGGATAGGCTTACCTCCGCCCCCATCCTTGCACTTCCGTCAGGGAAGGAAGGATTCCAAGTTTACACGGACGCTTCATATCAAGGGATGGGAGCGGTACTGATGCAGCATGGGCACGTGATCGCATATGCTTCAAGGCAGTTAAAGAAACATGAAATCAATTACCCGGTTCATGATTTGGAGTTGGGAGCAGTGGTCTTCGCTTTGAAGGTCTGGAGGCATTACCTATATGGAGTACACTGCGAGATCTTTTCCGATCACAAAAACTTGAAGTATGTCCACACTCAGAAGGAGTTGAACCTGAGACAACAGCGGTGGTTGGAATTTCTATGCGACTATGAGTTCACCATGAACTACCACCCCGGGAAAGCGAACTTGGTAGCCGATGCCTTGAGTAGAAAAGCGCCAGACTCTAGCCCAGAGTCTCGGTTGATGAGTATGGAGTTGGCTCAGATGATCGAGGAGATGGAAATTACTCTAGTATTCAAGGCTCCTTCGGCCGAGTATGCGGATTATTTGGCCAACATGAGCATAGTTTGTGATATCCGAGACCGGATTCGGGTGGAGCAAGGAATGGATGCGGCCTTGGCCCCGGCAATCAAGGCAATTGAAGATGGGACCACCGATGAGTACACACTCAAAGACGGCCTTGTATATTTTCGTGGCCGACTCTATATTCCCAAGGGCGGCAAAATTCGGGAGGATATCTTGAGAGAGGCACATTCCTCTCAATATTCAGTGCACCCGGGTATTGCTAAGATGTACGTCGGATTGCGAAAGACCATGTGTTGGCCGGGAATGAAGAAGGATGTCCAGTACTATGTTACACATTGCGAAGCTTGCCAAAGGGTGAAGGCTGAATGCAGGAGTCCCGGTGGTTTGTTGCAGTCTTTGCCAATTCCCGAATGGAAGTTTGAGGATATCTCCATGGACTTTGTCCATGGGCTACCTCGCTCACGCTCCGGGAATGATTCGGTGTGGGTCATTGTTGATCGACTGACAAAGGTGGCCCGGTTCATTCCAATGAAGAAGGAAGCACACGTGGATGTTTTGGTGCGCCTTTTTGTGGAGCAATTTGTACGGTTTCATGGCGTGCCCAAAACAATTGTTTCGGATCGGGATGGTCGGTTTACATCCAATGAGTGGAAGGCGGTACAGGCGTATTTGGGCTCACGCCTAACCTTTAGTACCGCATTTCATCCTCAGACGGACGGGCAGTCAGAACGGACCATCAGAACACTGGAGGATTTATTAAGATTATGTGTGTTGGACAGAGGAGAGCCGTGGGAAAGACTCTTGCCCCTAGTGGAATTCTCCTATAATAATAGCCATCAGGCGAGCATCGGCATGGCGCCCCATGAAGCCCTTTACGGAAGAAGGTGCAGGACTCCCTTGTCTTGGGTGCAAGATGAAGATCCGAAGGCATTGGGGAATGAATACATAGATGATACTGATGTGACTGTCAGATTGATAAGGGACCGCATGTTGGAGGCTCAAAGTCGACAAGCGAAATATTACAATAAAAAGCACAGGATGGTGGAATTCCAAGTGGGCGAAAAAGTGTTCCTTAAGATTCGACCGATGCATGGAGTTTCGCGGGTGCGTGGAGTGAAAAAGCTCAGCCCGAGGTATGTTGGGCCTTATATTATACTAGAAAGGATCGGCCCGTTGGCCTATCGGTTGGAGTTACCACCGGAACTAGAAAATCTTCACGACGTGTTCCATGTATCGTCGCTTCGAAAAGCACTATTGCGGCCCGACCAATTTATTCCCACTACTGATGGTGCGGTGGCGTCGGATAGGTCTGTGCGACTAGAGCCGGTACGAATTGTTGGCAGCGAGACAAGAACATTACGCCGCAAAAGTGTCCCCTTAGTGAAGGTGCTATGGATGAATCATGGGAAGGAGGAGTACACCTGGGAGCCTATGGATTTGATGCAGCAACGCTACCCGGAGTTGTTTGCCCAAGGTAATCTTATTTAAAAACATATGATAAATTTCCTGTTAAGCTTTTCTCCACACAGCCTAAGCCTGATTTCGGGGACGAAATCTTTTATTTTGTTTATAGGATTTGTAACGTCCCGAATCGCTCTAGGCCCCTAGTGTGTGTGTTTTTGGAGTCAGGAGGGTTGACTCAAGTCCTGAGAGGTGCAGGGAATTGGACTGCACTTGTGGAGAAGTGGAGAAATCAGTGTAAAAAGACACGGGCGTGACACGGGTAGTGACACGGGCGTGTCCCTACCCGTGTGCGTCGAGTTGAGCTCGACGAGGCGTGTCGAGATCGTCGAACTGTGTCGACACCAAGTGACACGGGTAGTGACACGGGCGTGTCCCTACCCGTGTGCGTCGAGTTGAGCTCGACGAGCCGTGTCGAGACCGTCGAACTGTGTCGACACCAGGTGACACGGGTAGTGACACGGCCGTGTCACTACCCGTGTGCGTCGAGTTGAGCTCGACGAGCCGTGTCGAGACCGTCGACACGGGTAGTGACACGGCCGTGTCCCTACCCGTGTGCGTCGAGATGGTCTCGATGAAGCGTGTCGAGATCGTCGAGATGCGTCGAGATATTCGAGCGGGGGACACGGGTCGCGACACGGGCGTGTCCCTACCCGTGTGCGTCGAGTTGAGCTCGACGAGAAGTGTCGAGATGCAACCCGAGGAGTACACGGCCAAGGACACGGCCAGGCACACGGCCGTGTCATGTGAACACGGGTCGGGACACGGGCGTGTCCCTACCCGTGTCAAACATTGAATCGACATGGAAACCGCCACGGCCGTTTCGCGGAAGCGGGACACGGGTACGGACACGGCCGTGTCCCTACCCGTGTCATATTTTGTATATATGGGGCAGAGAAAACCCTAGCCATTTTTCACTCTCATTTCCTTCCCCTATTTCCTGTGAGAGCTCCTGGTGAGAGGAAAACTGCAGGAGCAAGTTCTACCGAAGGAGATCCGCCATCGCCGTGAAAGAGAAGATGCCGCCAAGGAGAACTACGCGATCCATGGCCGGAAATGGTGGTACCGTTGGAGCCAACGTGAGTTTCCTACCCTCTCCCTTGGTGCTAGATCTTAGATATTTAGGAGAGGCATCGACTCAAGAGAGTCTTGATGGAGAGGAGAAGATTTCTAGGTTAGGCCATGTTAGAACTTGTGTTCTAGACTTTAGATCTCCTCAACCCTTCCCCTTTTCTTCAATATGACGATGGGTGGATGGTTTCGTGAGGCGTTTATGGCCTTTGAGGTTGAATAAGGGAGGAGAATATTTCTGGAAAATTTAGGAACGATCGCCTTGAGGAGGAAGACGAACCGATGCCGTTCATTTTCCTTTAAGATGCGCGCAGAATCTGTATTCTGCGCGCTGCAATCTTCTAGGCCATTTTCCCGATGGATAAGGCCAGATCTGGGCTTTCGGCTAAACACGAAAGTTGAAGCCCTTGGAAATACCTTTCCAACGAGTGGTTGCACGACTTCAGGTGATGTCTGTGGCCCCAGGAAAACCTAATCGAGTTTGCTGTCCGGCAATTCCTGTACACAGAAATTGTGTTTTGTGCGCAGTGAACTTTGAAGCCGATTTCGAGTAAGTTATTTTCAGATCTGGGTTGTGACCTGAATATGAAAGTTGTAGATCATGGAAATACCTTTCCATCGAGGGGTTACACGACTTCACCGGATTCCTGTAGCCTCGGGAATCTCCAGTCGAAGTTGCTGTCCAGATTCAACCTGCGCCTAAATTCTGGGCTTAATGAAAGATGAAGTTTGATTCGGTGGAATTAATAATGCATGATACTTGCCTTGGATGAACCCTTATGATTAATCAATTGTTGCATGATGGAAGTTGCTTATTAATCAGATTTTATATTATCAAATTGTGAAATAATCTTATTTAAACGAATCGAATTGGTAGGAATTGAAAGATTGGTATTGTGCACTTCATGTTTAAATTATGACATTATCAAATGAAAATGAGATAGAACTTTATATGCGCATCATGTTTATATTACATTGTCATCATTTGGAAAGTCATATAGATGAATAGATTATGATTATGGACATGTTTGATTAATGAAATGAATCTTGTAGTCCAATACTTAGAGAGTCGTCTCCCTACGGGTAGTATTGTGAAGGGATGTAAGTGCGGTGTTGACCGTCACTTGTTTTGGTTGTGTTGAGATAAGGTGTGGATGGATGGTTGGGCTGTGTCCTCGTGTTTACTTCCGAGGCCCCTTCCATGATATGTTGATGTGGTATTTGCATGTGGTGTGAGTCGACACGCGGTGTCGTAATCCTGGGTTAAGGATAGTGTGGCAGGTCTACGGGCTCGCCAGTCGTCACACCGACGGGAGTTGGCAGTTAGACTTGGTCGGTTTGGGCTGTGTCCTCGGTGTTCACGTCCCGAGGCCCCTCCGGCCATGTGAACGGTTGGGCTGTGTCCTCGTGCTTTCTTCCGAGGCCCCTTCCGGGTCACGCAAGGCCAGTTCGGGCTGTGTTCTTGGTGTACATCTACCCAAGACCCCGCTGGGCCATAGTACGCAGGGGCTCCGCTATTGTGTTCTTAGCGTTGAGGCGTACGGAGGCCTAGGTGAAGTAGTGTGATACCCGCCTAGTAGTAGAAGTGCCCGTTCTACTGTCACCGCCTGGCCACGGCGGCTGATGCCTGAGAGGTTAGCTACCTGCTCGAAAAGTGGGAACTATAGTATGTGTCGACATAGCAATTGCATGGGTGTGCATGGGTGAGTCATTGCATAGCATTCATAGCATTTCATATCATTGCACAACAAGATCCTCATCGTATAAGTTTGTATGGGCACTCTTATACGATGAGTTACTTTTATGTAACCCGATCCTTAACTTATAAGTTTGTATGGGCATTCTTATAAGTTAAGTTACTTTCCTGCTGTTACTTATACTTGCTAGTTTAGTGTAGCTCTTATATAAATGCTGATTATGATACTGTTACTCTTACACTACTGTCACCTGCTTGTACTTCCTTTACTTGCATACTTGTTATATACTATACTCTTGTTCCTTTTCTCCACCCGGTGCCGAGGAGTCGCCGGGGGAGCGGATGTGAAACCACTTAGTCGTTTCGACTAACGGTTGCTACGTCTTCCTTTTTAGGAGGTCACGCCGCAGGTGGAGCAGCCGCAGACTACGCAGCAGGACAGCCAGGCCAGGACGACAGGGCCTGAGGTGACGGTGCCGTCGATACCGTCAGTTACTGATGTTAGTTTTGATTACTCTGATGTAGCCCGTTTGGGCAATGTTTAGCTGTACTCTGATATATGGTAGAAGCATGTTTTAGCTTCTCTTTATTGATGTATTTGGACATTATAACTTAGTGTGGATTTTGACTTCTCTTGCTTATTTATTTGGTTGGGTTGGCATGGTATATTGATATGGTTGTAGCCGGCGGAATAGGCGTCTTGTGGTACAGGTTAGCCCGTGTGCTAATGCTACCGCAAGGCGGCTGTTCCGGGCATAAGACTCCCTCTTCGTGCTGTGTTTTGGGATTTGGGGAGGGGGAGTCTTACAAGAGACCTAGATTTGGACAACTTTTAACATACCTGAGAATCCTCTTTACTAGTGTTAGGTGTGACTCTCTAGGGCTTACTTGGAACCTAGCACATATACATGTAGCAAACATTATATCTGGTCTACTAGCTGTAAGGTACAGTAAAGAGCCAATCATTGCTCTATATGTTGTCTGATCAACAGGTTTCCCATGTTCATCAGCATCCAATACAGCATTAGTAGGCATGGGTGTTTTCATACAAGATGCTTCAGACATGCCAAATTTCTTAACCAATTCATTTGCATATTTGGTTTGAGAAATAAAGATGCCTTCAGTATGTTGCTTGACTTGCAATCCTAGGAAGAAGGATAGCTCACCCATGCTACTCATCTCAAATTTAGAATGCATTAGGTTGGAGAACCTTCTGCACAGTTTGGAGTCAGTAGAACAAAAAATAATATCATCTACATAAATCTGTACTAGTAGGGTATGGGACTTATGGGTTCTAATGAAAATAGTTTGGTCTACTCTACCCCTTATAAAACCATTTTCCAAGAGAAAGCATGCTAGGGTCTCATACCATGCTCTAGGAGCTTGCTTGAGACCATATAATGCTTTGTTCAATCTAAAAATATAATCAGGATAAGTTGGAGAGATAAAACCTGTAGGATGTCTGACATATACTTCCTCTTTGATATCTCCATTTAGAAATGCACTTTTGACATCCATCTGATATACCTTGAAGCCTTTATGTGCTGCATAGGCTAAGAATATTCTGATGGCTTCCAATCTTACAACTGGTGCAAAGGTCTGGTCATAGTCTATTCCTTCTTCTTGAGAATATCCCTGAGCAACTAGCCTTGTCTTGTTTCTTACAATTACTCCTTGATCATCCAGTTTGTTTCTGAATACCCACTTTGTTCCAACAATGGAGTGATCCTTAGGCTTTGGCACTAGTTCCCATACTTTGTTCCTCTCAAATTGATGCAACTCCTCTTGCATTGCAATGATCCAGTGTGGATCTTGCTCTGCATCTTGAATGGACTGAGGTTCAATTTGAGATAGGAAGCAGGTGTGCAACAGGTTTTGGTTGACCTGATTTCTGGTTTGCACACCAGCTGAGATGTCTCCAATTATTTGGGAAATTGGATGGTCTCTTGATGTTACTAAATCAACAGGGGGTGTTGATTGTTCACCAACCTGTGTTGTTGTTTCCTCTTGTGGTACAACAACTGGCTCTTCAAGTTGTTCTTCAATATGTTGAGCATTTTCTTCATCTTCACTGCTTTCATCCTCTTGAGTAACCTGTAACTTGTTCAAGTCTTCAACTAGAGAATGTTCCTGCAAAGGTTCTATGGTAGAAGGGATCTTCTCCTTGAAAGACATGTTAGATTCATCAAATGATATATGAACAGATTGCTCAATTTTTAAAGATGATTTATTATAAACCCTATAAGCCTTGCTGATCATGGAGTATCCCAGAAACACTCCTTCATCAGCTTTAGCTAGAAATTTTGCTAAATATTCTTGTCATTATTATGTATATAGCAAATACAACCAAAGACTCTAAAATAATCAACTTTAGGTTTCTTCCCTTTAAGTAATTCATAGGGAGTCTTTCCCTTTAGTTTATGTATAAAACTTCTATTCAGCACATAGTTGGAGGTGTTCACTGCATCTGCCCAAAAGGATAGAGGTAGATGAGCATCTGACAACAATGTAGTGGCAGATTCAATAAGGGTTCTATTTTTCCTTTCAGCTACCCCATTTTGTTGAGGAGTTCTAGGAGCTGAGAAAGTATGCCTGATCCCTTCACTCTGACAGAACTCTTGCATAAGAAGAGAATCAAACTCTGTCCCATGATCACTTCTGATCAGGGCAATGTGAGTATTGAACTCAATCTGTATACATTTGAGAAACTCTGTCAGACACTTAAAGTTATCATACTTCTTCCTTAGAAAGAACACCCAAGTGAATCTAGAGAAGTCATCTATAACTACTAAAGTGTAAGATTTCCCTCCTAGGCTTTGTACTGTGATGGGTCCAAAAAGATCCATGTGTAACAGATACAATATCCTAGGTGAATCACTCTTATTAAGTGACTTAAAGCTGTTTTTAGTTTGCTTGCCTAATTGACAAGCCCTGCAGAGTCCTTCCTTCTTGTAGGGGCCAGAAGGTAGTCCTCTAACAAGGTTGTCCTTGGATAGCCTAGCAATAGTTCTAAGGTTTAGGTGTCCTAGTCTCTTATGCCATAAAATATTTGGTTTACACACAGAATTAAACAAGCAAATATCTACATCAGTTGAAAGAAAATCTACTAGATAGATGTTACCTTTCCTTTTACCTGTCAACACAGTTGTGTTGTCCTCTGACTTGATTTTGCATAAGGCTTTGCTGAAGGTCACCTGGTAGCCTTCATCATACAGCTGACTGATGCTTATTAAGTTGTGCTTCAGTCCTTCCACATAAGCTACCTTCTTGAAAGTTACTGATCCAATCTGGACTGCACCATATCCTTTAGTCTGTCCAAAGTTTGAATCACCAAAGATAACTTTGGGTCCAAGCTTGGCTCTAAAGGAAGTGAGGTTGTCCTTGTTCCCTGTCATGTGCTTAGAGCACCCACTATCCAAGTACCATTGCTGGTTAGATGTTGGATAGGTCTTCACCTGCACATAAGACAATTCATTTGTTTTTGACCCAGTTTACCTTGGGCCTAGGTTGATAACCTTTAAATTCTGAAATGAAAGACATCCCAGGTTGACTCTTATATCCTTCAGGATGATATCTCCTTGGAGGTATAATCCATTCAGTATAAGGGTTAAAGATTTGGGATGAAGGACCCTTAGGATTGAATTTTGATTTGCCCTTGAAAAAATTTCCAGAGCTCTGACCTCTGTTCGACGATCTTGGAGCTGCGTTCGACGATCTTGGGTCAGATCGTCGAGCTCCGTTCGACGGTCGACTATGGCTGAGTTCAGGTACTTGAGATCGTCGACCTGCGTTCGACGATTTTGCCTGAGATCGTCGATCTGCGTTCGGCGATCGTCGATCTTCATTCGGCGATCGTCGATCTCCGTTCGACGATTTCTGCTGGGACTTGGTTTTCTTGGGCAGATCAGAATTTTTCCTAGCAACCTCTACAACTCCCTTTCCTTTGTCAGAAATGAATTTGATTGGAGTTGTTAGAACTATGGGTTGGCTGGATGAAGCACCCAAGCCCAGTGTACTGTTAAATCTGGACTTCACTGTGCTTGTGATGTCCATCAGCTTGATGCTTCTCCCATTAAGGGATTCTTCAAGCTTCTTGGCCTCAGACAGCTCACTTTTCAGTGAAGCTATCTGCTCCCTACAGCACTCCAACTCCTGAGAGAGTTTGAGGTTTTCTGATTTTAAAGTATTATGTTCAGATAAATGATTTCTTAGAGAGATAATTTCTTTCTCAGATTTTAGCAGGTCTAAACACAATGCTTTAAATTCAGATTTAAAGTCCTCTGAATTAAAATCAAAAGAACTGATTACCTGATCTTCTTCAGGTTGAGTCTCTAAATCTAACTCTGACTCCTCTTCTTCTGAATTATATTGTGAGCCATTGATTGCCATCATGCAGAACTCTTTCTCTTCTGCATCATCCTCATCATCACTAGAGCTGGATGAGGGTTCTGACTCCTCTTCAGTCTCACTCCAGGATTCAGCAACAAACCCCTTTCTTGTATGTTTGTTTTTGCTTGATGAGGGTTTGCCATTGCCATTCCTTTTGGAGTCTTTCTCCTTTCTTCTTTCTTTCATGTCCCTCCTGTCCTTGTTTTTGTTCTCTGGACAGTCAGGAACTATGTGCCCTAGTTTCCTGCAACCAAAGCAAACAATTTCTTTATTATTATTAATGGACTTGTCATACCTTGGCTTATCATGCTCCTTGTATGATCTCCTTCTGAAGTCCTTTCTGGCCATCTTGTAGAATCTTTTGGCCAACAGACTGAGCAGTTCATCATTGCCTGTGACTTTGTCTTCAGGCTGATCTTCAGTTGCCTTGAAGGCTATGGTCTTCTCTTTTCTTGTGGATGGAGAGGCAGCCTTTTGTTCTTCTTCTCTATTTTTGATAAGTAGCTCATAAGATTTGAGCTTACCCAATAGAGCTTCAGTAGTGATTTCATTCAGACTTCTGGCATCCTTAATTGGCCAGATTCTTGAATCCCAAGTGCTAGGGAAGCATATTAGAATCTTGTCATTGAGTTCAGTTAGTGAAATCTCTTTATCCAATGTCCTGAGTTCACTGACAATTAGACTGAGCCTGTTGTACATATCTCCCACTGACTCAGTTTCTCCCTTCTTGAAATTCTCATATTGAGATATGAGGTGGGATCTCCTGTCCTTTCTCTCATCAGCTGATCCTAAGACTATTTCAGAGAGTTTGTCCCAAATTTCCTTTGCTGAATTACATTCAGCCACCTTTTGAAATATGTCATCAGACATTGTCTGGGCTAAGATATTCATAGCCTTGGCATCAGCTACCTTCCATCTCTTGATGTCAGCATCTGTTCTTGATGGAGGTGGAACAACATTTGTACTGGAGTTCTCTGGAGGTCTTGGACATACTGTCAAAACAGAGTTAAAGATATCTTCGTCAATAGAATTCATGTACAGTCTGATCCTTGCTTTCCAAAGTGCAAACTTGGATAGATTGCACACTGGAGGTCTGGTGCTAGCATAATCTTTGTTTTGGGCCATGATTTGTGAAAACAAAATCTAATAATAAAATACAAAAGAAAACAGATCTAACTAGGGATCTTTAGGTTCAGGTGTTAGCCTGTGCAACCACCAAGGTGTGGTATGTTTAACCAACCTGGCTTTGATACCAATTAAAAGTGCAGCTAGATCTGATATATACTCTAGAGGGGGGTGAATAGAGTATATGGTGCTTTAAAAGTTTTTACAACAATTGTTGTAATATGAGTGAGCAGGGAAGCAAGTATAAATCTAATTACAGAACTAAACTAATCAAAAGCTAATCACATAATAATCAAGGCCAGAAACAAAAATAAAGACAAGCAAAACCAGAAGACACAAGGAAATATAGTGGTTCCCCTAAACTTGGGTACATCCACTCTTCTACCACCCTAGGTAGGAATCCACTACAGGATGAGTTGATCAGGTGTCCTGGTCACCAATTAGCTTTTGATAAGGTGCTCAAAAACCAAAGCAGATTTTTTTGATCAGGTGTCTTGCCACCAATGAGCTTTTGACAAGGTGCTCAAAAACCAAGCTCAAACTTTTGAAGGGAGTTTGTGAAACCCTTTACAGAGGTGGGGGTGAGAGAGTGATGGAAGTCTTGTCTTTCTCAGATCAGCTGAGAAGACTATGTGGATTGATGGTGTCAAAGCTCCCCCTGAGTCTTTGAGATCTTCAGGAAAAGAAGCTTTGATGTAGGGTGATAGGCCTTCAAAAGTTGAACTCCAGCAATAGATGATTTCAGCAATAACTGAAATGTTGGATGTCTGGAGTCTTGAAATATGTTGGCCTTGAACACTTAAGAGAGATCTGAGGATTTTTGAAAGTGTTGATCTCCTTGGATGTGTGTTCTTGAGAATTCTTTTGACAGAATATTTTGATATTTTTCTGAAGAATACTGATGTCTGTCTGTGTGTGTATCTGTGATCTGTGTATATTCTGTCTGATTCAAAAATTCTTCTTTTCTTTTATTCTCTGATACTGAATGGAAAAACATTCTCTGAGAAGAATAGCCGTTGGCCTACATTAATTGCATCCTTAATTGCAAAATCTCTTCTGGAGGAAAGTCCATAGAAATATTCCTTGAAAATCCCTTGAAACTTGGTCCAGAAATGAATGAAAACGGCTAGGAAATCTTCAGAATTAATTGCAGAATAACTCCTTAACTGATTTGAATTTGAATCTAGAAACATCCTTGAAGTTATCTGAAAACGTCGAACTAAGCTCTGCTATCGTCGAACTGAGCTCAGCGATCGTCGAACTGAGCTCAACAATATGGGTAAATACAGTAGCAAAATATCGTCGATCTGAGCTCAACAATCGTCGAACTGAGCTCAGAGAAAAAGATCCAAAGCTGAGTCAAGATCGTCGACCTGAGCTCACCGATCGTCGAATGGAGTTCGACGATATGATGAAGTTGAGCTCAGCGATCGTCGAATGGAGTTCGACGATCGGCCGAAGTTGAGCTAGACGATCGTCGATCGGAGTTCGACGAATCGTCGTGCAGAGCTCGACGATATGACTTAGTCTCCAAACAGAAAATCCTGGTCTTGAGGGCAACTTCCAAACCTAGACTTCTAACCCTTAGACTCAATTCTAATTGACCTTTTGAGCTATACAGGAGGTCAAACATTGGTTTCCTAGGGACATAGTGATCCTGAACCAAATTAGTAATAGGGTGTTCCAACATAAGCCACTCCCATGGCTTCAGGGTCCTCATCCTGGGCCCAAGGCAATGGGGTTAGACAACATCTTTCACATAGTACCTCATACGATGTCATCTTAAAATTGGCCTGAAATTTATTTATTATAAGAAAATTTTCACCGGTACTAGCAGCTATTCATGAGGCTCAATGTATTCCACTAAGCATAGTGAAAAAAAATATTCCATCATCGGATTCGTTCTTTCTGCCTGACTGTATGTCTGGGGTGGAAAGCGGTGCTGAAAGCCAATTTTGGTTCCAAAGTAAACCTGCA
Organism: Platanthera guangdongensis; assembly: GCA_039583875.1. NCBI lineage: Eukaryota > Viridiplantae > Streptophyta > Magnoliopsida > Asparagales > Orchidaceae > Platanthera > Platanthera guangdongensis. The sequence goes on from CM077167.1 coordinate 150,299,045, forward strand.
CCCCTTTCCATACTTTTGAAGTGAAACGTCCATCACGATCAGACATGATGGACTTTAACATTCCATGGAATCAGACTACCTGCTCTATGAAAAGCCTATCCAAGACATCCACATCATGATTCTGACGGTTCGGGATGAACCGAGACACATTTGTAAGTCGATCCACAACGACCTATATGGAGTCGTTTCTAGCACTAGATCGAAACAAGTCGTGGACAGAGTCCATAAATATGTCCTCAAATTTCCATTCTGATATTGGTAGGGGATGTATCAAGCCTCCTGGGTCGCGACATTCGGCCATGACCCTTTGACAGGCCTGGTATTGTGCAACAAAATTGGTGACGTCTCTTTTCATCCCTGGCCAGTAAATGGTCCTGCGTAGGTCAAGATACATTTTAACTACACTGGGTAAATGGAGTACCTCGACTGGAGTGCTTCATAAGAATTTCTTCTCGAATCCTCTCATTAAACGGGATGAAACATGATGGCTAAATTGCAAAATACTATCATGCAGATTATCCTGCGCTCTATCCAGCTCCTTGCTGCTAAGGGTTGACGTTTCAATGCATTTGCAACCCTGTTAGCCTTCCCGAGGTGGTACTGGACAACAAATTCATTATTACGCAATAATTCCAACCATCGATGCTACTAGAGGTTTAGTGTAACGCACCGAAAATCGTAATCGAACTGGTTGTGTCCAAGAGAATATTTTTGGGGTCTGTATAGGGGTACACGGCCTGGGACACAGACATGTCCAAGGCCGTGTGGTTCTCTGTGTTGGTCGGCTGTGTCCAGAGAAGGACATGGCAGGAAGCACAGCAGCGTGACACGGGCATGTCAACTGACACTGGCATGTGCATACCGGTGTCACCACCCGTGTTCCCAAGAGTCGTGTCGGTTGTCATGGCGGTTTTCTGTGACACGGCCCTAGGTCACGAGCGTGTTAGGACACGACACGGGCGTGTCAGGTTGAGACACGAGCGTGTCTCGACCCGACCCGTGTCCTTTTCTGTGCTCGATGATCATGTCTGGATCGAGGCACAAGGCCTGGGACAGGGCCATGTGCGAGGCCATGTTCGGCCCAGGTTTGAGGATTTTTGGGCGGATCTGAGCCGTTAGTTTTCTTTAATTAAGATCTGACGGCCCAGATATGTTCCTGCTCTGTTAAGGTCGGGAATGGAGGTTGTAATCCTCATTTCCTCTTTAGCATTCTCTTTATAAGAAGTTTGAGAGAGGAGGGAGCAAGGAGGAAAAAGGGGAGGTTTCCGGCCGCCGGCGGAGCATCAGAGCACCGAATCGAGAACCGAGAGCGGATCCTCAGAGGAAATTCCATTGCAAAGCCTTTTATCTGTGTAGTTTTTCCATGGCGCAAAAGTGTACTATAAGGGTAACGATTCTCTACTTGAGCATGTGAAGCTCTCCTTCTTTTGCATAAGGAAACCCGCTCCCGCAAGTGTGCGGTGTTCCTTGGGGTTGACGGGAATAGTACCCCTTATGTTGCATATAGAGTCCGGAATCGAAGTACGGACATAGGCATTATGTGTGAAGCCTACCCGTACGTGTTGGTCTGGATCGGTGATGTTGCATTTTGTATGATTTGCAGGAGAAGACTCCGTGCTTTGTGTTTTTCGGGTTTCTACACGGTAGATTGCAACAGGGATCCTTGGGGATTAACTCCAAGGCGCACCCGAAAAACTGAGTGGAAATGTAGTTCTGATAACTTAGCAGACTGGGAGCCGGCCTTGTACATAACTGGGTTATGTGTTGTTTGGATTATTACGGGATTCGAGAGAAGCTTGGCTCGTGCGTACGTCTTAAGGTGACTACTTGGTGTGAGCAACGGGCAAGTGAAATCAGACCTGTGCTATGTGGTTCAGTGCGAGAGACCGAAAGAGGGACTGGCTGTTGGCATAGTCGGGAGTCTTAGACATTGGTCAGAAAGGTTAAAATTCTCACGATGTTGCCATCCCGGGGATGGTGGTGAAGCCACGGAATTGACCGGATTCACCGATAATGTGCCCTGAGTGCACGGGGTGCTTGGGTCGTGAGAGCCTACACCTGTGGCATAGTATATTCACACTTTTATTGTTTAGCTGGGCTAATGAAATGCAGGGAAGGAGCACCACCATCCCGAGTAAGGGGTGGGGTTGTTATAATTTGGTCGGCTTTGGCTGACCGTTACTTTGTTTGCCACCGTACGGTGGAATGTTGCATGCAGGTGCTGCGGAGCCAAGTACCATATAGCGGGCTGAATCCCATGATGCTGAGCTGGCCCTCGAAGGCCAAAGCAAATTGTTATTTTACTTTTGTCATGTGTGGCCAGCCTGCGAGTCGATGTATGTAAAACATTACTTTGTTAAGTGAAACTCTTGTAAGGCCATAAGGCCAAGTACTTTCAGTGTATTTGTTGTTTCATTCCTATAGTAGTCTGTGGACATTCATGATAGTTCATTTTCAATTTTGGGTTCTTGACAACTGTTTAACAGCTTCTGCTAGAATGCTTTGTGTTAGGGCGAGTAGTCGTAGTTGGAATGTTTTGATATTCTTAAGTAATCCTTCCGACTGTCCGTGGTATATGGCATCAGGTTCCAGCTGGACCTTCTGTTATATGTCATATGACGGATGGGGGTGTTACATTTAACTCCTTCTGGGTAAAGGTATTCCTCTGGCTTTTATGACTGGATAAGATTTCACACCTAACTTTGTATAAATAAAGCCTCCAAACCTTGAAGGGCAAAGACTACCATGCCCCAACTCCGGATAGTGGGCCGAGTAGTTCAGCTTATACGACTTAAATTGCCGAGGTGCGTAAGTGATTACCTTATCGCAACTCCTAACCCATTCAATGATGCATCAGTGTAAATATGGAACTCTTCGATTCTTGAGGGCATTGTAAGAATCGAGGTAGCAATCAAGCGATTCTTTAATTCGTAGTCTCGTACTACGATATCTATTGAAACACAGTGTCTGTAGCGGTCTGTCTTGGTTCTCGAGTAGAATGAAGATGATCACAAGATGGTCCAGGAATGGTTCAAACACCTTGCAGTTGGTTAAATAACCCATCTATTCCAGCAGTGGTTAGGTATTTCGCACAATGAGCATGTTTAGCTCTTTATATCAATGCACAAAACATCATCTACTAGATAAGAGAACAACGAAGATGGTTAGAAATATACACCAATTACCACGTCCGAGGATGGTCCCTGTTACAAATCTAGAGCATAAGCCTCTAGTTCTGCAGCTCTGCCATTCCTTGACTGGTCCCTTATGACTGGCTAGCCTTTATGGCCTCCTCATTCTAGTTCTCTATTCACAACCACTGCTCCCTGCACTGCTCTTAATCTTGGCCAACTCGTGGCTTGCGGGCAAAAAGCTCAAATGTGTTCGGGCTAATGACACAAAAAGTAGTTTCCTGTAAGGGGAACATCTCTTTGCCATATTGATGTTGGCTAGAGTGTTGATCGGGATGCCTGTTATGTTAGTAGCGGGGGTGTTAGTGTAATATCCCGACTTCTATTGGGACACCAGAGCCCTACTGGGCCCAATAAAAGTTACTTGAACCCCTACCCGTGACCTGGTAGGAGGTAACCCTAAGCAGAAAGTGGAGCTAGATTTTGAATATCGGTCTAGAGAACTCCGATTTAGGTTCTATCAGTTCCTATGGTCTCGAAAAGTCAATACGAGCACGTCAGAACTCGTTGTGTTGAAATCTGAGGTCTACTGATGAATATAAACATTTTGACTGATTTAGTGCACCGTGACGTGCAGATTTTGGACTTTTACCAAACAAACTCTAATTCAACCCCAGTCAGTGGCTCTAGACCCGTATGACCAATACAAAGTCAAACGAATTCGTCACGATCAATTTCAGTGACGGATAGTCAAATTGTGGTCAATTCAAGCATAGTCGTGCACCAAAAAGCGTGCACACACAAATTATGACACGACACCCCAACTTTGACCCGACATCTGATATCTTGGACCTACTTTGACTTTGACCAGCATGGGGGACCCACCCTAGGGTTGACTTTGGTTAAACCCCCCTAAAAATCCAATTTTTTGGAATTTTCCAAAAGAGGCACACATATCCTCCTTATTAATGGTCTAGGGCTCTTCTCCTCCACCACCACGGGCCACCAACCAGCAAGGTAGCAAAAAAAAGGTCCATGGGCAAAGATGGGACCAACCCCTCCTTCTTTCCTCTCCTTAAGAACCAAAGCCTAAGCCCACTTAAGGCAAGTCCTTAGATGGAGGTCCCGCCTGCCTTGTCCTACCAGGAGGAGCAATGTGTCCACCCAAGTGGAGGAGAAGAGCTCCTTCTCTCTCTCCCTCTTGGGTTAATCCCACACCGCAGAATGAGGGTGAGGCTGTGCACCCCCCCCCCCCCCTCAGGCTATAAAAGCCCCTGCCCCCTGCCTTTTTCCTCACCAAGCCAAACGAGCCCAAGGCACCCTTACCAGAGCTCCAGCTCGCCGGAAAACCCTCTCCACCCGAGCTCCACCACCACTTCCAATGGCGGCACGGCCAGGACCATCCCAAACCCCCCAACCCTAGGTGGATATTCTTTTCCTTCCCCTTACTTATCCCCCTGACGTGGTGCATGCACCTCCCGGCGGCCGGAGCGTCGCCGACACCACCCAAGCCAAGCTCCAGGAACATCACGAGACAAGCAAGGTGGCACGGCGGTGCTGGTAGCAGAGCTCCGCCATCTTGCTCTCGGGATGGCAATCTCAGGCGGTGGTCGGCGGCGGCATGCCGCCGGACCACTGCCCAGAAGTTCGCCAGCCCCCATCGAGTCGATCGGGGGCAGCGCCGACGGCTGGTAGCTGTCATCCGGTGGTGGTGGAGGCCTAAACCCTCCACACTGCCGGGAGGTACAGCCACCGTCCGATCTCCACGATGAGATCGGATGGTCAATGATTTCTGAATTCCCGCCCGCCTCAACATCAACGCCCCCCATAGCAGATCTATGTCTGATCCGCTGTGGGGATAGAAGAACGATTGGCGCCATCTGACTCAATCTCAATCGCGGGATCGAGTTTGATATGGCTAACCGCAGACCTATATTATTAACAAAAACTTGAGAAATTTCTAGAAACAAATCTATGCCTCTGGGGGCAAAATGGTCAACATGAAAATTGCTCATCTCAATGAGGACTCCTTTCACAAAAATTTTGAGAATTTTTGAAAATGAATTGGTAATTGTAAAAGCCCAAACAAAACTTATTTGACCAAAATAAAGGCACAAAGTGGCCCGAACATTTATGAAAATTTTTCTAGGCTTAGTTTATACCCTATTAGAGGTTGTATTAAAATTTGGTGTCATGGTGATAAGAATTGACATATTCCCTAATTTCTAGGATCCTAGGGTCACGCTCAGAATTTATTTCGCTCTTTCTCCTCGGAAACAATGATTACAATGCACGACCACCCTCCCTAAATTAGATATTTAATTTAAATTGCTTAATCAATGAGAGTGGCTGAGGCAAGAGGCCGAGATCTGAGCATTCTGAGATTTCATGAAACCACTAAGCGCCACGAACCTCGGGTAGTTGGCCAGACTCGGAAAGTAAAGTACGAGTCGCGTGTTGCTAATCATACCCAACGAATAATAAAGGATGTAACTCCTAAAAAAATCTTGATTCAATTAAGCCGTAAATTAAAAGGCGCAACCAAATTATCGGATATTATTAATAAATGTAAACCAAGGAAATATTGAAAATAGAGAAGGAATTGTGATTGCCTCCTGAAAACTGTAAAGGAACTAAAAATACCTCCTGAGAACGAAGATGGAACTGAAGCCTCCTGAATGAAGTGACTGGACTACTAACCATTTTCTTTATGATTATTCCAGTCTTGCACTGATCCAGTTTCCTTTATTTCATTTCAATACAGTATTTTCAATTCAACTCTAATCTTATACTGGTAAAGCTCATTTCAGTACAATACTTTCAATTCAACTCCAGTCTCATACTGGTCAAGCTCATTTCAGTACAACACTTTCAATTCCACTCCAGTCTCGTACTGGTCAAGCTCATTTCAGTACAGTACTTTCAATTCAACCCCAGTCTCGTACTGGTCAAGCTCATCTCAGTTCAGTACTTTCAATTCAACTCCAGTCTCATACTCGTCAAGCTCATTTTAGTTCAGTACTTTCAATTCAACTCCAGTCTCGTACTGGTCAAGCTCATTTTAGTACAGTACTTTCAATTCAACTCCAGTCTCATACTGGTCAACTCCCTTTCAGTTCAGTACTTCCGTTCTACTCCAGTTTCGTACTGCTCACATTTCATTATACAGCATTTATTATCAGTAGTTTAAATTACTGTAATTTACTATTATAGGCATGGGTCCTGCTCTGATGAGCAGTTGTATGTTAAGGTTGAGCCTTAGTTGAGGATAACCAGAGTTGAGGTGTTCCTCCAGGTTTAGCCTCAGATAAAGTGCTCCTACACTCCTTATCGAAAGTTGGGATGAGCATCGCGACTTGAAGGTTAACGTATAATAGGGTAGACTGCCACAGACCAGGTGCATATCAGCTTAATTGTTTAATTGATTACTTGTGAATTGCTTGTGGTAAATTATGGCGGGTCAGTCCCTTCCGCAGACTGTTCGTACCGGTGCGGGAAGGTCGACGACTCAAGGTGATAGGGAGATGGGTACAACGGGTGACCGGCTATTATGTTGTCCAAGTTGGGCTTCGCTCCGCTGGTCAGCCCAAATGTTGCATTGCAGGATGTCGCTCACATCCAATAGTACACAGGGTTGTATGTTGGGGCCTGGGGCTATGCGGTACAACCACCCCCGGAAGTGGCAGGACTGACCACTGTCATCGACAGCCATATCGGTGAGGCCCCCGGGGCTCGCTACCCTGCTCGAATAGAAGCAGCCCATACTATGTCGACATAGGGTGATTTGCGCGGCCGTGAATGCCTGCGGTATATACACGGCTGTGAATGTCTGCGATAGGATATGGGTTGTGATTACATGATACACTGATGTGCTAGTAATACCCATATTATAACTGATATTACTGCTATTATCATTCCAGTTATATTATGCTAATTTTTTTATACTTTGGCAATCTTATATTGTTGGGTGCATGTGTGCTCGTCCCCAGGATATGGATCCGGGAAGGAGATTTGTTTCCACCTAGCTCTAGGACTAACAGTTATTTAAATGACCATTCACAAGAAATGGAGCACCGTAGTGACCCCCTACCACATGAGAATTCGCCAGCAGTTAGGACTAACCAAGCCGAAGCACCACCGACGTCTCTAGAGTTTCGAGATGTGAGTACCAGCGAGCAGTATAAAATGAGAGAGCGAGGATTATATGTATAACCCGTACAGCCCGTGGGCTTATATAGGGACATATGCTATGGCCTTGTACTTTTGTAAATATTTATGAAGTTATAAATATATATTAGTGTTTTCCTATTAATTCTTCCGCAAATCTATGATGTGTTGTGAATGTTGTGATTCTAGCCCAACAAGGCAGCCAACTAGTGCTTAGTAGAGTGGGTCGTTGCCCCTTAAAGGAGCACTGGATGGATGCCTTGGGCTTGTATGATCCCCTCCGGCCTGACCTAGACAAGGGTTGGGGTGGCCTTATAAATGGATCAGAGCGATCATAATTCATCCTTGTGGAGCAGTCTCAGGATTCCATCATCCCTCGCTTCGTTCCTCGGTTCGAGATGAACCTTGTAGCGAAAGCCTTGTGGACCCTAGTGTGGAGGCTTAGGAATTCGAGACTGTACGTTAGTATGCCCCTACGCCGTTGTTTCCACTTCATCAGTCGTTTTTTTGCAAATTTACCCTACTTTTGCAAAGTATTGACACACTTTCCTGTTACTTCTACAAATACTGGACTACAGTAACGGGGGTCCTCTTCCAAACGATTTGTTCCCACCACCCCACCTCCAGACCCGATCGCCCCCGCGGCTGTACTGTTTGCCAAGACTGACTTGGGGAATATACTGATGGCCATCCTGGCCACCTTCCGGACAGCCTTGGCACAGCCACCACAAGAGATGATGACACCTACCGACTTGCTGATGAACTTTCAAGGACGGAGGCTGTTGGATCCCTTATTTGAATTTGGGCTAGGTTCACTAATTAGGATGTTTGACCCACCATTTATAGCAAGGGTCAAGTCTGTTAGTCCTAGAGTTTAGGCTAGTCATTAGTATCAATCTTCATGGACCAGCCTGCAGAGGACTTCAGTAGACACAAGACTTAGAAGAATTCAAAGTTCAGATTATTAGTTCGAAGTTCTTCGAATTCAGATCGACGATCGTCGATCGCAGATCGACAAACTCAGAAATCTTTCTCTGGGTTGAGCTCGACGATATTCGAGCTCAGGTCGATGATTTCTTCCTCAAGACAGATTCTCTGCTCGATGAAATTTGGAATTCAACTTTGACAGATTCTTTCTAGTTTATTTTCTCTGAACTCAGGTCGACGAAGACAGATTCTTTGTTCGACGAACTTGGAGTGCAGAATTGGCAAGATATTTCCCATTTATAGTTTGCTGAGCTCAGGTCGACGAACAGGATTTCTCAGCTCGACGAACTTGGAACTCTAGTCGACAAATTCTATCCAGAGGTCGACGATTTCTATCCCGAGTCAGTTTGATAAGTTTTCCTTATTTTTGTTCCCAATTTCTTATATTATTTAGCAGTAATTCTCTGAGTAATTAATGCTTATATTCTCAAGAATATAGCCGTTCTTGGCGACATTAATTATGGATTTCATCAGAGTTAATTGTGTGCTTATTTTAATGGGACAGTTGGGGAAACTCATTCAAGAATATATTCCAACGTTTCATTCTCCAGAGTTAGCCAACAATTAATGCTTGGAATTCAAAATTCAAAAGGAGAATTTGACAACAGAATATAAAAAAGAATTTTCATTCAGACAAGATTATAGAAGAGGTGTGATACAAGCAAGCAAGAAGAAAAGATACACAGTGATATACACAAAATACAGAACACAAGAAGTGATATAGAGAAGAGATACAAAAATATATTGAAGAATATCTACTTCTTCTCTGTGCTGAAAACTCTATGTTTTCCACATGATCTTTCATAAGACTGAAGAAGAACATCAATCTTATATCAGGAGTCTTCTTTAACTTCTACTCCAAGAATCCTCAAGGACAATAACTCGAGATCTGTCTATAAGTTCCTGGATTTCAACAAGACAAGGCTGAAGACCTACACCTTAAGGAAGGCTCCAGGCTTTCTGAACATCTCAACATTTCAGAAGGAGCTTTGATAATAGCAATCCACTGAGTCTTCTCTGTTGAATAGAGAAAAGATAAGACACCATCAACTCTCTCAACCTCCTGTACAAAGGGTTTATTAACTCCCTTAAAAAGTTTATTATTGGTTTTTGGGCACCTGATCAAAAGCCTAAAGGGTTGTGAGATCTCCCTGTAAATATATCTTGTGGTGGAAGTCACCTGATCAAAAACCTGATAGTGGATTCCTACCAGGGTGGTAGAAGAGTGGATGTACCCAGTTTGGGGAACCACTATAAAATTCATGTGTTGTCTGGTTGTTCATTTTCTCTTTGTTTTGTTGTGTTGTGATAGTGTAGTTTAGCTTAGTTTCCATTTCTTTTTATACTACTATTATTATCACTTATTTCTCTGATAAATTTTAAAATCAGCCAAAAGTTTTTTAAATCACTCTATTCACCCCCCCCCCTCTACAGTATATTAGATCTATCCCCTTTTTTCAATTGTTATCAGAGGCATACCATTTCTTTCAATTGGTATTAGAGGGTTGGTCTACTTGGTTGTACAAGGTAACACTTGAACCAACAGATCTTTGATAGATCTGATTTCTTTTTCCTTAGTTATTTTGGTGATTTCATATCATGGCAAAGAACAAGGATTATGCAAGCACCAGACCTCTAGTTTGCAATCTAAACAAGTTTGCTATCTGTAAGGCAAGAATTAAATTATATATGAACTCTATTGATGAAGATATTTTTAATTCTATTTTGACAGGACCACAATTCCAGAGTCTACATCTACTGTAACTTCAAGAACTCATGCTGTTCCACCACCTGAGTGGACAGATTCTCAAAAGAAGGCCAAGATAGCTGATGCTAAGTGTAACGCTCCGAAACTCAAAGGAGCAAAGGGGGACATTTTGGGCCAGTTTGAGTTCTGGCTGCAGGCACACGGGCTGGGACACGGGCGTGTCCCAGGGCGTGTCAAGCCTGTGTCGACACTAAGGCGGGAAGTCGACACTTTGGTGTCGACAATGTGTCGAGACATGGCACACGGTCTGCGACACGGGCGTGTAGCAGGACGTGTCGACCCGTGTCGACACTTAGCCGCGAAGTCGACACTTTGGTGTCGACAATGTGTCGAGACATGGCACACGGCCTGCGATACGGGCGTGTCGCAGGGCGTGTCAGCCCGTGTCGACACTCGTCCCGGGAAGTCGACACTTTGGTGTCGACAATGTGTCGAGACATGACACACGGCCTGCGACACGGGCGTGTCGCAGGGCGTGTCGACCCGTGTCGACACTTAGCCGCGAAGTGTCGAGACCGTGTACACGGCCTGGAGCCCAGGCGTGTCAATGTGACACGGGTAGGGACACGGGCGTGTCCTAGAACCCGTGCAGTGCTCGGGTTGAAAATGGGGAAAAATCATGGGGTACACGGCCGGCTACACGGCCGTGTTAGGTGGAACACGGGCGTGTCAGATCGAACACGGGCGTGTTAGATACCCGTGTGAGGTTCCAAGTGATCCGATTTTGACGGCGAATGAGGCACACGGCCCTGGACACGGGCGTGTGCCAGGCCGTGTTCGGTCCAGATTGGGCATTTCAGTCCCGAATCAAAGCCGTTCATTTCTTTGACTGAAGATCCAACGGCTGGGGGTTGTTCCCGAAGGGATATACCCGGGTTTTGACTTAGAAAACCCTCACTTTTCTTAAGTGATCTCTTTCTATAGTCTTAGAGAGAGAGGAGAGCTAAGTGAAGAAGAAGGAGCTAGATCCGCCATTGGAGGAGCTTCGGAGCTCCGAATCGCAAGCCGACTCCGGATCCACGGAAGCAACGCTAGTGCGGTGATTTCCATCCGATTACTTTCCGATGACGCCAAAGAGGAACGCAAGGGTAACGATCCTCATCTTGAGCATGAGTCGCTCTCTTTCTTAGCATAGGAAGCCCGCTCTCGCGAGTTTGCGTAGAGTTGGAGGCGTTCCTTCGGGTAGATATGTGAAGTCCCCGTTGTTTAGCGTCCGTATGCGAGAACGGACATAGGCATGATGTGTGAAGCCTACCCGGACATGTTGGTCTGGATCGGTGATGTTGCATTGCATAAGGCCGGAGAAGACTCCGTGCTATTGGTTGTTTTTCGGGTTTTCTACGCGGTAGATTGCAGCAGGGAGCCTTGGGGACTAACCCGAAGGTGCACCCGGAAAACTGGGCGAATACGAGATCTAGCCAACTTGGTGGCTTGAGAGCCAACTTGAACATAACGGGGTTATGTGACTTGTGATGGAAGTGGGACTCGGTGGAAGTTTGACCCGCGCATATGGCTTAAGTTGCCGTTGCGATGTGAGCACGGGTTAGATGGAACCGTATCCGTTCTATGTCGTTCGGTTAAAGAGACCTAAAGGCACGTGGCACTTACCGTTGGCATAGAGTAGGGTCTTCGGCGGTCGATGACTTAAATTGTCGTGACCCAGGCCAGGAAGACAAATTGCTCATAGGTTTGGCCGTCCAAGTGGCGGTGGTGAGTCCGGAATGTTGATGACTTTAATTGACGTGACATCGACCGGCTCACCGAGAATGTGGCCTGAGTGCACGGGGCGTGTGGCCGTGCGAGCCAACGTCTGTGTTGAAATGGCTATGGTTATATATATGGCTCGCTTATGCTAATGAAATGCAGGGAAGGAGCATCGCCGCCCCGAGTTGGGGGCGGGATCGTTATAATTTGGTCAGCATTGCTGACCGTTGTCTTGTTTTGCCACCGTGCGGTGGTTTGTTGCTTGCAGGTGCAGCTGGACCAAGCGGTCAATAGCGGGCTAAAGCCCTTTTTGCGAAGCCGGCCCTCGAAGGCCCAAATGGAAATGTTTATTGCTTTATTCATGTATGACCGGCCTGCGTGCCGTGGTTTGTAAATCATGTAACAGTCAAGTGAAACATTTTTGTAAGGCCTTAAGGCTTGTTTTGAGTATTTTGTAATAACATTCCTGTTTTCGTATTAGTGGACATTCGTGCTTGTTGCTGGGTTCTTGTTTACAACCTTTATAAACTGCTTCCGCTAGAATGCTCTGTGTAGGACGTTGAGATTGGTTGGATGGTTCCATAAGTAACCACCCGGTACGTCTGTGGTATATGGCGTCGGGCCCCGGCCGGACCTACTGCTATATGCTATGCGACAGATAGGGGGTGTTACAATTTGGTATCAGACTACTGGTTTTGGTTGGGCTTAAACTGAATTCGTGGGCGAATTCTTTTTAAGGGGTGGTGAGCACATTGTGTGCGTCATCGTAATAACAGTAAAAAGAACCCATGAATGTCCACTTAGGAATGAAAATACTCGTGTTTGAGGAACCTGCGTGTTCCTATAATTGCTGTTTGTAATTTATTTGGTCGCTTAACGGTGTTTTGTACCACTATAGGTGACCCGAAGTGGTGTTGGGCCGTCAGAACGCCGAGTTTCTGAGGCTAGTAGTGCACCGGATGTTGCTCCTGCAACACCTCTATCGGCTGCGAATATTCGATTGGTGGCTGAAGCGGTGTTGGCCGTGATTAATGCGCAGCCTGGAAGGCAAACGCAGCAGCCCGCTCCTGTGATGGAGCAAGAACCTCTGCAAGAGGCGGAGCCGAGGAGAGTGGAGCAAGTGGTTTTGGAACCGGTAGTGCCAAGGAGGGCAACTGAGAGGCAGCTAAAGCATGTAATGAGCTTTAACCCTCCGTTATTCTCGGGGTTGGGAACCCCATCTCAGGCTGAAGACTGGCTCTCCAGGGTGAAGAGAGTCATGACAGCGACAGAGACGGAGGAGTGGCAAATGACCACCATCGCTACGTTCCTTTTGGACGGTGAAGCGAGGATGTGGTGGGAAGGATTGGAGCTGCACTTACTGAGAGGTAGGCAACTTGGTGATGTCTCGATGGAGGAGTTCTCGAGATTAGTTTTGGCTAAATACCTCCCGTCGACGCAGAAGATAGCGTTGGAGAATGAGTTCCTGAAGTTGGTACAGGGTGAGAGGAGCGTGGATGAATATCTCCACGAGTTTACTCGTCTGAGTCGTTATGCTAGCTCCACCATCGTGGATGAGGAGCGCAAGACTAATCGCTTCTATGAAGGCTTGAGAGATGAGTTAAGGTTACTACTCTCGGGGCCGATGACGCAGGGTTTCTTAACCTTGGTCAATACTGCCTGGTCCTTGGAGAAGGACATGAAGAACGTACAAGCAAAGAAAAGCTTGGGTGAGAAGAAATCCGAATTTAAAGTGCCGACTAATTCAAAGACCGGCTATCGGAGGTCTTTCAAGAAGCATAGGACTTCGGGTCCAGCTCCTTCTGGCGCTTCTGGGGCAACTACGGGTCGGACCCCGGGTGCGTGTTTTACTTGTGGAAAGACGGGGCACTTTGCCCGTGATTGTTGGAGCGGACGTCCTAAGTCCGAGAGGAAGCCGGGAGCTACTTATGAAGAGAAGGTAAAGACGGTGGAGTCGACCGCATCCCATTATGCTCCGGCCTAACCAAGGGTCTACAATCTTGGCCAACAGGAGGCCATCAAACAAGCTGATGTGGTGACAGGTACGGTTTAATTATAGCAAGTCAATTTATTTAAATACTTGTTACGCACATGTTACCTTACCACTGCTTGTTTAGGTTTTGTATTGATTTGTGAAAATCCGGCACGAGCACTCTTTGATACGGGAGCTTCACACTCCTTCTTGTCCGAAGGATTTATATCACGCATCGGAGTCCCTTCTTCGATGGCAAAGGATAAGTTGGATGTGTTGTTGCCCAATGGGTGTTCGATGCGAGCGGATAGGATCTGCGATGTTAAGGTTCGTATTGGGGAGCAGGAGTTCGACCTGCAGGCGTCTTTACTTCCGTTGGCGGAGTTCGACGTCATATTTGGCATGGACTGGCTCTCGGAGCAGCAGGCCCATATAGATTGTGGTAGCAAGGAAGTCAAGCTGGGAGCGAGTCGTGAGACGACTTTTACGGGCTTAAAGGGGTCGAGCAAGACGTTGATGTCTGCTCTTCAGGTGGTGAAGGCGGTTCGTGCTGGAGCAGAACTGTTCTTTACACTAGTGGAGGTTGCAAAGCCGAAGCCCGCATTGGATTGTATTTCAGTGGTATCGGAATACCCTGATGTGTTCCCCGCAGATCTTCCTGGAGCCCTGCCTCAGCGGGAGATAGATTTTACGATCGAGCGAGTGCCAGGTGCAAAGCCTGTGTCACGATCTCCATATCGGCTAGCGCCTAAGGAAATGGCGGAGCTGAAAGTTCAACTGCAAGAGTTGTTGGAGCAAGGGTATGTGCGCCCGAGTTCTTCGCCTTGGAGCGCACCGGTCCTCTTTGTTAAGAAGAAGGACGGAAGCTTGAGGCTATGAATTGATTATCGGGAGCTAAACAAGCTAACTGAGAAGAACAAGTACCCGATCCCTCGGATTGATGATCTCTTCGATCAGTTAGTCGGGTCGACGGTGTACTCGAAGTTAGATCTCAAGGCTGGGTACTATCAGCTGCGAATAAGGGAGTGTGATATCCCGAAGACAGCGTTTAGTACGAGGTACGGGCATTATGAGTTTACGGTCATGCCGTTTGGGCTGACTAATGCGCCGTCAGTATTCATGGATTTGATGAACAGGACGTTTAGGGAGTACTTGGACCATTTCGTGATCGTCTTCATCGACGATATTTTGGTGTACTCGCAAAGTGAGGAAGATCACTTTAAGCACCTTCATTTGGTGTTGGAGACGCTAAGGAGAAATCAGTTGTATGCCAAGTTCTCGAAGTGCGAGTTTTGGCTATCCTCAGTGGCGTTCCTCGGGCATATAGTAAGTGGAGAGGGTATTGCTGTGGATCCGGCGAAGATTGTTGCGATACGGGAGTGGCCTGAGCTTGCTACGGTAGCAGAAGTCCGGAGCTTTTTGGGGCTTGCCGGTTATTATAGGCGCTTCGTAGAGAACTTCTCGCGGATAGCGTTACCTCTCACTACTTTGACGAGGAAGGAGCATAAGTTCGTTTGGACGCCGGAGTGCGCGCGAGCTTTCGAGGAGTTGAAGTGTCGGTTGACCACGGCCCCTGTGCTGAGTTCGCCATGTGGAACCGAAGGCTATGATATATATAGTGATGCTTCGGGCAGCGGTTTGGGTTGCGTGCTACTGCAGCACGGAAGCGTGATAACTTATGGCTCGAGACAGCTAAAAGTGCATGAGAGGAATTATCCGGTCCATGACTTGGAGTTAGCGGCCGTGATTTTTGCCTTGAAGCTGTGGAGACACTATTAGTACGGTGTGAAGATTGATATCTACACCGATCACAAGAGCCTAAAGTATCTAATTGATCAGAAGGATCTGAATATGCGGCAGCGTAGGTGGATGGAGTTCCTGGGGGACTATACATTCAAGATCCACTACGTGCCTGACAAAGGGAATGCAGTTGCGGATGCGCTGAGTCGCCGAGCCCCAGCTCAAGCCAATTGGCTATCGGTGCATGATGAGCGGTTGGTGCGGGAGTTGGAGGCGTTGGAGATTGTTTGCGTGGATAGACAATCTAGTGTTGAAGCAGTTCTGAATTGGAATGAAGTCCAATATGACCTGGCTGATCAGATTCGGCAGCCTTTGGATATGGATGCTCATATGAAGCAGTTCATGGTAGAGGCTCTGGATGGGTCAAATTCCGAATTCGTCGTGGAGGACGGGTTGCTTTGGAAAGACGGTCATTTGTGCGTCCCAAGTGTGGGCAAGTTACGGGTGGAGTTGTTGTACGAGGCGCACCATACCAAGTACTCGATTCACCCGGGGAGCACGAAGATGTACCGTGATGTGAAGAAACTGTTTTGGTGGCCGGGTTTGAAGAAGGATGTTGCGCTATACGTAGCGAAGTGTCAAACCTGCGCCTTGGTAAAGGCGGAGTGCCAAAAGCCGGGAGGATTTCTTAAGTCCTTGCCTATTCCGGAGTGGAAATTTGACGACATCTCTATGGACTTTGTGCACGGTTTGCCAAGGTCGCAAAAGGGGAATGACGCCATTTGGGTGGTTGTTGATCGATTGACGAAGGTGTCGCATTTTATTCCGCATAGGAAGGATGATCCGGTAGAGAAGCTGACAAAGCTTTATGTGGATAACATAGTACGACTTCATGGTGTGCCCCGCAGCATCGTGAGTGACCGAGATGGGCGGTTCACGTCCAATGATTGGAGGCTGGTGCAGCAAATGTTGGGAACAAAGCTGAAATTCAGCACAGCCTTCCATCCGCAAACAGATGGGCAGACCGAGAGGGTCAATCGAACCATGGAAGACATGCTTCGCATGTGTGTCTTGGATTTTGGAAAGCAATGGGAATACCACCTTTATTTGGTGGAGTTCGCATACAACAACAGCTACCAAGCGAGTATTCAGATGGCGCCTTTTGAGGCCCTATATGGTAGAAGATGTTGCACGCCGTTGTCTTGGTTAGAAACGGGTGAGTCAAAGTTGTATAAGCGATCGGAAGTGGAGGATGCTACTTCTTTGGTGAGAACCATTCGGGAGAGGTTACTTATCGCTCAGGACCGGCAAGCAAAGTACTATAATGCCAAGCACAGGAACGTGGAGTTCGCTGTGGGCGATTATGTATACTTAAAGATCAAGCCGTTCAAGGGTGTCTCGCGGGTGCGACGATTAAAAAAGCTAAGCCCGAGGTACCTTGGACCGTTTGAGGTTCTGGAGCGAGTTGGTGAAGCGGCCTATAGGTTGAAGCTTTTAGTGGAGCTTAGTGGTTTACACGATGTATTCCATATTTCGGTGCTTCGGAAGGCGGTGCAGGAGCCTACGCAAGTGATCGCGGTCGATCAAGTGCCGGTGGAAAGTGGGCTAACGACAAAGGTCAAGCCCGTGCGGATTGAAGACTCGGAGGTTAAGCGGCTACGCAATAAAGAGATCAGGATGGTCAAGGTCCGGTGGGACAATTGCGGTCGTGAGGAGCTCTCTTGGGAGCGAGAGCAGACTATGCTTGACGAATATCCGGAGTTGTTCCGCTCAGGTACAAATTTTGGTTTTGTACATGTCTTTCCTTTATGTAATTTCGTGGGCGAAATTCTTTTAAGAGGGGTAGAGTTGTAACGCCCCGAAACTCAAAGGAGCAAAGGGGGACATTTTGGGCCAGTTTGAGTTCTGGCTGCAGGCACATGGCCTGGGACACGGGCGTGTCCCAGGGCGTGTCAAGCCTGTGTCGACACTAAGGCGGGAAGTCGACACTTTGGTGTCGACAATGTGTCGAGACATGGCACACGGCCTGCGACACGGGCGTGTCGCAGGGCCTGTCGACCCGTGTCGACCCGTGTCGACACTTAGCCGCGAAGTCGACACTTTGCTGTCGACAATGTGTCGAGACATGGCACACGGCCTGCGACACGGGCGTGTCGCAGGGCGTGTCAGCCCGTGTCGACACTCGTCCCGGGAAGTCGACACTTTGGTGTCGACAATGTGTCGAGACATGGCACACGGCCTGAGACACGGGCGTGTCGCAGGGCGTGTCGACCCGTGTCGACACTTAGCCGCGAAGTGTCGAGACCGTGTACACGACCTGGAGCCCAGGCGTGTCAAGGTGACACGGGTAGGGACACGGGCGTGTCCTAGAACCCGTGCAGTGCTCAGGTTGAAAATGGGGAAAAATCATGGGGTACACGGCCGGCTACACGGCCGGCTACACGGCCGTGTCAGGTGGAACACGGGCGTGTCAGATCGAACACGGGCGTGTTCGATACCCATGTGAGGTTCCAGGTGATCCGAGTTTGACGGCGAATGAGGCACACGGCCCTGGACACGGGCGTGTGCCAGGCCGTGTTCGGTCCAGATTGGGCATTTCAGTCCCGAATCAAAGCCGTTCATTTCTTTGACTGAAGATCCAACGGTTGGGGGTTGTTCCTGAAGGGATATACCCGGGTTTTGACTTAGAAAACCCTCACTTTTCTTAAGTGATCTCTTTCTAAAGTCTTAGAGAGAGAGGAGAGCTAAGTGAAGAAGAAGGAGCTAGATCCGCCATTGGAGGAGCTTAGGAGCTCCGAATCGCAAGCCGACTCCGGATCCACGGAGGCAACGCTAGTGCGGTGATTTCCATCCGATTACTTTCCGATGGCGCCAAAGAGGAACGCAAGGGTAACGATCCTCATCTTGAGCATGAGTCGCTCTCTTTCTTAGCATAGGAAGCCCGCTCTCGCGAGTTTGCGTAGAGTTGGAGGCGTTCCTTCGGTTAGATATGTGAAGTCCCCGTTGTTTAGCGTCCGTATGCGAGAACGGACATAGGCATGATGTGTGAAGCCTACCCGGACATGTTGGTCTGGATCGGTGATGTTGCATTGCATAAGGCCGGAGAAGACTCCGTGCTATTGGTTGTTTTTCGGGTTTTCTACACGGTAGATTGCAGCAGGGAGCCTTGGGGACTAACCCGAAGGTGCACCCGAAAAACTGGGCGGATACGAGATCTTGCCAACTTGGTGGCTTGAGAGCCAACTTGAACATAACGGGGTTATGTGACTTGTGATGGAAGTAGGACTCGGTGGAAGTTTGACCCGCGCATAAGGCTTAAGTTGCCGTTGCGATGTGAGCACGGGTTAGATGGAACCGTACCCGTTCTATGTCGTTCGGTTAAAGAGACCTAAAGGCACGTGGCACTTACCGTTGGTATAGAGTAGGGTCTTCGGCGGTTGATGACTTAAATTGTCGTGACCCAGGCCAGGAAGACAAATTGCTCATAGGTTTGGTCGTCCAAGTGGCGGTGGTGAGTCCGGAATGTTGATGACTTTAATTGACGTGACATCGACCGGCTCACCGAGAATGTGCCCTGAGTGCACGGGGCGTGTGGCCGTGCGAGCCAACGTCTGTGTTGAAATGGCTATGGTTATATATATGGCTCGCTTATGCTAATGAAATGCAGGGAAGGAGCATCGCCTCCCCGAGTTGGGGGCGGGATCGTTATAATTTGGTCAGCATTGCTGACCGTTGCCTTGTTTTGCCACCGTGCGGTGGTTTGTTGCTTGCATATGCAGCTGGACCAAGCGGTCAATAGCGGGCTAAAGCCCTTTTTGCGAAGCCGGCCCTCGAAGGCCCAAATGGAAATGTTTATTGCTTTATTCATGTATGACCGGCCTGCGTGCCGTGGTTTGTAAATCATGTAACAGTCAAGTGAAACATTTTTGTAAGGCCTTAAGGCTTGTTTTGAGTATTTTGTAATAACATTCCTGTTTTCGTATTAGTGGACATTCGTGCTTGTTGCTGGGTTCTTGTTTACAACCTTTATAAACTGCTTCCGCTAGAATGCTCTGTGTAGGACGTTGAGATTGGTTGGATGGTTTCCATAAGTAACCACCCGGTCCGTCTGTGGTATATGGCGTCGGGCCCCGGCCGGACCTACTGTTATATGCTATGCGACAGATAGGGGGTGTTACACTAAGGCCATGAACATTCTGGCTCAAACAATGTCAGATGACATTTTCCAGAAAGTGGCAGAGTGCACCTCAGCTAAGGCTATCTGGGATTCTCTAAACCAGATGGTTGTTGGATCTGCAAATGAAAGGACAGACAGAAGATCAAATCTCATCTCTTAATATGAGAACTTCAAGAAAGAAGAATCAGAGTCAGTGAGTGACATGTACAATAGAATCAGCTCAATCATCAGTGAGCTGAAAACCCTAGATAAGGACATAACACTCACTGAGCTCAATGATAAAATCCTCATGCGCTTCCCCAGCTCATGGGATTCCAGAATCTGGCCAATCAAGGAGGCCAGAATTCTGAATGAGATCTCTACTGAATCTCTACTAGGAAAGCTCAAGTCATATGAACAGTTAATGAAGACTAGAGAAGCTGCTGAGCAGAAGACTCCCTTATCAGCTAGAAAGGAGAAAAACATAACATTCAAAGCTTCAGAAGAAACAAAAGCTCCATCAGCTAGTGAAGAACATCTGAGTCTCTTAGCCAAGAGATTCTACAAGATGGCCAAAAAGGATTTTAGAAGGAATTCATCTAGATAGTATGACAAGTCAAGGTATGACAAAACCCCAACTAAAGAAATTGTCTGCTTTGGCTGCAGGAAGCCAGGACACTTCATATCAGAGTGTCCAGAGAACCAAAAGAAGGAGAGAAGAAGAGAAAAGGAGCCTAGGAAGCAGCACTACAGCAAGCCCTCCTCCAACAAGCAAAAAAGGAAGGATAAAGGCTTTGTGGCTGAAACCTGGAGTGAAACTGAAGATGAATCCTCATCTTCCTGCTCCAGTGAAGATGAAGAAGAGGATAAATAAAAGGAGATTTGCTTGATGGCCATTGATGTACAGGCAGCCTATCAGAAGCTGAGTATTTAGATAATTAAGAACCCTATGAATCTGAGGCAGATCAGGTACTGTCCTCTTTTGATTTCAATTCAGATAGTTTTAGAACAGAATTTAAATCAGTATATATTGATCTAATAAATTCTGAGAAAGAAATTAAAACACTTAGAGAAAAACTGACTGAACAAGATAATTTCATTTCTGAAAACATTAAACTAAAAGTTGAATTAACTTTAGCCAATGAACAAATCATCTCATTAAGAATTGAATTGGCTGAGGCAAGGTAACTTGAAGAATCCCTAAATGGAAGAAGCATCAAGTTGATGGACATCACAAGCACAATGAATGCGAGACTTAATGGCAAGCTGGGCTTAGGTGCTTCATCAAGTCAACCCCCATTAATTTAGAAAAAACATACTAACAACTCCAATTGAATTCATTTCTGAAAAAGGTAAAGAGAAAGCAGATGATATTAAGCTAATAGAATTTAAACAGAAAAAAAAGGAGAAAGAACAAGAAGAAATATAACTATAACAATGTTTAGCAGATTTCGTCAAACTCAGATCGACGAAATGTGTACAGTTCATCAAACTCAAGTCGACGAACTCCGAACGCAAACTTTTATTATAATTATTCATTGAACAATGATCGACGAAACTAGTATGGTTTGTCGAATGGAGATCGACGATATTGGGGCACAGAGAATGATTACTTCCATTATCGAACTCATCCTAATTCGTCGACCTCTGCTCGACGAACTCATCCCAATTCGTCGACCTCAGCTCGACGAACTTACCAGAATTCGTCGACCCTGGTTCAAAATAACAGAAATCTTAATTCTTACAAATCATTTAATCAACCATGAGAATAGGTTAATCTATTCACCCAGTGGATAATTCCAACAAGAAGATACCATCCCCTAAGTTATAAAAATCAACCTGAATACTCTTATATCTCTAGTTTTAATTATGTAAATAAACAAGGACCCAAGGTGACTTGGGTCAAGAATAGCTAATTTGTTTCATTGCAGGTGAAAGACTATCCCACCACAGAGCAACAGTGGTATTTGGATAGTGGCTGTTCAAAGCATATGACTGGCAGCAAGGACAACCTAATCAACTATAAGTCCAAGCTAGGTCCAAAAGTAATATTTGGTGACTCCAACTATGGCCAAACTGAAGGCTATGGAAAGGTTAAAATTAGAGCTGTCACTTTCAAGAAGCTAGCATATGTAGGTGGACTGAAGAACAACCTGATATCCATAAGTTAATTATGTGATGAAAGATTTCAGGTATCATTTAATAAAACCTCATGTATTATTACCTCAGTAGATAACCAAGTTGTATTAACAGGAACTAGAGTAGGAAACATCTATGTAATTAACTTTAAATCTGCTAAAACTGAAATATGTTTATTTAATCAAACATGCAATAATAATGAGCTTTGGCATAAGAGATTAGGATATGTCAACTTGAAAAATATTGCTAAAATCTCTAGGTACAACCTTATTAGAGGACTGCCCTCTTGCCCCAACAAGAAGGAAAGCCTTTACATGGCGTGTCAATTAGGCAAACAAACTAAAAACAGTTTTAAGTCACTTAATAAGAGTGATTCACCTAGGTTTCTGTATTTGCTCCATATGGATCACTTTGGACCAATTGCTATACAGAGCCCAGGAGGGAAGTCTTATACCTTAGTGATAGTTGATGACTTCTCTAGGTTCACTTGGGTGTTCTTCTTGAGAAACAAGTCTAATAACTTCAAGGTTCTTACAGACTTTCTTAAGAGCATAAGGATTGAGTATTCTACTTCAGTTGCATTTATCAGAAGTGATCATGGTAATGAGTTTGAGTCTCTTCCCATACAAGAATTCTGTGAGAAGGAAGGTATCAGGCATTGCTTCTTTGCTCCTAAAACTCCTCAACAAAATGGGATAGCTGAAAGGAAAAACATGACCCTAAGTTGAAGCTGCAAGCACATTACTTGCAGATGCTTACTTGCTCCTATCCTTTTGGGTAGAGGCTGTAAGCACAACAAACTATGTATTGAATAGAAGTTTGATTCACAAGCTTAAGGGCAAGTCCCCCTATGAACTACTCAAAGGGAAGAAATCTAAAGTAGATTATTTTAGAATTTTTTATTGTATTTGCTACATTCATAATAATGACAAGAGATACATTAGAAAGTTTGAAGCCAAAGTTGAAATAGGAATTTGTTTTGGATATTCCCAAATCAGCAAGGCTTATAAGGTTTATAATAAATCAACTACAAAAAAAGAAGAATCTATTCATATTTTTTTTGATGAAACTAACATGTTTTACAAGGAGAAGATTCCTTCTACCAGTGAGACTTTGCATGAACCACATTTGTGTGAGAAGTTGGATGAGTTGACCCTTACCAATAAGGTTGTTGCACATCCTTCTCCATATGTTATTGAAGAAAGTGAAGATGATGTCACTGAACACAGTGAAGAGCCAACAACAGCTACCATAATTCCACAAGAGGAATTAATTCCCTAATATGTTGCTGAACTAACTCCTCCTACTAAATTTGTCATGCTTAGAGATCACCCTGTATCTCAAGTGATTGGAAACATATCAGTGGGTGTGAAGACAAGGCATCAAATCCGCCAGGATATGATGCATGCCTACTTCATATCTAAAACTAAGCCCCAATCCATAAAATATGCCGAGCAAGATCCACACTGGATTATAGCAATGTAAGAGGAGCTCAACCAATTTGAGAGATGTAGAGTTTGAGATTTAGTTCCAAGACATAAAGACTACCCAGTCATTGGAACTAAATGGGTTTTTAGAAACAAACTAGATGCTCAAGGTCTTATCATCAGTAACAAGGCAAGGCAAGTAGCACAAGGCTATAAACAAGAGGAAGGCATTTATTATGATCAAACATTTGCCCCTGTTGTAAGGATTGAAGCTATCAGAATATTCCTAGCTTATACAGCCTACAAGAAGTTCACAGTATACCAAATGGATGTCAAGAGTGCTTTCCTTAATGGTGAACTTAAAGAAGAGGTTTATGTGGAACAACCACCAAGTTTTATTTCTCCATCTCATCCCTCTTATGTTTTTAAATTGCATAAGGATCTCTATGGTCTAAAGCAAGTTCCAAGAGATGGTATGAACCTTATCTAGCTTTCTCTTAGAGCATAACTTTTCTAGAGGCATTGTAGATAGGACTTTGTTCATAAAGCATCATCATGATAAAATCTTATTAGTATAAATATATGTAGATGACATTATCTTTGATTGTACCGATTCCAAACTATGCAAAAGGTTTTCTAACCTTATGCATTCCAAGTTTGAAATGAGTAGCATGAGTGAACTCTCCTACTTCCTTAGTCTGCAAGCGAAGCAGACACCTGATGACATCTTCTTATGCCAATCCAAATATGCTAAGGAGCTAATAAAAAGGTTTGGGATGGCCGATGCCTCAGCTAATAGAACACCTATGGCTGCTAATGCTGTGATTGACTCTAATGAATATGGGAAACCTGTTGATCAGAAACTATATAGGGCCATTTTTGGGTCCCTGTTGTATCTCATAGCAAGTAGACCAGACATCATGTTTGCTACATGTCTTTGTGTTAGGTTTCAGGTGAACCCTAAAGAATCTCACTGTATTTTTCTAAAAAGAATTTTGAGATATATAAAGAGTTGCCCATATTTAGGACTCTGGTATCCAATTGAGTCAGGATTTGAGTTGATTGGATACTCAGATGTTGACTTTGCTGGATGTAGAGTGGACAGAAAGAGCACATCAGGGACATGTCAGTTCCTTGGTGATATGCTAGTATCCTTATTTTGCAAGAAGCAAACATCTGTGTCTACTTCAACAGCAGAAGCTGAGTACATAGCAGCTGGCAGTTGTTGTTCACAGATGTTGTGGATTCAGAACCAACTCCTAGATTATGGTGTCAACATAAATAATTCAACTCTACTTTATGATAATACTAGTGCAATTTATATTGCACAGAATCCAGTACATCATAGTAGAACTAAGCATATAGATGTAAGACATCATTTCATTAGAGAGTGTAGAAAAAAAGAAAATTAATCTTACCTTTGTCTCTACTAATTTACAACAGGCAGATATCTTCACCAAACCTTTGGATGAAAAGAAACATCTATTCTTTCTGAATCAGCTAGGTATGATAAATGGAAAAGCATTAATTTAACTTTCTGTCCAAGGTTGAAGAATTTGTCACAGTTCGTCGAACGGAGATCGACGAACTGAGAAAAGTTCTTCAGAAAATTCGTCGACCAGAGATCGATGAAATCTCTGTGTGAAGTCTTATTCGTCGAACGGAGATCAACGATATTGCTTCAGAAAATTTTCGTCGACCTGAGAACGACGAAAATTTTTCCCTTCTTCAGACTCAGATCGATGAAGTCTTTTATCAATAAAATATTTCGTCGAACTCATATCAAAGAATTTTGTTTATTTCGCAGGACGGAGTCTGCCGCTTTATGTTCTGAAAACCATATAACTAAGTTTTCTTCGAGCTCCATCCCGCACTTTCTGCTCCCTTTGTACTTGATCGCTGTTTTCATTTTTGCAGGAAACAATGACGGTTCCAGCGAGTTCTCTTTCTGGAATGAAATTTGACACTGGATTTGATATCGACTTTGAATCTTTTCAACATTCTGATCAGATATTCATCGACATACTGCAGTTGTTTAAGGAACAACAGTTGAAGAAATTCATGACTACCAGGTTAATGATAGCCGCGACTGAGATTAGAAAATGAGTTACTTTTACTACTCCAGATGCCGACTCAATGACAGGCATAATCTTTAGCAATCAGGTTTCTCTTACTCCCGCATTTCTAACAGAAGTTTTTGGTTTAATTAATGGTAATGAAGATATTGAGATTGATAGTGCTGACTTTGATGATATGTTACATAAAATGGGTCATACTGGTGGGCACCCTAATAAAATGTTAAAGAAAAACTTATCTGCTGATAAGTTTTTAGTCGATGTTGTTGGAAAAGTCTTGCTAGGCAAGCATACTGCCCACGACTACATTACCAGGCACCAGTTTCTGGTTATGTGTGTTGTAGTGAATAAGAAAGCAATGAATTCGGCAAGGATTTTGTTTGATTTGATAAGAAAGAAGAATAGTAAGAAGGAAGTTTGTTTTGGAAGAATTCTTGGAATTTTCCTTCAGGAAAAAACATCTGAATCCCTGGTCTCCCAGACCATATTCATAAATGCTTCCAAAAGGCTAACTTGTGCCTTTTTTGGAAAATGGGAGAGTAACATCTCTAAGCCATTTAAGGCTTCAACCTCTTCCAGAACCTCTGAGGATACAAGAGCTGTTACAGCTAATCCCCCGCCTCCAGAAGATATCATTCCCTCCATCCAGATTCCCTCTCCTCCATCCCAACAACAATCTACTCCTCCAAAAGTTCTAATTCCTTCATATACTCCCCACCAACAACCATCCACATGACAAATTCATGCTCCAACATCACCTGTCTCTCTAGTCCATCACCCAACACCAATTCAATCTCCATAGCACAACTCACCCCCTTCATCCCCATCGCCACAACAACTTATTGACATACCAATCACCAACCTTCTATCCATTCCATCTTTTGATCTTTTATCATCATATCTCATCCACACACCATCATCCACAGATGAACTTATGACTGACACCACACGTTTCCCTTCATCCTCTTCCATCCATCCATCTATATCCTCTTAGACAACCTCTGAGTCTGTACAATTGGATTCCACTTCCATCTCAACTCTCTTGGAGCTCATCACTCCTCTCCTCAGAAATCTCACAGCAGAGGCTATTCAACTTCTTTCTAATTCCATTTCCTCTCTCTCTGCTCTCATTGTTGTTGCCCCCACTGTTCCTTCTTCTGGGGGCCTGCCTTAAGGACCCTCTAAAATCAGGCAGGGAGAGATATCCAATGAAGAAGTTATAGTGCTCTCTCCTCCAGCAGTAACAGTAGCAGCAGATGTATAGTTGGATATAACAGTAGATGTAGATGTATATATGAATACAGAAGTTGAAAAAGTTGAGATTGATATGAGTTGTGCTGATGAGCCAGCAGATCTTCCAAAAACTTTGACTGTTGGTGATTGCTTTGACAATCTCACTGTAGATTTATTCAGTTTATTGAATTCATTTGATTCTGCTTATATAAATTGCTTACTAGAAGTTTGTCTAGAGAATTCTATGGCTATAGTTTGCTATACTCCTCCTATAATCTCTGAGGTTGTTAAGCAACTAAAGGTAAGTTTTGCAGTCATTGAGTCAGCCACAGAATCATCTCCCAGGGCTTTCTCCCCTCTAACTTACAAAATGCATGACAATCCTATACCAAACCTGGATGATATCATTCTTGCAGATATAGAGTAAGAGAATCAAACAGTTACTGAAAGTATTGTAGAGACAGAACTTCCAGTTCAACTTCAAGCTGAAAAGCAAATCTCTAAGGAAATTTTGAAAGAGATTGATGATATGTATGATAATCATCCTGAATCCTCTGAAGACAATGATGATGATGACTCTGAAGATTCTGATGATCCTAAAGCAAAGAAGAAGATAGTTAAGAAAAGGAAAGTGTTCCCAAGGCTGTTCCCAAGGCTGTTCCCAAGCCCAATCCAACTCATGACACACCTTACTACATTTTGCAAAAGATTACACCTTACCCTAGGATGCCACAATGGATGTGGCTGTTTAAGAATGAGCAGAAAAAAAGGAAGAAGAGAAGAAGGTACAGGTCTCCTCCCAAGTACTTCAGGAAAGACCCTCCTCCTCCTCCTCCATCTGCTGGGGCCTCTAAAAGTGTCACTCATAGATCAGCTCCAGTCACTCAGACTTATCAAAGACACTCCAAGCCTAGTTTTCAAGGAAGCAGCAATCAACAACAACAATCTTCAAAGACCAACCCTCCTCCAGCTTCAGAAAAGAAAAGTACTGCAGTATTTCTTGATGATTCAAAGAAGGACACCAGTCCCAAAAGGCAAGTATCCCCTCCAATTCCTTTTGTAGATCCTGAACAAGAACCCACTACTAAAATGGCAAGATTTCAAGAATTAGTTGGACTTTCCCGAATCAATAAAGCAAAAGCAGAAGGCAAGGACCCATCTCAGTACTCCACCATGTCCTTATACAAAAAAAGAAGAGCTCAAAAGGTATGATAAAGTTAATCAGTTCTTCAATGTTGGTGCCTATATGAGTTTACATCCAGAGGCAGTTGTTCCAAGAGCAACCTCCGTCAATATTATTGGAGAATCTGACATGACCATGTCTAAGAGAGAAGCTGCAAACCTTACAGAGAAATCATTTTCAGATAACCATCTGACAAAGCTGAGAAAGAGAAGTCCAGGAAAAACAAATAACAGCTTGTTTGTTTTGTTTTCTGAACTATTTTGTGTTTAATCATAAAGCACCTGTTGTACATATATCTGTTAGATCTTTATTTTCTGCCAGATATCTTTTATTTTGCTTTATGAGTGTTTTATTTTGTTTGTATTAGTGACCTCACCCAAATAGGGGGAGATTGTTGGATCCCTAGTTTGAATTTGGGCTAGGTTCACTAATTAGGATGTTTGGCCCACCTTATATAGCTAGGGTCAAGTTTGTTAGTCCTATAGTTTAGGCTAGTCATTAGTATCAATCTTCATGGACCAGCCTGCAGAGGACTTCAGTAGACTCAAAATTTAGAAGAATTCAAAGTTCAGATTATTAGTTCGAAGTTCTTCGAACTCAGCTCGACGATCGTCGATCGCAGATCGACGAACTCAAAAATCTTTCTCTGGGTTGAGCTCGATGATATTCGAGCTCAGGTTGATGATTTCTTCCTCAAGACAGATTCTCTACTCGACGAAATCTGGAATTCAACTTTGACAGATTCTTTCCAGTTTATTTTCTCTGAACTCAGGTCGACGAAGACAGATTCTTTGTTCGACGAACTTAGAGCGTAGAATTGGCAAGATATTTCCCATTTATAGTTTACTGAGCTCAGGTCGACGAACAGGATTTATCAGCACGACGAACTTGGAACTCTAGTCGACGAATTCTACCCAGAGGTCGACGATTTCTGTCCCGAGTCAGTTTGATAAGTTTTCCTTATTTCTGTTCCCAATTTCTTATATTATTTTGCAGAAATTCTCTGAGTAATTCATGCTTATATTCTCAAGAATATAGCCGTTCTTAGCAGCATTAATTATGGATTTCATCAGAGTTAATTGCTTGCTTATTTTAATGGGATAGTTGGGGAAACTCATTCAAGAATATATTCCAACTATTTCATTCTCTAGAGTTAGTCAACAATTAATGCTTGGAATTCAAAATTCAAAAGGATAATTTGACAGTAGAATATAAAAGAGGATTTTCGTTCAGATAAGATTATAGAAGAGGTGTGATACAAGCAAGCAAGAAGAAAAGATACACAGTGATATACACAGAATACAGAACATAAGAAGTGATACAAAGAAGAGATACAGAAATATATTGAAGAATATCTGCTTCTTCTCTATGTTGAAAACTCTTTGTTTTCCACTTGATCAAACAGAAACTGAAGAAGAACATCAATCTTATATCAAGAGTCTTCTTTAACTTCTACTCCAGGAATCCTCAAGGACAACAACTTTAGATCTATCTACAAGTTCCTGGATTTCAACAAGACAAGGCTGAAGACCTATACCCTGAGAAAGGCTCCAGGATTTCTGAAAATCTCAACATTTCAGAAGGAGCTTTGACAATAGCAATCCACCGAGTCTTCTCTGTTGAATAGAGAAAAGAAAAGACACCATCAACTCTTTCAACCTCCAATATAAAGGGTTTATTAACTCCCTTCAAAAGTTTATTGTTGGTTTTTGGGCACCTGATCAAAAGCCTAAAGGGTTATGAGATCTCCTTGTAAATAGATCTTGTGGTGGCAGTCATCTAATCAAAAACCTGATAGTGGATTCCTACCAGGGTGGCAGAAGAGTGGATGTACCTAGTTTGGGGAACCACTATAAAATTCTTGTGTTGTCTGGTTGTTCATTTTCTCTTTGTTTTGTTGTGCTGTGATAGTGTAGTTTAGCTTAGTTTCCATTTCTTTTTATAATACTACTATTATCACTTATTTCTCTGTTAAATTTTAAAATAAGGCAAAAGTTTTTTAAATCACTTTATTCACCCCCCCCCCTCTAGATTATATTAGATATATCCCCTTTCTTTCAATTGGTATCAGAGGCATACCATTTCTTTCAGAGGCGTCCCACTTTCAGAGGCACGGAGACTGCCATCCAGTCAGAGGAGTGGATGGAGCATATGGTGGAGCTGCTAGTTGGCACAATGTGCCCAATAGTAGTTGTTGTCTCATTGGTAGTGACCTTGTTAGAAGGATACGCTAGGGATTGGTAGAGAGCGGCCAACCACTCGACTTTTAGAGGACGGACGATGAGCGATATCCTATGGGGAGAATTCTCAGAGGCCCTGCTAGAGTTCTTTATTACAGACGTAGACCGAGCTGTTTTGCAGGAGAGGTTCCTGCACATCCGACAGGGCAATCAGATAGTTCTTGAGTACGAGAGGGAATTCATGCACCTGGCACGCTCTGATTCTACCGAGGCCTATGTGATGACCTGTGGCAGGCTCTGATTATGATCTCTCAGTCTACCTTGCACACCAGAGCTACTCACGCAGCGATGCTAGAGTTGGATCAATGGATGGTAGCCCAGCAACACAGAGGACAGGTCAAGGTCCCTAGAGGTCTGAGACAAGACAGAGGAGCTGCTCCCTATTTACAGGATAGAGGGTGCAGGCAGAGACACCGTAGACAGCCTTATAGGTTCCCACCAGCGCCACCAACACCGCCAGCACCACAGTAGTATGTCAGACCAGCTCCAGCACCACAACCCGACCAGTAGTCCGACGAGACATTCCATTCACAGGGAACTACTTCTTATGTCACCAGCTAGGACATATGAGGGCCTTCTACCCACAGGCAGCAGGAAGGCCAAGGCTAGGAGCTATGCAGGGTGGGTAGCTAGCACGAGGATAGGGCCAGAGAGGTCGTCGAGGCAGAGCTGGCAAGAGAGGCCAACAGGGTCGCGCAGTGCCTCTGGAGGCCTATGCACTAGATCTACATCATGGACCAGCCCTTGATGTAGTGATAGTTATATATATTAGGAAAAATAGATATGTCGGATGTTGTTACTTATGCTATACTAGGATATGTTTTGCATACCTACATCTTGTACATTAAAATATGATATATATGCTCCCCATTCTGTCAGGAATTTTGATGGTTGAAGGACACCCCGCCAAGACCCTCTTCGACACTGGAGCGACGCACTCCTTTGTGTCCCAACATTTCATTATGATTAAGGAGAATGTTGCTCGTTCGTCCGGACTGTCTATACGGATTCGTCTATCAGATGGATCAGACATGACGTCAACAAAAAAATATACATTCCAGGCAATGCTAGGAGACGTGGAATTTGAAATCTTTACAATGATCTTAGCAATAAACCGATTTGATATCATACTGGGAATGGATTGGCTAGCCGAGCTCAAGGCATAAATAAATTGTTCAATGTGGGAATTCGACTGCAGAACCGAAATGGTCGGGATAGTACGTTGACAGGTGTACCATCTGTCTCTCATATTATTTTGACTTTTGCACAGACTATGAGATCGGTCCAACAAAAGGACGAGATATACCTTATTTACTTCGAAATGTAGGACAAAATACAAGAGCTCGCCTGGGTCCCAGTAGTACGCGGCTTCCCGAAAATCTTTCCGGACTCGCTCCCTAGATTGTCACCACAGTGAGAAGTCGACATTCAAATCGAGCTCGTGACCAGAGCACTTCCGGTGTCCCGAGCACCCTACCAGATGTCCCCAAGAGAACTAGCGGAGCTAAAGATTCAACTACAGGAGGATTATAATCTGTATGATGGTATCTTGCAGTACAGGCATCATATATTCATCCCCACCACCGGAGGAATTTGTGAAGAGATTCTGCTCGAAGCGCACCAGTCAAGGTACTCCATCCACCCTGGTGTGGTTAAAATGTATGTTGATCTGCGCAGGACCATAAACTGGCCTGGAATGAAAAGAGATATTACCAACTTTGTAGCTGATAAGGGTTAAAGCTGAATGCCGTAGCCCAGGAGGCCTGGTGCTGCCCCTGCCTATACCCGAATGGAAATTGGAGGACATTTCCATGGACTTTGTCCATGGTCTTCCTCAGTCCCGTGCTGGAAACGACTCCATATGGGTTGTTGTAGATCGACTCATCAAAGTAGCATGGTTTATTCCAAACCAATAGGGAGACAGTGTTGATATTCTCGCCAGGATATTCATAGAGCAAGTAGTCCATTTCCATGGAGTGCCAAAGTCTATTGTGTCGGATCATGAAGGATGATTCACATCCAAGGAATGGAGACGGGTGAAGGCATACTTGGGGACCAAGTTGGCCTTTAGCACTGAATTCCACCCATAGACAGATGGACAAATGGAAAGGACAAATCGAACTATAGAGGATCTACTTCGACTTTGCATAGTGCAACACAATGAGCCTCGGGAACAGTTGTTACCCCTAGTTGAGTTTTCTTAAAATAACAGCTACCAGGCTAGCATCAAGATGGCTCTGTTCAAAGCAATGTATGGGAGGCATTTTTTAACCTCGTTAACTTGGGCTCAAGAAGAGGACCCAGATGCCTTGGTAGTGGCTTATATTGACGACACTATAACAGTAATACGACTAATCCAAGAACTGATGCGGGAGGCTGATATTTTTCGCATCAAGTCCGAAAACTTAATGCGGTTAAAACTCCAAAAATAGGTGAGGATTCACGCGGCGCCTCGGGCGGTTTATTTAAGTAGAAAAGCGGATTGTGATTTTTATTTAAGAAAACGGGGCGCGCGTATTTATTTATTGGGATATAAAGAGATGTGATCGAGTTTTAACGAAAGGAGGCAAGTGCACCTATCGTGAGTAGTACAGGATATTCTGGGTGGAATATCAAGGTCGTATTGTTCTCGGGGTCGGTTCGATTATTTCTACTCTTCCCTGGAGGGGACTATTATTTTACCGATGATTATCTTGTCGGGATATTTTTTATATATATAAAAAAAGCAAAAAGTAAGACAGAAAAACAGAAAATGAAAGCAATAAAGATGGAGCCGATGATGAGATTAGCGCGACCGCATCGAATAGAATTTGAACTAAAATAAACTTTTAATAAAAAGAGACATGCGTTAAAAGACTGTAAGAAAGTAAACACACTCCACACACTCTACTGAAATGAAATAAAAGCATTGCGTCATTTAACTCTTAACGAGTGAGCGGAAATAAATGCGCACACAACAGAAATTGAAAAAAAAAACTAATTTATCAAAAAATTAAAACGACTGTATTTCTACGCTAGAATGCGGTACAAATGCGTAAAAACCTGAAATAAAAATAAACCGGGCAAAAAGGTTTGCAAATAAACGCAAAATGAAAATGCCCGAAAAATTAAAATAAATACATTTCTACCGCTAGAATGCGGTAGACATGCGTTAAAAGAAGAAATAAAAATAAAAGGGGCAAAATGTTTTGGAAAATAAAGGAAAAATACAAGTGTTTAAAAAATTAAAATGACAAATTATTCATTCTTATAATGCTATAAAAATGCTTAAAAAGTGGAAGAAAATTTAAAAGCACGAAACGTTTTACAAAAATAACAAAAAAAACGGCTAAGTAAGAAAAATCAAAACCACTTTTTAACCATTTTTATATTTTCATAAGAATGAACAAGAACGGAAAAGCTAAACTATTAGCACTATTAAAGCTATGAAAACACAAAAACATTACACTCATACACACACACACACTTTTTAAAGAAAAGAAAACAAAGTAGAAACAAAGAGAAAAACAAGTAAAAAAATAAGATTGCTTAAGAGATGAAACATAGATGAAGTCCATAATCATGTAAGGGAGAAAATCTACTAATTTATTACTAAAAAAAGGATTACAAAGCTAAGAGAGAGGGGAAAAATTTCCCTTACATAGACTTGAGATGCATCTAGGCAGCATAACTCCTAAGCAAAATGGTCCAAAAGGAGAACAGAAACTCTTACAGCAAGCTGCTATTTATAGAGAAAAAAAATCAAAGTACACGCCCCCTGACACGGGCGTGTAGGGGGGGCGTGTCAGCACTGTAAAAAATGCGGCCGTCGATTTGACGGGAAAGTGGACTGTGGGCTGGACACATCTCGGTCTCGCGTTGGTCACGCCCCAGGTCACGGGCGTGACGCTGGGCGTGTCGCTGGGCGTCGACACTCGACAAACGTCGAGCGGAAAGTGTCGAGTTGAAAAATCGTCGAGCTGCTGGAGAATTGTGGAGCGCGAGTTTGTCGAGCGGAAATCATCGAGCAGAATTTCGTCAAGCGGGAAGATGAGTCACGCCCTAGGTCACGGGCGTGATGCTGGGTGTGTCGAGGATATGGCGACATCGTCGAACGGAAAGTCGAGCTGAAATTGTCGATTGGAATTTGTCGAGATGAAATCGTCGATCGGAAATCGTCAACCGGAAATTTCTCTTTAAAATTTGATGATTCCATGGGTTTGATGAATCACGGCCTGGTCACGGGCGTGCCCAATAAGTCACGGGCGTGACTTGGCAATTTTTTGCAGATTTTTTTCCTGAAAAATAAAATAAAACAAGTTAGTAAAATATTTACAAAAATAGGAGCATTTTATTGAATAAAAACAAGTAAAAATGACAAAAATAAATGAAAATGACTTAAATAATGTAGATAAAAATAGGTATATTTACAATTCATCAAATACCCCCATACTTAAGCTTTTGCTATTTCAGAGCAAAAGATGGAGATGAACTTATAAGGAATAAAAAAAATCCTAAGTTTAGCTACCGCTTAATTAATTATAAGAGAGATCTAAATAAACATACGGGATGTAAGAGTTAAGTCCTAAAATTATGTAGATGATTTAAATAGCGCAAAAGTTTTGGCCTAAAGACTTCTTGATGTAATCAAATAGAAGGCAATAATTGTAATGGTTAGATTAACGAAAATAGCTTGGAATTATATGAACTCTAGCTTATAGGAGTGTTACTGGAAATAATACAATTTACTAATTATGCTCTCAAATAACTTTTTGAATTAATTCTAGAATCGTGAAATTGGCTAAGGGGATTGATGTTGGTTTATGAAGAGGGTTTTGATTTTTGAGGTGAGGTAATTTTTTCTCGAACCTCCATTTTTTTTTGGATTATTAGGAAAATGAAATCTTATTTTCCTAATATGTTTTTTGTTTTTCAACTTTATAAGAATAAAACTAACCCAATGTATATGTGTAGGAGTAATGAATTTTATCCTCTTACTCCATAACATATAATCTTTTTAAATTATTGGGTGCCTATGTTTACGGAACGAAATCTTATTTCCATTGACATAGGATCTTTTAAGGATAAAAATTTTATCATGCCAAGTAGGTCATGATAAGTAAGGGGAGAAAAGAAAACTAGATTTTTAATCCTACAAATGTTTGAGAGCAACCTTAATAAATTGTACGTTCTAATTTTTCAGAAAGCTAAAAGTAAGTATAATTGAATTCTATAGTCATTATTTCCTAACATAATACATGTGCTCCTATTAATGAAAAATTAGAACTAGTGTCTAAAACGAGTTCGCTATATTTAACAAATCATAATGAATTTTTTAAAACTTAACCCCGACTATTTAAATTTTTCAATCAATAATTAACAAACGAATAGAAACAGAGAATTAAAAAAATTTACATATAAATAAACTCAAAATAAAATTTTTGGATAGCAAAAAAATTAAGAATTGAGATATTCGATTTATGCGTTACATAAGAAACAAAATATTTTTGGAATTTTAGGGTTTTTATCATTTTTTTGTATTTTTGTGATTATCATCTTTTTTTGTGAATTTTTAAAATTATTGCCTTTTTTTTGATGAGTTTTTTTTGGTTTTGATTAATTTTTTTTGATTTTTTTAGTGTATTTTGATAAGTTATTTACAAAAAAGAGGAAAGAAAGAGGTTATTTTACAAATAAGATAGTGGGGAAAGAGAAACTTTTTTTTTGGTTTTTTTGTTTTTTTTTGTTTTCAGATAATATACAAAGGAAAAAAACTCGAGGGCGGCCCGCGAACAGACTCTTATTTGGGTGGTTGGTTCGATGAGTTGAACGCCACGGGGATGCTAAAAAACGAGCTTTTACAAAAAGAAAGGGGGGGGGAGAGATTTATTTTTAAAAATATTTACAAAGTAAAAGAAATTTTGTTTTTGAATTTTTTGATGTTTTATAAGTTTTTTTTGTGAACTTTTTATGTTTTATGATTTTTTTGAGTTTTATGATAATAAAAAAAAATAAGGAAAATTTTTTCAAGTTTTAATTTTTGTATTTTTTATGATTTTTTTTATTTTTATGAGTATAGAATAAAAAATGCAGAATAGGAAAACACCCCCATACTTAAACCCAACATTGTCCCCAATGTTGTAATCTAAGTATGAGGAACAGATAATATACAAAATATAATAAGTACAAAAAGAAAAAGAGAAGGTAGAAGCTTCCCTTAGACGAGTTCGGGATGCCCAATTAAATCCCTGCATTATTAAAAGAAAACAAAAGAAGCAAAAGAGGAGATGATAAAAGCGAAAAAGATAAATTTGGTTAAAAGATATGCGGGCGGTAGGGGCAGGTGTGTGTGACTCGAAGCAAACGTCTTAGCTTTTGAGCGTGTATAAAAATGCGCTCCCCTAGCGCGCACAAAAATGGGAAGCGCGCCGAAACAAAATAAGTGAAAAGAAAATAAGCAAAATATATACATTTTTTTAAAAAAAATCAAATAATTATTGTTTTGTGTTTTGTTTTTTTACAGTAGATTTTTTATTTTTTAGTTGATTTTTTAGGTAGGTGTTTTAGTTTTTTTTTTGTTTTGTTTTCATAAAAATAATGAAAATATATGTTTTTTATTTTTTTTTGTTAATTTTTTCATTTTTTCGAATTTTTTTAGTTTTGTTTGTTTTATAGTTTTTTTCATAAAAAAAATGAAAATAAAGTTTTTTTTGTTAAGCTTCTTTTTTTTCATTTTCTTGGTTTTTAGTTTTTTTTATTTTTATAATTTTTTCAAATTTTTAGTTTTTATGGTTTTTCAAATTTTTTTTAGTTTTATAAGTTTTTCAAATATTTTTTTTGTTTTATAATTTTGTAAAAAATTTTTTATAGTTCTTATGATTATTATTATTATTATTATTATTATTATTATTATTATTATTATTATTATTATTATTATTATTATATTTTTCTCGGTCATTTTAAATTTTTGTTATATATATAGATATATGTAAAATTAATAGATTTCCAGGGTTCAAAATAACGACACAAATATCCCCAGCAACGGCTCCAAAAACTTGATTGGTTAAAGCTCCAAAAATATTTCCAGGGTTCAAATATTTTTTTTGTTTTATAATTTTGTAATTTTTTAATAGTTTTTACGATTATTATTATTATTATATTTTTGTAAGCCATTTTTAATTTTTGTTATATATATAGATATAGGTAAAATTAATAGATTTCTCGGGTTCAAAATAACGACACGAATATTCCCCGTCAACGGCGCCAAAAACATGATTGATATTTTTCGCATCAAGTCCGAAAACTTAATGCCGTTAAAACTCCAAAAATAGGTGATGATTCATGCGGCGCCCCGGGCGGTTTATTTAAGTAGAAAAGCGGATTGTGATTTTTATTTAAGAAAACGGGGCGCGCGTATTTATTTATTTGGATATAAAAAGTTGTGATCGAGTTTTAACAAAAGGAGGCAAATGCACCTATCATGAGTAGTACATGATATTCCGGGTGGAATATCAATGTCGTATTGTTCTCGGGGTCGGTTCGATTATTTCTACTCTTCCCTGGAGGTTCCACTAGATTGAGCTCACCTAACTATAGGGCTATCGCTCACCTGAACGCTAAGACTATTCGACCGAACGTTAGTCCGACGAAGGATTCCTCTTAACGCTCGCATTACGCTAAGAACCCCGCTATTGTGTGGGGAACCCAATCCGGTAGAGTTGGCGCGCCTCCTCTCTCGAGGGTTAGTGCGGAACTCTCTTTACCAAGGGGTGATCGGTCCATACGCACGGCCTCTCGGCTAGCTAGCGTATGGACTACGGAAATAGAGACCACACATCGATTATGTGGTTCTACGCGTCGTAGACCCTAGGCAAACCTTAAGTAATTTTAATTAATTAGAAAATAAGGACCTTTAATTATTTAAAGCTATTTTATTTGTCCCAATGCTCTTCAATACTGAGGGCTAAGAACGATTAGCCACTCATCGGAATGAAGACGGCAGCGGTGAAAGCAATAAAGAAAGAAGAAAATGCAAAGCAGGAAATGAAAGCAGTAAAATAAAGCAGTAAGAAAACAGTAAATTGCAAGTCCTACTTAAATAAGTAGGACTGAAATGAAAGCAGTAAATGCGAGTCCCGGCGCAAGTGCGTGGGCGGGAGAAATGAAAGCGAGTCCTACTCAAATGAGTAGGACTAAATAAATGCAACACACGCACACACTCGACAGAAAGTAAAACTCACGCACACACTCTCTCGACATAAAGTAAAACACACACACACACTGCAGGAAAGTAAACACACTCCACACACTCTACTGAAATGAAATAAAAGCATTGCACCATTTAACTCTTAACGAGTAGGTGAAAATAAATGCGCACACAGCAGAAATTGAAAAAAAAACTAATTTATCAAAAAATTAAAACGACTGCATTTCTACCCGTAGAATGCGGTAGAAATGCGTAAAAAGCTGAAATAAAAATAAATCGGGCAAAAAGGTTTGCAAATAAACGCAAAATGAAAATGCCCAAAAATTGAAATAAATACATTTCTACCGCTAGAATGCGGTAGACATGTGTAAAAAGAAGAAATAAAAATAAAAGGGGCAAAAAGTTTTGGAAAGTAAAGGAAAAATGCAAGTGTTTAAAAAATTAAAATGACAAATTATTCATTCTTATAATGCTATAAAAATGTCTAAAAAGTGGAAGAAAAGTTAAAAGCACAAAAAGTTTTACAAAAAAAAAACAAAAAAAAAACGGCGAAGTAAGAAAATTCAAAACCACTTTTTAACCATTTTTTTATTTTCATAAGGATGAACAAGAACGGAAAAACTAAACTATTAGCACTAATAAAGCTATGAAAACACAAAAAATTTACACTCATACACACACACACACACTTTTTAAAGAAAAGAAAACAAAGTAGAAACAAAGAGAAAAACAAGTAAAAAAAATAAGATTGCTTAAGAGATGAAACATAGATGAAGTCCATAATCATGTAAGGGAGAAAATCTACAAATTTATTACTAAAAAAAGGATTACAAAGCTAAGAGAGAGGGGAAAATTTCCCTTACATAGACTTGAGATGCATCTAGGCAGCATAACTCCTAATTAAAATGGTCCAAAAGGAGAACAGAAACTCTTACAGCAAGCTGGTATTTATAGAGAAACAAAATTAAAGTACATGCCCCCTGACACGGGCGTGTTGTGGGGGCGTGTCAGCACTGTACAAAATGTGGCCGTCGATTTGACGGGAAAGTGGACTACGGGCTGGATACGTGTCGGTCTCACGTTGGTCACGCCCCAGGTCACGGGCGTGACACTGGGCGTGTCGAGGAGGTGCATCTAGGCGCGGTGCGTCAAAAGTCGTCGCGCGGCTCTTGTCGGCCAGGTGGAGAAGTCACGCCCCAAGTCACGGCATGACTCTGGGCGTGTCTCTGGGCGTCGACACTCGACAAACGTCGAGCGGAAAGTGTCGAGTTGAAAAATCATCGAGCTGCTGGAGAATCGTCGAGCGCGAGTTTGTCGAGCGGAAATCGTCGAGCAGAATTTCGTCAAGCGGGAAGATGAGTCACGCCCTAGGTCACGGGCGTGACGCTGGGCGTGTCGAGGAGGTGGCGATGATCGTCGAACGGAAAGTCGAGCTGAAATCGTCGATCGGAATTTGTCGAGCTGAAATCGTCGATCGGAAATCGTCGACCGGAAATTTCTCTTTAAAATTTGCTGATTCCATGGGTTTGACGAATC
Organism: Platanthera guangdongensis; assembly: GCA_039583875.1. Lineage (NCBI taxonomy): Eukaryota > Viridiplantae > Streptophyta > Magnoliopsida > Asparagales > Orchidaceae > Platanthera > Platanthera guangdongensis. The sequence goes on from CM077167.1 coordinate 150,338,688, forward strand.
ACGGCCTGGTCACGGGCGTGCCCAATAAGTCACGGGCGTGACTTGACAATTTTTTGCAGATTTTTATTTTTTTCCTAAAAAATAAAATAAAACAAGTTAGTAAAATAGTTACAAAAATAGGAGCATTTTATTGAATAAAAACAAGTAAAAATGACAAAAATAAATGAAAACGACTTAAGTAATGTACATAAAAATAGGTATATTTACAATTCATCAAATACCCCCATACTTAAGCTTTTGCTATTCTAGAGAAAAAGTTGGAGATGAACTTATAAGGAATAAAAGAAATCCTAAGTTTAGCTACCGCTTAATTAATTATAAGAGAGCTCTAAATAAACATACGAGGTGTAAGAGTTAAGTTCTAAAATTATGTAGATGATTTAAATAGCGCAAAAGTTTTGGCCAAAAGACTTCTTGATGTAATCAAATAAAAGTAAATAATTATAATGGTTAGATTAACGAAAATAGATTGGAATTATATGAACTCTAGCTTATAGGAGTGTTACGGGAAATAATACAATTTACTAATTATGCTCTCAAATAAATTTTTGAATTAATTCTAGAATCGTGAAATTGGCTAAGGGGATTGATGTTGGTTTATGAAGAGAGTTTTGATTTTTGAGGTGAGGTAATTTTTTCTCGAACCTCCATTTTTTTGGATTATTAGGAAAATGAAATCTTATTTTCCTAATATGATTTTTGTTTTTGAACTTCATAAGAATAAAATTAACCCAATGTCTATATGTAGGAGTAATAAATTTTATCCTCTTACTCCATAACATATAATCTTTTTAAATTATTGGGTGTCTATGTTTACGGAACGAAATCTTATTCACATTGACATAGGATCTTTTAAGGATAAAAATTTTATCATGCCAAGTAGGTCATGATAAGTAAGGGGAGAAAAGAAAACTAGATTTTTAATCCTAAAAATGTTTGAGAGCAAACTTAATAAATTGTACGTTCCAATTTTTCAGAAAGCTAAAAGTAAGTATAATTGAATTCTATAGTCGTTATTTCCTAACATAATACACGTGCTCCTATTAATGAAAAATTAGAAGTGGTGCCTAAAACGAGTTCGCTATCTTTAACAAAGCATAATGAATTCTTTAAAACTTAACCTCGACTATTTAAATTTTTCAATCAATAATTAACAAATGAATAGCAAACAGAGAATTAATAAAATTCACATATAAATAAACTCAAAACAAAATTTTTGGATAGCAAGAAAATTAAGAATTGAGATATTCGATTTATGCGTTACATAATTAACAAAATATTTTTGGGATTTTCGGTTTTTTATCATTTTTTTGTATTTTTGTGATTATCATCTTTTTTTGTGAATTTTTAAAATTATTGTCTTTTTTTTATGAGGTTTTTTGGTTTTGCTAAATTTTTTTTTAGTTTTTTAATGTATTTTGATAAGTTAGTTACAAAAAGAGGAAAGAAAGAGGTTATTTTACAAAGAAGATAGTGGGGAAAGAGAAATTTTTTTTTGTTTTTTTTTGTTTTTTTTGTTTTCAGATAATATACAAAGGAAAAAAACTCGAGGGCGGCCCGCGAACAGACTCTTATTTGGGTGGTTGGTTCGATGAGTCGAACGCCGCGGGGATGCTAAAAAGATAGCTTTTACAAAAAGAAAGGGGGGGGAAGAGATTTATTTTTAAAAATATTTACAAAGTAAAAGAAATTTTTTTTTGAATTTTTTGATGTTTTATAAGTTTTTTTGTGCATTTTTTGTGTTTTATTATTTTTTTGAGTTTTATGATAATAAAAAAAACAAGGAAATTTTTTTCAGGTTTAAATTTTTGTATTTTTATGATTTTTTTTGTATTTTTTTGAGTATAGAATAAAAAATGCAGAATAGGAAAACACCCCCATACTTAAACCCAACATTGTCCCCAATGTTGTAATCTAAGTATGCGGAATAGGTAATATACAAAATATAATAAGTACAAAAAAAAAAGAGAAGGTAGAAGCTTCCCTTAGACGAGTTCGGGATGCCCAATTAAATCCCTGCATTATTAAAAGAAAATAAAGGAAGCAAAAGAGGAGATGATAAAAGCGAAAAAGATAAATTCGGCTAAAAGATATGCGGGCGGTAGGGGGCAGGTGTGTGTGACTCGAAGCTAACGTCTTAGCTTTTGTGCGTGTATAGAAATGCGCTCTCCTAGTGCGCACAAAAATGGGAAGCGCGCCGAAGCAAAACAAGTGAAAAGAAAATAAGCAAAACATATACATTATTATTATTTTTTTAAAATCAAATAATTATTGTTTTGTGTTTTTTTTTGCAGTAGATTTTTTATTTTTTAGTTGATTTTTTAGATAGGTTTTTTAGTTTTTTTTGTGTTTTGTTTTCATAAAAATAATGAAAATATATGTTTTTAAATTTTTTTTTGTTAAGTTTTTTCATTTTTTCGAATTTTTTTAGTTTTGTTTGTTTTATAGTTTTTTTTTCAAAAAAATAATGAAAATAATTTTTTTTGTTAAGTTTTTTTTTATTTTCTTGGTTTTTAGATTTTTTAATTTTTTTTGTTTTATAGTTTTTTAAAATTTTTAGTTTTTAAAGTTTTTCAAATATTTTTAGTTTTATAAGTTTTTCAAATATTATTTTTTGTTTAATAATTCTGTAATTTTTTTTTATAGTTTTTATGATGATTATTATTATTATTTATTATTATTATTATTATATTTTTGTTGGCCATTTTTAATTTTTGTTATATATATAGATATAAGTAAAATTAATAGATTTCCAGGGTTCAAAATAACGACACGAATATCCCCGGCAATGGCGCCAAAAACTTGATTGGTTAAAACTCCAAAAATATTTCGTGGGTTCAAATAATTTTTTTTGTTTTATAATTTTGTAATTTTTTTTTATAGTTTTTATGATGATTATTATTATTATTATATTTTTGTTGGCCATTTTTAATTTTTGTTATATATATAGATATATGTAAAATTAATAGATTTCCAGCGTTCAAAATAACGACACGAATATTCCCCGGCAATGGCGCCAAAAACTTGATTGATATTTTTCGCATCAAGTCCGAAAACTTAATGCGGCTAAAACTCCAAAAATAGGTGAGGATTCACGCGATGCCCCGGGCTGTTTATTTAAGTAGAAAAGTGGATTGTGATTTTTATTTAAGAAAACGGGGCGCGCATATTTATTTATTTGGATATAAAAAGATGTGATCGAGTTTTAACGAAAGTAGGCAAGTGCACCTATCGTGAGTAGTACAGGATATTCCGGGTGGAATATCAAGGTCGTATTTTTTTCGGGGTCGGTTCGTTTATTTCTACTCTTTCCTAGAGGGGACTATTATTTTACTGATGATTATCTTGTCGGGATATTATATATATATATATATATATATATATATATATATATATATATATATATATATATATATATATATATATATAGCAAAAAGTAAGACAGAAAAACAGAAAATGAAAGTAATAAAGATGGAGCCGATGATGAGCTTAGCGCGACCGCATCGAATAGAATTTAAACTAAAATAAACTTTTAATAAAAAGAGATCCAAAATTTCAAATTAATTAAGGTGGAGACTTGGCCGTGGAGATTCCACTAGAATGACCTCACCTAGCTATAGGGCTATCGCTCACCTGAACGCTAAGACTATTCGACCGAATGTTAATCCGATGAAGGATTCCTCTTAACGCCCGCATTATGCTAAGAACCACGCTATTGGGTGAGGAACCCAATCCGGTAGAGTTGGCGCGCCTCCTCTCTCGAGGGTTAGTGCGGAACTCTCTTTACCAAGGGGTGATCGGTCCATACGCACGGCCTCTCGGCTAGCTAGCATATGGACTACGAAAATAGAGACCACCCATCGATTATGTGGTTCTACGCGTCGTAGACCCTAGGCAAACCTTAATTAATTTTAATTAATTAGAAAATAAGGACCTTTAATTATTTAAAGCTATTTTATTTGTCCCAATGCTCTTCGATACTGAGAGCTAAGAACGATTAGCCACTCATCGGAATGGGGACGACAGCGGTGAAAGCAATAAAGAAAGCAGAAAATGGAAAGCAGGAAATGAAAGCAGTAAGAAAGCAGTAAATTACAAGTCCTACTTAAATAAGTAGGACTGAAATGAAAACAGTAAATGCGTGTCCCGACGCAAGTGCGTGGGCGGGAGAAATGAAAGCGAGTCCTACTCAAATGAGTAGGACTAAATAAATGCAACACACACACACACTCGACAGAAAGTAAAACTCACACACACACTCTCTCGACATAAAGGAAAACACACACACACACTACAGGAAAGTAAACACACTCCACACACTCTACTGAAATGAAATAAAAGCATTGCGTCATTTAACTCTTAATGGGTAGGCGAAAATAAATGCGCACACAACAGAAATTGAAAAAAAAAACTAAGTTATCAAAAAATTAAAACGACTGTATTTCTATTGCTAGAATGCGGTAGAAATGCGTAAAAAACTGAAATAAAAATAAACCGGGCAAAAATGTTTGCAAATGAACGCAAAATGAAAATGTCCGAAAAATTGAAATAAATACATTTCTACCGCTAGAATGCGGTAGACATGCGTAAAAAGAAGAAATAAAAATAAAAGGGGCAAAAAGTTTTGGAAAATAAAGGAAAAATACAAGTGTTTAAAAAATTAAAATGACAAATTATTCATTCTTATAATGCTATAAAAATGCCTAAAAAGTGGAAGAAAAGTTAAAAGCACGAAAATTTTTACAAAAAAAACGGCTAAGTAAGAAAAATCAAAACCACTTTTTAACCATTTTTATATTTTCATAAGGATGAACAAGAACGAAAAAGCTAAACTATTAGCACTATTAAAGCTATGAAAACACAAAAAATTTACACTCACACACACACACACTTTTTAAAGAAAAGAAAACAAAGTAGAAACAAAGAGAAAAACAAGTAAAAAAAAATAAGATTGCTTAAGAGATGAAACATAAATGAAGTCCATAATCATGTAAGGGAGAAAATATACAAATTTATTACTAAAAAAATGATTACAAAGCTAAGAGAAAGGAGAAAAATTTCCCTTACATAGACTTGAGATGCATCTTGGCAGCATAACTTCTAAGCAAAATGGTCAAAAAGGAGAACAGAAACTCTTACAGCAAGCTGGTATTTATAGAGAAAAAAATCAAAGTACACGCCCCTTGACACGGGCGTGTAGGGGCGGGGGGCGTGTCAGCACTGTACAAAATGCGGCCGTCGATTTGACGGGAAAGTGGACTTCAGGCTGGACACATGTCGGTCTCACGTTGGTCACGCCCCAGGTCACGGGCGTGACGCTGGGCGTGTCGAGGAGGTGGATCTGGGCGCGGTGCGTCAAAAGTCGTTGCGCGGGTCTTGTCATTCAGGTGGAGAACTCACGCCCCAGGTCACGACGTGACTCTGGGCGTGTCGCTGGGTGTCGACAAACGTCGAGCGGAAAGTGTCGAGTTGAAAAATCGTCGAGCAGCTGGAGAATCGTCGAGCACGAGTTTGTCGATCGGAAATCGTCGAGCAGAACTTTGTCAAGCGGGAAGATGAGTCACGCACTAGGTCACGGCCGTGACGCTGGGTGTGTCGAGGAGGTGGCGACGATCGTCGAACGGAAAGTCAAGCTGAAATCGTCGATCGGAATTTGTCGAGCTGAAATCGTCGATCGGAAATCGTCGACCGGAAATTTCTCTTTAAAATTTGCTGATTTCATGCGTTTGACGAATCACGGCCTGGTCACGGGTGTGCCCAATAAGTCACGGGCGTGACTTGGCAATTATTTGCAGATTTTTATTTTTTTCCTGAAAAATAAAATAAAACAAGTTAGTAAAATATTTACAAAAATAGGAGCATTTTATTGAATAAAAACAAGTAAAAATGACAAAAATAAATAAAAACGACTTAAGTAATGTACATAAAAATAGGTATATTTACAATTCATCAGAGGCCTAAAGCCGACATACCAAGTATTATGATGTACGACACCGACCGGTGGAGTTCCGCATGGGGGAAATGGTGTTCGTAAAAATTAAACCCATGCATGATGTCTCCCTGTTGAGAAAACAAAAGATGTTTTATCACAGCTATTTGGGTCCCTATCAGGTAATAGAGCGCGTTGGCCCTATTGCCTATCGATTAGCCCTCCCCCAGAACTGGGAAATCTTCATGATGTGTTTCATATCTATTCCTTGAGACGAGTTCTCCTGCAACCAGAGCAGCATCTACCTACACCACCAGTGCAACTGCGATCAGACAGATCCGTCTAACTTAAACCAATTAGAGTCGTAGATCATAAAGTGAAGAATCTACGTAACAAGGTTATCCCAATGGTCATGATATTATGGTTGAACCACGGATGAAATGAGTATACTTGGGAGCCAGAAGCTCTTGTCCGCGAAAAACATCCAGAGTTATTTTTCCAGGTATGTCACTCCCTCTTCCCCCACCCCCCCCAACTTCAAGCAAATTTTCAAGGACTTAAATCATTTTATTTTTATTGGATTGTAACATTCTGACTTTTATTGGGCCACCAGAGCCCTAGTGGGCCCAATAAAAGTGACCCGAACCCCTATCCACTATCTGCTAGGAGGTAACCCTAAGCAGAAAGTGGAGCTAGAGAACTCTGATTTGGGTTCTGTCAATTCCCATGGCATCGTATAGTTAATACAAACGCATCAGAACTCGTTCTGTTGGACCCCGAGGTAATATGGTGGATATGACCATTTCTCGTAAAACGTCACGAAGACAAGATTTTGAATATCGGTCTAGAGAACTTCGATTTAATTTATGTCAGTTCCTATGGTCTCAAAAAGTCAATACGAGCGCATCGGTACTCGTTGCGTCGCAATCCGAGGTCTAACGATGAATATAGACATTTTGAACAATTTTGTGCACCGCGACGCGCAGATTTTGGACTTCTAACAAACGAACTATGATTCAACCCCAGTCATTGGCTCTAGACCCGCATGGTCAATACAAAGTCAACCGAATTTCTCCCGATCAATTTCAGTGATGGATAGTCAAACCGTGGTAAAATCAAGTATAGTCGTGCACCGAAAAGCATGCACACACAAATTATGACACGACACCCAAACTTTGACACGACTTCCGATATCTTGGACCTACTTTAACTTTGACCAGCATGGGTGACCCACCCTAGGGTTGACTATGGTCAAACCACCATAAAAACCAAAATTTTGGAATTTTCCAAAAGAGGCACGCACATCCTCCTCATTAATGGTCTAGGGCTCTCCTGCCCCACCCCCTTAGGCTACCAACAAGCAAGGTTGTAAAAAAAGGGCCATGGGCCAAGTTGGGCCCAACCCCTCCTTCCCTCTTCTTAAGAACCAAAGCCTAAGCCCACTTAAGGCAAGCCCTTAGATGGAGGTCCTGCCTACCATGGCCTACTAGGAGGAGCCATGTGTCCACCCAAGTGGAGGAGAAGAGATCCTTCTCTCTCTCCCTCTCGGTTTAATCCCACACCGGAGAATGAGGGTGAGGCTCCCCCCACCCCCGCCCAGGCTATAAAAGCCCATGCACCCATGCCTTTTTCCTCACCAAGCCAAACGAGCCCAGGGCACCCTCACCGGAGCTCCAACTCGCCGGAAAACCCTCTCCACCCGAGCTCCACCACGACCTCTAATGGCAGTACGGTCAGGACCATCCCAAACCCCCCAACCCCATGTGGATATTCTTATCCTTCCCCTTCCCTATCCCCCTGACGTGGTGCATGCGCCTCCCAGCGGCCGAAGCATCGTCGGCTCCACCCGAGCCAAGCTCTAGGTCAGGTGGTGGCCGTAGCAAGCTGGCCCCTCCCAGCATCGATAGTGGCTCTAGAGAAGAGCTAAACCATCAGGGATAATATTCCTCGGTGGTGGAAGGCTGGGGTGCCACCAAAAAATGCCGCTTCGGCGGCACCTGAGAAAAATAGAGATTTCTCTGTATTTTGCTACGGCGGCGGCCGACGGCGGAAGTTACCGGGCCACCACCGGAGAGAAGCCCTGCCCACGGAACACCGGTCGGGGGTGGTTGCGTAACCAGGAACATCATCAGAGAAGCAAGGTGGCGTGGCGGCGCTGGGAGCAGAGCTCCGCCATCTTGCTCTCGAGATGACAATCTCAGGCGGTGGCCGGCAGCGGCAGGCCGCCGGACCACCACCCAAAAGTTCTCTGGCCCCCGGTGAGTCGATTGGGGGCGGCGCCGACAACTGGTAGCGACTGTTTGGGGGTGGTGGAGGCTGCCACCCTCCACACCGCTGGGAGGTACAACCACCGTCCGATCTCCGCGATGAGATCAGACGGTCCATGATTTCTGGATTCTCGCCCCGCCTCAGCATCAATGACCCCTACAGTGGATCTGTGCCCAATCGGCTGTGGCGATAGAAGAACGATTGGCGTCGTCTGACACAATCTCAACCGCGGGATTGAGTTTGATATGGCTAACCGTAGACCTATATTATTAACAAAAACTTTAACAATTTTTAGAAAAAAATCTTTGCCTCTGGAGGATAAATGGTCAACATGAAAAATATTCCTCTCAATGTGGACTCCCTTCAGAAAAGTTTTGAGAATTTTTGAAAATGATTTGGTGCTTTTAAAATCCTAAACAAAACTTTTTTGACCAAAATAAAGGCTAAAGTAGCTCGGAAAATTATGAAAAAGGTTTAGGCTCAGTTTATACCCCATTAGAGGTTGTATTAAAATTTGGTGGCATGGTGATAAGAATTGACATGTTCCCTAATTACTGGGATCCTAGTGTCGCGCTCAGAATTTTTTTCGCTCTTTCTCCTCGGAAACGAAGATTAGAATGCGCGACCTGTTGGGTACATTGGAAAATATGTACTAGATTTGAAGAAGCCTCACCCTACTCAATGATATACATCAAGGTGTATTTGATATGTTTTGAGTTTATATGTGCAGGTTAAGTAATTGCAGGAAATGCAGAAAAGTTTCTAAGTCCATATGTCGACACATAGAGATGCAGTGTCGACACTTATGAAGGCTTGTGTCGACACCTAGAGAAGCTGTGTCGACACTTGGAGTAATTGTGTCGACACCAGGAAAGGCAGAGTCGACACCAGAAGAAAAGTGTCGACACATACAGTCAGTGTCGACACACTATGAAGAATACTCAACATATATCTTGTCGACACTTAGAGGCAGTGTTGACACTCAGAGAAGCTTTGTCGACATCAAATGTGTCGACATCAGGAGGCTGTGTAGACACTCAGCAAGCTTCAATAAAGTTAAAGTACTTGTGTCGACACAAAGGAGATTTGTCGACACTCAGCAAGTTTCAACACACAGAATCAGTGTCGACACAAAGGAGATGTGTTGACACTCAGCAAGTATCAACAACAAAAGAAGATGTGTCGACATAAAGGAGATGTGTCGACATACAGCAGAATTCAGCTAAGTGTTAAAGAAGAAGTACTTGTGTCGACACACTCAACCAGTGTCGACACATTCAACAGAAGGCTTATGTCGACACATAAAATCAGTGTCGACACATTCTGAAGAAGCAGTGTCGAGAAGCTGTTGTAACAACACAAGGAGTTGTGTCGACACCATCAAGGCTAGTGTCGACACTTAGTTCACTTGTGTCAACACTTGGTCTTTTTGTGTCGACATATAATGAAGATCAGTCTCGACACTTTCAGACAGAGACAGTATTTTCAAGAAGTGACTGGATGACTTGACAGCTGCCATTTCAACCGGTCAACTACAACTGTCAGAGCTGTCATAAGTTCGTTAGAAACCGGATCAGCCGGTTACCTTGGAGGAAGACTATATAAAGGCCTTTCTCCTTCAACAGAAGATAATTGATCACAATTATTGAATCATCAATCAGAAGATTAAAATTTAAGAAGATCAAGACAGATCCAGAGAAAACTGTAAATCAGTATTCTGAAGAAACTTCAGATTTACTTGGAGAGAGAGAACTCCAGTAATTGAAGTCAAGAAAGAGACTTGTTAATCAAATCTCTTAAGGAGCAGGTTCTGAACCAGACTGCATAGTAGGATCCAGATTTAATTCTCCATCCTAAGAAGGAAGTTGCTAGAGGGTCTACTTCAACAAGATCCACTTTACTGAGTTCAGACTCAAGAAGCCTTGAAGAAAGCAAAGACAAAGTTGATCTCAGGAATCAGTGCTATCAAGAACTGATCAAGAAGATTGCCCTCTTCATTCTCTCAAACTGATTGGTGATCTGAAAACTTTTTATTATTTTTTTGTAGGATCCTAAGGGATCTGAGTTGTAAGCCTAAATCTATAAAGGCTGAGGTATGGCTTTTGAGCCTGAGTGTAGGAGAATCAATTATCTGAATGTAGGCCTTGTTGAAGGCTGAGGTAGGGTTGTTTAGCCTAAGTGTAGGTCTTGTTGAAGACTGAGTGGTAGGGCTTTGTGCCTGAGTTATAGGAGTAGGGACACTCTGAGTTGTAGGAACCTGTTTGGGGTTCTGAGCTGTAAGATCTGAGGATCTGAGTAGAAGTGCTGAAGTTAGGCCGAATCTAGTACACTACTAGATAGGTGAAGGGGGAAAGTGGATGTACCCAGACCTTGGGGAACCACTATAAACACTGTGTGCACTCTGTGTATGTTTGTTTCTGTGGTTGCTGTGTTGTGATAGTTGTAGAATATTGCAAAAATAGGTTTAATTGTACAGAGTTTCTGCCTTAAAATTAAAAAGGAAAAGTATACCTATTCACCCCCCCTCTAGGTGGTTAGGCACTATTTCTTTCACGACCACTCTGAAAGTTATTTAACTCAAGGTCAGCTAATCACCTAGAGGGGGGGTGAATAGGTATTTGAATTTTTATCAGTTCTTTTGTTGTTTTCAAATTAAACTATCTAGAGCTTGTCCATAGATCCTGCAATGAGAAAGAAAACAAGAAACACAGCAAACACAAGGATTTATAGTGGTTCCCCAATTTGGTACATCCACTTTGCCTCCCACCTATCCAACTGATTTGTTGTACTAGGTACAAACTCCACCAATATGCTCCTCAGAGCTTATACCTCAGGCTCTCATCCTATAACACAGATTCTTCACAGAATCCAAACTCAGATCCATAAGGATTCCTACCTTAGAGCCCTACAGGACTCCTACAGCTCAGTGATCCACTGATCACCTTCCTCAGCCTTATTTCTAAGGCCCACAACTCAAGCTCTTCACCCCTACAACTTCGGGCACACAACCCTACTTGTAGAGTGCTACAACACTCCTACAACTCAGTACCATTCCAGGTACCTACAGCTAAGCCTCCTCCAAGGCCTACAACTTAGTGATACACTTGTCACCTATAGCTCAGTGACTATCTAGTCACCTACCTCAAGCACAAGGACCTACACTCAGGCTGGGCGGACAACCCTACCTCAGATCCACACGTGGATCCTACCTTAGAGAGCAACACTCTCCTATATCAGGCAGTAAATCCCTATAGCTCAGATCCATACTTGGATCCTACCTCAGTACCCTAACAGGGCACCTACCTCAGTAACTAATTAGTCACCTACCTCAGGCACATAGTGCCCTACACTCATAATCAGATAAACAGAATCCTACAGAAAGTAAATACAAAATGATTAAGAAGATAAACAACTAACTCAGAGATAAATCTCTGAGTCTACCTTGTTGTACTGATCATATATCAGTCCAGCACACTTGTTAAAGAAGGAATTAGTCCTCTTATACACCTAACACTTTTCTACTGCACAGATGAGCAGCAACCAACTTGCTAAATGGAAGAATCAGCTTCTCTATTCTCAAAAGAGCAATCTTATTGAGCTTGAAGAGCTTCAGTTAACTTCCTTTGCTTTAGCGGCTATCTCTGCCGGACTTTAGCTTTCAAGCTTGGTGGAGAAGAAGATGTCCAGCCGCCTCTAATTTACTTTATGTATTTTCTACGTTTTTTCCATTTTCTGTTTGATCTCTTTCATTGCCCTAATCCTTTTCCTTTTTTCCTTTTTATATGCGTTGATTTGAATCAACAACACACTAGTATGTGGGCCCAGCCAAGGTTTGGTGAGCCCCACCTTCTTCAGAAAAGGATAAGACAGCTTTCGGTGCCACTATAGCTTTCTCGCAACGACTACATGTAAGTTGACTTTGATGATGTCAGCAATGGTCATCTCTGTAACGCACCCGATTTTTCGATGATTTTATTTGAATGGGCGACGTCATATTTATGACATTGTGGCATTGCTTTTAATGTCGAGTTGACGACGCAATGCCATTAAGGCATTTTCTCGTCCGTGCGGTCGAGTCGGCCGAATTCTTGTTGTAATGGGAAAATTTTGCATTTGGAATTTAAGTTATGTAATTTTGGGCTTGCACGTCAAGTTTCGTCGCAATCCGAGCATTTTTGGAGTCTCGGCTCGCGATTGAAGTTTTGGATTGTTTATGTTCGCCGAATACTTTGAAGATTAATATCTCAGGAATGGCTCGTCGGATTTTGATTTTGACTTCGTCGTTGTGTTCGTAGCGTCAGTATTCGCCTACGACGTGAGTTTCGTTTAATTCGGCGATCGTTTGGGCCTCCGTTTTAATCTCGTAGTTTCCTTATTCAAAAATATATAAGTATGATTATTTTAATATTATAGTACTATTCAAAAATGTCTTTTAATATTCATTCATATAGTTTGATCAAAAGGTTACATTTGCAAAGAAATTGTTTTTCCTTCAAGGCTTGACTCGAGTGAAATTCCTGCGCCTCGAGTAGGTCCCTTCTTGTACTCGAGTAGTTGTATTACTACTCCAGTAGTTCTTTTCGAGTACTCGAGTAGCTGCCTTACTACTCAAGTAGTTCTTTTCGAGTAGTCGAGTAGTTGCCTTACTACTCGAGTAGTTCTTTTCAAGTACTCGAGTAGTTGCCTTATAAGTACTCGAGTAGGTCTCTTCTTGTACTCGAGTAGTTCCTTTTGATTACTCGAGTAGTTCCTTTTGATTACTCGAGTAGTTGTCTGACACTCGAGTAGGTCTCTTCTTGTACTCGAGTAGTTACCTTACTACTCAATTAGTTCCTTTCTAGTACTCGAGTAGTTGTCTGGCACTCGAGTAGGTCTCTTCTTGTACTCGAGTAGTTCCCTTACTACTCGAGTAGTTCCTTGTGAGTACTCGAGTAGTTTTCTGGCACTCGAGTAGGTCTTTTCATGTACTCGAGTAGTGATCTTACTACTCGAGTAGTTATTTTCGAGTACTCGAGTAGTCACCTTACTATTCGAGTAGTCCTTTTCTTGTACTCGAGTATCCCATGCTGTACCCGAGTAGTACCCCTATAGTACTCAAGTGGCACATTCCTTCTGTCTCGGAAAACTGGTTTTAGCTGAACCCGGTTTATTTCTGCTGTTTGAGTATAAATACTTTCTTCTTCATCATCATCATTAAACCGACCAAGAATTTCTTCTTCTTCCCGAACTAGAGTGGCGTGTGAGAAATAGGTCGTCCGTCTGTACTTCTTCCGGTGGCCGCCGACGGTTCTCCGGTGCTCGAAATCTTCAACCGAGTATAGATCTTGAAAGCTCTCGCCGAGAGCTACGCCATCGTTGTAATATCTTCCCCATTTCCAGAGATTTCTCGTCAGGGTTTTTTGGCCCTAACCTCCTTTTCGTCCGTTCTTGTTCAGATTTCAACTCCTCCCGTATCCTTTTGCCCGATCTACGACGTGGAGTGATTCAGTGGACTTTTCCGGTTAAACCAAGGCAAGTGGTTGTTTCCCCTCGTTTCTCCTTGTCCGATTTGATGGTAACGGCTATATTTTCATGTCTTTCAAATTTTCTGCGCTTATTCTTCGAAGTTATTGTTATAATTAATCATTTCAACGATCACATGATGTTGTAAGGTTTTGTCATGGTAAGCTCGATCTTGTCTGGTTATGTTTAATCGTTCCTGATGTGTCTTAATGTTGACTATAAATGCCTTAGCTTTCGTTATTAAACATGTTAGAGTTTATTTAGGATTGTAAATTGCTCCTAGAGGTTGATCAACCTCGTCTTGAATCTGGTAATGTCAAGTAGAATCTGTCGAGCCAAATCTCGAGATATTAGTATTGTGGTTTCTTTGAGTTTTTTGATTGCGGGAGTTAGTGGATGATTCCACCTCCGTAGTGGTTATTTCCTTCATTAGTGCCCTGTGGAAGTCTACCCGGCTTTTGGGTGTCTGCGGTGTATGGTGGAGAGTATGAGAGTCCCTCGCAGTTAGACGGATTTTATATTCGTGTTTTTGGGTGGTATGTCCAAGAGCGATCACCTTGCCCGCATTTTTGGGTGGTGTGTCCACGAGTGACCACCTCGCCCGTGTTTTTGGTTAAAGTCGACCACATGTGCCTAATAAAGGATTTGTATTTCTTCCTTATGAATTATTCATGTTGTCACCTTATAACCTCGTGCGTCTGGTGTACTATTGTTGTACGTGACGAATCACGTAAGAGTTCTTCTTCATGATGATAACTTATTCCTCTTTTTGTACTTTACTTCAGTACTGTTGGTCTTGGGTTGGTACCCCTTTGACCTTTGTCTATTTGGGCTTATTAATTTCTGCCACCATTTGTTTCTTCTTGCTGAGGTGTTCTGTCTTTGGAATGCCTTAGGTTCAGAGCAGTAGCAGATAATAGAGCTAGTTTTGGAGTTTCTGGGCGGCAGTGTTGGACGTGGTTGTTACCTCATCTCAACGAGGTAGTTTGTTATTTATTTAGTTACTGGTTCAGACATACTTTTCTGTATGTGGGTTCGTGTCAGTTTGTTGACGCCCACAGTATTATTACTTTTTGATACTTGCTAGCTGCTTAGTTTTTCTATATGTGGATGTGGATTGCTTGCTCTCCGGGATGATTTATGCTAGAAATGCATGTTAGGTATTTTTAAAAATAAAAATCTACTACTATTACTTCATACACTGCATAATTTAAAAACTCTAACTTGTTATATTTGGCGACCGTAAAAGCTATCCTTACTACTATTATAAATTTAGAGTCTTGCATAGCATGAGTTGTCCTTTGGGGACGTCTATACTCATGTAGGATGTTTGAGTCAATCTAAACAAGTATTTTTTTGCAGTGTATTACTATATTTTGATTCGTGAACTAAGTGAACCACTAAGCCGAGGGATACGGCTAACTATTGCACCTAGCTGATTTTCCTTAAAATAACTGAAAGAATTTTTCTTCATGTTTAAGTAGTTGTATCCCTGAGCGTCCGCAGTTATCCCCTGCTGACGTGGCATCATGATGCGCATTTTCCCTTACTCTGATAAGTTATTATATGCGGTGAAGATGCGGGTCGTGACAGTTGGTATCAGAGGGAGGTTGCTTGACAATTGGTCAGGAAACCTTTCCTTGTTGGTGTAGGTTGTTTAGTGACATTTCATACACACACTGATGTGTCATCAATACGCCTTAGCCGAAGCATAGTCACTACACTCATAACATGATAAGAAGTATACGGTGCATATTATGTAGTATGGGATGCATAATATGTGTTTGTATATGGATCCACCATATGTGATAACATGTGACGGTTATGTAGTATGAGATGCATAACCACCATCACATGGGTGCTCATTAGCACGTTTTCTTTTATCGTTGCATGCGATGTTATGTAGTATGAGATGCATAACATTTCATGTGTATGCCGCTCATAACATGCATTAAGGCCTTTTATAGAATGCATAACACTACATACATTACATATCATCGCATAAGCACGCGTGCTAAGTTAAGGTTTACATGATGACACATGTACACACATGATTTTAAATAAGAATAAAGAATCCATGCATTCATATCATAGGCACAAGAGTCAATAGGATGAGAGGATATCTTCCTAAGTAGGACATAACATCATTATAAAATCCTAGAGAAAGTTGCAGCATAAGCAAGTGTCTTATATGTATGGTCTGAACTAGTTGAGTGGCTTTGTTGTAAGCTAGGATTTTGATGAGTTGTATGTTTGCTTTTTAGAATACCGCCAAAGCATCCTGCGACGAGGTCGACTCCCCAATCGGAGGGTGAGTCATCAGGTGCACAAAGTGATGCGATTATCGAGAGTCTACGTCAGAGAAACGAGGCTCTGTCAAGGCAATTAGTTGCGATGCAATCACAAATTGAGTCTTTGTTATCTGTCGCTCCCGCACAACAACCTTTAGTGCAAGAGCCTGCCTTGGGCCAAGCGGTGCTCGATACCCATGCTCCTTTGGTTCCCCCGATGGTGATACCACCAAAAATGAATTTCATATCGCACTTCAGTGGTTGGGACCTCCCACCTACGGCGGGAGTGCCGACTTTTTGATTATAGACGATTGGATCATCTCCATCGAGGAGATGATTTCGTATTCCAGAATTCTAGAAGCCCAGAAGGTGATGATTGCAGCTTATCAGTTAAAAGGCCTGGCAAAAAGTTGGTGGATTCGGGAAAGAGAGGGTCTGAAGGAAGGATGTTCTTGGGAATCTTTTAAGAAGATGCTGCTGAAAAAGTTTCTACCCTCGGTCGAGCAGGACCGTTTGATGAATAACTTCCTGCATTTGAAGCAGAGACAGCTCACCGTGAGCGAGTATGAGATTGTGTTTAGCAAACTGAGCAGGTTTGCTCCTGATTTTGTAGCTTCTGAGGAGGGTTGAGTGAAGCGTTTCCTTGGAGGACTAAGAAGTGATGTCCAGCAGTTGGCATGCGCTTACCGAGCTGAAAGTTATGCTGAAGCAGTGGAAGCCGCTTTGAAAGTGGAGGCGATTGAAAACGCTAAGAACTGCGGTGCTGCGGTGAGGAAGGAGAAAAGGAAAGGCATTGAGGATGGTAGCTACAGGGCATCTGGCCTTTCTTCGAAGAAGAAAAGTAAGGAAGTGTGTAGTTTTTGTGGTCGTCCTGGCCACCCTTACGAAAGATGTTTCAAGAGGACTGCCACCCTGAAGCAGCAGCAGGTGCACGCCATCCAAGGTGCACCCAAGGGAAATCTAGTGTGCTCATTCTATGTAAGGAAGGGTCATGATGTGAGTCGGTGCTGGATGAAGGAAAGGATTTGCCTCCAGTGCGGGCAGAAGGGACACCAGAAGTCTTTGTGCCACCAGGCTCAGCCCCCACTGCAGCCTGCCCCACTTCAAACTCTGCCACCCCCACTAAAAATGGATAAAGGAAAAGGAAAGCTGAACGTGATGACCAGCGAGGAAGCCCAAATCTCTGCGCAAGTGATATCAGGGGAGTTTAAGGTGCGGAATAGGTGGGCGCGTGTTCTTTTCGATTCGGGTGCCGCCCATTCCTTCGTGGCCCGGAGGATTGTTGATAAACATCGCTTGGGTGTGGATCAATTAGGAGACTCCTTCAATGTCAAGCTCCCTTCCGGTGATTTGGTGATATCTAATCAAGGAGTTCTGACATGCCCTATTTATCTTGGCAATTTTCTGGCCTTTGCGGATCTGATGATTTTAGATCTGGCTGATTTCGATGTGATTTTGGGCATGGACTAGCTGTCCAAGTATGATGCGGTCATCCAGTGCAAGGATAAGCGACTGGATTTCAGGATGGACGACGGACAACCTATGAGCGTCTATGGATTTTAGGATAGAGTTTCCCCTGTCATTTCTGCGGTACGTGCTTGTCGTGCTATAGAGTCTGGTTGCGAGGCATTTTTAGTTTCTATTTCTGCTCTGGAAATAGCTTTTGTTACACCACGTCTTGAGGATGTCTCGGTGGTGCAAGAGTTTTCAGATGTCTTTCCTGATAGTCTTCCAGGACTTCCTCCTGAAAGGGAGATAGAGTTTGTGATAGACCTCGAGCCAGGTACTCGTCCTATTGCCAAAGCACCGTACCGTATGGCTCCGTGTGAGTTGGATGAGTTGCGTACTCAGCTCGATGAGTTGCTGAGGTGTGGTTTATTAGACCAAGTTCTTCTCCATGGGGTGCTCCTATTTTGTTCATCAAGAAGAAAAATGGATCGATGAGGCTTTTCATCGATTATAGGGAATTGAACAAGGTAACCATTAAGAATAGATATCCCCTGCCAAGGATTGATGATTTGTTCGATCAGTTGCGTGGTAGCTCGGTATTTTCAAAGATCGATCTTCGCTCAATCTACCACTAGTTGAGAATTCGTGAGGCAGACATTCCCCGAACCGCGTTTCGTTTGCGGCATGGACATTATGAGTTTTTGGTGATGTCTTTCAGTTTACCCAATGCACCCTCTGCTTTCATGGATTTGATGAATAGGGTGTTTAAGGATTTCTTGGACCGATTCGTTATTGTGTTTATAGATGATGTCTTGGTGTATTCCCGTAATGTTGAGGAGCATACTTAGTATTTGCGTTCGGTCTTGTCAACCCTGAGGGAGCATAAGCTATATGCGAAGTTGAGCAAATGTGAGTTTTGGCTACCTCAGGTGTCCTTTCTGGGTCATGTTGTATGCAAGGACGGTATTTCTATAGACCCGACCAAGATTTTTGCTATGATGGAATGGGAGAGACCTTCTACACCTAAGGAGATTAGGAGCTTCTTAGGCCTGGCTGGCTATTATAGAAGAATTGTTGAAGGATTTTCAGTACTGTCTGCTCCTCTAACTAGACTTACTCAGAAGAATATTGCGTTCATTTGGAGTGATAAGTGTGAAGAGGCTTTTCAGGAACTAAAGAAGAGATTATGTACTGCTCCAATTTTAACCTTACATACTGAAGGAATTGAGTATGCAGTGTATATTGATGCATCACACATCGGACTTGGTTGTGTTTTAATGCAATATGGTAAAGTGATCGCGTATGGATCGAGGCAAATAAAGACTCATGAGAGAAATTATCCTACGCACGATTTAGAGTTTGCTGCGGTAATTTATGCGCTGAAGCTTTGGCGACACTTATTGTATGGTGCGTTGTGCAAGATCTATACGGACCATAAGAGTTTGAAGTATGTCTTCACTCAGAAGGAACTAAATCTGCGCCACCGTCGGTGGTTAGAATATGTGGCTGATTATGAAGTGGAAATTCTTTATCATCCAGGAAAGGCCAATGTAGTAGCCGATGCTTTGAGTAGAAAGACCGCTAAAATTTTTAACCTGTCAGTACAGTCCTTGGTAGAAGAATTATTGTTGATGATATTGAGGTTGGGAGTAGTACTGTGCCTGCTTGTCTAGAAGCAGAAGAACCCTCTTGGATTTCTCTTACTCGAGCACATCAGAAGGATGATCCGGATTTGTTACACCTCCGGAATAGAACTGTGAAGGGAGAGTTACCTGATTTCTCTGTGGATGAGTTGGACACCTTGAAGTATCAGGGTAGATTTTGTGTCCCCGCCTTCGGCGATATTCGGGCTATGATCTGTGCTGAAGCTCATGGTTCCAGTGTAGCCTTCCACCCTGGTTCCACTAAGATGTACAAGGATCTAAAGCAAATTGTTTGGTGGTCATGGATGAAGAATGATATCGCGAAGTTTGTATCAGAATGTTATATGTGTCAGCGTGTTAAGGCTGATCATAGAAGGCCTGGTGGTAAATTGACACCGCTTGATATTCCAAGTTGGAAATGGGAGAGTATTTCAATGGATTTTATCACCAGTCTACCAAAATCTCCCTGTGGGCACGACTCTGTTTGGGTAATAGTTGACAGATTGACAAAGTGTGCTCACTTTGTCCCGTTTAAGATTGGGTATTTGATGAAGAAGATAGCTGAGCTATATCTTGAAGTGGTTATAAGATTACATGGAGTGCATGTTATCATTGTATCAGATCGAGACTCCAGATTTACGTCTCGCTTTTGGAAGAGTTTACAGGAGGGGTTGGGTACCGATTTAAGGTATTCCACCGCCTACCATCCGCAGATGAATGGTCAGACGGGAAGAGTAAATCAGATCGTAGAGGACATGATCAGGTGTTATATTTTGGATAATGGTGATGCTTGGGATGAGCATCTCTGACTCATGGATTTGCATACAATAATAGTTATCAAGAGAGTCTGCAGATGGGCCCGTTTGAGGCCTTATATAGGAGGCATTGTAGAACTTCTTTGTTTTGGGCTGAAGTTGGTGAAAGATCGTTGCTAGGTCCGGAAGCCCTTGAGGAGATGAATTGTGATGTGACTCATATTCGAGAAAAGCTCCGTGTAGCTCAAGAACGCTACGAGAAGTATGCCAATCAACGAAGGGTTGATCTGGAGTTTGTCGTTGGAGACTTAGTTTTTCTGAAGGTTTCTCCGATGTCTAGCGTTAAAAGGTTTGGAAGGATCCACAAGTTAGACCCCCGGTATGTGGGACCTTTCCAGATTCTTGAGTGCATCAGAGTGTCATCTTATAGGTTGGAGTTGCCTGTAACCTTCCCTGGTGTCCATGATGTATTCCATGTAAGCCAGTTGCAGAAGTGTGTTTGTAATGATCGTCAAGTCCTTGACTCGATACCCCAGATTCAGCCCAACCTTTCGTATGTGGAAGAACATATTCATATTCTGGATTCTGAAGAGCATGTGTTTTGGAGAAAGACCATCCCTATGGTCAAGATTCTTTGGAGAAATCAAGACATCGAGAGCGCGACGTGGGAATTGGAATCGGCGATGAGGGAATCTCATCCGCACCTCTTCTCTTAGTTTTGGGTATGTCATTATGTTTTCAGTTATGTTTGATTTTAGGGTTTTGTTTTGGTTTTGGAGTTGTGTTAAGTTTCGGGACGAAACTTCTTTTTAGGGGGAGTGACTGTAACGCCCCCGATTTTTCGATGATTTTATTCGAATGGGGAACGTCATATTTATGACATCGTGGCGTTACTTTTAACGTCGAGTTGACGGCGCAATGTCGTTAAGGAATTTTCTCGTCCGTGCGGTCGAGTCGGCCGAATTCTTGTTGTAATGGTAAAATTTTGCATTTTGAATTTAAGTTATGTAATTTTGGGCTTGCTCGTCAAGTTTCGTCGCAATCCGAGCATTTTTGGAGTCTCGGCGGGCGATTGAAGTTTTGGATTGTTTATGTTTGCCGAATACTTTGAAGATTAATATCTCGGGAATGGCTCATCGGATTTTGGTTTTGACTTCGTCGTTGTGTTCGTAGCGTCAGTATTTGCCTACGGCTTGAGTTTCGTTTAATTCGGCGATCGTTTGGGCCTCCGTTTTGATCTCGTAGTTTCCTTGTTCAAAAATATATAAGTATGATTATTTTAATATTATATTACTATTCAAAAATATCTTTTACAATTCATTCATATAGTGTGATCAAAAGGTTACATTTGCAAAGAAATTGTTTTTCCTACAAGGCTTGACTCAAGTGAATTTCCTGCGTCTCGAGTAGGTCCCTTCTTGTACTCGAGTAATTGCCTTACTACTCGAGTAGTTCTTTTCGAGTACTCAAGTAGTTGCCTTACTACTCGAGTAATTCTTTTCGAGTACTCGAGTAGTTGCCTTACTACTCGAGTAGTTCTTTTCGAGTACTCGAGTAGCTGCCTTATAAGTACTCGAGTAGGTCTCTTCTTGTACTCGAGTAGTTACCTTACTACTCGAGTAGTTCCTTTCGAGTACTCGAGTAGTTGTCTGGCACTCGAGTAGGTCTCTTCTTGTACTCGAGTAGTTACCTTACTACTCGAGTAGTTCCTTTCGAGTACTCGAGTAGTTTCCTGGCACTCGAGTAGGTCTCTTCTTGTACTCAAGTAGTTCCCTTACTACTCGAGTAGTTCCTTTCGAGTACTCGAGTAGTTGTCTGGCACTCGAGTAGGTCTTTTCATGTACTCGAGTAGTGATCTTACTACTCCAGTAGTTCTTTTCGAGTACTCGAGTAGTCACCTTACCACTTGCATAGTCCTTTTCTTGTATTCGAGTATCCCTTGCTGTACCCGAGTAACACCCCTATTGTGCTCGAGTGGCCCGTTCCTTCTGTCTCGGAAAACCGATTTTAGCTGAACCCGGTTTATTTCTGCTGTTTGAGTATAAATACTTTCTTCTTCTTCATCATTAAACTGACCGAGAATTTCTTTTTCTTCCCGAACCAGAGCGGCGTGTGAGAAATAGGTCGTCTGTCCGTACTTCTTCTGGTGGCCGCCGACGGTGCTCCGGTGCTCGAAATATTCAACCGAGTATAGATCTAGAAAGCTCTCGCCGAGAGCTACGCCATCACGGTAATATCTTCCCCGTTTCTAGAGATTTCTCGTTAGGGTTTTTCGGACCTAACCTCCTTTTCGGTCATTCTTGTTCAGATTTCAACTCCTCTAGCATCCTTTTGCCCCGATCTATGACATGGAGTGATTCGGTGGACTTATCCGATTAAACCAAGGTAAGTGGTGGTTTCCCCTCGTTTCTCCTTGTCCGATTTGATGGTAACAACTATATTTTCATGTCTTTAAAATTTTCTGCGCTTATTCTTCCAAGTTATCGTTATAATTAACTGTTTCAACGATCACATGATGTTGTAAGGTTTTGTCATGGTAAGCTCGATCTTGTCTGGTTATGTTTAATCGTTCCGGATGTGTCTTAATGATGACTATAAATGCCTTAGATTTCGTTATTAAACGCGTTAGAGTTTATCTAGGATTGTAAATTGCTCCTAGAGATTGATTAACCGCGTCTTGAATATGGTAATATCAAGTAGAATCTGTCGAGCCAAATCTCGAGATATTTGTGTTATGGTTTCTTTGGGTTTCTTGATTGCGGGAGATAGTGGACGATTCCACCTCCGCAGTGGTTGTTTCCTTCATTAGTGCCCTGTGGAAGTCTACCCGGCTTTTGGTTGTCTGTGGTGTATGGTGGAGAGTATGAGACTCCCTCGCAGTTAGACGGATTTTATATTCGTGTTTTTGGGTGGTGTGTCCAATATTGATCACCTCGCCCGTGTTTTTGGTTGGTGTGTCCACGAGTGACCACCTAGCCCGTGTTTTTGGGTAAAGTCGACCCCAGGTGCCTAATAAAGGATTTGTATTTCTTCCTTACGAATTATTCATGTTGTCACCTTATAGCCTCGTGCGTCTGGTGTACTATTGTTGTACGTGACGAATCACGTAAGAGTTCTTCTTCATGATGATGACTTGTTCCTCTTTTTGTACTTTACTTCAGTACTGTTGGTCTTGGGTTGGTACCCCTTTGACCTTTGTCTATTTGGGCTTATTAATTTCTACCACCATTTGTTTCTTCTTGCTGAGGTGTTCTGTCTTTGGAATGCCTCAGGTTTAGAGTAGTAGCAGATAGCAGAGCTAGTTTTGGAGTTTCTGGGCGGCAGTGTTGACCGTGGTTGTTACCTCGTCTCAACGAGGAAGTTTGTTGTTTATTTAGTTACTAGTTCAGACATACTTTTCTGTATGTGGGTTCGTTTCAGTTTGTTGACGCCCACAATATTGTTACTTTTTGATACTTGCTAGCTGCTTAGTTTTTTTATATGTGGATGTGGATTGCTTGCTCTTTGGGATGATTTATGTTAGGAATGCATGTTAGGTATTTTTAAGAATAAAAATCTACTACTATTACTTCATACACTGCATAATTTAAAAACTCTAACTTGTTATATTTGGTAACCGTAAAAGCTATCCATACTACTATTATAAATTTAGAGTCTTGCATAGCATGAGTTGTCCTTTGGGGACGTTTATACTCATGTAGGATGTTTGAGTCAATCTAAACAAGTATTTTTCCGCAACGTATAACTATATTTTGATTCATGGACTAAGTGAGCCACTAAGCCGAGGGATACGGCTAACTATTGCACTTAGCTGATTTTCCTTAAATAACAGAAAGAATCTTTCTTCATGTTTAAGTAGGTGTCTGCCTGAGCGTCCGTAGTTATCCCCTACTGACGTGGAATCATGACGTGCATTATCCCTTACTCTGATAATTTATTATATGCAGTGAAGATGTGGGTCGTGAAAATCTCCATCTGTACTTAGAAAATATTGTAGAAATCCATGAAGCGTTGATTGATGTTAAGTCACTCGACGCCATTTATCTTGGCTCTCAGCACTTCTGGACTTGTGAATTTTCTCTGGATTTGTCTCAGCAGTTCTGTCTCAGTGGTCTCAGTGGTTTCTTCTTAACAACTATAACAGGCCTTTGTCTCAACGCTTACTTTTTATCAGTTGAGATAAGTGTATGTCTCAGCGGTATCTTCTCAGCGGTCTCAGCGGTTTTCCTCTTTAACTGTCTCAGCGTTTCCTTCTTCATTAAAAGCGTTGAGTGAACCTGCTTCACTCAACGCTTCTGGACTTAGAGAAATCCAACTAATTTTGTCTCAGCGCATCCTTCTTCATTAGAAGCGTTGAGTGAACCTGCTTCACTCAACGCTTCTAGAATTAGAGAAATCAAGCTAGTCTTGTCTCAGCGCTTTCTTCTTCATTAGAAGCATTGAGAGAACCTGCTTCACTCAACGCTTTTGGACTTAGAGAAATCCAGCTAGTCTTGTCTCAACGCTTCCTTCTTCATTAGAAGTATTAAGTGAACCTGCTTCACTTAACGCTTCTGGACTTAGAGAAAACTAGCTAGTCAGCTGTCTCATTGGTCTCAACGCCTTCTTCTCAGCTTTCTCAGCACTTTTTGCCTTAGTCAGTTTTTTTGTCTTTAGCTGCGTTCGATGATCTGTGGGCTGTGCTCGATGAACTCAAAGCTGAGCTCCATGATTTTTGAGTTTACCACCAAACTCATTTTTCTTCACTTCTCCAATCATAGACTACCTGCATTGCATGAACTAGGGAACACATCAAATACATTATATGTGTCTATCATTGACCCGTTTGACTTCTAATAAATCTGGGATATTGGGATCAATAGACCCAATAATCTCCCCTTATTTGAAGAAGTAAAAACAATACATGTCATTAACAACATAACATATTCATCATAGAAAAACTTTAACATTCGTAGAGTGTGGAAATGTTAAAATATTTCTCCAGCCTGTGGAGAATTACTTACTCCCCATGGAATGCATATTTCTCCAGCCTGTGGAGAATTACTTACTCCCCCTGGCATGCTGTCATCCTTACTGTTCCACTTGTCTGTTCTTCTCAACCCTTGACATCTATCCTCCCCCTTTTGACTTATGCAATAGGGAGCATACTGAGGAGTTTTTCTCCCCGTATCTATCTAGAGTAGATATTCTCACTGTGATTGAATCTAGTTCAGCTGTTGGGTTGGCTCCCCCTCAACAGTTGCACACCATCTTCATTATCTGGAGGAAGAACTTGTACTACCTGTAAAATAAATAGTGCAGCATATGGTAGAAGAGAGAATTGAAGCTACACACGATTCGACATACCCAATTCAAATTTTAAGGTGTTGAGCTTGACTTCATCTAGTGGCTTAGTGAAGATATCAGCCACTTGCTTGTCTATGGAGACAAACTCAAGGGAGATGTCTTCCCTTTCTGTTAAAGTATGGAGGCCGGGCGGTCTGTTGCTGTTCAGAGACCGGGCGGTCTGGCAGTTTATCCTAGCCGGCCTATCTGCCGGGCTATTATTATTTGGTATCCCAGCGGTCTGGCGGTTTGTCTCAGATGACTTGGATAACGGGCGATCTAGCGGTCTACTGTGGAGGCTTGCTCTATGTGGCGCTTGTTCTCGCCTCGTGTTGGTTGCCGGGCGGTTAGCCGGCTTGTCTAACCGCATGACCTGTTCAGTTTGCCTTTTTGTAAAGCCGCATATACTTGTAAATTTTAGTCCAACATTGCTTAATTGTAATCTCTCTCATCTCCTCCATTCTATAAAAAGGAGGCTATACCATTGTAATTGATACTTTTTTTGGATAATAAAGTTTGCATCACTCCAAATTTTCGGTCTGCTTTTTCCTGTTAGCACATGGTATCAGAGCCAGGTTCCTTCCTATTTCTACTCCGAGAATGTGTCATATTTCTCATTCGAGAGCCAAGTTCTGTTCAAGAATGTGTCATATTTCTCCTCTGCCCCACCTCCACCTCCTTCTGCCACCGTCCCCTCCACCTCGTCTCCTCTCGTCGAGATTTTCCCACCATCACTTCCACTGTCTCCTCCTTCCCTCTCTTCCTCATCACCACTGCCATCTCCCTCTTCTCCGCGCCTATCTCTCTCCTCTCCCAGGCCAGCTCTCTCCACCACGGATGCTCCGGTTACTGAGGAACATGCCGACCTGGATCTTCCCATTGCTCTTCGCAAAGGGGGTGCAGACGTGTACCCAACAACCTGTAACACCCCCATCCATCGTATGACATATAATAGAAGGTCCAGCTGGAACCCGACGCCATATACCATGGACAGACGTAAAGGTTATGTATTAATAACCAAACATTACAATTAAGACTACTCGTCCTACACAGAGCATTCTAGCGGAAGCTTTTAAATAGTTGAAAGAACCTAAAACTTAAATCCATAATCATGAATGTCCACAACCACACAGTAGGAATGAAAACCAAATACACTGAAAAGGTATACGACCTTATGGCCTTACAATAGTTCACTTAACAAATAGTGTATTACATACATCGGCTCGCAGGCCGGGACAAAATAAAAACAACTATTCTATACGGCCTTCGAGGGCCAGCACGACAACATGGGCTCCAGCCCCCTATTTTGCACTCGGCTCCGCAGCACCTGCAAGCAACATTCCACCGCGCGGTGGCAAACAATGCAACGGTCAGCAAAAGCCGACCAAATTATAACGACCCCATCCATTTCTCGGGACGGCGGTGCTCCTTCCCTGCATAACATTAGCCCAGCTAAACAATTATGTAAAAACATACTTCGCCACAGGTGTAGGCTCGCACGGCCAAACACCCCGTGCACGCAGGGCACATTAACGGTGAATCCTGACACTTCAGCGTCTTCACCACCACCACCAAGATGGCAACCACATGAGCATTTTAGCCTTCCTGACCACTGTCAAAGGCTCCCGACTATGCCAACGGCCAATCCCATTTTTGGGTCTCTCGCACCGAACCACATAGCCCAGGTCCAATTCCACTTGCTCGTTGTTCACAACCACGTAGTTCACCTTAATACGTATGCACAGACCAAGCTTCTTTCGGATCCTAATGTTTCCAAACAATCACATAACCCAGTTATGTTCAAGGCCGGTTCCCAGACCGCCAAGTTAGCAGAACAACGATTCCGCTCAGTTTTCCAGGTGCGCCTTGGAGCTAACCTCCAAGGATCCCTGCTGCAATCTACCGCATAGAAACCCGAAAACCCAAAGCCCGGAGTCTTCTCCGACAAAATATATCAAATGCAACATCAACGATCCAGAAAATACACGTTCGGGTAGGCTTCACACACAATGCCTATGCCCGTACTTCGATTCCGAACTCTAAATGCAACACAAGGGGGACTATTCACATCAACCTCAAGGAACACCACGCACTCACTGAACACTCGCAGGAGCTCCTCAAAATTACAAGCTAACTGAATGGAATAACTCGGGGTATTCTTCCAACATAGTTTGCTCTCGCTCCCAAGAAAGCTCCTCACATCCGCAATTATCCCAACAGACTTTAACCATTCGGATATCCTTGTTGCGGAGTCGCTTGACTTCAACATCTTCTATACGTATAGGCTTGACCTTTGTCATCAACTCGTAATCAACTGGCACTTGATCAACCGCAACCATCTACGAAGGCTCTTACACCACCTTACGAAATACCGATACGTGGAACACATAGTGTAGCCCACTCAACTCCACCGACAGCTTCAATTTATACGCTGCTTCGCCAACACGCTCCAGGATCTGACATGGTCTAAGGTATCTCGGACTCAGCTTCTTCAAGCGTCGAACCCACGAGACACCCTTGAACGGCTTGCTCTTCAAGTACACCCAGTCGCAAACACTGAACTCCACGTTCCTATGCTTGGCGTTATAGTACTTCGACTGTCTTTCCTGAGCGATCTTCAACCGTTCCTGAATTATCCGTATCACTGAAGTGGCATCTTCCACCATTTGATGTTTGTAAAGCTTCGACTCGCCTGTCTCCAACCAAGACAACGATGTGCGACACTTTCTCCCGTACAAGGCCTCGAAAGGCGCCATTCCAATACTCGTCTGAAAGCTGTTGTTATACGCAAACTCCACCATGTACAGATGATCTTCCCACTGCTTTCCAAAATCTAGGACGCACATGCGAAGCATTTCCTCTAACGTCCGGTTGACCCTATCGGTTTGGCCATCCGTCTGTGGATGAAAGGCTGTGCTGAACTTTAGCTTAGTACCCAACAGACTATGCACCAACCTCCAGTCATTCGACGTGAAGCGTCCATCTCGATCACTTACAATACTGCGGGGCACACCATGCAACCGAACAATTTTCTCCACATAGAATGTGGCCAACCTTTCCCCCAGATCTTCCTTCCTGATCGGGATGAAGTGCGACACCTTTGTCAACCTATCTACAACCACCCAGATGGCGTCGTTTCCCCTCTGCGACTTCGGCAAACCATGCACAAAATCCATAGATATGTCGTCAAATTTTCATTCCGCGATAGGCAAGAACTTTAGGAAACCTCCGGGCTTCTGGCACTCTGCCTTAACCAAGGCACAAGTTTGGCACTTAGCCACATAAAGTGCTACATCTTTCTTCAATCCTGGCCACCAAAATAATTTCTTCATGTCTCTATACTTCTTCGTGCTTCCCGGGTGGATTGAGTACTTGGTATGATGAGCCTCGTACATCAACTCCTCCCGAAGATTATCCGCACTAGGAACGCATAGGCGACCGTCCTTCCTTAGCAACCCATCCTCAACAGCAAACTGGGAATTTGACCCATCTAATGATTCATCCAAGATCCGCTTCATGCTGTTATCCTGAATCAAAGCCCGTCGAACTCTATAACCTAGGTCACACTGTACCTCGGTCCAAAATAATTTCGCCTCAGTACTAGACTGCTTGTCGACGCAAGATATCTCCAAAGCCTCCAACTCACGGACCAAGCTCTTATTATGTACCGATAACCAATTGGCCTGTGCAGGAACCTTACGACTCAATGCATCCGCCACTACATTACCTTTCCCTGGCACAAAATGTATCTTGAAGGTGTAGTCCCTTAAGAACTCCATCCACCTCCGCTGCCTCATGTTCAGATCCTTTTGATCTAACAGGTACTTCAAGCTCTTATGACCGGTATATATATCGACTTTCACACCGTACAGATAGTGCATCCACAGCTTTAAAGCAAATATCACGGCCGCTAACTACAAGTCATGGACCGGATAATTTATCTCGTGAGCCTTCAATTGTCGTGAACCGTAGGCTATCACACTCCCATGTTGTAGTAGAACACAGCCCAAACCACTTCCTGAAGCATCACTATAGATTTTGAACCCTTCGGTTCCACTTGGTGAACATAAAATAGGCGTTGTGGTCAGTCGCCTCTTCAACTCTTCAAAAGCCTGTTCGCACTCCGAAGACCACACAAACTTCTAATTCTTCCTAGTCAATGTCATGAGTGGTAGCGCTATCCGCGAGAAGTTCTCTACGAAGCGCCTGTAGTATCCAACAAGCCCTAGAAAGCTCTGGACCTCCGCCACTGTAGTCAAAGCAGGCCACTCCCGTATCGTCACTATCTTTGCCAGATCCACAACTATCCCTTCTCCACTAACAACATGACCAAGGAACGCTATCGATGATAACCAGAACTCACACTTGGAGAACCTAGTGTACAACTAGTTTCTCCTCAGCGTCTCCAACACCATGTGCAGGTGATTGTAGTGATCCTCTTCACACTGCGAGTACACCAGGATATCATCGATAAATACTATCACAAAACGGTCCAGGTACTCTCTGAACGTCCAGTTCATCAGATCCATAAACACGGATGGCACATTAGTCAAACCAAACGGCATAACCGTGAACTCGTAATGCCCAAACCGCGTACTGAATACTGTCTTTGGGATGTCACTCTCCGTTATCCTCAATTGGTAGTAACCGGACTTCAGATCTATCTTCGAATATACCGTTGACCCAACCAACTGATCAAAAAGATCGTCAATTCTCGGGATCGGATACTTATTCTTTTTCGTAAGCTTGTTCAATTCCCGGTAGTCGATACAAAGCCGCAAGCTCCCATCTTTCTTCTTAATGAAGAGAACCGGTGCACACCAAGGCGACGAACTTGGACGCACATAACCTTGCTTCAACAACTCTTGCAGTTGAACCTTCAACTCCACCATCTCTTTTGGCGCTATCCGATAGGTGGAGCGTGACACCGGTTTGGCACCCGGTACCAGCTCAATAGTAAAGTCTATCTCTCGCTGAGGAGGAGATCCTGGGAGATCATCCGGGAACACTTCAGGATACTCGAACACAACTGGGATACTGTCCAGACAAGGTCTAGGCGTGGAAGCCTGCACTAATGTGACAAACAACTCTACCCCAGACCGAACTGCCTTAATCACCTGAAGGGCTGACATCAAAACTTTCCCTGACCCCTTCATGCCCGCAAATATAGTCTCCCGTTCAGAATTTAATCCCAACTTAACCTCCTTTCGATTGCAATCAATGTAAGCTCGCTGCTTCGAGAGCCAGTTCATACCAAAGATTACATCAAACTCTACTAATGGTAGAATCAACGCTCGCAAATCAAACTCCTAATCCCCAATCTGAACCTTGACTACGCAGACCTTATCCGCGTGCATTGAGCACCCATTGGGCAACAACACATCCAACTTGTCTTTTGCCATCGAGGGAGGGACCCCGATGCGTGTCACAAATCATTCAGACAAGAAGGAATGCGAAGCTCCCGTATCAAACAAGGCTCTCGCCGGACAATCGAGAATCAATACAAATCCTAGCAACAACAGAAGTAAGCTAACACATAAAAGAGGAAACAACTACAAAAGTTAATCTGCTATAAATTAACTCATACCTGTCACCACGTCAGCTTGCTTTATGGCCTCTTGCAGACCAAGATTTTAAACTCTAGGCTGGAATGGAGCATGATGGGACGCGGTTGACTCCACTGCCTTCCCTTTCTCCTCATAAGTCGCTCCAGACTTCCTCTAGGACTTTGCACGTCCGCTCCAACACTCACGAGCAAAATGCCCCATCTTCCCACAGTTGTAGCAAGCTCCTGTGACTCGACTTGTGGTTTCCCCTTACGCACCAGACGATGGGGCTGAGTTCGAAGTCCTCTACTTCTTGTTCCATCTGCGGAATCCTGACTTTGCACCAGGCACTTTGAACTTTGCCTTCTTTTCTCCTGAGTCCTTCTTCTCTTACACCCTTTTCACAACCTTTTCCAAAGACCGGGCCGAGTTGACCAAGGCTAGGAAGCCCTGCGCCTTAGGCCCAGCAAGGAGTAACTGTAGGTCACCATGAAGACCCTCTTAAAATCAATTGGTCTTCCTCTCCTCTTTCGTAAATATAGCCCCAGCATACCGACCCAACCGTGTAAACTCGTGGAGGTACTCGTCCACGCCTCTGGATCCCTGAGTCAACCAAAGATATTGGTTTTCCATCTCAAGATTCTGAGCAGAGGGTACATATCTGGCTAGGAACAATCTTGAAAATTCCTCCATAGGCACATCAGCAAGCTGCCTACCCACTAAGAGATGAAACTCCAACTCATCCCACCACAGCCTCGCTTCACCCGCCAAAAGAAAAGTCGCTATGGTGGTTTCTACCACTCCTCAGTTAACGTGGATGTCAAAACCCTCTTTATCGAAGAGAGCCAGTCCTCAGCTTGAGCTGGCGTTCCAGTCACGTTAAATACTGGGGGATGAGAGCCCATTACATGCTTAAGCTGCTTCTCCGTAGCTCTCCTCGGCTCAACCAGATCAACTGCTGCGTGCTCCACCACTCTCGGCTCTGCTGCCCTAACCGGTTCTTGCTCCACGACAGGAGGTGCATGGTGCATTTGCCCTGTAGGTTGGGCATTAATCATCGCAAATACGGCTTCAGCCACCATCCTGATGGTTTTCGCTGAAGGAGGTGTAGTAGCATGTCTCTCGGTGCACTACTTTCCGCCGATTGCAGACGCTCTGATTGACCAGCACCGCTCCTAGCTGCCTATAGAAGCAAAAACACGCGATTAGATGACAACCAAATTGCTAAATACAATCATTGGAACACTCAGATTCCACAAAACAAGTGTATTTTTCATTCCTATGTGGACATTCATGGGTTCTTTTTGATGTTATAACGATGACGCACACATGTGCTCACCACCCCTTAAACGAATTTGTCCACGAATTCATTTAAGCCTGACCGTAACCAGAAGTCTGATACCAAACTGTAACACCCCCATCCGTCGTATGACATATAATAGAAGGTCCAGCTGTAACCCGACGCCATATACCACGGACAGACGGAAAGGTTACGTATTAATAACCAAACATTTCATTTAAGACTACTCGTCCTACACAGAACATTCTAGCGGAAGCTTTTAAATAGTTGAAAGAACCCAAAACTTAAATCCATAATCATGAATGTCCACAACCACACAGCAGGAATGAAAACCAAATACACTGAAAGGGTATACGGCCTTATGGCCTTACAATAGTTCACTTAACAAATAGTGTCTTACATGCATCGGCTCGCAGGCCGGGACAAAATAAAAACAACTATTCTATACGGCCTTCGAGGGCCAGCATGGCAACATGGGCTCCAGCCCGCTATTTTGCACTCGGCTCCACAGCACCTACAAGCAACATTCCACCGCACGGTGGCAAACAATGCAACGGTCAGCAAAAGCTGACCAAATTATAACGACCCCATCCCTTTCTCGGGACGGCGGTGCTCCTTCCCTGCATAACATTAGCCCAGCTAAACAATTATGTAAAAACATACTTCGACACAGGTGTAGGCTCGCACGGCCAAACACCTCGTGCACGCAGGGCACATTAACGGTGAATCCTGACACTTCAGCGCCTTCACCACCACCACCAAGATTGCAACCATGTGAGCATTTCAGCCTTCCTAACCATTGTCAAAGGATCCCGACTATACCAACGGCCAGTCCCATTTTCGGGTCTCTCGCACCGAACCACATAGCCCAGGTCCAATTCCACTTGCCCGTTGTTCACAACAACGTAGTTCACCTTAAGACGTACGCACGGGCCAAGCTTCTCTCGGATCCTAATGTTTCCAAACAATCGCATAACCCAGTTATGTTCAAGGCCGGTTCCCAGACCGCCAAGTTAGCAGAACAATGTTTCCGCTCAGTTTTCCAGGTGCGCCTTGGAGCTAACCTCCAAGGATCCCTGCTACAATCTACCGCGTAGAAACCCGAAAACCCAAAGCCCGGAGTCTTCTCCGACAAAATATATCAAATGCAACATCACCGATCCAGACAATACACGTCCGCGTAGGCTTCACACACAATGCATATGCCCGTACTTCGATTCTGGACTCTAAATGAAACACAAGGGGGACTATTCACATCAACCCCAAGGAACACCACGCACTCACCGCACACTCGCAGGAGCGGGTTTCCCTATGCAAAAAAGGAAGAGCTTCACATGCTCAAGTTGAGAATCGTTACCCTTGTAGTACGCTTTGGCTCCATGGAAAAACTACACGGATAGAAGTCTTCGCAACGATCTTTCCTCCACGGATCCGCTCTCAGATCTCAAAATAGTGCTCTGATGCTCCGCCGGCGGCCGAAATCCTCCTCCTTCTTCCTCCTTGCTCTCACTCCTTGGAGAGAAAAAGCTTTGGAGAGTAATGAAGGATTCAACTCCCATTCACGGCCTTAACAGAGCAGGATACCACCTGGGCCGTTTGATCTAAAATAAAGAAATCGAACGGCTCTGATCCGCTCAAAAATCAACAGACCTGGGCCGAACACGGTTTGGCACACGACCGTGTCCTAGGCCGTGTGCCTCGATCCAGGCACGATCGTCGAACACAGAGACTCACACGGGCTCAGACATGCCCGTGTCCCACTCGACACGCCCGTGTCGGGTTCCTCGACACGCCCGTGTCCGGGGGCGTATAACACATAACCGCCACGCCAACCGACACGACCCTGCTGAACACGGGTACTGACATGGGTAGGCACACGCCCGTGTCAAATGACATGCCCGTGTCATCAAGCCGTGTTCCTTGCCGTGTCCTTCTCGGGACGAAAATGGCCAAAACACCAGCCAGAAACAGCCTTGGACACGCCCGTGTCCTAGGCCGTGTACCCCTATCCAGGCACCAAAATCCCTTTTTACGCGACAAACTCAAATACAATTTTCGGGGTGTTACACACCCACTGACTGCTGTTGTTTCATATGATCGTCTCACTCCTTCTCGCAGGGCGTTTGCATTGGCTATCTCAGCGACTGCCACTCCCCGCACCTACCAGGAGGCTCTCATTATTCCTCATTGGAAGGCTTTCATGGATGAGAAAATTGCTACCCTTACTGAACGGGGCACCTGGACCCTGGATCCCCCACCTTTGGGCACAGATGTCTTTGGCTGCCGCTGGATCTTTGTTGTCAAATTCCATCCCGATGGCAGCGTGGATTGCTACAAGGCCCACCTGGTGGCTAAAGGATTCACTCAGACCTATATTGTTGATTATTTTGACACCTTCTATCCCGTTGCTCGTCTCAGCACCATTCATGTCCTTCTCTCTATCGTTGTCAATAGGGATTGGCCCATTTTATAGCTGGATTTTAAGAATGCTTTCCTCTACAGTGATCTGCAGGAAGATGTTTACATGGAGCAACCTCCTAGGTATGTTGCTCAGGGGGAGACACTAGTATGCCGGCTAAATAAGGCTATCTATGGCCTCAAGCAGAGTCCTCGTGCCTGGTTTGACAAGTTTAGCGGCATTGTTGCGGCCATTTATTTTACGAGAGGCTCAGCCGATCACTCATTATTTGTTTGGAAAACTACCTCTAGTCTGGTAGTTCTTGCGGTTAATGTTGATGACATTCTTCTTACTGGCATTGACCAGGATGGGGTAACGTTGACAAAGAAATACCTCCGTCAACACCTAGTCACAAAGGATATGGGCTGCTCGAAATACTTTCTGGGGATTGAAATCTCTAGGAAGCCCAACTCCATGGTCCTTTCCCAACGGAAGTATGCTCTTGATCTTCTAAAGGAGGCAAGATTGACTGGTGCTAAACCTGTCCGTTGTCTCATGGTTGCTGGAGAACACAAAACTTGGACAGATGACTCGCCTCGTCTATCCGATCTTACGATGTACCGGCGTCTGCTTGGTAAAATCATTTATCTCATGGTAACCAGACTCAAGCCAGTTCCTGCAAGCTCCTAGGGAGTGTCATCTACAATCTGCCCTGAGGATATTGGAGTATATTAAAGCAGCACCAGGGAAAGGACTCCTTTTTCAGAAGAATGGTCACCTAAGGGTTGAAGCATACTCTGATTCGAGCTATGCTGATGACAAAGGAGACTGCAAGTCAACATCAAGTTTCTGCACATTTGTTGGAGGCAATCTTATGAGTTGGAAGAGCAAGAAACAGTTTATGGTCTCCAGGTCTAGTGCAGAGGCGGAATATCGCAGTATGGCGTCGACCACGTGTGAGTCAAAATGGTTACGGGCTCTCATGCTTGATTTAGGAGAGGTCTAAAACTATCCTCTTCCTATGTCTTGTGACAATAAGGCCGCAATATACAACTCCAAAAATCCGGTCTTTCATGAGAGAACAAAACACACAGAAGTCAACTGTCATTTTATTCGGGAGGAGATCTTGAAGAAACAGATTTGTACTCTGTTTTTCACTTCAAACAACGAGTTGGCGGACATCTTCACCAAGCCGGTGTCCGCTTCCTTTTTCCATATTTACAACAAGCTGGGCATGATTGATATCTATGCTCCATCTTGAGGGGGAGTGTTGCAGTATGGAGGTCGGGCAGTCTGTTGTTGTTTGGAGCCCGGGCGGTCTGACGGTTTATCCTAGCCGGCCTGTCTGCCGGGCTGTTGCTGTTTGGTATCCCAGCAGTCTGGCGGTTTGTCTCAGATGACTTGGTGACCGAGCGGTCAAGCTGTCTCCTGTGGCGGCTTGCTCTATGTGGCGCTTGTTCTCTCCTCCTGTTGGTTGTCGGGCGGTTAGCCGACTTATCTAACCGCACGACCTGTCCGGTTTGCCTTTTTATAAAGCCGCATATACTTGTAAATTTTTAGTCCTGTATTGCTTAATTATAATCTCTCTCATCTCCTTCATTCTATAAAATGGAGGCTATACCATTGTAATTGATACCTTTTTTGGATAATAAAGTTTGCATTACTCCAAATTTTCGGTCTGCTTTTTCCTGTTCGCACACTTTCCACATGTTCTCTAATGAAATGATACCTAATTTCTATATTCTTAGTCCTGCTATTGGAGACAGGATTACTAGCTATAGAAATGACACTAGTAGAATCACAAAAGAGTGGAGTTCTACTTATCTGAATATTGTTGTCCTGAAGTTGATGCAGGATCCAGAGGGGATCAACTGAGCACAGCAGCTTCCAGCTGATATATACTCTGACTCTGTTATTGATATTGCAACACTTATTTGTTTCTTGCTGCTCCAAGAGACAACCTTCCACCTAGAAATTAATAGGAGCCTGAAGTGCTCTTTCTGTCCTCCTTGAAACCTACAAAATCTGCATCTGAATATCCTGTTATTTCAAATTCCCCATTCTTGGGGTACCACAGGCCAAGCTCTGGGGTGTACTTAAGATATCTCAAGATTTTTTTCACAGCAGTGTAGTGAGACTCTTTAGGGCAGGCCTGATACCTAGCACAGATACATGTTGCATACATAATATCAGGCCTACTTGCAGTGAGGTAGAGAAGAGAGCCAACTATACCTCTATACAGAGTTTGATCAATAGGCTTCCCTGGATCATCTTTGCCTAAAAGCATACTTGAGCTCATGGGAGTTCTTATGGTGGAAGCATTCTCCATGCCATATTTCTTGATTATCTCCCTAGTGAACTTTGACTGGGATATGGATAGACCATCATCAGTCTGTTTTACTTGGAGTGCCAAGAAAAATTTCAGTTCACCCATACTACTCATCTCAAACTTCCCCTGCATAACTTTTGCAAACTTCCTGCAGAGGTTGTCATCAGTAGAGCCAAATATTATGTCATCAATATAAATCTGGACTAGGATGATCTTGCCCTTAGATTACCATAGGAATAGGGTCTTGTCTATCTTCCCACTTGAGAATTTGTTCTTAATGAGGAAGGTAGACAATGTCTCACACCTTGCTCTTGGGGCTTGCTTGAGCCCATAAAGAGCTTTCCAAAGTCTATATACAGCAATAGGAGAGTTAGAATCTATAAGACCTGGAGGCTGCTCTACATAAACCTATTCTTTCAAGTCTCCATTCAGGAAGGCAGACTTGACATCCTTTTGGAATACTTTGAATCCCTGGAAGGCTGTAAATGCAAGGAACAATCTGATTGCTTCTAACCTTGCAACTGGAGCAAAAGTCTGGTCATAATCAATCCCCTCTTCCTGTCTATAACCTTTGTCCACCAGTCTAGCTTATTTTTTATTACAATGTCATTTTCATCAAGTTTATTTCTGAAAATCCACTTGACTCCAATGACATTTTGTCCATCTGGTCTGGGAACCAGCTTCCAGGCCTTGCACCTTTTGAACTGGTTCAATTCTTATTGCATTGCACCAATCCAGAATTGGTCTTTATTTGCTTCTTCAAATTTCATGGGCTCTTCTTGTGACAGGAAGCTAGAATAGAGAGCTGTGTTGATACTTCTGCTTCTGGTCTGTATACCTTGGCTAGCCTCACCTATTATCTGATCTGGAGGATGATCTCTTAGATATCCGACTGTAGGGGGCAACCTGACTGCTCCCTGCTAATTAGCATTTTCTTCAGCAAGTTGGTCTTCATTTCCACTTTGAGTTTCCTGTGCTTCCTCTGGACAACATCCCTCTTCA
Organism: Platanthera guangdongensis; assembly: GCA_039583875.1. Classification (NCBI taxonomy): domain Eukaryota; kingdom Viridiplantae; phylum Streptophyta; class Magnoliopsida; order Asparagales; family Orchidaceae; genus Platanthera; species Platanthera guangdongensis. The sequence continues at coordinate 150,376,425 of CM077167.1, forward strand.
CATTCTTCTTGCATAGATGGGTCTTTATGTTTGATGGAGAGCTTTTCCATCATGACTTATGTACCTGTAGAACTAGACAAAGAGCTTGACAACTCACTATCAATCATGCATGACTCATCAAATACTACATTGACAAATTCTTCTACAACTTGATTTGTCAAGTTATAGACTCTATATGCCATACTATTATTGTTGTACCCAACAAAGATCCCCTTATGGGATTTGGCAGCAAACTTACTCATTTTTGACTTACCATTATTCAGGATGAAACACTTGCAGCCAAAGATCCTGAAATAGGATATGTTTGATTTTCTGCCCTTCAAGATCTCATAGGGAGTCTTCTTGTGGCCTTTGGTGAAAGAAGCTCTATTGAGCACATGACATGCAACATTAACTGCCTCAGCCCAGAAATATTCAGGGGGAGAAGTGTCACTCAATAATGTTCTCCCAGCTTCTATGAGAGTCCAGTTTTTCCTCTCAGCTAACCCATTTTGCTGGGGTGTTCTTAGAGAGGAGAATTCTTGATGAATCCTTTGCACTTCACAGAATGTAGTCATAGAATCAGACTGAAACTCAGTTCCATGGTCACTTCTCATTTTGACCACAGAGCATGCAAGCTCATTCTAAATTTGTCTGACAAAATTCATGAAGATTTCAAGGGTTTCATACTTTCTTCTAAGGAAGAACACCCAAGTAAACCTGGAATAGTCATCAACCACCATAAGGGTGTAAACCTTCCTACCTAGACTATGAAAAGGCATAGGACCAAACAAGTCCATATGCAGGAGATACAAGCATCACACTGAGTCCTTGGCCCCAATGCTCTTGAAAGAGGTTTTAGTCTGCTTACCCTTTTGGCAAGCAGCACAGATACCCTCATTAGAGCATTTTATTTTGGGACCATTCCTAACAAGCTCATCAATGAAGAGCTGACCAATGGTCTTATAATTCAAATGAGCCAGTCTTTTGTGCCATTGGACACAATATGAGACTTTGTCATTTGCAACTAGGCATATAAGGGAACTATTATCTAAGTAAGAAAAATTTAAGCAATAGACATTCCCACTCCTAGTGTCTGTTAAGATGACACTTTGGTCACTTAATCTCGTGATGTGGCACTTACCCTTGTGGAAGGAAATGTCATAACCAAGATCATATAGTTGGCTTATTCTTATGAGGTTGTGTTGCAACCCTTCCACATAAGCCAACATTGTGATGGTGATTATGCCATTTGAGATATTACCATAGTCACTGGTTATCCCCTTATCAGAGCCTCTAAAGATGACCTTGGGTCCATTTTTTACTGGAGTGAACTCCTTCAATATCTCCTTTGTTCTAGTCATGTGCTTGGAACATCCACTGTCCAAGTACCATTTAGGGGAACTGGTACTTGAACTAACCTAAAATGAACATAAATCACATTACCTTAGGACCCCAATTTCTGTTGGGTCCTAGGTTCACATTAGTCTGAAAATAACCATGCCTTCCTGCAGAATTCCTGACAGGTTGACAACCTCTTCACACAGAAGGATTGTGTGAGCAATCTACAACATAGTGCCCCCACTTTGCCACAACACCAGCACTCATAGATATTGCATCTCCTTTACTATTTGGGACCTGTATTAGGCTGTACTAATTCCTGAACAGTGGGGAGTTGTGCTACTCTATACTTCTGTCTTCTTTCAGCAGCCATTTGACTGAAGGATAGTCTTTCAGCAGGCTGTTTTAAACTTTTCTGAGAACCACCAACTGCATTTCTCTTTTCAGTTAACATGCATCTGATAGCATCTGAGATTGCCATTCCAGCCATGCCATAAGAATCACATTGAGTTACTACTTTTGCTGGATGATTTAGATTCATAGCAGCAACATTATCTTTGAGTTTTGGTGCTGGGGCACCAAAAATAAATGTTCCAAGATGGGCCATTTAAATTTCCTCATGGGCAGCCTTAAAGGCTCTCACATGGATGTATCTTCCTCCTTGGTGAGGGCCACATTGGTCAATACCAGTGGATTTGCCATTCTCCCAGTGATCATAAAATCTTTTATGGTCATACCTATTAGAAGGCAACAACACTCTCTGAAAAGGAATATGAGGCAATGAGGCTAGAGGCGCAACTGGTGCCTTCCCTTTTCCCTTTCCTTTTGGATTGGAAGGTTTAGCAGGTCCCTTAAATCCCAACCCTTTCTTACCAACTTGGGTAAGGTGGGTATCAATTAAGGGCAACATAGTGTTTGGCTTAGAAAATTTGCTCACTATCAATTTCTCATTTAAGAGATCATTTTCAAGTTTTTAGACAAGTTTCTGATTTGAGACTCTTACCACAGACTCACTGTCAATGATATCCTTGAGCTGAGCTGCTTGAGCAGCCATGTCAGTGAGGGCTTTTTCTTGGTATTCACACTTGCTTTTAAGAATTGGAAGCTCTTTTCCTGTCTCTTGGCAAGTAGCTTGCACTTCTTGAATGCCTCAAGAAGTTCTCCATACTTGGCAATTATGGAGTTGACATCATCCTCAGATTCTTAATCCACTTCATCTCTTGATAATTAAGCTTCAGAGTCTGAGCCAGCCTCATGAATTGAAATAAAATATTGTGATTTAGTATTTACATGTGTCTGACCAGGCAGATCCTGGCTGCTTTCTTCATCTGTCATTGTCATCCATCCAAGGCATTGAGCATCTTCTTCTTCATCTTCATCCTCCTCTGAGCCACTATCTGAGTGAGACAGAGGGGCCCTGATCCCTATTCTAGCAGCAGGGTATTCTTCAGGTTCTTATTCAGCAATAACTATAAGCCTAATGTAGGCATCTTCTTCTTCATTATCTGACCCAGAGGAAGAGTCAGTGCCGGCTTTTCCTTCTTGGACACAAGGGACTTCTCTTTATTCTTTTCCTTATGGTGCTTCTTCACTCCTTTCCTCTTCATTGGGCAGTCAACAACTACATGCTAAGGTTTGCTACAGCAGAAACAAATAATATTAGAAGAAGATTGTTTATTGCAGTATGGAGCATACCTGTCCTCCTTAGAGGATTTCCTTCTGTGCTGTGAGGAGGAAGATGGCCTTCTATTCTTCCAATGCCCCTTCTTCATGAATTTCTGAAAATGCCTGGAGAAGGCAACAAGGTCCTCATCAGATGTATGGTTGTCAGAGGAGCTGGACCTTGAGCTCTCAGATTCTGACTCAGTAGTTCTCCTGACTGGAGAGGTCTTCCTTCTGCTCCTGGTTGAAGCATCAGCTCTGAAAGCCACAGATTTCTCCTTGCTCTATGACTTACTGCTCTTCTCTTCCTCTTCCTTCCTTACTGCAAGCTGCATCTCATAAGACAGTAGCTTTCCAAATAAGGTTAGAGATGGAGTGTCAGCTAGCTTGCCCATCTCCCTGATGGAACAAATCTTTGTGTCCTAATCCTTTGTGAGGGACCTGAGAAATTTGTCATTCAGCTCACAGATGCTGAATACCCTTCTATATATTCTCAGTTCATTAACAGTTCTGAAAAACTTTCAAAACTTTCAGCAATGCCCTCAGACTTTCCTTGTCTGAAGGCCTCATACTCTTGATTGAGCATGTATTTTCTGTCATCCCTCACCTCTTTTGAGCCCTCCATGAACAAATCTAGGGTGTCCCACATCTTCTTGGAGGTCTTGCAGTGCACTAGATTCTGGAATGTTGAATCATCTACTACACTGGCAATAATATTTTGAGCTCTCTTGTCCATAGAGGCAAGAAAGAGCTCATCTTTGTTCATTTCTTCATAAGACTTGGGTGTCTGGATGTTGGCATCCAGAACTGAGACTTTCATAGTGTTGAAAGATCCCTCTTTGACTGTAAAGTATATCCTAGGGTCAGCAGCTTCCATGAATAACCTGACCCTTTCCTTGCAGAGCCCAAACTCTTCCTTTTTGCAGATTGGTAACTTCATGGCTCCCAATTTCTTGTAGTTTACACCAGATCTCATTCTTTATCTTATAGCTAACCTTGGAGGAATACTCAGATTGTTAAATCCTTTTTGAGGAACCTCCATCTGATACCACTTGAATATTTAACTCAAGGTTAGCTAGTCACCTAGAGAGGGGGGGGGGGGGGGGGTGAATAGGTCTTTGAATTTTTATAAGTTCTTTTGCTATTTTCAAATTAAACTATCTAGAGCTTGTCCTTAGATCCTGTAATGAGAAAGAAAATAAGCAACACATCAAACACAAGGATTTATAGTGGTTCTCCAATTGGGTACATCCACTTTTCCTCCCACCTATCCAACGATTTGTTAGACTAGGCACAAACTCCACTAATATGCTCCTCAGAGCTTACACCTCGGGCCCCCAGCATATAACACAGATTCTGCATAGAGGCAAGAGGCCGTGCTCTGAGCATTTCGAGATTTTATGAAACCACTAAGCGCCAGGACCCCCGCACTACTAGAAAACAGACTTTTAGCCACGGTTTTTTTTGCCACGGGGGAAAATCGTGGCTAATAATGAAGTATTAGCCACAGTACCTATTCCGTGGCTAATAAGTTAGTATTAGCCACGAATGACTAATTCGTGGCAAATAAAAAAGTTTTTGCCACGATTTGTCTATTTCGTGGCTAATACTATTAGTATTAGCCACGGAAGCCTAATCCGTGGCAAAAAAATGGGTATTTTTAGTCCCACACCGCCAGTTACAACTTATATTTTGGGTTTATATTTCCCATTCCGCAATGAATGTTTGAATTAAGTTGGGCTCGCTGGCTAGCTCGCGGGTGGCCGACGGCGGGTGGCCGGCGGCGGGCGGCGGGCGATGGGCGGCGGGCGGGCGGCGGCCGGCGGGAGGCGGCGGCCTGTAACGCCCCGAAACTCAAAAGAGCGACGAGAGGCGTTTTGGGCCAAATTTGGAATCTGGCAGGGGGCACACAGCCTGGGACACGGGCGTGTCCCAGGGTGTGTCAAGCTGGAGTTGACGATTTGGTCGAGAGGTCGACGATTTTGGAGTCGACGATCATCGAGCAGAGAACACGGCCTGAGACACGGGCGTGTCTCAGGGCGTGTCGAGTCCGTGTTGACGATCGGCCCGGGGAGTCGACAAATTTTGCTCGACGAAGTGTCGAGACAAGGCACACGGCCTAGGACACAGGCGTGTCCAAGGCCGTGTCAGGCAGTCGACGAACTTCGCTCGACAAAGTGTCAAGATAGTGAACACGGCCTGGAGCCCAGACGTGTTCGAGTTAGACACGGGTTAGGACACGGGCGTGTCCAAGACCCGTGTGAGTCTCAGGTTATTTTCGGGGCTTTGTCGATGGAGGCACACTGCCGACCACACGGCCGTGTCAGTTGGAACACGGGCGTGTCAGGTCGAACACGGGCGTGTTGGATACCCGTATGTTGTTCCAGGCATGTCGATTTTGACGGCGAATGGGGGACACGACCCTGGACACGGGCGTATCACAGGCCGTGTTCGGCCCAGTTTTAATATTTCAGGCCCGAATCAAGGCCGTTCGTTTCTTTATTTTGGGATCCAACGGCTGGAGGTTATTCCTGATGGGATATACCCGGGATTGGACCTTTGAAACCCTCATTTCTTTTGAGTGGTTCTCTTTCTAAGTCAAGAGAGAGAGGAGAGCAAAGGAAGAAGAAGAAGCTTAGATCTGTTCATTGGAGGAGCTTCGAAGCTCCAAATTGAGAACCGACTTCGGATCTACGGAGGCAAAGAGAGTGCGGTGCTTTTCATCCGCTTACATTTCCATGGTGTCGAGGAAGAACGCTAAGGTAACGATTCTCTTCTTGAGCATGTGAAGCTCTCCTTCTTTGCATAGGAAACCCGCTCTCGCGAGTTTGCGGTGAGTTGGAGGCGCTCCTTCGGGTAGATATGTAAAGTCCCCATTGTTTAGAGTCCGTATTGGAGAATGGACATAGGCATGATGTGTGAAGCCTACCCGGACATGTTGGTCCGGATCGGTGATGTTGCATTGCATAAATGCCGGAGAAGACTCCGTTCGATTGTTTGTTTTTCGGGTTTTCTACGCGGTAGATTGCAACAGGGAGCCTTGGGGATTAACCCAAAGGTGTACACGGAAAACTGGGCGGATGCGTGATCTTGCCAACTTGGTGGCCTGAGAGCCAACTTGAACATAACCGGGTTATGTGATTTTGTGATGGAAACGGGACTCGGGAGAAGTTTGACCTACGCATATGGTTTAAATTACCGCTGCGATGTGAGCACGGGTTAGATAGAATCGTACTCGTTCTATGTCGTTCGGTTAAAGAGACCTAAGGTTACATGGCACTTGTCGTTGGCATAGATGAGGGTCTTCGGTGGTCTATGGTTTTAATTACCGTGACCCATGCCGGGAAGACAAATTGCTCATTGTTTGGCCGTCCAAAGGTATGGTGGTGAGTCGGCAGACATAGACTGTGATCACCGAGAATGTGCCCTGAGAGCACGGGGTGTGTGGCCGTGCGAGCCTACGCCTGTGATGAAATGTATATTATATACACTGCTTGTTATGCTAATAAATGCAGGGAAGGAGCATCGCCGCCCCGAGTTGGGGGCGGGATCATTATAATTTCGTCAGCATTGCTGACTGTTGCTTTTGTTTGCCACTGTGCGGTGGTTTGTTGCTTGCAGGTGCTGCTGGACCAAGCGGTCAATAGCGGGCTAAAGCCCAAATTGCGAAGCCGACCCTTGAAGGCCTAATTGAAGTGTTTACTTGCTTTTGTTCATGTATGACCGGCCTGCATGCCGTGGTTTGTAAAACATGTAATTTGAAGTAAACCATCTGTAAGGCCTTAAGGCCAGTACTTGTGTATGTACTACATTCCTCTTTGGTGTATTAGTGGACATTCGTGCTCTTTGTGCTCGGTTCTTTATTTACAACTTATAAAATTGCTTCTGCTAGAATGCTTTGTGTAGGACGTTGGATTAGTTGGATGGTTTCCATTGAGTAACCACCCGGTCTGTCTGTGGTATATGGCGTCGGGCCCCGGCCGGACGTACTGTTATATACTATGCGACAGATATGGGGTGTTACAATTTGGTATCAGACTACTGGTTTCGGTCAGGCTTAAAGTGAATTCGTGGGCAAATTCTTTTTAAGGGGTGGTGAGCACATGTGTGTGCGTCATCGTTATAACAGTAAAAGAACCCATGAATGTCCACTTAGGAATGAAAATACACATGTTTGAGGAACCTGCGTGTTCCTATAATTGTTGTTTGTAATTTTATTTGGTCGCTTAACTGTGTTTTGTACGACTATAGGTGACCAAAAGTGGTGCTGGGCCGTCGGAACGTCGAGTTTCTGAGGCTAGCAGTGCACCAGATGTTGCTCCTGCAACACCTCCATCGGCTGAGACCATACTATTGGTGGCCGAAGCAGTGCTTGCCATGATGAATGCGCAGCCTACAAGGCAAATGCAGCAGCCCGCTCCTGCGGTGGAGCAGGTAGTAGTGGAGCCGTTGGTGCCAAGGAGGGCAACCGAGAGACAGCTCAAGCATGTCATGAGCTTTAATCCTCCGGTATTCTCGGGGTTGGGAACCCCATCTCAAGCTGAATACTGGCTCTCCATGGTGAAGATAGTCATGACAGCAACGGAGATGCAGGAGTGGCAAATGACCACCATTGCTACGTTCCTTTTGGACGGTGAAGCGAGATTTTGGTGGGAAGGATTGGAGCTGCACCTATTGAGAGGTTGGCAACTTGTTGATGCCTCGATGTAGGAGTTCTCGAGATTGTTCTTGGCTAGATACCTCCCTTCGGCGCAGAGGATAGCGTTGGAGAACGAGTTCCTGAAGTTGGTACAAGGGGACAGTAGCATGGATGAATATCTCCATGAGTTTAATCGATTGAGTCGATATGCTAGCTCCACCATAGCGGATGAGGAGCGTAAGACGAATTGATTCTACGAAGTGTTGAGAGATGAGTTGAGGTTACTACTCTCGGGGCCGATGACGTAGGGTTTCTTGACCTTGGTCAACACGGCCTGGTCCTTGGAGAAGGATATGAAGAATGTTCAAGCGAAGAAGAACATTGGTGAGAAGAAGTCTGGGTTCAAAGTGCCGACTACTTCAAAGTTCGGCTATCAAAGATTCTTCAAGAAGCATAGTACTTTGGGTCCAGCTCCCTCTTCGGGTGCTTCTGGGGGGACTACGGGTCGTACCCCGGGCGCATGTTTTACTTGTGGAAAGTCGGGGCACTTTGCCCGCGATTGTTGGAGCAGACGTCCCAGGTCCGAAAGGAAGCCGGGTGCAACTTACGAAAAGAAGGGCAAGGCGGTGGAGTCAACCGCGTCCCATTATGCTCCGGCCTAATCGAGGGTGTATAATCTTGGCCAATAGGAGGCCATCAAACAGGCGGATGTGGTGACAGGTACGGTTTAATTTATAACAAGTTAATTTCTTTAAATACTTATTATGCACATGTTACCTTACCAGTGCTTGTTTAGGATTTGTTTTGATTTGTGAAAATCCGGCAAGAGCACTCTTCGATACAGGAGCTTCACACTCCTTCTTGTCCGAGGGATTTATATCACGCATCGGAGTCCCTTCTTCAATGGCGAAGGATAAGTTGGATGTGTTGTTTCCCAATGGGTGTTCGATGCGCGCGGATAGGATCTGCGACGTTAAGATTCGTATTGGGAATAAGGAGTTCGATCTACCAGCGTCATTACTTCCGTTGGTGGAGTTCGACATTATATTTGGCATGGAGTGGCTCTCGGAGCAGCATGCCCAAATTGATTGCGGTAGTAAGGAAGTCAAGTTGGGAGCAAGTCGTGAGACGACTTTTACGGGCTTGAAGGGGTCGAGCAAGACGTTGATGTCTGCTCTTCAGGTGGTGAAGGCGGTTCGTGCCGGTGCAGAACTGTTCTTTACACTAGTGGAGGTTGAAAAGCCGAGGCCCGTGTTGGATAGTATATCAGTGGTAGTTGAGTACCCTGATGTGTTCCCTAGAGATCTTCCTGGAGCCCCGCCTCAACGGGAGAAAGATTTCACGATTGAGCTAGTGCCAGGTGCAAAGCCTGTGTCACGATCTTCTTATCGGCTAGCGCCTAAGGAAATGGCGGAGCTGAAGGTTCAAATGCAAGAGTTGTTGGAGCAAGGGTATATGCACCCAAGTTCTTCACCTTGGAGCGCGTCGGTCCTCTTTGTTAAGAAGAAGGACGGAAGCTTGAGGCTATGTATTGATTATCGGGAGCTCAACAAGTTGACGGAAAAGAACAAGTACCTGATCCCCCGGATCGATGACCTTTTTGTTCAGTTGGTCGGGTCGACGGTGTACTCGAAGTTGGATCTCATGTCTGGGTACTATCAGCTGCAAATAAGGGAGAGTGATATCCCGAAGACAGCGTTCAGTACGAGATACAGGCATTATGAGTTTACGGTCATGCCATTTGAGCTGACTAATGCGCCATCAGTGTTCATGGATTTGATGAACAGGACCTTCAGGGAGTACTTGGACCATTTTGTGATCGTCTTCATCGACAATATTTTGGTGTACTCGCAGAGTGAGGAAGATCACTTCAAGCATCTTCATTTGGTTTTGGAGATGCTAAGGAGGAATCAATTGTATGCCAAGTTCTCGAAGTGCGATTTTTGGTTATCCTCAGTGGCATTCCTCGGTCATATAGTGAGTGGAGAAGGTATTGCAGTGGATCCGGCGAAGATTGTTGCGATACTGGAGTGGCCTGAGCTTTCAACGGTAGCGGAAGTCCGGAGCTTTCTGGGGCTTGCCGGCTATTATAGGCGCTTCGTAGAGAACTTCTCGCGGATAGCGTTAACTCTCACTACTTTGACGAGGAAGGAGCAGAAGTTCGTTTGGACGCCGGAGTGCACGCGTGCTTTTGAGGAGTTGAAGTGTCGGTTGACCACGGCGTCTGTGTTGAGTTCGCCGAGTGGGACCGAAGGTTATGAGATTTATAGTGATGCTTCGGGCAGCGGTTTGGGTTGCGTGCTACTGCAACATGGAAGTGTGATAGCTTATGGCTCGAGACAGCTGAAAGTGCACGAGAGGAATTATTCGGTCCATGACTTGGAGTTAGCGGCCGTGATTTTTGCCTTGAAGCTGTGGAGGCACTATTTGTACGGTGTGAAGATTGATATCTACACTGATCACAAAAGCCTGAAGTATTTGATTGATCAGAAAGATCTGAATATGCGGCAGCGTAGATGGATGGAGTTCCTGGGGGACTATACATTCAAGATCCACTACGTTCCTGGTAAAGATAATGCGATTGCAGACGCATTGAGTCATCGGGCCCCAGCTCAAGCCAATTGGCTATCGAACCATGACGAGCGGTTGGTTCAGGAGTTGGAGGCGTTGGAGATTGTTTGTGTGGATAAGCAATCAAGTGCTGAAGCAGTACTGAATTGGACTGAAGTCCAATATGACCTGGCTGATCGGATTCGGCAGGCTTTGGATATGGATGTCCATATGAAGCAGTTCATGGTAGAGGCTCTGGATGGGTCAAATTCCCAATTCGTTGTGGAGGGCGGATTGCTTTGGAAAGGCGGTCGTCTGTGCGTCCCAAGTGTGGGCAATTTGCGGGTGGAATTGTTGTACGAGGCACACCATACCAAGTACTCGATTCACCCGGGGAGCACGAAGATGTACCGCGATGTAAAGAAACTGTTTTGGTGGCCGGGTTTGAAGAAGGATGTGGCACTATATGTGGCGAAGTGCCAAACTTACGCCTTGGTGAAGGCGGAGTGCCAAAAACCGGGAGGATTTCTGAAGTCCTTGCCTATCCCACAGTGGAAATTCGACGACATCTCTATGGACTTTGTGCACGGTTTGCCAAGGTCGCAAAAGAGGAACAACGCCATTTGGGTGGTCGTAGATCGGCTAACAAAGGTGTCACATTTCATTCCGCAGAGTAAGGATGATCTGGTGGAGAAGTTGGCAAAACTATATGTGGATAATATAGTACGGCTTCACGGTGTGCCCCGTAGCATAGTGAGTGACCAAGATGGGCGGTTCACGTCCAATGATTGGAGGCTAATGCAACAAATGTTGGGAACAAAATTAAAATTCAGCACAGCCTTCCATCTGCAAACGGATGGGCAGACCGAGAGGGTCAATAGAACTATGAAAGACATGCTCCGCATGTGTGTCTTGGACTTTGGAAAGCAATAGGAAGACCATCTTTATTTGGTGGAGTTTGCATACAACAATAGCTACCAGGCGTGTGTTCAAATGGCGCCCTTCGAGGCCCTATATGGTAGAAGATGTCGCACGCCGTTGTCTTGGCTAGAAACGGGCGAGTCAAAGTTGTATAAGCGATTAGAAGTGGAGGATGCTACTTCGTTGTTGCGAACCATTCGGGAGAGGTTGCTTATCGCTCAGGACCGACAAGTGAATTACTTTAATGCCAAGTACAGGAACGTGGAGTTCGCTGTGGGCGACTAGGTGTACTTAAAGATCAAGCCGTTCAAGGGTGTCTCGCGGGTGCGGCGATTGAAAAAGCTAAGCCCGAGGTACCTTGGGCCATTTGAGGTTCTGGAGCGGGTTGGTGAAGCAGCCTATCGGTTGAAGCTTTCGGTGGAGCTTAGTGGTTTACATGATGTATTCCATATTTCGGTGCTACGGAAGGCGGTGCAAGAGCCTTTGCAAGTGATCGCGGTTGATCAAGTGTCGGTGGATTGTCGGTTGATGACAAAAGTCAAGCCCGCGCGGATTGAAGACTCGGAAGTCAAGCGGCTATGAAAGTGCAGCTAGATCTGATATACTCTAGAGGGGGGTGAATAGAGTATGGTGCTTTAAAACTTTTTACAACAATTGATGCAATCTGAGTGAACAGGGAAGCAAATAATAAATCTAAACACAGCAGTTATCTAATTACAATCTACAAAAGAAACTAATCACAGATCACAAATCAATCACAGCCAGAAACAAAAATAAAGACAAGCAAGCCAGAAAACACAAGGAGCTATAGTGGTTCCCCTAAAGTTGGGTACATCCACTCTTCTACAACCCTAGGTAGGAATCCACTGCAGGATAAGTTGATCAGGTGTCCTGGGCACCAATGAGCTTTTGATAAGGTGCTCAAAAACCAAATCAGATTTTTTGATCAAGTGTCTTGCCACCAATGAGCTTTTGATAAGGTGCTCAAAAACCAAGTACAAACTTTTGAAGGGAGTTTGAAAAACCCTTTACAGAGATGGGGATGAGAGAATGATGGAAGTCTTCTCTTTCTCAAAGCAGCTGAGAAGACTATGTGGATATGATATTGTCAAAGCTCACCCTGAGTTCTTGAGATGTTCAGGAAATGAAGCTTTACTGTAGGGTGATAGGCCTTCAGAGATTGATCTCCAGCAATTGATGATTTCAGCAACAGCTGAAATGTTAGGTGTCTGGAGTCTTGAATGATGTTAGTCTTGAACACTTGAATCAAAAGAGATCTGAAGATTTCAGTTGGTTGATCTCCTTGGTTGTGTGTTCTTGTATGAATTCTTTTAGACAGAGAATGTCTACAGGTCTTTTTCTTTCTCTTGTGAACAGTTGGTGTTGAGAAAGATGTTGTTCCAGAGAAAGGTTGTAGCAGAGAATCTTTTTCTCTTCTTCTTGTTCACTCTCTACAGATTGCTTCTTGTTCTCTAGTGAGTGATTCAAAAATCTTGTCTTTTATTCCTTTTTGTTCTGAATAGAAATGATCCTCTGTCAAGAATAGCTGTTAGCCTGTCATTAATTGACTTCCTTAATTGCAATTGTCTTCTGGGGGAAAGTCCAAATAAACATTCCTTGATAATCCCTTGAAACTTGGTCCAGAATAAATGAAAACGGCCACAAGATCTTCTGAATTAATTGCTGAGAATAACTCCTTAACTGTCCTGAATTCGAATCTTGAAAATCATTGAACTCTTCAGAAAAAACGTCGAACTGAGCTCCACTATCGTCGATCTGAGCTCAGCGATTTGGACTTATACAACAACAGAGATCGTCGATCTGAGCTCAACTATCGTCGAACTGAGCTCAGAGATAGAGAATCAATACTGGAGTCAAGATCGTCGAACTGAGCTCGAAGATCATCGAATGGAGTTCGATGATTTGTTGAAGTTAAGCTCAGCGATCGTCGAATGGAGTTCGACGATCCGTCGAAGTTGAGCTAGACGATCGTCGATTGGAGTTCGACGATTCATCGTACTGAGCTCGACGAAATGACTTAGTCTCCAAACTAAAAAACCTTGGTCTTGAGGGCAGCTTCCAAACCTAACTACTAACCCTTAGACTCAATTCTAATTGACCTTTAGATCTATACAGGAGGTCAAAAATAGGTTTTCTAAAGACATAGTGATCCTGACCCAAATTAGTAATAGGGTGTTCCAACAATCTCCCCCTATTTGGGTTAGGATTACTATTTACAGAACTTGGAAAAATTAAAGAACAACATACAAAGTAACAATAAACAACAACATAGAAGAATCACAGATATATTATCCCAGAAAGAAATCAGAAATCAGAATAATTGTCACCTTACAGAATTATTCCTTCTCCTTGCTCTTTATAAGTTTAATTTCTCTATTAGGATTAAGAGCTTCTTTCTTAACCTTTTGTCATCAGCTGCACCTAAGGAAGTTTGTTGTTTAGGCCTTGGTACCACAGCTTCAGGGTGCAGCTCTATATATCTCTCAGAATCAAAGAATTTGCTGGAGGCATATCTCTCAAGTTCCTTCTTTCTTTGTTCAGACAGTGTAGTAATGCTGGAGGTGTCTCTGCCTTGCTCTCTGGCTTTCTTGATTTGATATAAGACAGCTAACTCTTTCATTCTGGCAGTCCATGCAGTAGGATTATTTTCTGGATCCTCAAAGGGCACTGGAGGTTCATATCTGTTGGAAAGATTGTCTTGAGGAGCCCTGGATGAGACTACTTCTTTCAGCTTGTAGGGAAAAGGGCCTGAAGTTGTATCTGATGAAGCTTGTCCTTCCCTAGAGTATGGATGTTGCCTTGAATAGCCTTTGGAGTAGACTTGGAATTCCCTTTGGCTTCCTCTATAATTTCCTCTCATTGATTGAGAACCTCGGGACTGGCTTCCCCTATATTGAGATCTTGCATGAGGCTGATAGGGGGTTTGGCTTTTAGCAGAAGGATGAGTAGCTGAGCTTCCACCTGCACCTGCATCAGGAGGAGGTGGTGGAGGAGGATGAGGATGATGAAACTGAGAAGATCCTTTCTCATACTTCCTCTTCTTCTTCATAGCTTTAAGTTGGTTCTGGGAATATTGCATCCAATGTTCAGTAATGGGGCAGTCATGAAGAATGTAATAAGGTATGTCATTGGTGTCCTTTACTTTGGCTGGGGGAACTCTTTTCATAGCTTTGCTCCTTGCCTTTCTTTTCTTGGCTATGGTGGCAGAAGAATCATCAGAATCAGTCCTAAATTCATCACTTTCAGAGCTTTGCTCATCATATAAGGCATCAATCTTTTTCATATATTATTTTTGAAGTTGGGTTGGAGCAGATGAGACAGCAGTTGTAGCAGCAGCAGACATAGCAGATATAGTACTGGCAGATGTTGTAGCAGCAGCAGTAGTAACAACAGACACAGAACTTTCTGGAGCAATACTTGCAGAAGATATAGCAGCAGTAATACCAGTAGTGACTGGGGCAACATCAGATACAGATAAAACATTTTCAGATACAAGAACCTCAGCATCAGTAATAACAGCAGGAATAACATCAGCAATAACAGTAGGCTCAAAATCATATGCCTCTGTCTGCATATCCTCAGAAACTGGAACATCAGCAGCATCAGAACAAACAGCAATGTTTGCAGCAGGAGTAGCAGCAGCATCACTGGAAACAGAAGGCTCAGCAGTATATAGAGAATTTATGTAAGAGCTAATTAAGTTGGAATCACATCTTGAGAAGGGTACAATGGCCTTGGAGAGATCCTCTGAGGGTTGGACTGCAGTGCTCACTGGAAGACAGCTGAAATACACTGAATCAAAGTCTGATAATAAGGACCTGAGGTCCACTGAGAAGACTATAACTGGAGCTTGAGGTGAGGAGACAGCAGCAGCAGGGACTGAAGAAATGGCAGCAGCAGCAGCAGTCAATCTAACTTCATAAGGCATCTCCCCCTGCCTGGATTCAGAGAGAGCTGGATCAAGGCACCCAGAGGAAGGGATTACCTGAGGAGGAAAGATGGAAGATAGCCTCGCAGAAAGGGATGCAACTGACTGAAGAAGTGGAGCCAAGGAGGTCTCCAATAGAAGTGATAGACTGGGAGCTAGCAGTTCATATAATTTGTTAGCTAGGGCTGGAAGATCTACATGCTCAATAGGGATGTGAGCAGAGGTAGAGACTGGAGGTGGAGCTACTGGTGATGGTGGTGGAGAGCTGGTGGATGGTAGAGGTGAAGGTTGAGGTGTGGGTATTGTGGAAATGGAAGAAAGTGGTATGGAGATAGAAGGTGAAAAAGAGGGCTGATCAATGATATCTTGTAGAAGTTGTTGATATGAGGTGGGTGAGGAGGGTAGATCAGGAGGGGATGAGGGTGAATCATCCATGAAGGTATCATCAAGAAGATTGAATGATGGAATGTTGGATGATGTGTCAATGTCTGGTTGAGGGTAGTTGTAACACCCCCTATCCGTCGCATAGCATATAGCAGTAGGTCCGGCCGGGGCCCGACGCCATATACCACAGACAGACCGGGTGGTTACTTATGGAAACCATCCAACCAATCTCAACGTCCTACACAGAGCATTCTAGCGGAAGCAGTTTATAAAAGTTGTAAACAAAGAACCCAGCATTAGAGCACGAATGTCCACTAGTACAAAACAGGAATGTTATTACAAAATACTCAAAACAAGCCTTAAGGCCTTACAAAATGTTTCACTTGAATGTTACATGATTTACAAACCACGGCACGCAGGCCGGTCATACATGAATAAAGCAATAAACATTTCCATTTGGGCCTTCGAGGGCTGGCTTCGCAAAAAGGGCTTTAGCCCGCTATTGATCGCTTGGTCCAGCTGCACCTGCAAGCAACAAACCACCGCACGGTGGCAAAACAAGGCAACGGTCAGCAATGCTGACCAAATTATAACGATCCCGCCCCTGACTCGGGGCGGCGATGCTCCTTCCCTGCATTTCATTAGCATAAGCGAGCAATAAGCACATATAGCCATTTCATCACAGATGTTGGCTCGCACGGCCACACGCCCCGTGCTCTCAGGGCACATTCTCGGTGAACCGGTCGATGTCACGTCAATTAAAGCCATAGACATTCCGGACTCACCACCGTCACTAGGACGGCCAAACCTATGAGCAATTTGTCTTCCTGGCCTGGGTCACGACAATTTAGGCCATCGACCGCCGAAGACCCTAATCTATGCCAACGGTAAGTGCCACGTGCCTTTAGGTCTCTATAACCGAACGACATAGAACGGGTACGGTTCCATCTAACCCGTGCTCACATCGTAACGACAACTTAAGCCATTTGCGCGGGTCAAACTTCCACCGAGTCCCATTTCCATCACAAGTCACATAACCCCGTTATGTTCAAGTTGGCTCTCAAGCCACCAAGTTGGCAAGATCTCGTATCCGCCCAGTTTTCCGGGTGCACCTTTGGGTTAGTCCCCAAGGCTCCCTGCTGCAATCTACCGCGTAGAAAACCCGAAAAACAACCAATAGCACGGAGTCTTCTCCGGCCTTATGCAATGCAACATTACCGATCCAGACCAACATGTCCGGGTAGGCTTCACACATCATGTCTATGTCCGTTCTCGCATACGGACGCTAAACAACGGGGACTTCACATATCTACCCGAAGGAACGCCTCCAACTCTCCGCAAACTCGCGAGAGCGGGCTTCCTATGCTAAGAAAGAGAGCGACTCATGCTCAAGATGAGGATCGTTACCCTTGCGTTCCTCTTTGGCTCCATCGGAAAGTAATCGAATGGAAATCACCGCACTAGCGTTGCCTCCGTGGATCCGGAGTCGGCTTGCGATTCGGAGCTCCGAAGCTCCTCCAATGGCGGATCTAGCTCCTTCTTCTTCACTTAGCTCTCCTCTCTCTCTAAGGCTTTAGAAAGAGATCACTTAAGAAAAGTGAGGGTTTTCTAAGTCAAAACCCGGGTATATCCCTTCAGGAACAACCCCCAGCCGTTGGATCTTTAGTCAAAGAAATGAACGGCTTTGATTTGGGACTGAAATGCCCAATCTGGACCGAACACGGCCCGGCACATGCCCGTGTCCAGGGCCGTGTGCCTCATTCGCCGTCAAAATCGGATCACCTGGAACCTCACACGGGTATCGAACATGCCCGTGTTCGATCTGACACGCCCGTGTTCCACCGGACACGGCCGTGTAGCCGGCCGTGTACCCCATGATTTTTCCCCATTTTCAACCCGAGCACTGCACGGGTTCTAGGACACGCCCGTGTCCCTACCCATATCACCTTGACACGCCTGGGCTCCAGGCCGTGTACACGGTCTCGACACTACGCGGCTAAGTGTCGACACGGGTCGACACGCCCTGCGACACGCCCGTGTCGCAGGCCGTGTGCCATGTCTCGACACATTGTCGACACCAAAGTGTCGACTTCGCGGGACGAGTGTCGACACGGGCTGACACGCCCTGCGACACGCCCGTGTCGCAGGCCGTGTGCCATGTCTCGACACATTATCAAAGCACAGTGTCGACTTCGTGGCTAAGTGTCGACACGGGTCGACACGCCCTGCGACACGCCCGTGTCGCAGGCCGTGTGCCCAGTCTCGACACAATGTCGAGACCAAAGTGTCGACTTCCCGCCTTAGTGTCGACACAGGCTTGACACGCCCTGGGACACGCCTGTGTCCCAGGCCGTGTGCCTGCAGCCAGAACTCAAACTGGCCCAAAATGTCCCCCTTCGCTCCTTTGAGTTTCGGGGCGTTACAACTCTACCCCTCTTAAAAGAATTTCGCCCACGAAATTACATAAAGGAAAGACATGTACAAAACCAAAATTTGTACTTGAGCGGAACAACTCCGGATATTCGTCAAGCATAGTCTGCTCTCGCTCCCAAGAGAGCTCCTCACGACCGCAATTGTCCCACCGGACCTTGACCATCCTGATCTCTTTATTGCGTAGACGCTTGACCTCCGAGTCCTCAATCCGCACGGGCTTGACCTTTGTCGTTAGCCCACTTTCCACCGGCACTTGATCGACCACGATCACTTGCGTAGGATCCTGCACCGCCTTCCGAAGCACCGAAATATGGAATACATCATGTAGACCACTTAGCTCCACTGAAAGCTTCAACCTATAGGCCGCTTCACCAACTCGCTCCAGAACCTCAAACGGTCCAAGGTATCTTGGGCTTAGCTTTTTCAATCGTCGCACCCGCGAGACACCCTTGAACGGCTTGATCTTTAAGTATACATAATCGCCCACAGCGAACTCCACGTTCCTGTGCTTGGCATTATAGTACTTTGCTTGCCGGTCCTGAGCGATAAACAACCTCTCCCCAATGGTTCTCACCAAAGAAGTAGCATCCTCCACTTCCGATCGCTTATACAACTTTGACTCACCCGTTTCTAACCAAGACAACGGCGTGCGACATCTTCTACCATATAGGGCCTCGAAGGGCGCCATCTGAATACTTGCTTGGTAGCTGTTGTTGTATGTGAACTCCACCAAATAAAGGTGGTCTTCCCATTGCTTTCCAAAATCCAAGACACACATGCGAAGCATGTCTTCCATGGTTTTATTGACCCTCTCGGTCTGCCCATCCGTTTGCGGATGGAAGGCTGTGCTAAACTTCAGCTTTGTTCCCAACATTTGCTGCACAAGCCTCCAATCGTTGGACGTGAACCGCCCATCTCGGTCACTCACGATGCTGCGGGGCACACCATGAAGCCGTACTATGTTATCCACACAGAGCTTTGCCAACTTCTCCACCGGATCATCCTTCCTATGCGAAATAAAATGCGACACCTTCGTCAATCGATCAACAACCACCCAAATGGCGTCGTTCCCCTTTTGCGACCTTGGCAAACCGTGCACAAAGTCCATAGAGATGTCGTCAAATTTCCACTCCGGAATAGGCAAGGACTTAAGAAATCCTCCCGGCTTTTGGCACTCCGCCTTTACCAAGGCGCAGGTTTGGCACTTCGCTACGTATAGCGCCACATCCTTCTTCAAACCCGGCCACCAAAACAGTTTCTTCACATCACGGTACATCTTCGTGCTCTCCGGGTGAATCGAGTACTTGGTATGGTGTGCCTCGTACAACAACTCCACCAGCAAATTGCTCATACTTGGGACGCACAAACGACCGTCTTTCCAAAGCAACCCGTCCTCCACGACGAATTGGGAATTTGACCCATCCAGAGCCTCTACCATGAACTGCTTCATATGAGCATCCATATCCAAAGCCTGCCGAATACGATCAGCCAGGTCATATTGGACTTCAGTCCAATTCAGAACTGCTTCAACACTAGATTGTCTATCCACGCAAACAATCTCCAACGCCTCCAACTCTCGCACCAACCGCTCATCATGCACCGATAGCCAATTGGCTTGAGCTGGGGCTCGGCGACTCAACGCGTCCGCAACCGCATTCCCTTTGCTAGGCACGTAGTGGATCTTGAATGTATAGTCCCCCAGGAACTCCATCCACCTACGCTGCCGCATATTCATATCCTTCTGATCAATTAGATACTTTAGGCTCTTGTGATCGGTATAGATATCAATCTTCACACCGTACAAATAGTGTCTCCACAGCTTCAAGGCAAAAATCACGGCCGCTAACTCCAAGTCATGGACTGGATAATTCCTCTCGTGAACTTTTAGCTGTCTCGAGCCATAAGCTATCACGCTTCCGTGTTGCGGTAGCACGCAACCCAAACCGCTGCCTGAAGCATCGCTATATATCTCATAGCCTTCGGTTCCACATGGCGAACTCAGCACAGGCGCCGTGGTCAACCGACACTTCAGTTCCTCAAAAGCTCGCGCGCACTCCGGCGTCCAAACGAACTTATGCTCCTTCCTCGTCAAAGTAGTGAGAGGTAACGCTATCCGCGAGAAGTTCTCTACGAAGCGCCTATAATAGCCGGCAAGCCCCAAAAAGCTCTGGACTTCTGCTACCGTAGCAAGCTCAGGCCACTCCCGTATCGCAACAATCTTCGCCGGATCCACAGCAATACCCTCTCCACTCACTATGTGCCCAAGGAACGCCACTGAGGATAGCCAAAACTCGCACTTCGAGAACTTGGCATACAACTGATTTCTCCTTAGCGTCTCCAACACCAAATGAAGATGCTTGAAGTGATCTTCCTCACTTTGCGAGTACACCAAAATATCGTCGATGAAGACGATCACGAAATGGTCCAAGTACTCCCTGAACGTCCTGTTCATCAAATCCATGAACACTGACGGCGCATTCGTCAGCCCAAACGGCATGACCATAAACTCATAATGCCCGTACCTCGTACTAAACGCTGTCTTCGGGATATCACTCCCCCTTATCCGCAGCTGATAGTACCCAGCCTTGAGATCCAACTTCGAGTACACCGTCGACCCGACTAACTGATCGAAGAGATCATCAATCCGAGGGATCGGGTACTTGTTCTTCTCAGTTAGCTTGTTTAGCTCCCGATAATCAATACAAAGCCTCAAGCTTCCGTCCTTCTTCTTAACAAAGAGGACCGGTGCACTCCAAGGCGAAGAACTCGGGCGCACATACCCTTGCTCCAACAACTCTTGCAGTTGAACTTTCAGCTCCTCCATTTCCTTAGGCGCTAGCCGATACGGAGATCATGACACAGGCTTTGCACCTGGCACTAGCTCGATCGTAAAATCTATCTCCCGCTGAGGCGGGGCTCCAGGAAGATCTGCGGGGAACACATCAGGGTATTCCGATACCACTGAAATACAATCCAAAGCGGGCTTCGGCTTTGCAACCTCCACTAGTGTAAAGAACAGTTCTGCTCCGGCACGAACCTCCTTCACCACCTGAAGAACAGACATCAACGTCTTGCTCGACCCCTTTAAGCCCGTAAAAGTCGTCTCACGACTTGCTCCCAGCTTGACTTCCTTGCTACCGCAATCTATATGGGCCTGCTGCTCCGAGAGCCAGTCCATGCCAAATATGACGTCGAACTCCACTAACAGAAGTAAAGACGCTCGCAGGTCGAACTCCTGCTCCCCAATACGAATCTTAACATCGCAGATCGTATCCGCTCGCATCGAACACCCGTTGGGCAACAACACATCCAACTTATCCTTCGCCATCGAAGAAGGGACTCCGATGCGTGATGTAAATCCTTCGGACAATAAGGAGTGTGAGGCTCCCGTATCGAAGAGTGCTCGTGCCGGATTTTCACAAATCAATACAAATCCTAAACAAGTAGTGGTAAGGTAACACGTGCATAACAAGTATTTAAATAAATTAACTTGCTATAATTAAACCGTACCTGTCACCACATCAGCTTGTTTAATGGCCTCCTGTTGGCCAAGATTATAGACCCTTGGTTGGGCCGGAGCATAGTGGGATGCGGTCGACTCCACCGCCTTTCCCTTCTCTTCATAAGTGGCTCCCGGCCTCCTCTCGGACTTAGGACGTCCGCTCCAACAATCACGGGCGAAATGCCCCGTCTTTCCACATGTAAAGCACGCGCCCGGGGTCCGACTCGTAGTCGCCCCAGAAGCACCAGAAGGAGCTGGACCCGAAGTCCTATGCTTCTTGAAAGCCCTCCGATAGCCGGACTTTGAAGTACTCGGCACTTTAAACTCAGATTTCTTTTCACCCAAGCTTTTCTTCGCTTGCACGCTCTTCATGTCCTTCTCCAAGGACCGGGCAGTATTGACCAAGGTTAAGAAACCCTGCGTCATCGGCCCCGAGAGTAGCAACCTCAACTCGTCTCTCAACCCTTCGTAGAAGCAATTAGTCTTGCGCTCCTCATCCATGATGGTGGAGCTAGCATATCGACTTAACCGAGTAAACTCGTGGAGATATTCATCCACGCTTCTCTCGCCCTGAACCAACTTCAGGAACTCATTCTCCATCGAAATCCTCTGAGTAGAAGGGAGGTATCTTGCTAAGAACAATCCCGAGAACTCTTCCATCGGAACGTCTATCAGTTGTCTACCTCTCAAATGATGCAGCTCCAATCCTTCCCACCACATCCTCGCTTCACCGTCCAGCAGGAACGTAGCGATGGTGGTCATTTGCCACTCCTCCGTCTCTGTCGCCGTCATGACTCTCTTCACCCTAGAGAGCCAGTCTTCAGCCTGAGATGGGGTTCCCAACCCCGAGAATAACGGAGGGTTAAAGCTCATTACATGCTTTAGCTGCCTCTCAGTTGCCCTCCTTGGCACTATCGGTTCTACAACCACTTGCTCCACCCTCCTCGGCTCAGCCTCTTGCAGAGGTTCTTGCTCCATCACGGGAGCGGGCTGCTGCGCTTGCCTTCCAGGCTGCGCATTAATCACGGCCAGCACCGCTTCAGCCACCAAACGTATATTTTCAGCCGACAGAGGTGTTGCAGGAGCAACATCCGGTGCACTACTAGCCTCAGAAACTCAGCGTTCTGACGGCCCAACACCACTTCTGGTCACCTATAGTGGTACAAAACACCGTTAAGCGACCACATAAATTGCAAACAGCAATTATAGGAACACGCAGGTTCCTCAAACACGAGTATTTTCATTCCTAAGTGGACATTCATGGGTTCTTTTTACTGTTATTACGATGACGCACACAATGTGCTCACCACCCCTTAAAAAGAATTCGCCCACGAATTCAGTTTAAGCCCAACCAAAACCAGTAGTCTGATACCAAATTGTAACACCCCCTATCGGTCGCATAGCATATAGCAGTAGGTCCGGCCGGGGCCCGACGCCATATACCACAGACAGACCGGGTGGTTACTTATGGAAACCATCCAACCAATCTCAACGTCCTACACAGAGCATTCTAGCGGAAGCAGTTTATAAAAGTTGTAAACAAAGAACCCAGCATTAGAGCACGAATGTCCACTAGTACAAAACAGGAATGTTATTACAAAATACTCAAAACAAGCCTTAAGGCCTTACAAAATGTTTCACTTGAATGTTACATGATTTACAAACCACGGCACGCAGGCCGGTCATACATGAATAAAGCAATAAACATTTCCATTTGGGCCTTCGAGGGCCGGCTTCGCAAAAAGGGCTTTAGCCCGCTATTGACCGCTTGGTCCAGCTGCACCTGCAAGCAACAAACCACCGCACGGTGGCAAAACAAGGCAACGGTCAGCAATGCTGACCAAATTATAACGATCCCGCCCCTGACTCGGGGCGGCGATGCTCCTTCCCTGCATTTCATTAGCATAAGCGAGCAATAAGCACATATAGCCATTTCATCACAGACGTTGGCTCGCACGGCCACACGCCCCGTGCTCTCAGGGCACATTCTCGGTGAACCGGTCGATGTCACATCAATTAAAGCCATAGACATTCCGGACTCACCACCGCCACTAGGACGGCCAAACCTATGAGCAATTTGTCTTCCTGGCCTGGGTCACGACAATTTAAGCCATCGACCGCCAAAGACCCTAATCTATGCCAACGGTAAGTGCCACGTGCCTTTAGGTCTCTTTAACCGAACGACATAGAACGGGTACGGTTCCATCTAACCCGTGCTCACATCGCAACGACAACTTAAGCCATTTGCGCGGGTCAAACTTCCACCGAGTCCCATTTCCGTCACAAGTCACATAACCCCGTTATGTTCAAGTTGGCTCTCAAGCCACCAAGTTGGCTCTCAAGCTACCAAGTTGGCAAGATCTCGTATCCGCCCAGTTTTCCGGGTGCACCTTTGGGTTAGTCCCCAAGGCTCCCTGCTGCAATCTACCGCGTAGAAAACCCGAAAAACAACCAATAGCACGGAGTCTTCTCCGGCCTTATGCAATGCAACATCACCGATCCAGACCAACATGTCCGGGTAGGCTTCACACATCATGCCTATGTCCGTTCTCGCATACGGACGCTAAACAACGGGGACTTCACATATCTACCCGAAGGAACGCCTCCAACTCTCCGCAAACTCGCGAGAGCGGGCTTCCTATGCTAAGAAAGAGAGCGACTCATGCTCAAGATGAGGATCGTTACCCTTGCGTTCCTCTTTGGTGCCATCGGAAAGTAATCGGATGGAAATCACCGCACTAGCGTTGCCTCCGTGGATCCGGAGTCGGCTTGCGATTCGGAGCTCCGAAGCTCCTCCAATGGCGGATCTAGCTCCTTCTTCTTCACTTAGCTCTCCTCTCTCTCTAAGGCTTTAGAAAGAGATCACTTAAGAAAAGTGAGGGTTTTCTAAGTCAAAACCCGGGTATATCCCTTCAGGAACAACCCCCAGCCGTTGGATCTTCAGTCAAAGAAATGAACGGCTTTGATTCGGGACTGAAATGCCCAATCTGGACCGAACACGGCCCGGCACACGCCCGTGTCCAGGGCCGTGTGCCTCATTCGCCGTCAAAATCGGATCACCTGGAACCTCACACGGGTATCGAACACGCCCATGTTCGATCTGACACGCCCATGTTCCACCGGACACGGCCGTGTAGCCGGCCGTGTACCCCATGAGTTTTCCCCATTTTCAACCCGAGCACTGCACGGGTTCTAGGACACGCCCGTGTCCCTACCTGTGTCACCTTGACATGCCTGGGCTCCAGGCCGTGTACATGGTCTCGACACTACGCGGCTAAGTGTCGACACGGGTCGACACGCCCTGCGACACGCCCGTGTCGCAGGCCGTGTGCCATGTCTCGACACATTGTCGACACCAAAGTGTCGACTTTGCGGGACGATTGTCGACACGGGCTGACACGCCCTGCGACACGCCCGTGTCGCAGGCCATGTGCCATGTCTCGACACATTATCAAAGCACAGTGTCGACTTCGCGGCTAAGTGTCGACACGGGTCGACACGCCCTGCGACACGCCCGTGTCGCAGGCCGTGTGCCCAGTCTCGACACAATGTCGAGACCAAAGTGTCGACTTCCCGCCTTAGTGTCGACACAGGCTTGACACGCCCTGGGACACGCCCGTGTCCCAGGCCGTGTGCCTGCAGCCAGAACTCAAACTGGCCCAAAATGTCCCCCTTCGCTCCTTTGAGTTTCGGGGCGTTACAGTAGTGGTGTAATGGGTGGAAGATTTCGTCTGTTATGGGAAGAGTTGGAATTGGAGATTGAATAGATGTTGGAGATGGGCTAGAAATGATGATGGTGGATGAGATTTGAATGGTGGAGGGTACTGGTGCAGATGGAATAAGAGTTGGAGGAGGAGAAGAAGCAGCAGGCAAGTCTTCTGTAGGGGCAGAGACTTGAGGGGAAGAGACTATTACAGTCCTTGTGCCTGAAGTTGTGCTTGCAGAAGGCCTGCTGGGCTTGGTTATCTGCCTGTCCCATTTGCCAAAGAGGGCACAGGACAGCCTCTTTGAAGCATTGATATGCATCCTAGAGGAGACTAGCAGGGCAGGGCATCTGTTATGAAGAAAGAGCCCTAGAGTCCTTCCATAATTAACAAAATTCTTGTTTATTTTCTTCTTGATCAGATCAAAGAAGACTTCTCCCCAGTTTAACTGTTTCTTGTCCACTAAAGCACCCATCAAGCACAGCTGATACCTGGATATGGTATCATATGCTGAATGCTTGGCCAACAGAACTTTTCCTACTACATCAGCTAAGAACATGTATTCCACAGCTAGGTTCTTCTTCAGCAGCTTGCTAGGGTTAGCATCAGAATGACCCATTTTTGCAAGTAAATCAGAAAATTCTTCTCCAGACAATTCAGCAGAATCTCTTTCAGAACTTAATTCAAAAACCTCTGTCAGAATAGCAGGAGTCAAAGGTACCTGGGTTCCAGAAATTGAACCAACCACTGTATTTTGGTCCTAGTTGTGGGCAGTATACACCCACTCCTTAATCTCATCAACAACCAACTTGATTCTTGTCGACATGATGGTAACAAGCTTCTGCTCCTTGAATAGTTCCAGAATATCTTGAAAAACCTGATCAGTGGTGCTGAAGGACTCCATGTCTATATCAAATCCAGCATCGAATTTCATTGCGGCTAGAACGGCAACAGAGACGGCCATGGTTACATGCAAAAAAATCAACAAACAAAACGACCAAGTGTAGAGATGTTTGGAGGGAAAGAGAATTTTTGCAGAGAGATCGAAAGCACAAAAGGAGAACGACGGCCGAAAAATGAATTTTATCTTAGGGTTCGACGCAGAAAAGGAAAGATCGTTGAACTCAGTTCGACGATCGGGGCTTCTAAAGGAATCTGAAGGGTCTTCAATATCGTCGATCTCCATTCGACGACATTGGAGAGCGTCGAGCTCTGTTCGACGATCATTCAGAGAACAAAATCGTCGAGCGTCGTTCGACGATCGTTGACCTGAAGAGATAGTTGAACACTATCTGAGAAGCGCTGAACTCAGGTCGATGATTTTGGAAATCGTCGATCTCCGTTCGACGATCTGGGGGAAAATCGTCGAGCGCAGTTCAGAGACCAGAAATACACTCTAGACACTGGAAAAATCAAGATGTTTGCCTAGTCTTGGTCAATTTTTAAAGTTTTAAAATCTTGGATATTATTTTAGACTTCCTCCATCTAACATTCCTAACTGATTTAGGAAGAAGGTGTATTTCTTTTCATCCAAGGGTTTGGTGAAAATATCTCCCCTTTGCAAATCAGTTGGGATATATTGAAGTTCAATTTTATTCTTCTCAACATTATCCCTTAAAAAGTGATGCCTAATTTCTATGTGTTTTTTCCTACTATGGAGGACTGGATTTTGAGCTATAGAGATAGCACTTGTGTTATCAAAAAATATTTTTGACTTCACTAAGTTGTAGCCATAGTCTAGGAGTTGGTTTTGAATCCACAATATTTGTGAACAACAACTGCCTACAGCCATATATTCAGCCTCAGCAGTTGAAGTTGACACAGAGGTTTGTTTTTTGCAAAACCAAGAGACAAGTCTGTCACCAAGAAACTGACAAGTTCCACTGGTGCTTTTCCTGTCAATTCTGCATCCAGCATAATCAGCATCAAAAAATCCAGTTAATTCAAATGCTGAATCTTTTGGATACCAGAGACCTAGATTTGGATAACTTTTAACATACCTGAGAATCCTTTTTACTAATATTAGGTGTGACTCTATAGGGCTTACTTGGAACCTAGCACATATGCATGTAGCAAACATTATATCAGGTCTACTAGCTGTAAGGTACAGTAAGGAGCCAATCATTGCTCTATATGTTGTCTGATCAACAGGTTTCTCATGTTCATCAGCATCCAATACAGCATTAGTAGGCATGGGTGTTTTCATACAAGATGCTTCAGATATACCAAATTTCTTGACCAATTCATTTGCATACTTGGTTTGAGAAATAAAGATGCCTTCAGCATGTTGTTTGACTTGCAATCCTAGAAAGAAGAATAGCTCACCCATGCTACTCATTTCAAATTTAGAATGCATTAGGTTGGAAAACCTTCTGCACAAATTTGAATCAGTAGAACAAAAGATAATATCATCTACATTGATCTGTACTAGTAGGGTATGAGACTTATGGGTTCTAATGAAAAGAGTTTGGTCTACTCAACCCCTTATAATTCATTTTCCAGAAGGAAGCATGCTAGGGTCTCATACCATGCTATAGGAGCTTGCTTGAGACCATATAATGCTTTGTTCAACTTAAAAACATAATCAGGATGGGTGGGAGAGATAAAACCTGGAGGTTGTCTGACATAGACTTCTTCTTTGATGTCTCCATTGAGAAATGCACTTTTTACATCCATCTGATATACCTTGAAGCCTTTGTGTGCTGCATAAGCTAAGAAGATTCTGATGGCTTCCAATCTTGCAACTGGTGCAAAAGTCTGGTCATAGTCTATGCCTTCTTCTTGTGAGTATCCTTGAGCAACTAGCCTTGCCTTGTTCCTTACAATTACTCCTTGATCATCCAATTTGTTTCTGAACACCCACTTTGTTCCAACAATGGAGTGATCCTTAGGCTTTGGCACTAGTTCCCAAACTTTGTTCCTTTCAAATTAATGCAACTCTTCTTGCATTGCAATGATCCAGTGTGGATCTTGCTCTGCATCTTGAATGGACTGAGGTTCAATTTGAGATAGGAAGCAAGTGTGCAACAGGTTTTGGTTGACCTGATTTCTGGTTTGCACACCAGCTGAGATGTCTCCAATTACTTGGGAAATTGGATGGTCTCTTGATGTTACTAAATCAATAGTGAGTGTTGATTGTTCACCAACCTGTGTTGTTGTTTCCTCTTGTGGTACAACAATTGGCTCTTCAAGTTATTTCTCTTCAATATGTTGAATGCTTTCTTCATCTTCACTTCTTTCATCTTTTTGAGTGACCTGTAACCTGTTCAAATCTTCAGCAAGAGAATGTACCTGCAAAGGTTCTATGGTAGAAGTATTCTTCTCCTTGAAAGACATGTTAGATTCATCAAATGATATGTGAACAGATTATTCAACTTTAAGAGATGATTTATTATATACCCTATAAGCCATATTGATCATGGAGTATCCCAGAAACACTCCTTCATCAGCTTTAGCTTGAAATTTTGCTAAATATCTCTTGTCATTATTATGAATATAGCAAATACAGCCAAAAATTCTAAAATAATCAACTTTAGATTTCTTCCCTTTGAGTAATTCATAGGGGGTCTTGCCCTTTAGATTATGTATCAAACTTCTGTTCAGCACATAGTTGGAGGTGTTCACTGCCTCTACCCAAAATGATAGAGGAAGGTGAGCATCTGACAACAATGTAGTGGCAGATTCAATAAGGGTTCTATTTTTTCCTTTCAGCTACCCCATTTTGTTGAGGAGTTCTAGGAGCTGAGAAAGTATGCCTGATCCCCTCACTCTGACAGAACTCTTGCATAAGAAGAGAATCAAACTCTGTCTCATGATCACTTCAGATCAGGGCAATGTGAGTATTGAACTCAATCTGTATGCATTTGAGAAACTCTGTCAAACACTTAAAGTTATCAGAATTCTTCCTCAGAAAGAACACCCATATGAATCTAGAGAAGTCATCTACAACTACTAAAGTGTAAGATTTCTCTCCTAGGCTTTGTACTGTAATGGGTCCAAAAAGATCAATGTGTAACAGATACAAGATCCTAGGTGAATCACTCTTATTAAGTGATTTGAAACTATTTTTAGTTTGCTTGCCTAATTGACAAGCCCTGCAGAGTCCTTCCTTCTTGTAGGGGCCAGAAGGTAGTCCTCTAATAAGGTTGTCCTTGGATAGCCTAGCAATGGTTCTAAGGTTTAAATGTCCTAGTCTATTATGCCATAAAACATTAGGTCTACAAACAAAATTAAACATGCAAATGTCTACATCTGTTGAAAGAAAATCTACTAAGTAGATGTTACCTTTCCTTTTACCTGTCAACACAGTTGTGTTGTCCTCTGACTTGATCTTGCATAAGGCTTTGCTGAAAGTCACCTGGTAGCCTTCATCACATAGCTGACTGATACTTATCAAATTGTGCTTCAGTCCTTCCACATAGGCTACCTTCTTGAATGTCACTATCCCAATCTGGACTGCACCATATCCTTTAGTTTGTCCAAAGTTTGAATCACCAAATATGACTTTGGGTCCAAGCTTGGCTTTAAAGGATGTGAGGTTGTCCTTGTTTCCTGTCATGTTCTTTGAGCACCCACTATCCAAATACCATTGTTGGTTTGATGTTGGATAGGTCTTCTCCTGCACATAAAATAATTCACTTGTTTTTGACCCAGTTTACCTTGGGCCTAGGTTGATAACCTTTAAACTCAGAAATGAAAGACATCCCAGGTTGACTCTTATAACCTTCAGGATGATATCTTCTTGGAGGTATTATCCATTCAGTATAAGGGTTAAAGATTTGGGATGAAAGACCCCTAGGATTGGATTTTGATTTGCCCTTGAAAGAATTTCCAGAGCTCTGATCTCTGTTCGACGATCGTGGAGCTGAGTTCGACGATCTTGGGTCAGATCGTCGAGCTCCGTTCGACGGTCGACTGTGGTGGAGTTCAGGAATTAGAGATCGTCGACCTAAGTTCGACGGTTTTGCCTGAGATCGTCGATCTGCGTTCGGCGATCGTCGAGCTCCGTTCGACGATTTCTACTGGAACTTAGTTTTCTTAGGCAGATCAAAATTCTTCCTAGCTACCTCTACAACTCCCTTCCCTTTATCAGAAATAAACTTGATTGGGGTTGTTAGAAATACAGGTTGGCTGGATGAAGCACCCAAGCCCAGTGTACTATTGAATCTGGAGTTCACTGTGCTTGTGATGTCCATCAGCTTGATACTTCTCCCATTAAGGGATTTTTGAAGCTTCTTGGCCTCTGATAGCTCACCTTTCAATGAAGCTATCTGCTCCCTACAGCACTCCAACTCCTTAGAGAGTTTGAGGTTTTTTGACTTTAAGAAACTATGTTCAGATAATTGATTTCTGAGAGAGATAATTTCCTTCTCAGATTTTAGTAAGTCTAAACATAATTCTTTAAACTCAGATTTAAAGTCCTCTGAATTGAAATCAAAAGAACTAATTACCTGGTCCTCTTCAAGTTGAGTCTCTGAGTCTGACTCTGACTCTTCTGCATCTGAATTATGTTGAGAGGCATTGATTGCCATCATGCAGAACTCCTTCTCTTCAGCATCATCTTCATCATCACTTGAGCTGGATGAAGCTTCTGATTCTTCTTCAGTTTCACTCCAGGATTCAGCAACAAACCCCTTCCTTGTGTGTTTGTTCTTGCTTGAGGAGGGTTTGCCATTGATGTTCTTCTTGAAGTCCTTATCTCTTCTTCTTTCTTTCTTATCCTTTCTGTCCTTATTTTTGTTTTCTGGACAGTCAGACACAATGTGCCCTGGTTTCCTGCAACCAAAGCAAACAATTTCTTTATTATTTGACTTATCATACCTTGACTTATCATGCTCTTTGTATGATCTCCTTCTGAAGTCCTTTCTGGCCATCTTGTAAAATCTTTTGGCCAATAACTAAGCAGCTCATCATTGCCTGTGACTTTGTCTTCAGGCTGATCTTCAGTTGCTTTGAAGGCTATTGTCTTTTCTTTCCTTGTGGCTGGTGAGGCAGCCTTCTGCTCTTCTTCTCTGTTCTTGATGAGCAGCTCATAAGATTTGAGCTTGCCCAAGAGAGCTTCTGTTGTAATCTCATTCAGACTTCTGGCGTCCTTGATTGGCCAGATTCTTGAGTCCCAAGTGCTTGGGAAGCACATTAGGATTTTATCATTTAGTTCAGTCAGTGATATCTCCTTATCCAAAGTCTTGAGTTCACTGACTATCAGACTGAGTCTATTATATATATCTCCAACTGACTCAGCTTCTCCCTTCTTGAAGTTCTCATATTGGGATATGAGGTGGGATCTCCTGTCCTTTCTTTCATCAGCTGATCCTGAGACTATTTCAGACAGCTTATCCCAGATTTCCTTTGCTGAATTACATTCAGCCACCTTTTGGAATATGTCATCAGACATGGTCTGGGCTAAGATATTCATAGCCTTTGCATCTGCTACCTTCCACTTCTTGATATCAGCATCTGTTCCTGATGGAGGTGGAACAGCATTTGTACTTGTGTTCTCTGGAGGTCTTGGACAAACTGTCAAAACAGAATTAAAAATGTCCTCGTCAATAGAATTTATGTATAATCTAATCCTTGCTTTCCAAAGTGCAAACTTAGACAGATTGCACACTGGAGGTCTGGTGCTAGCATAATCTTTATTTTGGGCCATGATTTGTGAAGAACTAATTCTAATAACAAAATCTACAGCAAGCAGATCTAACTAGGGATCTTGGGGTTCAGGTGTTAGCCTGTGCAACCACTGAGATGTGGTATATTTAACCAACCTCGCTTTGATATCAATTGAAAGTGCAGCTAGATCTGATATACTCTAGAGGGGGGTGAATAGAGTATGATGCTTAAAAACTTTTTACAACAATTATTGCAATCTGAGTGAACAGGGAAGCAAATAATAAATCTAAACACAGCAGTTATCTAATTATAATCTACAAAAGAAACTAATCACAGATCACAAATCAATCATAGCCAGAAACAAAAATAAAGACAAGCAAGCCAGAAGACACAAGGAGCTATAGTGGTTCCCCTAAACTTGGGTACATCCACTCTTCTACCACCCTAGGTAGGAATCCACTGCAGGATGAGTTGATCAGGTGTCCTGGGCACCAATGAGCTTTTGATAAGGTGCTCAAAAACCAAATCAGATTTTTTGATCAGGTGTCTTGCCACCAATGAGCTTTTGATAAGGTGCTCAAAAACCAATTACCAACTTTTGAAGGGAGTTTGAAAAATCCTTTACAGAGATGGGGATGAGAGAGTGATGGAAGTCTTCTCTTTCTCAAAGCAGCTGAGAAGACTATGTGGATATGATGTTGTCAAAGCTCCCCCTGAGTTCTTGAGATGTTCAGGAAATGAAGCTTTGCTGTAGGGTGATAGGCCTTCAGAGATTGATCTCCAGCAATTGATGATTTCAGCAACAGCTGAAATGTTAGGTGTCTGGAGTTTTGAATGATGTTGGTCTTGAACACTTGAATCAAAAGAGATCTGAAGATTTCAGTTGGTTGATATCCTTGGTTGTGTGTTCTTGTATGAATTCTTTTAGACAGAGAATGTCTACATGTCTTTTTCTTTCTCTTGTGAACAGTTGGTGTTGAGAAAGATGTTGTTCCAAAGAAAGGTTGTAGCAGAGAATCTTTTTCTCTTCTTCTTGTTCACTCTCTACAGATTGCTTCTTGTTCTCTAGTGAGTGATTCAAAAATCTTGTCTTTTATTCCTTTTTGTTCTGAATAGAAATGATCCTGTGTTAAGAATAGCTGTTAGTCTGTCATTAATTGACTTCCTTAATTGCAATTATCTTCTGGGGGAAAGTCCAAAGAAACATTCCTTGATAATCCCTTGAAACATGGTCCAGAATAAATGAAAACGGCTACAAGATCTTCTGAATTAATTGCTGAGAATAACTCCTTAACTATCCTGAATTTGAATCTTGAAAATCATTGAACTCTTCAGAAAAAACGTCGAATTGAGCTCCACTATCGTCGATCTGAGCTCGGCGATTTGGACTTATACAGCAACAGAGATCGTCAATCTGAGCTCAACTATCGTCGAACTGAGCTCAGAGATAGAGAATCAATACTGGAGTCAAGATCGTCGAACTGAGCTCGAAGATCGTCGAATGGAGTTCGACGATTTGTTGAAGTTGAGCTCAGCGATCGTCGAATGGAGTTCGACGATCCGTCGAATTTGAGCTAGACGATCGTCGATTGGAGTTTGACCCAAATTAGTAATAGGGTGTTCCAACAGGCTACGCAATAAAGAGATCAGGATGGTCAAGGTCCGATGGGACAATTGCGGTCGGGAGGAGCTCTCTTGGGAACGAGAGCAGACTATGCTTGACGAGTATCCGGAGTTGTTCCGCTCAGGTACAATTTAATTTTGTACATGTCTTTCCTTTATGAAATTTCGAGGACGAAATTCTTTTAAGAGGGGGAGAGTTGTAACGCCCCGAAACTCAAAAGAGCGACGGGAGGTATTTTGTGCCAAATTTGGAATCTGGCAGGGGGCACATGGCCTGGGACACTGGCGTGTCCCAGGGCATGTCAAGCTGGAGTCGACGATTTGGTCGAGAGGTCGACGATTTTGGAGTCGACGATCGTCGAGCAGAGAACACGGCCTGAGACACGGGCATGTCTCAGGGCGTGTCGAGCTCATGTCGACGATCGGCCCGGGGAGTCGACGAATTTTGCTCGACGAAGTGTCGAGACAAGGCACACAGCCTAGGATACGGGCATGTCCAAGGCCGTGTCAGGCAGTCGACGAATTTCGCTCGACGAAGTGTCGAGACAGTGAACACGGCCTGGAGCACAGGCATGTTCGAGTTAGACACGGGTTAGGACACGGGCGTATCCAAGACCCGTGTGAGTCTCAGGTTGTTTTCGGGGCTGTATCGATGGAGCCACACGACCAACCACACGACCTTGTCAGTTGGAACACGGGCATGTCAGGTCAAACACGGGCGTGTTGGATACCCGTGTGTTGTTCCAGGCGCGTCGATTTTGACGGCGAATGGGGGACACGGCCCTGGACACTAGCGTGTCGCAGGCCGTGTTCGGCCCAGTTTTAATATTTCAGGCTCGAATCAAGGTCGTTCGTTTCTTTATTTTGGGATCCAACGGCTGGAGGTTATTCCTGATGGGATATACCCGGGATTGGACCTTTGAAACCCTCATTTCTTTTAAGTGGTTCTCTTTCTAAGTCAAGAGAGAGAGGAGAGCAAAGGAAGAAGAAGAAGCTTAGATCCGGCCGTTGGAGGATCTTCGAAGCTCCAAATTGCGAGCCGGCTTCGGATCTACGGAGGAAAAGAGAGTGCGGTGCTTTTCATCCGCTTACATTTCCATGGTGCCGAGGAAGAACGCTAGGGTAACGATTCTCTTCTTGAGCATGTGAAGCTCTCCTTCTTTGCATAGGAAGACCGCTGTCGCGAGTTTGCGGCGAGTTGGAGGCGTTCCTTCGGGTAGATATGTAAAGTCCCCGTTGTTTAGAGTCCGTATTCGATAATGGACATAGGCATGATGTGTGAAGCCTACCCGGACACATTGGTCCGGATCGGTGATGTTGCATTGCATAAATGCCGGAGAAGACTCCGTGCGATTGTTTGTTTTCTGGGTTTTCTACGTGGTAGATTGCAACAGGGAGACTTGGGGATTAACCCAAAGGTGCACCCGGAAAACTGGGCGGATGCGTGATCTTGCCAACTTGGTGTCCTGAGAGCCAACTTGAACATAACCGGGTTATGTGATTTTGTGATGGAAACGGGACTCGGGAGAAGTTTGACCTGCGCATATGGTTTAAATTACCGCAGCGATGTGAGCATGGGTTAGATGGAACCGTACCCGTTCTATGTCATTCGGTTAAAGAGACCTAAGGTTACGTGGCACTTGCCATTGGCATAGATGAGGGTCTTCGGTGGTCTATGGTTTTAATTACCGTGACCCATGCCAGGAATACAAATTGCTCATTGTTTGGCCGTCCAAAGGGATGGTGGTGAGTCGGCAGACTTAGACTGTGATCACCGAGAATGTGCCCTGAGAGCACGGGGTGTGTGGCCATGCGAGCCTATGCCTGTGATGAAATGTATATTATATACACTGCTTGTTATGCTAATAAATGCAGGGAAGGAGCATCGCCGCCCCGAGTTGCGGGCGGGATCGTTATAATTTGGTCAGCATTGCTGACCGTTGCTTTTGTTTGTCAGTGTGCGGTGGTTTGTTGCTTGCAGGTGCTGCTGGACCAAGCGGTCAATAGCGGTCTAAAGCCCAAATTGCGAAGCCAGCCCTCGAAGGCCTAATTGAAGTGTTTACTTGCTTTTGTTCATGTATGACCGGCCTGCGTGTCGTGGTTTGTAAAACATGTAATTTGAAGTAAAACATCTGTAAGGCCTTAAGGCCAGTACTTGTGTATGTACTACATTCCTCTTTGGTGTATTAGTGGACATTCGTGCTCTTTGTGCTGGGTTCTTTATTTGCAACTTATAAAATTGCTTCCGCTAGAATGCTCTATGTAGGACGTTGGATTAGTTGGATGGTTTCCATTGAGTAACCACCCGGTCTGTCTGTGGTATATGGCGTCGGGCCCCGGCCGGACCTACTGCAATATGCTATGCGACGGATAGGGGGTGTTACACGGCCGGCGGGCGGCGGCGGCCGGCGGGCGGCCGGCAGCCAGCCGGCCGGCATCGGGCTGCCGCGCCGACGGAATTTGTTTTATGTGAGGAAAGAAGGATCCTTTAGCCACGATAATTGAACCGTGGCAAAAAAGGAGCTTTTAGTCACGACAATTGAACCGTGGCTAATAATTGCTGAAAACAGGCCCTTTAGCCATGATTTTAAATCGTGGATAAAATTCTTGGTCAAAACGTATTTGCCACGGATTCAGCGTGGCTAATTCTATTAGCCACGCTCGCATTAGCCATGGCCATTGATAATACAGTTTGCAGTCAATTTTATTAGGATATTTTCAGGGTTTTAAAGTAAATCATGTCTTGTAAAGTGCTTATTTTGATTCCCCTTTGTATATAGTTTTGTCGCTAATGCGTTTTTTTGCTTTTTGTAGGTTTTCACGGCTTTCAGCCGAATTTTGCTTTGACATGCCCCCTGGTCATGCCCTACCCGGGCGTGTACCTAGGGTGTGTAACCCAGAGGAATGAAGCAATTGGTCCGAAACTGCATTCCATGGAAACTTAGTGTACACACCCTTTGTCACGCCCGTGTCACATCCGACACGGACGTGTTCTAGAGGCGTGTCCCTAGGTTCCGAGGAATCGCCGCAACGCTCTCATTTTTCCCGCTCCACCGTTGCACCGAATGTGTCACGCCCCCGGGTCACGCCCGACCCGGGCATGACATATGGGCGTGTACTTCAACAACCACGCCCGTCAACTCCAGCAATTAATTTCAGGACGAAAAAGTCGCACCGCCTGTGTCACGCCCCAGGTACACGCCCGACCATAGCGTATCAGGGGGCGTGACCCATCCCGAAAAAAATCTATAAATTGAGCCCTTCCCCAAGGGTTCAAAAATCACTTTTGGCTGAGAGGGGGAGGTTCTGCCCCTTTGTTTAATGTTCCTTTTTATGCTCTTTCTCTCCCGCTTACTTTGTATTTTTCTTAATCCTAGTTTAGTTAAGCTTTTGTAATAGCTTTTGTTAATGCTTTAGTTGTTAATGATAGAGCCAGAATAGGATTTTCAATTCCATGCTCTCGTAATCTTGTTCATTTTCATGGTGTATGCTCGCTTTAATTTTAATGAAAGTGCTCTTGTTTTCTTCTCTTTACTACTTTGTGTCTTTATGCTTTACTACTCATCCCCCCTCTTCCACCTGACCATGATTAACTAATCCTCCATATACTCGATCTTGATGATCCGAGGTTCGAGTGATTAGGTTATGATGCTTTGAATCTTACCTTTTATTTTTAGGGTTTAGCCTTGAATTACTGTTGATTTATCACGGGTTGGAGGTATATCATCGATATATACTCTCCACCTTTGCTTTCATTCTGGGCTAGCCGAGAGGCCGAAAGTTTGAAATGAGCACTCAAGAGTAAAGGGAGTTGTTCGCACCCTTCGAGAGAGGCAGACGTTCAAATCTCCCGGATTGGAGTAAAATCCAATAGAGGGGTTCGCAGCATAAAGCGGGTTTTAGGCCTCCGATTCGGACGAAATTTCGGTCAGACCTTCCTAAACTCAGATGGGCATGACTTCGAGAGAAGCATGTTCTTGCTTTTAGAACCTCCGCGGTCAAGGTCTCTTGCCTTATTATTTTAAAAAGTTTATTATTACATCTTTTGATCAACTTAAGCCGAGGTGATTCTCAATCGAGAACTATCGCTTAATTATCATTTAGCTTTTCTCAAATTTGCAAGTAAAACATTCTCACTTCTCTAATTTAGTAAGCAACCCCAAAATAACTTTTAATTGATAAGATAATAGTAACTCCTTGAAGTAGAAGTACTCAATTCGCCCCGGGTAATACGACCTTGATATTGAACTTAATATCTTATACTATATGCGACAGGGTATACTTGCCTTCATTGAATATAGAATCGGAGAACATCTCACAACTACACTTCCACCTTCTCCTCCCTTAACTTTGTCTTCTCCACTCATAACCCCTTCTCCGCTTAATAATTTTATATCATGTTTTTGGCGCCGTTGCCGGGGATTCATGTTTTGATATTTTGAAAAAAGGATAGCTATTATTTTTATCGTTTTTCCTTTTCTCTCGCTCTCGTAACGGTGTTATCTCTTCCCCCCCCTCTTTCTCTCTTTTTAAGTGTATGACCCGAGAAAGCTCATCGATTATTCCTTTTGATCCTGAGATAGAGCGCACCGCTTTGCGTCGCCTCCGTTCTCGTGACCAGGAATCGCATTTAGGCATCGAAGAGTCGATCGGGGACACTGCCACAAAAACGATGGATCCTAATCCGCCCAACCCAAATGAGGCCCAACAAAGTACTATGTCCTATTATGCGAGGCCGAACCTAGAGGGTACACTATCAAGTATTGTTCGCCCCACAGTGGCGAACAATAACTTGGAGGTCAAGTCCAGCATCATCCAAATGGTGCAGCAGTCGGTAACCTTCGATGGTCTCCCAGACGAGGATCCAAATTGTCACATTGCAAATTTTCTCGAAATCTGTGATACTTTTAAAATTAATGGAGTCTCAGATGATGCCATTCGATTACGTCTCTTCCCTTTCTCTTTGCGATCAAAGGCCAAGCAGTGGCTAAGCTCTCTTCCTAGAGGGTCCATCACCACGTGGGCCGAGATGGCAGGGAAATTTCTTACCAAGTATTTCTCGCCTGCGAAGACCGCCAAATTGCGTACGGATATTGCATCATTCATGCAAATAGACTCGGAGACTCTCTACGATACATGGGAGCGCTTCAAGGAGCTATTGCGAAGGTGCCCACACCACGCGCTTCCAATTTGGCAACAAGTGCAAATATTTTATAACGGCTTAAATTCCTTAACAAGGCAAATGATCGACGCGGCCGCTGGGGGAACACTAAATAACAAAACCCCAGAGGCCGCTCAGGAACTTTTTGAGGAAATGGCTATGAATTCATATCAATGGAATGCGCCCCGTGCGCGGGCTAACAAACCAGCGGGAGTCTTTGAAATTGACGCTACTTCGAATCTTGCGCTCCAAGTTGAGCGGTTAACAAAGCAGGTGGCAGAGATGACTGCTTCCTCCGCCACTCCTCCTTAGTTTAATAATTATAATAACTCTGCTTTTACAGAAGAGCATGTTGACTTCATGGGAAATGCTTCTCGGCCCTCCTATAACCCGAACAACGCACCGTACAATAACACTTACAATGCGGGTTATAGGAGCCATCCGAATTTCTCATGGAGCAACCAAGGAAATGCTCAACGCCCCCATAACCCCCCTCATAATCATAGCCAAACATTTAATCTAGCTCCCCCCTTAAATTTAAATCCACCTGGTTTCCAACCACAACAGGCAAAGCCCTCTTCACTTGAAGAGGTCTTTGCCAAATATGTTGCTACAAATGAAACAAATTCAGGAATATTGCCGGGTCCATCAAAAACTTGGAAAACCAAGTGGGACAGCTAGCCAAGATAATCTCCGATCGGCAACAAGGAGCTTTGTCAGGCAATACCGAGCAAAATCCAAGAGAAAGTGTAAACTCCATTACCCTCCGCAGTGGAAAAGAAGTTGCTATACCACGCGAACCTATGGTACCTCTCCCTTCTCCTCTCTCTCTGCCTGTTATTTTAGCTTCAAATTTGCCTACTATGCCTATGCCACATGTGTCTAATTCAAAATTACCATATCCGTCTAAACTTAAAAATGAACGCGCTGAAGAAAGTTACAAAAAAGTTTTAGAAATTCTAAAAAAAATTCATATAAACGTGCCGTTCTGCGAGGCTATCTCTCAAATGCCGAAATACGTGAAATATCTCAAGGAGCTCCTATCAAATAAGAAAAAGCTCGAGGATATTTTGCATATTTCCTTAAATGCAGAATGCTCCGCGGTTGTGCTCAACAAATTACCCCGCAAAGTGAATGACCCGGGAAGGTTCTCCATCCCGTGCTATTCGGTAATTCGTTGGTCAAACATGCGTTGGCGGACTTGGGAGCAAGCATAAATCTCATGCCCTTTTCACTTTTAAAAAAATTAGGTCTAGGATCTCCGAACCCCACTCGTATGAGCATACAGCTAGCCGATCGTTCTGTGAAATATCCGATTGGGATTGTGGAGGATTTCTTGGTCAAGGTGGAAAAATTCATCTTTCCGGTGGATTTTGTCATTCTAGACATCGAAGAGGATGCCGATGTACCCCTGATACTCGGCCGCCCCTTCCTTGCCACCTCCCGTGCTATTATTGATGTTAGTGATAGAATGTAAGACCCCCCCCTCCCCGGATCCCAAAACACGGCACGAAGGGGGAGTCTTATGCCCGGAACAGCCGCCTTGCGGTAGCATTAGCACACGGCTAACCTGTACCACAAGACGCCTATTCCGCCGGCTACAACAATATCAATATATCATGCCAACCCAACCAAATAAATAAACAGGAGAAATCAAAATCCACACTAAGTCATAATGTCCAAATACATTAATAATGAGAAGCTAAAACATGCTTCTACAATATATCAGAGTACAGCTAAACATTGCCCAAACGGGCTACATCAGAGTAAGCAAAACACTAACATCGGAAACAGACGGTATCGACGGCACCGTCACGTCAGGCCCTGTCGTCCTGGCCTGGCTGTCCTGCGGCGTAGTCTGCGGCTGCTCTACCTGCGGCGTGACCTCCTAAAAAGGAAGACGTAGCAACCGTTAGTCGAAACGACTAAGTGGTTTCACATCCGCTCCCCCGGCGACTCCTCGGCAACGGGCGGAGAAAAGGAACAAGAGTATAGTATATAACAAGTAAGCAAGTAAAGGATGTACAAGCAAGTGGCAGTAGTGTAAGAGTAACAGCATCATAGTCAGCATATATGAAAGAACTACACTAAACTAGCAAGTATAAGTAACAGCAGGAAAGTAACTTAACTTATAAGAATGCCCATACAAACTTATAAGTTAAGGATCGGGTTACATAAAGTAACTCATCGTATAAGAGTGCCCATACAAACTTATACGATGAGGATCTTGTTGTGCAATGTTATGAAATGCTATGAATGCTATGCAATGACTCACCCATGCACACCCATGCAATTGCTATGTCGACACAGACTATAGTTCCCACTTTTCGAGCAGGTAGCTAACCTCTCATGCATCAGCCGCCGTGGCCAGGCGGTGACAGTAGAACGGGAACTTCTACTACTAGGCGGGTATCACACTACTTCACCTAGGCCTCCGTACGCCTCAACGCTAAGAACACAACAGCGGAGCCCATGCGTACTATGGCCCAGCGGGGTCTTGGGTAGATGTGCACCAAGAACACAGACCGAACTGGCCTTGCGTGACCCGGAAGGGGCCTCGGAAGAAATCACGAGGACACAGCCCAACCGTTTACATGGTCGGAGGGGCCTCGGGACGTGAACACCGAGGACACAGCCCAAACCGACCAAGTCTAACTGCCAACTCCCATCGGTGTGACGACTGGCGAGCCCGTAGACCTGCCACACTATCCTTAACCCGGGATTACGACACCGCGTGTCGACTCACACCACATGCAAATACCACATCAACATAACGTGGAAGGGGCCTCGGAAGCAAACACGAGGGCACAGCCCAACCATCCATCCACACCTCATCTCAACACAACCAAAACAAGTGGCGGTCAACACCGCACTTACAAACTCACACAACAGTACTCATAGGAAGACGACTCTCTAAGTATTGGACTACCAAATTCAATCCACTATTCAACATTCACATGGCCATGAGTTATCCTTCCCTCTAACCAGTCAAATCATTCAAGTATACTATCTTACAATTCTATCACATGAAATCCGATTAATAATCTTCATCATTTATGCAACTGAATTAATTATTCATAAGAGTTTATCCAAGCCTCAAGGTTACCTGTAATATTAGTTTCACCGAATCCAAATCCAAATATTATAAACCCAGATTTTTAAGTGCAGGAATAGTCTGGACAGCAACTTCGACCGGAGATTCCCGAGGCTACAGGAATCCGGTGAAGTCGTGTAACCCCTCGATGGAAAGGTATTTCCATAGACTACATCTTTCACATTCAGAGCTCAACCCAGATTTGACATTATCCTATTTGAAATCGGACTTGAATTCCGCTGCGTACAGAACACAGTTTCTGCATACGAGGTTTATTGAACACCATTTTCGTTTAGACTTTCCCGTGGCTACAGACTTCTCCATAAGTCGTGCAACCATTCGTTGGAAAGATATTTTCAAGGGCTTCAACTTTCGTGTTAAGCCGAAAGCCTAGATCTGGCCATAGCATACATAAAAATGGCCACGAAGTTCGCTGCGCGCAGAATACAGATTCTGCACGCTTCTTAAAGAAAAATGGACGGCATCGGTCCGTCTTCTTCCTCAAGCGATCCTTCCTAAATTTTCCAGAAATGTCCTCCTCCCTTATTCAACCTCAAAGGCCAAAACTCCTCACGAAACCATTCACCCATCGTCGTATTGAAGAAAAGGGGAAGGGTTGAAGAGATCTAAAGTCTAGGATTCAAATCCTAGCATGGCCGAACCTAGAAATCTTCTCCTCTCCATCAAGACTCTCTTGAGCCGATGTCTCTCCTAGGAAAATAACTATAGATCTAGCACCAAGGGAGAGGGTAGGAAACTCACATTAGCTCCAGCGGTACCACCATTTCTAGCCATGGATCTCGTAGTTCTCCTTGGCGGCATCTTCTCTTTCACGGCGATGGCGGATCTCCTTTGGTAAAACTTGCTTCTGCAGTTTTCCCTCTCACAGGAGTTCTCACAGGAATTAGGGATGAAAAGAGCATGAAAACGGCTAGGGTTTTCTCTCCCCTTTACATATAAAATGTGACACGGGTAGGGACACGGCCGTGTCCTTACCCGTGTCCTTCCTGGCGAAGCGGCAACGACAGTTTCCATGTCGGTTCAATACTTGACACGGGTTGGGACACGCCCGTGTCCCGACCCGTGTCCACATGACACGGCCGTGTGCATAGCCGTGTCCTTGGCCGTGTACTTCTCGGGTTGCGTCTCGACACTTCTCGTCGAGCTCAACTCGACGCACACGGGTAGGGACACGGCCGTGTCACTACCCGTGTCACTTGGTGTCGACACAGCTCGACGATCTCGACA
This sequence comes from Platanthera guangdongensis, assembly GCA_039583875.1. Lineage (NCBI taxonomy): Eukaryota > Viridiplantae > Streptophyta > Magnoliopsida > Asparagales > Orchidaceae > Platanthera > Platanthera guangdongensis. The sequence continues at coordinate 150,419,224 of CM077167.1, forward strand.
CGGGTCGTCGAGCTCAACTCGATGCACACGGGTAGGCACACGGCCGTGTCCCTACCCGTGTCCCTTGGTGTCGACACGGCTCGACGATCTCGACACAGCTCGTCGAGCTCAACTCGACGCATACGGGTAGGCACACGGCCGTGTCCCTACCCGTGTCACTTGGTGTTGACACAGCTCGACAGTCCCGACACGGCTCGTCGAGCCCAACTCGACGCACACGGGTAGGCACACGGCCGTGTCCCTACCCGCGTCACTTCCTTTTTACACTGGTTCTCCACTTCTCCACAAGTGCAGTCCAATTCCCTGCACTCTCAGGAGTCAAGTCAACCCTCCTGACTCAAAACACACACACTAGGGGCCTAGAGCGATTCGGGACGTTACAAATCCTATAAACAAAATAAAAGATTTCGTCCCCGAAATCAGGCTTAGGCTGTGGGGAGGAAAGCATGACAGGAAATTTAACACTTGCTTTTAAATAGAATTACCTTGAGCAAACAACTCCGGGTAGCGTTGCTGCATTAAATCCAATGGCTCCCATGTGTACTCCTCCTTCCCATCATTCAACCATAGCACCTTTACTAAGGGAACACTTTTGCGGCGCAAAGTCCTTGTCTCGCTGTCAACAATCCGCACCGGCTCTAGTCGCACAGACCTATCTGATGCCACTGCTCCATCAGTAGTGGGAATATACTGGTCGGGCCGCAACAGTGCTTTTCGAAGCGACGACACATGGAACACGTCGTGGAGATTTTCTAGTTCTGGTGGTAACTCCAACCGATAGGCCAACGGGCCAATCCTTTCCAATATAGTATAAGGCCCAACATACCTTGGGCTGAGCTTTTTCACTCCACGCACCCGCGACACTCCATGCATCGGCCGAATCTTGAGGAACACTTTTTCTCCCACCTGGAACTCCACCATCCGATGCTTTTTATTATAATATTTCGCCTGTCGACTTTGAGCCTCCAACATGCGATCCCGTATCAATCTGACCGCCGTATCAGTATTATCTATATATTCGTTCCCCAATGCCTTCGGATCTTCATCTTGCACCCAAGACAAGGGAGTCCTGCACCTTCTTCCGTAAAGGGCTTCATGGGGCGCCATGCCGATGCTTGCCTGATGGCTATTATTATAGGAGAATTCCACTAGTGGCAAGAGCCTTTTCCATGGCTCTCCTCTGTCCAACACACATAACCTCAATAAATCCTCCAGTGTTCTGATGGTCCGCTCTGACTGCCCGTCCGTCTGTGGGTGAAATGCGGTACTAAAAGTTAGGCGTGAGCCCAAATACGCCTGTACCGCCTTCCACTCATTGGATGTAAACCGACCATCCCGATCTGAAACAATTGTCTTGGGCACGCCATGATACCGTACAAATTGCTCCACAAAAAGGCGTACCAAAACATCCACGTGTGCTTCCTTCTTCATTGGAATGAACCGGGCCACCTTTGTCAGTCGATCCACAATAACCCATACTGAATCATTCCCGGAGCGGGAACGAGGTAACCCATGAACAAAGTCCATGGAGATATCCTCGAACTTCCATTCGGGGATGGGCAATGACTGCAACAAACCACCGAGACTCCTGCATTCAGCCTTCACTCTTTGGCAAGCTTCGCAATGTGTAACATAGTAGCGAACATCTTTCTTCATTCCCGGCCAACACATGGTCTTCCGCAATCCGGCGTACATCTTAGCAATACCAGGGTGCACTGAATATTGAGAGGAATGTGCCTCTCTCAAGATATCTTCCCGAATTTTGCCGCCCTTGGGAATAAGAGTCGGCCACGAAAATAAATGAGGCCGTCTTTGAGTGTGTACTCATCGGTGGTCCCATCTTCAATTGCCTTGATTGCCGGGGCCAAGGCCGCATCCATTCCTTGCTCCACCCGAATCCGGTCTCGGATATCACAAACTATGCTCATGTTGGCCAAATACTCCGCATACTCTGCCGAAGGATCCTTGAATACTAAAGTAATTTCCATCTCCTCGATCATCCGAGCCAACTCCATGCTCATCAGCCGAGACTCTGGGCTAGAGCCTGGCACTCTTCTACTCAAGGCATCGGCTACCGAGTTCGCTTTCCCGGGGTGGTAGTTCATGGTGAACTCGTAGTCGCATAGAAATTCCAACCACCGCCGTTGTCTCAGGTTCAACTCCTTCTGAGTGTGAACATACTTCAAGTTTTTGTGATCGGAAAAGATCTCGCAGTGCACGCCATATAAATAATGCCTCCAGACTTTCAAAGCGAACACCACTGCTCCCAACTCCAAATCATGAACCGGGTAATTGATTTCATGTTTCTTTAACTGCCTTGAAGCATAAGCGATCACGTGCCCGTGCTGCATCAGCACTGCTCCCATCCCTTGATATGATGCGTCCGTGTAAACTTGGAATCCTTCCTTCCCAGACGGAAGTGCAAGGATGGGGACGGAGGTAAGCCTATCTTTCAATTCTTGAAATGCCTCTTCACATTGAGGTGTCCACTCAAATGGCACACCCTTCTTCGTCAAGGAGGTAAGAGGAAGGGCAATCTTGGAAAAACCTTTCACGAACTTGCGGTAGTAGCCAGCAAGTCCAAGAAAGCTTCGTACATCAGCCGCCGACTTCAAGGGCGACCACTCCTTCACGGCCCGCACCTTTGCTGGATCCACTGCTAACCCTGCTCCACTGATCACATGCCCCAAGAAGGCAACCTCCTTAAGCCAGAATTCACACTTGCTAAACTTGGCATACAAGGCGTGCTCCTTCAATTTCTTCAAACCAAGGTCAGGTGCTCGACATGCTCCTCCTCCGTCTTTGAGTAGACCAAGATGTCGTCGATGAAAACAATGACGAAGATGTCCAAATACGGTTCAAACACCTTGTTCATCAAACTCATGAAGGCCGAAGGGGCATTTGTGAGCCCAAACGGCATTACTGTGAACTCATACAAACCATATCTCGAACTGAATGCTATTTTTTTGAATATCCCCTCATGTATCCTCAACTGATAGTATCCGGAGCGCAAATCCAATTTAGAAAACCAATGTGCTCCCACTAGTTGATCGAACAACTCATCGATCCGCGGTAGTGGATAAGTGTTCCGCACCGTCAACCGATTGAGTTCCCGATAATCTATGCACAATCGCAGTGTTCCATCCTTCTTCTTCACGAACAGCACAGGGGCTCCCCATGGTGATGAACTGGGGCGAACGAACCTTGAATCCACCAGTTCTTGCAATTGAACTCTAAACTCCGCGAGTTCTTTCGGAGCCATTCTGTATGGAGCCTTGGATACAGGCTTGGCACCTGGTACTAGATTGATCTGGAAGTCAACTTCTCTATGCGGAGGTAATCCTGGTAGCTTCTCAGGAAATACCTCAGGAAAATCCCGCACTACCCGTACGTCCTTTAATTCCAGCGCTGTTTCCTTCAACTCGAACCAGATCATGAAGACCTCATCCCCCTTCATATGAGCTTTTACAGCCTGAATAGAAGATAGTATCATACGTGGCGCGAAGCCAATACCTTGGAAGATGACGTCAGAGTCTCCATGCCTCAAATATATCTGCTTCTCCTGCGCAGTCGATCCTCGCGAGGTGCCAGTCCAGCCATGCCATGCCCAAAATGATGTCAAACTCCGGCATTCTCAGAACCGTGGCCGGCGTATCAAAGGCCTTCCCATCAATAAATAACTCCAACTCGCACTTGGCGGTCGCGATCATCTCCGAGCCGTCCGGAAGGAGTACACGTCGGGCTATGCCAGTGAAGTACTGTACATCCCCCATGTCTTTTATGAAATCCTCGGACACAAAGGAGTGTGAGGCATCGGTATCGAACAGCGCATAGGCTGTCTTCCCGCCAATAATCACGGTGCCTAAGTACCAACAACCAAACTTATTGCTAGTGGCTAGTAAGTTCTAATCAATTCAAGCTAGATCATGCAAATATGTAAATTAATTAAATCATACCTGCAATCACATCTTGTGGGTTCCTTTCCTGCGCCATGTCAAGCGCGTACACCTGATCCCGGACCGGTCCGGGGTTTCCTCTTGGCGGTCCTCGTCCTCGACCACGCATATATCCCCGTCCTCGTGGAGCTGGTGGAGGGAGAGCAGGAGGGGAGTTCCCATATAGCTGCGGGCAAAAACGCCGGATGTGGCCCGGCTGGTTGCATTCGAAGCACACCAGACCACGACGCCCTTCAAGTTGTTGAAATCGCTGATGCTGTGGGGGTGGAGGCAACGGAGGCGGCTGCGGAACTGGATGCTCCACCCTATAGTTTCGGTGGACACGCCCTCCACCTCTTTGATAACCTCTTCCTCCTCTGAAGTCCCGTCTCCTTCTATTACTTGGGCCGGCTTCCATCACGTCCTCCGCAGGCCTCTTACTACATCCCAGGTGGTCCGCCTCCAATCTTTTCGCCATATCAATGATCTCCGCCAAGCTACCATCCGCTATAAACAAAAGGGACTGCCTTAGGGGATCTCGCAGCCCTTTATAGAAGCGCTTGGCATAACCTCTGTCATCCAACTCATAAGAGTCCGCAAACCTTGCGAGATGCTGGAATTCCCACTGGTATTCTGTAACCGACTTTGATCCCTGCTTTAGTAGAAGGAACCTCTGCTCAAGCTCATCTCGGGCCGATGTAGGGATAAAGTGCTCCAAGAAAACACCCGAGAATTCACTCCAACTTATCTCAGTGTAGATCCGGCCTTGGAAGGTAGAGCCCATGAGGGACTTCCACCACCTCTTCGCATGTAAGTCCAAGACGGACACTGCTAATGTCACTGCCATGTTGGCTGGGCAACGGATACCAGCCAACAACTCCTGTATCGTGTCTAGCCATTCCTCTGTACGTACGGCTGACTCCGTCCCAAGGTAGACGGGAGGGGAGAGAGCCCGGAAGGTGCTCAGCCAGTTGGAGCTCGGGGCCTGTTGTTGCACCGGAGCCTGCTGTGCCTTAAAAGCATCAAGAATGGCGGTGAGCGTCTGCCCCAACTCAGACTGTTCGAACTGAGTGGGTATGGGAGGGGTAGGAGTACCCCCCATCGGCTCAACATGCAGTGGAACCTACACATACACGACAAATTTGTGGTCAGGTTGGCTAAACTTAAGGTCAAAGTTGGACAAACTTAATGTGAATTACATATGGGCACACCACTGCTTCCGCTAAGTCAGTTTGTCCCCAAACTGACTAACCAAACGGGGGTGGCACCACTGTTGAATGACTTCTTAGTTGAGGATCGTGGCAAACTGATACCATTTGTAAGACCCCCCCCCTCCCCGGATCCCAAAACACGGCACGAAGGGGGAGTCTTATGCCCGGAACAGCCGCCTTGCGGTAGCATTAGCACACGGCTAACCTGTACCACAAGACGCCTATTCCGCCGGCTACAACAATATCAATATATCATGCCAACCCAACCAAATAAATAAACAGAAGTCAAAATCCACACTAAGTCATAATGTCCAAATACATCAATAATGAGAAGCTAAAACATGCTTCTACAATATATCAGAGTACAGCTAAACATTGCCCAAACGGGCTACATCAGAGTAAGCAAAACACTAACATCGGAAACAGACGGTATCGACGGCACCGTCACGTCAGGCCCTGTCGTCCTGGCCTGGCTGTCCTGCGGCGTAGTCTGCGGCTGCTCTACCTGCGGCGTGACCTCCTAAAAAGGAAGACGTAGCAACCGTTAGTCGAAACGACTAAGTGGTTTCACATCCGCTCCCCCGGCGACTCCTCGGCACCAGGCGAAGAAAAGGAACAAGAGTATAGTATATAACAAGTAAGCAAGTAAAGGATGTACAAGCAAGTGGCAGTAGTGTAAGAGTAACAGCATCATAGTCAGCATATATGAAAGAACTACACTAAACTAGCAAGTATAAGTAACAGCAGGAAAGTAACTTAACTTATAAGAATGCCCATACAAACTTATAAGTTAAGGATCGGGTTACATAAAGTAACTCATCGTATAAGAGTGCTCATACAAACTTATACGATGAGGATCTTGTTGTGCAATGTTATGAAATGCTATGAATGCTATGTAATGACTCACCCATGCACACCCATGCAATTGCTATGTCGACACAGACTATAGTTCCCACTTTTCGAGCAGGTAGCTAACCTCTCAGGCATCAGCCGCCGTGGCCAGGCGGTGACAGTAGAACGGGCACTTCTACTACTAGGCGGGTATCACACTACTTCACCTAGGCCTCCGTACACCTCAACGCTAAGAACACAACAGCGGAGCCCATGCGTACTATGGCCCAGCGGGGTCTTGGGTAGATGTGCACCAAGAACACAGCCCGAACTGGCCTTGCGTGACCCGGAAGGGGCCTCGGAAGAAAGCACGAGGACACAGCCCAACCGTTCACATGGTCGGAGGGGCCTCGGGACGTGAACACCGAGGACACAGCCCAAACCGACCAAGTCTAACTGCCAACTCCCGTCGGTGTGACGACTGGCGAGCCCGTAGACCTGCCACACTATCCTTAACCCGGGATTACGACACCGCGTGTCGACTCACACCACATGCAAATACCACATCAACATAACGTGGAAGGGGCCTCGGAAGCAAACACGAGGGCACAGCCCAACCATCCATCCACACCTCATCTCAACACAACCAAAACAAGTGGCGGTCAACACCGCACTTACAAACTCACACAACACTACTCATAGGAAGATGACTCTCTAAGTATTGGACTACCAAATTCAATCCACTATTCAACATTCACATGGCCATGAGTTATCCTTCCCTCTAACCAGTCAAATCATTCAAGTATACTATCTTACAATTCTATCACATGAAATCCGATTAATAATCTTCATCATTTATGCAACTGAATTAATTATTCATAAGAGTTTATCCAAGCCTCAAGGTTACCTGTAATATTAGTTTCACCGAATCCAAATACAAATATTATAAACCCAGATTTTTAAGTGCAGGAATAGTCTGGACAGCAACTTCGACCGGAGATTCCCGAGGCTACAGGAATCCGGTGAAGTCGTGTAACCCCTCGATGGAAAGGTATTTCCATAGACTACATCTTTCACATTCAGAGCTCAACCCAGATTTGACATTATCCTATTTGAAATCGGACTTGAAGTCCGCTGCGTACAGAACACAGTTTCTGCATACGAGGTTTATTGAACACCATTTTCGTTTAGACTTTCCCGTGGCTACAGACTTCGCCAGAAGTCGTGCAACCATTCGTTGGAAAGATATTTTCAAGGGCTTCAACTTTCGTTTTAAGCCGAAAGCCCAGCTCTAGCCATAGCATACATAAAAATGGCCACGAAGTTCGCTGCGCGCAGAATACAGATTCTGCACGCTTCTTAAAGAAAAATGGACGGCATCGGTCCGTCTTCTTCCTCAAGCGATCCTTCCTAAATTTTCCAGAAATGTCCTCCTCCCTTATTCAACCTCAAAGGCCAAAACTCCTCACGAAACCATTCACCCATCGTCGTATTGAAGAAAAGGGGAAGGGTTGAAGAGATCTAAAGTCTAGGATTCAAATCCTAGCATGGCCGAACCTAGAAATCTTCTCCTCTCCATCAAGACTCTCTTGAGCCGATGTCTCTCCTAGGAAAATAACTATAGATCTAGCACCAAGGGAGAGGGTAGGAAACTCACATTGGCTCCAGCGGTACCACCATTTCTAGCCATGGATCTCGTAGTTCTCCTTGGCGGCATCTTCTCTTTCACGGCGATGGCGGATCTCCTTTGGTAAAACTTGCTTCTGCAGTTTTCCCTCTCACAGGAGTTCTCACAGGAATTAGGGGATGAAAAGAGCATGAAAACGGCTAGGGTTTTCTCTCCCCTTTATATATAAAATGTGACACGGGTAGGGACACGGCCGTGTCATTACCCGTGTCCTTCCTGGCGAAGCGGCAACGACAGTTTCCATGTCGGTTCAATACTTGACACGGGTTGGGACACGCCCGTGTCCCGACCCGTGTCCACATGACACGACTGTGTGCATAGCCGTGTCCTTGGCCGTGTACTTCTCGGGTTGCGTCTCGACACTTCTCGTCGAGCTCAACTCGACGCACACGGGTAGGGACACGGCCGTGTCACTACCCGTGTCACTTGGTGTCGACACAGCTCGACGATCTCGACACGGGTCGTCGAGCTCAACTCGACGCACACGGGTAGGCACACGGCCGTGTCCCTACCCGTGTCCCTTGGTGTCGACACGGCTCGACGATCTCGACACAGCTCGTCGAGCTCAACTCGACGCACACGGGTAGGCACACGGCCGTGTCCCTACCCGTGTCACTTGGTGTTGACACAGCTCGATAGTCCCGACACGGCTCGTCGAGCCCAACTCGACGCACACGGGTAGGCACACGGCCGTGTCCCTACCCGTGTCACTTCCTTTTTACACTGGTTCTCCACTTCTCCACAAGTGCAGTCCAATTCCCTGCACTCTCAGGACTCAAGTCAACCCTCCTGACTCAAAACACACACACTAGGGGCCTAGAGCGATTCGGGACGTTACAAATTGTAACGGTCCAGGCCCATCCCATGGGAACCCGCTGGACCGCCGGCCTACCAGAGTCCAGACCCGGGCCCACTCCTGGTAGTCAGCCTATCACATTCAAGCCTGCAGGCCATGCACCCCAACCCCTCTCCGGCCTGTTTATCAGCACGGTAGGTTGTTGCCACTAGGTCTCGAACCCAGGACCTTGATAAGAGAGCTTTCCACCACTCCCTCATCACCAACTGAGCTGCAGCTCAGTTGGTGATGAGGGAGTGGTGGAAAGCTCTCTTATCAAGGTCCTGGGTTCGAGACCTAGTGGCAACAACCTACCGTGCTGATAAACAGGCCGGAGAGGGGTTGGGGTGCATGGCCTGCAGGCTTGAATGTGATAGGCTGACTACCAGGAGTGGGCCCGGGTCTGGACTCTGGTAGGCCGGCGGTCCAGCGGGTTCCCATGGGATGGGCCTGGACCGTTACAAAAAGTGCAGCTCAGTTGGTGATGAGGGAGTGGTGGAAAGCTCTCTTATCAAGGTCCTGGGTTCGAGACCTAGTGGCAACAACCTACCGTGCTGATAAACAGGCCGGAGAGGGGTTGGGGTGCATGGCCTGCAGGCTTGAATGTGATAGGCTGACTACCAGGAGTGGGTCCGGGTCTGTACTCTGGTAGGCCGGCGGTCCAGCGGGTTCCCATGGGATGGGCCTGGACCGTTACATGGAAAGCTCCTCCTTCGGGTTGGAGATGATGAAATCACTTTCAGCATTAATCCCTCCATGCGCAGCACCTTAAAGCAAGATGATTCCTGCTTTTATCTAGAGGAATTCTTCGAAAATGAATTTTTTGTGCCTTCTGAATTAGTTTCTTCATCATTTGATGAATCTCTTATCACTGAGCTCTTCTGCTTAGAGGAAGTCTCTCGCACTACCCTCCCCGAATCACTTCCCATGGACACCACAAAATTCAAAACCTCTTACAAGGAACCACCCATATTGGAGCTTAAGAAACTCCCCCCTCATCTGCAGTATCTTTTCCTCGAAAATGACTCTAAGCTACCGGTTATTATCTCCTCAGATCTGAGCAACTTAGAAATTTCTGAGTTGACTCTAGTTTTGCAAAATCACCGCCATGCAATTGCGTGGTATTTATCCTATATTAAGGGGATTAGCCCATCATTCTGTACACCCAAGATTTTCTTAGATAATAACTTTCGTAGTACTATCCAGCCCCAATGACGTTTAAATCCAAACATGAAGGACGTCGTGAAGGCTGAGGTTATTAAACTTCTAGATGCGGGAATTATCTATCCCATCTCCGATAGTACTTGGGTAAGCCCAGTACACGTCGTGCAAAAGAAAGGCGGGGTCACGGTAGTGGCCAATGAAAATAATGAATTAATTCCAACCCGTACTATTACAGGTTGGCGAATGTGCATTGATTACCGCAAACTCAATGATGCCACCCGAAAAGACCACTTCCCGCTTCCCTTTATCGTCCAAATTTTAGAATGACTTTCCGGTCACTCCTTCTACTGCTTTCTCGACGGTCTCTCGGGGTACCTCCAAATCCCAATTTCACCTGAAGACCAGGAGAAGACTACCTTTACCTGTCCCTTTGGCACCTTCTCTTATAGACGGATGCCATTTGGTTTATGTAATGCGCCGGCTACATTTCAGCGATGTATGCTGGCGATATTCGATGAATTGGTAGAAGAAGTGATGGAGGTTTTTATGGACGACTTCTCGGTGTTTGGTAATTCTTTTGCAAATTGTTTAAAAAATCTCGAGCGTGTGTTGATTCGTTGTGAGGAAACTAACTTAGCCCTCAACTGGGAGAAATGCCATTTTATGGTCCGAGAGGGATTGGTCCTCGGCCATAAGATTTCCGGCAAGGGGATCGAGGTCGACCGGGCCAAGATCGAAATTATTGAAAAGCTCCCCACTCCAACGAATATTAAAGCCATTCGTAGTTTTCTTAGGCACGCGGGATTTCATCGGCGTTTTATCCAAAATGTTTCCAAAATAACGAAGCCGATAACACATCTTCTCGAGAAAGAGACACCTTTCAATTTTAACAACGATCGTCTTCTTGCTTTCAATTTAATAAAAGAAAAATTAGTAAACTCTACAATTCTAGTTGCTCCGGATTGGTCGCTCCCTTTTGAAATCATGTGCGATGCTAGTGATACTGCGGTGGGCGCGGTCTTAGGCCAGCGGGTGGATAAATTTTTCCACCCGATTTATTATGCAATCAAGACACTCACGTCTGCACAGGCCAACTACACCACCACCGAGAAAGAGCTCCTAGCAATTGTTTTTGCCTTTGATAAGTTTAGGTCTTATATCACCCTCTCCAAAGTAATCGTCTTTACGGATCACTCAGCTCTTCGTTTTTTATTTAGCAAAGCGGACGCAAAGCCCAGTCTTTTGTGATGGATACTCCTCTTGCAGGAGTTTGATTAATAAATCCGGGACAAAAGATGGGCCGAAAATTTGGCGGCCGACCATTTATCTCGTTTAGAAAACCCTGTCAGCGAAATATTAGTGGAAGACGACATTAACGATAAATTCCTTGAAGAGCGCCTCTTCGCTCTTGAAAATTCAAAAGATTATCCTGTGCCCTGGTTCGCCGACTTTGCTAATTATTTAGTGGCTCGGGTCTTGCCAAAGGAATTCTCAAGCTAGAAAAAGAAGAAATTCTTTTTTGATTTAAAGAATTACTTTTGGGAAGACCCTTTCTTATTCAGAATCTGTGCGGATCAGGTAGCGCGACGTTGCATTTCGAGTGAAGAAGGAGTGCAAATTTTGGGACATTGCCATGAAGGACCAACAGGTGGTCATTATCAAGCGAACTGCACCACAAGAAAGGTGTTGGAGGCGGGTTTCTATTGGCCCACACTATTCAAGGATGCTCACACCCTAGTGAGTACTTGCAATAGTTGCCAGCGGGCAGGCAATATCTCACGGCGGGACGATATGCCTCAAAATATTTTCCTCGAATGTGAAATCTTCGATCTTTGGGGAATCGACTTCATTGGCCCCCTTCCCCCCTCTTATCAAAATAAATACATTCTCGTAGTTGTCGACTATGTATCAAGGTGGACGGAAGCGCAAGCTCTCCCCACCAACGATGCACGAGTCGTTGTAAAATTTCTAAAAAAATTATTCTCTCGAGTTGGCACGCCGCGCGCTATAATTAGTGATAGGGGAACCCATTTATGCAATAGCCAGTTTGCCAAAATTATGGCAAAATATGGAGTAACGCACAAACTTTCCACCTCCTATCACCCCCAGACGAGCGGTCAAGTCGAGATTGTTAATCGAGAATTGAAATGCATTTTAGAGAAAACCGTATCCTTAAATAGGTAGGATTGGACACTAAAACTAGATGATGCCCTATGGGCCTATCGAACGGCATATAAGACAGCCATCGGCTGCACGCCGTATCGATTGGTTTATGGTAAGGCTTGCCACCTTCCAGTTGAGTTAGAGCACCGTGAGTTTTGGGCCCTCAAAACATTAAATCTAGATCCCACCCTAACCGCCGAACACCGTAAATTTCAGCTCAATGAACTCGACGAATGGCGGGCGAACGCTTACGAGAGTAATAGGCTTTATAAAGAACGAACAAAGTTCTACAATGACAAAAATATTAAATTTCCTAAATCTTTTTCGCCGGGCGATCTCGTCCTTCTTTATAACTCTCGGCTTCGCCTCTTTCCAGGAAAATTAAAATCGCGATGGTCCGGCCCCTTTATTGTTAAAGAGGCTTGGTCGTATGGGACGGTTCTCATTTCGCACCCGGATTAGGGTGAATTCAAGGTAAATAGTCAGCGATTAAAACTCTATTTGCCTAACGAGTTACTTCCTACTGCGACAGAACAATTACTGCTATCGAACTCATGAACTATTTCGTTTGGACTGTAATAATTTAAGACTTTTATTGTTGGACAATATTCTTTTGGTAGAGCTCAAACAACCTTTATAAACAAAGGGCGCTCTTGGGAGGCAACACAAATCTTTTTCTGTTTTCTTTATTTTACACTTTTTTCCCCGGACGACTCCACAAGTTGCGGCTTCTAAAATCACCGGCGCCAATGCTGCTAAATCCATCACAAAGTCCAACAGAAGACCTTTCCTGAAGATTCAAAGCACAAGCATGGGGGAGCGGCATCACTCAGCTTTCGCTGCAAAATAAAACCGGGGAAGTACCTGTTTTTCAATTATGTCTTTCATTTCTGTACTTTAATTTTCTCTCATTCTCCAACCTCCTTCTCCATTGAGGACAATGTAGATTTTAAGCTTGGGGGAGGACTTCCTCCTTCTTTTTGCTTTTTGTAAATATCTTTTACTTTTTGTAAATATTCTTCAGAAATCCAAAAAATCCAAAAATCCAAAAAAATATATATAGGTTCATTTTGGTATTTCAATAGTACCCCATGTTTTGTTTTGTTTTTCTCAAAATTCTTTATAAACAACGTAGTTAATTATAATTTTTCTAATCATTTTTTTAATCATATTTCACAAGTAAAATGTTGGTCATGCTGTGTTTCTAATTCACGGTAGCATGTTAAGGTGAAATATTTCTCTAAAACGCGCATTTCTATTATGGTTTTCCGTTCTTTATTTTCTTTACTTTCTCTAAAATTCATCATCCACTATTTTCCTTTTCGTTTTTAGATAATTTTTGTAAGGACAACTTTTGAATAATGTAGTAGATATGAACGATCCAAGTCACATATTATTTCTATTTTCAAGATAATTTCGTCAATCTTCTTTTATTATCTCGGACTTGCTTTTGAAATTTTTCGATTCTATGTTTTAAATAAATTTAAAAAGCGTGAAAATGATTTAGGCCGTTTTTGTTTACGTTTGAGCTTTCCTGCCAACCTAAAATCTTTTACCACTAGTTAGCCGCGTTTGAGCCTTTTTTCCAATTTCGTTTGATAACTCCACATAACATTTCATTTTCACCAAAGCCAAAATTCCTACCTATCTAATCACGCTAATTTTTTTGAGTTTCATTCAAAAAATTTCATAATCATGATAGAAAATTTTGTGTTATCTTTGGAGAAATTGTTGGAAAAATGTACTCAAAAGCAATGTTTGATTTTATTTGGCCAATTCAAAATGAAAAAAAAAAAAATTTTATGGCCTTGTTTTGAAAAAAAAGAAAAAAATGAAGAAAAAAATAATAAATAATAATAAAGAAGAAAAAGAAAGAAAAAAATATATATTTTTTGTTTAAAATAAAATTTTTTTTGAAACTCTTTGTTTTGATTTAGTGTGATTTTAAGCCTCCATGTTTATCTTTGAATTTCACTCCTATTCATGATCCTAAACCAAACGTTTCGGTTCTATTTGTCCTTTTGATTCACGCCTTTTTAAATCTTATTTAACAGCTACGAAAAGAAGAAAAGTAAATCAGTTTTAGTTCTGTATTTAAACTTAGATTTTTGTTATTTAATTGATATAATTATAATGTGTTGCTTGGATCTAGTAACAACTCAATATGTTCTTTTCATTTTCGTTGCCTTGCTTAAATCTATTTAAACAATCTCGTCAAAATTCTGGATGATTTATTTTCGTTAAGTAAAGTTTATAAAAGTTAAACCATACTAAAATAATTGTTTTAGATTTACGTTTTACAATCTCCCTACTTGGAATTTCGCATAGTACTTGTGTAAGCATGATTAAAACTTTTTGAATTAGTCACTTTTTATGATTAGCTAGTTTTTATATCTTTACTTGGGGACAAGCAAAACTTAACCTTGGGGGAATTTGATAATACAGTTTGCATTTAATTTTATTAGGATATTTTCAGGGTTTTAAAGCAAATCATGTCTTGTAAAGTGCTTATTTTGATTCCCCTTTGTATATATTTTTGTCGCTAATGCATTTTTCTGATTTTTGCAGGTTTTCACTGCTTTCAGCCAAATTTTGCTGTGACATGCCCCCTGGTCATGCCCTACCCGGTCGTGTACCTAGAGCGTGTAACCCAGAGGAATGAAGCAATTCGTCCGAAACTGCATTCCGTGGAAACTTAGTGTACACGCCCTCTATCACGCCCGTGTCACATCCGACACGGGCGTGTTCTAGAGGCGTGTCAACAGGTTCCGAGGAATCACCGCAACGCGCTCGTTTTTCCCGCTCCACAGTCGCATCGAATGTGTCACGCCCCCGGGTCACGCCCGACTTGGGCGTGACATATGGGCGTGTACTTCAACAACCACGCCCGTCAACTCCAGCAATTAATTTCAGGACGAAAAAGTCGCACCGACCGTGCCACGCCCTAGGTACACGCCCGACCAGGGCGTGTCAGGGGGCGTGACCCATCCCGAAAAAAATCTATAAATTGAGCCCTTCCCCAAGGGTTCAAAAATCACTTTTGGCTGAGAGGGGGAGGTTCTGCCCCTTTGTTTAATGTTCCTTTTTATGCTCTTTCTCTCTCGCATACTTTGTATTTTTCTTAATCCTAGTTTAATTAAGCTTTTGTAATAGCTTTTGTTAATGCTTTAGTTGCTAATGATAGGGCCAGAATAGGATTTTCAATTCCATGCACTTGTAATCTCATTCATTTTCATGGTGTAAGCTCGCTTTAATTTTAATAAAAGTGCTCTTGTTTTCTTCTCTTTACTACTTTGTGTCTTTATGCTTTACTACTCATCCCCCCTCTTCCACCTCACCATGATTAACTAATCCTCCATGTACTCGATCTTGATGATCCGAGGTTCGAGTGATTAGGTTATGATGCTTTGAATCTTACCTTTTCTTTTTAGGGTTTAGCCTTGAATTACTGTTGATTTATCACGGGTTGGTGGTATATCATCGATATATACTCTCCACCTTTGCTTTCATTCTGGGCTAGCCGAGAGGCTGAAAGTTTGAAATGAGCACTCAAGAGTAAAGGGAGTTGTTCACACCCTTCGAGAGAGGCAGACGTTCAAATCTCCCGGAATTGAGTAAAATCCAATAGAGGGGTTCGCAGCATAAAGCGGGTTTTAGGCCTCTGATTCGGACGAAAGTTCGGTCAGACCTTCCTAAACTCAGATGGGCATGACTTCGAGAGAAGCATGTTCTTGCTTTTAGAACCTTCACGGTCAAGGTCTCTTGCCTTATTAATTTAAAAAGTTTATTATTGCATCTTTTGATCAACTTAAGCCGAGGTGATTCTCGATCGAGTACTATCGCTTAATTATCATTTAGCTTTTCTCAAATTTGCAAATAAACATTCTCACTTCTCTAATTTAGTAAGCAACCCCAAAACAACTTTTAATTGATAAGATAATAGTAACTCCTTGAAGTAGAAGTACTCAATTCGCCCCGGGTAATACGACCTTGATATTGAACTTAATATCCTATACTATATGCGACAAGGTATACTTGCCTTCATCAAATATAGAATCAGAGAACATCTCACAACTACACTTCCACCTTCTCCTCCCTTAACTTTGTCTTCTCCACTCATAACCCCTTCTCCGCTTAATAATTTTATATCACCCATTTGTCGTGGGTAGGCCGTGGCTAAAAGGCTTTAGCCACGGTTTTGGACTTTTAGCCACGACAATCTGCCGTGGCTAAAAGTCTGTTTTCTAGTAGTGTCAGGTAGTTGGGCAGACTCAGAAAGTAGAGTACGAGTCGCTTGTTGCTAATCATTCCCAACAAATAATAAAGGATGTAACTCCTAAAAAATATCTTGATCTGATTAAGCCGTAAACTAAAAGGCGCAACCAAATTATCGGATCTTATTAATAAATGTAAACCAAGGAAATATTGAAAACAAAGAAGGAATTGTGAATGCTAACTGAAAACTGTGAAGGAACTAAAAATATCTCCTGAGAACGGAGATGGAACTGAAGCCTCCTGAATGGAGTGACTCGACTACTAACCATTTTCTTTATGATTATTTCAGTCTTGCACTGGTCCAGTTTCCTTTATTTCATTTCAGTACAGTATTTTCAATTCAACTCCAGTGCCATACTGGTCAAGCTCATTTCAGTACAATACTTTCATTTAAAATCTAGTCTCGTACTAGTCAAGCTCATTTGAGTACAGTACTTTCAATTCAACTCCAGTCTCGTATTGGTTAAGCTCATTTCAGTACAGTACTTTCAATTCAACTCCAGTCTTGTACTGGTCAAGCTCATCTTAGTTCAGTACTTTCAACTCAACTTGAATCTCGTACTGGTCAAGCTCATTTCAGTTCAGTACTTTCAACTCCAGTCTCGTACTGGTCAAGCTCATTTCAGTACAGTACTTTCAATTCAACTCCAGTCTCGTACTGGTCAAGATCCTTTCGGTTCAGTACTTCTGTTCTACTCTAGTTTCGTACTGGTCATATTTCACTATGCAGCATTTATTATCAGTATTTTAAATTAGTACAATTTACTATTATAGGCACGGGTCCTGCTCTGACGAGCAGTTGTATGTTAAGGTTGAGCCTTAGTTGAGGATAACCAGAGTTGAGGTGTTCCTCCAGGTTTAGCTTCAAATAAAGTGCTCCCACACTTCTTGTGAAAAGTTGAGCTGAGTGTCATGGCCTGAAGGTTAACGTATAATAGGGTAGGCTGCCGCAGACCTGGTGCATATTAGCTTAATTGTTTAATTAATTACTTGTGAATTTTTTGCGGTAAATTGTGGCAGGCCAGTCCCTTCCGCAGACCGTTAGTACCGGTGCGGGAAGGTCGACGACTCAAGGCGACAGGGAGATTGGTACCTCGGGTGACCGACTATTATGTTGTCACTGTTGGGCTTCCCTTCGCTGGTCATCCCAAATGTTGCATCGCAGGATGTCGCTCACATCCAATAGTACATGGGGTTGTACGTTGGGGCCTGGGGCTGTGCGGTACAACCACCCCCAGAAGTGGCAGGACTGGCCACTGTCACCGACGGTCACATCGGTAAGGCCTGCGGGGTTCGCTACCCTGTTGGAACAGAAGCGGTCCATACTATGTCAACATAGGGTGATTTGTGCGGCTGTGAATGCTTGCGGTATATACGCGGCTGTGAATGCCTACGATAGGATATGGGTTGTGAATACTTGACACGCTGATGTGCTAGTAAATCCATTATTACAACTGATATTACTATTGTTATCATTCCAGTTTTATTATGCTAACTCTTTCATTTTTCGGCTATCTTATACTGCTTGGTGTGTGTGTGCTCGTCCCCGGGATATGGATCCGGGGAGATGATTTGTTTCGACTTAGCCCTGTGACTAACAGTTATTTAAATGACCATTCACAGAAAATGGAGCACCGTAGTGATCCCCTGCCACAGGATAATGTGCCAGCAGTTAGGACTACCCAAGCCGAAGCACCACCGACGTCTCTAGAGTTTCGAGACTTAAGTACCAGCGAGTAGTATAGAGAGAGTGAAGATTATATGTAGAACTCCTACAACATGCGGGCTTATATAAGGACATAGGTTATGGCCTTGTACTCATGCAAATATTTATGAAGATATAAATATATATTAGTGTTTTCCTGTTAATGATTCCGCAAATCTCTGATGTGTTGTGAATATTGTGATTCTAGCCCAGCAAGGCAGCCAACTAGTGCTTGGTAGAGTAGGAAGTTACCCCTTAAAGGAGCACTAGGTGGATGCCTTGGGCTTGTATGATCCCCTTCGGCCTGACCCGAACAAGGGATGGGGGGCTTATAGGTAGTGCTTGTGCTGGCTGCTGTCGAGGATGACATACTTATCAATATGGTTGGTGGCAATGACTCTTTATTCGATCTCGAGATTATCGTCAAGGGATCTCCTCCCTCTCTCATCCTCAAGTGGCCTCTACATGCCTTCTTTGTTGTCACGCGACCGTCACCTGGTATATTTTCAAAGAGGCAGCATGGGTGCCAATGTTGTGAAAAGAGGTTTGGGCAATATAATCAAAGCATGTTGGAAGTCATCGCGCAGCCCTAGATAAAACCTAACGAATTTGTTTTTATCAGTTACTACAAGCATTCCCACAAAGTGGGCTAAGTGGGTGAATTCTCTCTGGTACTCCGGTACCGTCTTATTCCCTTGACGAATCTGCAGGGAATGCCCCTACAACTCTGTTTTATCTGCTTCAAGTATGAAGTGTTCTAAAAACACCTTAAAGAATTCTCCTCATAAGATAGTATGGAGTGAGTCTGCATTAAAAGTGGAACGAATAACTGCTCGCCTCGAGTCACAAACAAATCCCTCAAGTTGGGTCACCACCAAAGAAACTGTAAATACTCATGGGCATCTCATCTCTTATAGCAGTTCCTCGACTCCTATCCATTCCTCTGTCTTCATCACCGTCTCAACACCTCGGTAGATAGGTATTAACCCTCAGAAGGTTGTTAACATGTCCGGCCTGTTGACAATCTATTGCTACTACTATCCCATAGCAGTCTGAAACGTGCCTAATAAGGCTGCGAGGGTTTGTCCTAGCTCTGTCTCAACAAAGGGGACTGCGGGAGAATGTGGTAGAGTCGGGTGGTGTTGATTTCTTGAGGAAGAACCTCTGTTATTCGACTCCGGGATCTAGAGGAGGAGTCAGGAATTTTCAAAGCAGGGGAATTTGTAAAACTAACCAAAGCGGAAATGAGTGTGCATAGGTACGCAAACATGTAGTCTAGAATCCTTAAATTTAACCTTATCGGGTTCACCAGGCTCCCGCTGCATGGTTTGTCCCGAACCAAGGAATGAAGCGAGGGACAGAAGGATTCTGAGACTTTCCACATGGATAGATTGTGAATGCTCTGATTTAATTGTAAGGCCCACCCCCCAACCCTAGACCGGGTCGTGTCGGAGACCATCCTTGCCGCCCAAGTCGGCCACCCACGCTATCGAGGTGGCAACAAGACACTCACCAAGTGTATCACGATCGCCCTGTAAGGCTATGGAAACTCATCACATGATATCAGATCACAGCGGAAGTAAATCAAAAATCAATTTATATATATAACAAAGGCCGTAGCCATAAGTTTATATATGTGGCCTATCGAGCTAAAGAAAACTACAACACTCTCTCTACTTCTACCAAGCTAAGGGCTCACATCTCTAAGGACTGGAGATGAGACTGGTGCTTTTGCTTGTTCTGCTCTAAGATAGGTATACTGTCATGTGCTATCCGGGCCTCACGCGGCTCCATCTCCTTTGAATGGTTATTTAAATAACTGTTAGTAACGGGACTAAGTGGATTCAAACCTCCTCCTCAAGATCTCTAAATTTGGGGACGAGAGTGAGCCTCAACACTATCAACAATAGTCGAAGCAAAAAAGATTTAATACAACATTTCATATAAATTCTAGGAGCTACCATTAAAAGGAGGCGCATCATAGCATAACTGGAATAACATCAGTATTATATATCAGTTATAACAAAAGCTCCACTAGCTACCAGCACAACAGTATTCACAACCCGTATTCATACCGCAGCTATTCAAACCAGCCGACACGTAACAAGCATTCAAAGCCACGAACACGCAGCGAGCATTCACAGCAGCACACATACCGCAGGCATTCATTATCGCGCACATACCGCAAGCATTCAATCCTGTCACACCCACTATGTCGACATAGTATCGACCACTTCTGTTCCAGCAGGGTAGCGTGGCCTGCAGGCCTCACAGATTTGGATGTCGTTGACAGTGGCCAGTGCTGCCACTTCTGGGGGTGGTAATACTGCACAAACCCAGGCCCCAACGTATAACCCCGTGTACTATTGGATATGAGCAACATCCGGTGATACAACATTTTGGCCGACCAGTGCAGGAAAAACCCAATAGGGAAAAATAACGGTTGGTCGCCCGTGGTACCCATCTCCCCTGTCGCCTTGAGTCGTCGACCTTCTCGCACCAGTACGAACGGTCTGCAGAAGGGACTGACCCGCCACAATTCACCGCAAGAAATTTACAAGCAATCAAACAGTCAATTTTTTGTTATCACGTACCGGGACTGTGGCGGCCTGCCCCATTATGCTTCAATCTTCGGGAAGTAATGCTCAACTCAACTTTCGACAAGGAGCATGAGAGCACTTTATTTGGGGCTAAACCTAGAGGAACATCTCAACTCCGGTTCTCCCCAACTAAGGATCGACCCTAACAGATGGCTGCTCATTAGAGCAAGACCCGTACTGATAATAGTAAATTGCAGTAATGAAAATGCGGTAATTAAAGCTGCTAATAATATAAGCTGCATAATTAGAGTGCTTGAATGAAATGTAACCAGTACGAACTGAAGTACTACTGAAACGAAAGTACTGAATTGAACTTGACCAGTATGGGACTGGAGTAGAATTGAATTGAAAGTACTGAATTGAACTTGACCAGTACGAAATTGGAGTAGTACTGAAATGAAAGTACTGAATTGAACTTGACCAGTACGGGACTGGAGTAAAACTGAATTGAAAGTAATGAATTGAACTTGACCAGTACAAAACTGGAGTAATACTGAAATAAAAGTACTGAATTGATCTTGACCAGTACGGGACTGGAGTAGAACTGAATTGAAAGTACTGAATTGAACTTGACCAGTATGGGACTGGAGTAGAACTGAATTGAAAGTACTGAATTGAACTTGACCAATATGGGACTGGAGTAGAACTGAATTGAAAGTACTGAACTGAAATAAATAAAGGAACTGGACCAGTGAAAGACTGGAATAATCATAAAGAAAATGGTTAGTAGTCCAATTACTCCATTCAGGAGGCTTCGGTTCCATCTCCATTCTCAGGAGATATTTTCAGTTCCTTCTTTATTCTCATGATGCATTCACAATTCCTTCTCCATTCTCAGGAGGTGTATTCAGGTCCTTCTCAGTTCTCAGGAGGCAAGTTCAGTTCCATCTCCATTCTCAGTAGACAAGTTCAGTTCTATTTCTATTCTTAGAAAGCTTCTTTTGGGTTTCACTCATCATTAATGTCCTATATTAAGTTCAGTTGTGCCTCTTAAACATGGCTTAATCAGACTTATAGTTAGGGATTACAACCTTAATATAATAACTTGCTCCTCATTATAAAAAATTACCGGGGGCTAATTATCCGCAAGAGGTTTGACATCATCTCTTAACCTCAATTTCTTGCATTAGGGCGAATCAAGTCTCTATGTTAAGCCCAATATCATTTTCTTCCAATTTAAATCTCTTTTTGGAATAAAGTGTCGGAAATTTATCAAAACCAGAACTCGAGCTTGAATTCACCAAAACATAAACCTCAAGAGTTCCTCAAGTTATTTTGAGACTTGATATGAGCTTCAATAATTCATTAAGCCTCTAATAAACCATTTTTTATATATTTAAAAATAAGCCGGATCACAAATCACCAAACCACGGCAGTAGGTTTAAATAATAGATATTTCTCAAAATAATTTCAATTGCTTCGAGGTCTTACATAGCCTCTAACATTATTCAAAACAAGCTTGAGTTAAATCAATTAAAATGTCAGGAGCGCCTCAAAATTCATTGTATATGTCCAAAGCATGCATTTAACCCCAATATTTTCTTATAAAGATATAAGATATTTTAATCAGAAGCTTTTGCATCAAACAATCTTTAAATTAATCTGGAGCATGATTAAGAATCCCAAAAATAGCATGAATGCTCGAAAATTTCTCAAATTTCATCGTGGAATGCCTTTAGAGAATATAAATCATTCATGAGATGTTACAAGATTTTGATTGGGAAAATTGGCCTCTATTAATTTTCAAAGGTGAAAACCACAACTTTATATGCTTGAAAAATATCAAAGCATAACCAAAAATCTTCAAATCATGATATAGTATGAATAAGTACTCCAAATATCACTGAGAATTTTATCAGATTTTTAGGAGCATTTTAGGTTCCCCAAATTAGCCAAATAAGCAATTTTTAATTTTTTCAAAATAGCAAACAGTGTGTGAAAATTCTCAATTTTTTATGAGGTGTATCTGACACCACAAGGGACATTTTTCATGCTCACAGCTTTTTCATCAGGGCCCTATATTAGCCTCCAAAAAATCAAAACCCATTTTCTTGCTATAATATTTATAAAAAAATTATAAAAATATAAATTTTTATAATCTTCTTTCCCATGCCTGTGCAGAATACTTATACCAAAACCGCCCCTTACGGGCCTTCTCCGTCGTCAGCCGGTCGCCGGCCGGCCGTGACTCCGCCCCCGGCCGGCTTATCGAGGTCGGGCACTCCGTCCGGTGGTTGTCCGGCGGCCTGCCACTGCGGGCCACTATCGGCCAAAACCAAACAGAGCACCCCCCATTAGAGGGTTGGTGGCGCTGCGGCGGCGCTCCGGCCGCCGGAGGCTACATGTGACGCGTCCAAAAGTTTGAGAGGGAAGAGAGGAGATGATTTCCACCTGTTTCGAGGTCTTTAGCGGCTTCCGGCGAGACCCACCATTGGAGGTGCCACGGTGGTGGAGCTCGGCCTCTCTTCCTCCGACAAGGTGGATCTCCGGCAGGGGGGAGGGGTGGCTCGTTTTGAGCTTGGGAGAGGAGTGAGCTCTTAGGAGGAGCTTGGGGTCCCTTTTATAAGGGAGGGGAGGAGCCTCCCCCTTCCCTCTAATGGTTTGGGACTAAAATCCCATGGAGAAGGTGTGGCCAAGCTTCTCCCAGCTGTAGGTACAAATGGCATTCCCCTATTGGATGGTTGTACATCCTAAAAAGCCTAGTCTATGTTATAGAGCATGTGGAGGAAGGGGAGAGAGGGTGGGCCATTGCCCAAGCCCATCCTCGTTGCTATCATTTTGCTAGGATATAAAGCTCATATAGAGCTGAGGTTGGGCCCAAGGGTGGCCTACATGAATGGGCTCAAGTGGGGGTAACTTGAAAATTAGAATTTCTTAATGAAAATTCATTTTTAGGGAGTTTTGACCAAGTCAACCATGGGGTGGGTCCCCCATATGGGTCAAAGTAAAAGTTTGTCTTAGTCTTCGGGTAATGAGTAAAACTTGGGGTATTTTAGTAATATCGGTGTGTGCATGCTTTTCGGTGCAGCGTAATGCTCGTTTTGACCGATGTTGAGCCGACGTCGTCGAAATCGAGCACAACTAATTTTGTTGATCTCATTTCGGCCACACGAGTCCAACACAACTGACCGGAGTCAATTCCGAGTTTATTTGCTCGATATTCAAAAATTGTGCGTCTCAGTGCGCTACAGAACTCAAAATGGTCATATTTCCTATTAGACTTCGGATTGCTATGCAACGAGTTCCATTGCTTTCGTATCGACTATACGAATCCATAGGAACCGACAGAAGTGAGATCATAGTTCTCTAGCTTGAAAACAAAAAACCTTGTTTTTGCGACGTGCAACGAGGAACGGTCATATCCGCCATATGACCTCGAAACTCAGCGGAACAAGTTCCAATGCACTCCTATTGACTATGAGAGGTCATAGAAACTAACAGAACTCAAATCAGAGTTCACTAGCTCAATTTCCAAATTTCTCGTATTTACGATGTTCTACGAGGAATGATCAAATTCATCATATGACTTCGGTTTACAATGAAACAAGTTTGGTTGCACCCGTACCGGTTATACGAGTCTAAAGCAACAAACAGAACTCGAATCAGTGCTCATTAGCTCAAAATCCCCAAAATAGGGTTATCTCCTACCCTTTATGTGTCTCGGGTGGAGGTTCAGGTCACTTTTATTGGGTCCACTAAGGTTTTAGTGACCCAATAAAAGTCGGGATGTTACAGTTAGCTGCCTCCTCAATGCTTGGAAAGCCTTCTCGCACTCCCCAGACCATCCAAACCTCTGACCTGCCCTCAGTACTTTGAAGAAAGGCGAGCACTTTTCTCCTTCCCGGGAGAGGAACCTGCTCAGCCCTGCGAGCTTCCCTGCTCAGCCCTGCGAGCATCCTAACTCTTTACCATGAGGTCATCCACGTACACCTCCAAGTTCCTTCCCTTCTACTTCCGGAAGACCCGGTTCATCATTCTCTGATATGTCACTCCTGTATTTTTCAGCCCAAAGGGCATGATCTTATAGCAGTAGCACCCCTCCTCTGTGATGAAGGAAACATCATTTATGTCGGGCGGGTGCATCCTGATCTAGCGATAACCTGAAAATGCATCTAAAAAACTCCATAGAGAAAAAATGATGGCTACGTCAACTAGTGCGTTGATTCGCGGCAGGAGGTAACAATCTTTGGGACATACTTTATTTAAAAGTGAAAAAACAATACACATCCTCCAGCGACCGTCCCCTTTTTTGACTGTCACCACATTGGAGACCCAGCCTGGATACTGGACCTCTGATACAAACACTGTCGTTATGAGCTTTCCCACCTATTCTCAGATGTGCTCGACCAGCTTATCGGCGGTGGACCTCTTCTTCTGCGGGATGAGACATGCATCAACATCAAGTTTAAGGCGATGGCAAGCCACATCCACATCGATTCCTGGCATATCGGCCGCGCTCCATGCGAAGATGTACACCTTCTTCTGGATGCACTCCAACATCCTCTTCTGATCTTCCGGGCTCAGTCCGTATTGGGTCTATTGATCCCAATATCCCAGATTTGTAAGAAGTCAAATGGGTCAATGACATACACGCATAATGTATTTGATGTGTGCTTTAGTTCATGCATGCATGTAGTCCATGATTGGACAAGTGAAGAGAAATGAGTTTTGTAGTAAACTCAAAATTCGTCGAACTCATCTCGTAGTTCGTCGAGCTCAGCTTGCTAATCATCGAGCTCAGCTCAACATTCCTTGGGATAAGCTCAAGAGCTCAGGATTTGAAGTTTGTCGAGCTTAGCTTGAAGTTCGTCGAGCTTATTTTGTAATTCGTCGAGCTCAGCTTACAGATTGTCGAGCTCTACTCAACACTTGTCAATCAAAAGCCATAAAAATTGAATAAGGCAAAAAGCGCTGAGATCGCTGAGAAGATCAGAGTTCGTCGAGCTCAGCCCACAGATCGTCGAACGCAGCTAAAGCCAGAAAAACTGACTAAGGCAAAAAGCGTTGAGACAGCTGAGATAGTTGAGAAGAAAGCGCAGAGATAGCTGAGAAGAAAGTGTTGAGACCGCTGAGAAGAAAGCATTGAGACAGAAGGTTGTCTCAACAATTAAGAATAAAGCGCTGAGACCGCTGAGAAGAAAGCGCTGAGACAGAAGCTTGTCTCAGCTATTAATAAGAAATCGCTGAGACCGCTGAGATAGAAAGTTCTGAGATAGAACCTTGTCTTAGATGTTAATAAGAACCGCTGAGACCAATTAGACAGACCCGCTGAGACAAATCCAGAGAAAATTCACAAGTCCAGAAGCATTGAGTGCCAAGAAAGATGGTGTTGAGTGACTTAACATCACTCAGCGCTTTATGGATTTCTGAAATAATTTCTAAGTTCAGATGGTGATGACCATTGCTGACGTCATCAAAGTCAATTTACATGTAGCCGTTGCGGGAAAGTTGCAGTGGCGCCGAAAGCTGCTTTGTCCTTTTCTGAAGGATATGGGGCTCACCAATCCTTTGTTGGGCCCACATATAATTGTGTTGTTGATTCAAATCAATGTATATAAAAAAGAAAAAGAAAAGGATTAGGGCAACGAAAAACGGACGGAGAACAAATGCAGAAAATAAAAGAGAAAACTAGAGGCGGCTGGACATCTTCCTCTCCATTAAACTTGAAAGCTCAAGTCCAGCAGAAAAAGCCTGAAAGGAAAAGGAAGTTAGCTGAAGCTCTTCAAGTTCAGCAAGATAGTTCTTTCCAGAACAGAGGAGCCGATTCATAAATTCAGCAAGCTGATAGCTGTTCATCTGTGCAGTAAAAAAGTGTTAGCTTTAGAAGAGGACTAATTCCTTCTACAACAAGAGTGCTAGATTGATATCTGCTCAGTCCAGCAAGGTTGACTCAGAGACTTATCTCTGAGTCAATTGTTTTATTTTTCTTAAACACTCTGTATTCTCTTCCTGTAGGATTCAGTTTATCTGAATCTGAGTGTAGGGCACTTTGTGCCTGAGGTAGGTGACTAATTAATCACTGAGGTAGGTGCCATGTTGGGGTACTGAGGTAGGATCCAAGTGTGGATCTGAGCTGTAGGGCATTATTGCCTGAGGTAGGAGAGTGTTGCTCTCTGAGGTAGGATCCAAGTGTGAATCTGATGTAGGGATGTCCTCCCAGCCTACGTGTAGGGACTTGTACCTGTGGTTGGTGACTGGAGAGTCACTGGGCTGTAGGTGACAAGTGTGTCACTGAGTTGTAGGCCTTGGAGGATGCTGAGTTGTAGGTACTTGGAAGGGGCCTAAAGCTATAGGGCTAAAGAGCCTGAGTTATATACCTTAGAATTATGGCTGAGGTAGGTGAACAGTGGATCAATGAGCTGTTGGAGCTCTACAGGGCTCTATGGTAGGAACCCTTGTGGTTTTGATTTTGGATTCTGTGAAGAATCCATGTATAAGACTGAGGGCCTGAGATATAAGCTATGAGGAGCATAGTGTTGGGGTTTGTGCCTAGTCCAACAAATAAGTAGGATAGGTGGGAGGGAAAGTAGATGTACCCAATTGGGGAACCACTATAAATCTTTGTGTGTTTGTTGTGTTGCTTGTTTTCATTCTTATTGCAGGATCTAATGACAACTCTAGATAGATTAAGTTGAAATTAGCAAAAGAACTAATAAAATTTCAAAGACCTATTCACCCCCCCCCCCCTCTAGGTGATTAGCTAACCTTCAGTTAAACAACTTTCAAGTGGTATTAGAGGGAGATTACTCAAAAAAGATTTAACAATCTGAGTATACCTCCAAGGTTAACTATAAGATAAAGAATGAGGTCTGGTGTAAACTACAAGGAATTGGGAGCCATGAAGTTACGAATCTGCAGAAAGGAAGGCATTGGCCTCTGGAAGGAAAGAGTTAGGCCATTCACGAAAGCTGTTGACCCTAGGATATACATTACAGTCAAAGAGGGACCTTTCATTCCTATGAAAGTCTCAGTTCTGGATGCCAACATCCAGACACCAAGTCTTATGAAGAAATGAACAAAGATGAGCTCCTTCTTGACTCCATGGACAAGAGAGCTCAAAATATTATTGCCAGTGTAGTAGATGATTAAACATTCCAGAATATGGTGCACTGCAAGACCTCCAAGGAGATGTGGGACACCCTAGTTGTGTTCATGGAGGTTTCAGAAGAGGTGAGGGATGACAGGAAATCCATGCTCAACCAGGAGTATGAGACCTTCACACAAGGAAAGTCTGAGGGCATTGCTATGTACTTTGAAAGACTTTTCAGAATTTTTAATGAACTGAGAACATATGGAATGGTCTTCAGCACCTATGAGTTGAATAACAAATTTCTCAGGTCCCTTACAAAGGATTGGGAAACAAAGATTTGTGCCATCAGGGAGATGGGCAAGCTAGATGACACTCCACTTCCAACCCTGTTTGGAAAGCTACTGTCTTATGAGATACAGCTTGCAGCAAGGAAGGAAGAAGAAGAGAAGAGAAGTAAGTCACATAGTAAGGAGAAATCTGTGGCCTTCAGAGCTGATGCTTCAACCAGGAGCAGAAGGAAGATCTCTCCATTCAGGAGAACTGCGGAGTCAGAATCTGAGAGCTCAAGGCCTAGCTCCTTTGACAGTCATATATCTGATGAGGACCTTACTGCCTTCTCCAGGAAATTCCAAAAACTCATGAAGAAGGGGCATTGGAAGAACAGAAGGCCATCCTCCTCCTCACAGCAAAGAAAGAAATCATCTAAGGAGGACAGGTATGCTCCAAACTCTAATAAACAATCTTCCTCTAATATTATTTGTTTCTGCTACAGCAAACCTGGACATGTAGTTGCTAACTGCCCAGTGAAGTGGAAAAAAGGAGTCAAGAAGCAGCACAAGGGAAAGAAGAAGGAGAAGTCCCGTGTGGTCAAGAAGGAAAAGACCTGGTCTGACTCCTCCTTCAGGTAAGATAGTGAAGAAGAAGAAGCCTACATTGGGCTAATAGTTATTGCTATAGAAGAACCTGAAGAATACCCTGCTGCTAGAATAGGGATCAGGGCCCCTCTATCTCACTCAGATAATGACTTAGAGGTGGATGAAAAAGAAGAAGAAGATGCTCAATGTCATGGATTGATGGAAATGACAAATGAAGAAAGCAGTCAGGATCTGCCTGGTCAGGCTCATGTAAATGCTAAATCACAATTTTTTATTTCAAGTCATGAGGCTAGCTCAGACTCTGAACCTCAATCATTAAGAGATGAAGGGGATTTCGACTCTGAGGATGATGTCAACTCCATAATTGCTAAGTATGGAGAACTTATTGAGGCATTCAAGAGGTGCAAGCTACTTGCCAAGATACAGGCAAAAGAGCTTCTTATTATTAAAAGAAAGTGTGACGACCAAGAAAAAGCCCTCACTAACATGGACATGCAGCCCAGCTCAATGATATCATTGACAGTGAGTCTGTAGTAAGAGTCTCAAATGAGAAACTTATCCAGAAACTTGAAAATGATCTCTTAAATGAGAAATTGCTAGTGACCAAATTTTCAAAGCCAAACATTGTGTTGCCCTTAATTGACACCCACCTTAGCCAAGTTGGTAAGAAAGGGTTGGGATTTAAGGGATCTGCTAGACCTTCCAATCCAAAAGGAAAGGGAAAAGGGAAGGCACCAGATGTTTCTCTAGCCTCATTGCCTCAAATTCATTTTTAGAGAGTGTTGTTGCCTTCTAACAGGTATGAACATGAAAGCTGTTATGGTCACTGGGAGAATGGTAGATCCAATGGTATGGACCAATGTGGCCCTAGCCAAGGTCGAAGATACATCCATGTGAGAGCCTTTAATGCTGCCCATGAGGAAATTCTAATGGCCCATCCTGGACCATTTGTTTTTTGTGCCTCAGCCCCAAAACTCAAAGATAATGCTGTTGCAGTGAATCTAAATCATCTAGCAAACGTAGTGACTTAAGGTGAGTATTCTGGCATGGCTGGAATGACAATCTCATATGTTATTAGATGCATGTTTGCTGAAAAGAGACATGCAGCTGGTGGTTCTCAGAAAAGTCCAAAACAGCCAGCTGAAAGACTGCCCTTCAGTCAAACGGCTGCTGAAAGAAGACAGAAGTATAGAGCAGTACATCTCCCCACTATTCAGGGAGCAGTACAGCCTAATGCTGGTCCCAAACAGAAAAGGAGATATAATATCTATTAGTGTTGGTGTTGTGGCAAAGTGAGCCACTATGTTGTAGATTGCTGGCATAATCCTTCAGTGTCTAGAGGCTGCAAACCTGTCAGAAATTATGCAGGAAGGCATGGTTATTTTCAGACTAATGTGAACATAGGACCCAACAGAAATTAGGGTCCTAAGGTAAGGTGATTTGTGTTCTTTTCAGGTTAGTTCAAGTACCAATTCCCCTAAATGGTACTTGGACAGTGGATGTTCCAAGCACATGACTGGAACAAAGTAACTATCGAAGGAGTTCACTCCAGTAAAGAATGGACCCAAGGTCATCTTTGGAGGCTCTGATAAGGGGATAACAGAGGCTATGGTAATATCTCAAATGGCATAATCACCATCACAAAGGTGGCTTATGTGGAAGGGTTAGCCTATTTGGGTTAAATTGACCTAATGTCAGTTAGCTCAACCCTAGGCCACTTTTGGTGACCTAAATGATCCTAACGGGTGGTTAGTGATCCTTTGGCCTCCGCTAAGGTCTAGGAAGGTCTGGGTATGGTCACTTGAGCACATTAGAGGCTAGTCGGCCCATATTAGGGCACCTTGACCAATTTACGGCTAAGGTTGATGTGGGTCAATTTGACCATCTTAGTTGACCCCAATGGGTCTTAACGGCTCCAACGGACCCCTTAATGGGTTAAGGAAGTTATGGTAGGGTCAAAGGTTCAAGGTGAAGCCACCTCTTAATACTTGCCTGGAAACTATCATTGAAGGCAAACTCCATCATGAAAAGGTGATCTTCCCACCTCTTGCCAAAATCAAGGGTACACATTCTTAGCATATCCTCCTTTGTATGATTCGTCCTTTCCATTTGACCATCATTTTGAGGATGGAACGTCGTACTAAACTTGAGCTTTGTGCCCAGACTCTTCTATACCAATCTCTAGTCTTTGGACATGTACCGTCCATCGCGATCACTAACAATACTCTTTGGAATTCAATGCAACCACACAATATTGCAAACGAACAGTTCTACCAGCTTTTCCACGTTGTCCTCCTTCCGATTCGGGATGAAGTGAATCACTTTTGTCAAGCGATCCAAACCACCCAAATCGCATCGTTACCCTACTGCGACCGAGATAAGCCATGCACAAAATCCATGCAGATGTCATCAAATTTCTACTCAGGGATTGGAAGAGGCTTCAAGAACCTGCTTGACTTTTGATGCTCAACCTTCACTAAGGCAAACGTTTGGCACTGACTCACATACAAAGCTACATCCCGGTTCAAACCAGGCCACCAAAAGGATTTCATCATATCCAAGTACATTTTTGTACTGCCTAGGTGAATGGAGTACTTCGTGAAATGTGCCTCAAATATTAACTCATCACAGAGCTTGTTGAACTGTGGTACACATACCCTTTTATCCTTCTTTAATATCCCATCAATCATCTCCCATGTATTACCCTCGCCTTTTCGAGCTTCCACCACAAATGACTATAACTCTATATCCACATAGGTCGCTTCCAAGATACGATTGGACAAGTTATTCTGGAACTCTATCCAGTTCAACCGAGCCTTGCCAGACTCGCTTACTGCTACACATTCGATGTCAAGAGACTCAAAATCCCGCACCAAATGCTCATCATGAGCTTCAATCCAATTTCCTTGTCCATAAGACTTCCTACTCAAGGCATCGACCACCACATTGCCCTTGCCTGTCGTATACTGAATCGTCATGTCATAGTCTCCAAGGAACTCAACCCACTTGCGTTGCCACATGTTTAAGTATTTTTGATCTAGAAGATACTTCAGGCTTTTGTGGTCCGTGAAGATATCCACCTTCGCACCGTACAAATAGTGTCGCTGTAACTTTAACGCAAAAATTACCGCTGCCAACTCCAAGTCATGGACGGGGTGATTCCTCTCATGAGGTTTCAACTGTCTAGACCCAAAGGCTATCACATTGCCATGTTGCATTAGTACACAACCTAAACTGCAACCTGACGTGTCATTAAAAATCTGAAATCCTTCAGTCCCTTGAGGGAGACTTAGGATTGAAGACGACATGAACCTTTCCTTCAAGGTATCAAACACTTGATTGTACTCTTTATTATAAACAAACTTTTGGTCCTTACGAGTCAGAGCAGTGGGGGCAGAGCTATCTGCAAAAAGTATTCCACAAATCTTCTATAGTACCCGGCTAGTTCAAGGAAACTCCTGACTTCCGCCACGGTGCTCAGAACTGGCCAATCCTTGATGGACTCAACTTTCGCCGGATCCACCGCGACCCCATCGCCACTAATCACATGTACCAAAAATGCCAACCTCTCATGTTGGAACCGCTATTTCATATTCCCTATGTTTGAGAATATCAAATCCCAGCTGTATTTGATCACGTCTTGAGTTAATAGAGTGTGTAAGCTGATCGGTTCAAGTAAAGAGAAGAAGTCTCCTATGGATGATAATGCCGAGCGGTAGAAGTTACCGCCGAGCGGTAGCCGTGAATTAACTGTGCAGAGCCCTCGGGAATCTATCACTCCGCGCTAGTCCTACCACCTATGATAATGTAAGGAATTATTTTGGCCAGCCCCTCAGAAATCTACCGCTAAGCGGTCGTGCTTACCACGCCATGCTAGCCACTCGACGAATGTCGAGATGGTTTCCTTGAGTTACCGACCTACCGCCAGGCAATAGTGGTGACTGCACCGTGCTAGCCTTTTCACAAGTGACAAGATGGTTTCCTAAAGTAATCAACCTACCGCCGGGCAATATTGGTTACCGCACTGCGCTAGACTTTTCACGAGTCTCAAGACAGTTCGTCGACTTACTAACCTACCGCGTGGCACTACCTTCTACCACGAGGCGCTAGCTCTATGTAAAGGAAAAAAACATTCATTTTGAAATACTATTCCAAATTTGGATCACAGCTGGCACAGCAAGCGAGCGAACATACCACCGGACGCTAGTATTACCATCGTTGGTAGCCTATTTTCATGAAGACGTATATAAGGCCGCTTCAGTTTATGTGCCATAATTATCTGAAAAAGAAAAGCGACAGGAGTTCGTGCATTCTAGGGGTTCGGCCGCTCTCTCTTGCGCTCCATTCCAAAAGTCTCCGTCGAAGAAGAAGAAAGTCGTCTCCCTCCCATTCGTGAATGAAGAACTCTGACGATCCAAGATCTACATCAGATACGAAGAGCTGACTAGTCGCTAGCAAACGAAGTTCTCAAGCACCGGTCATGGATTGCTCAACGGAGAAGTCGTCAAGTGGGAGAACTTCATCTTTTAAATTAACTACAAACTTATTTCTATAATCTTTTTCATTTCTGAATCTTGTGGTGAGGGAAATCGACCGTTGAGGGTCACAGAGTGGCTGAACTTTAATATTCCCAAGCTAACGCCAGCGTTAGCACTAGTGCTCAGCGGTAGGTCGTAGAGATTGATTTCCTTGTTCTTTTGTACATGTATACCTGCAAACTATACCCAACATGAGTATAATCAAATACAACTCGAGATTTAATATTGTCAAACTATAGAGATGCAGACCATAGGTTCCAACAAACTCCCCCTTTTGATAATATCAAATTCCGTTCATGAGATATAAGAACATTGACAGTATGGTATAGTGTAATTCAATCAATAAGCATGAATTATAGCTGGTTTATTAATCAAGGAAGCATACGACTCCCTTTACATGTGTGCTTCCCCTATGTGTTATCCCCTTATAAGTGTGCTACCCCTACACGTGATATTCCCCTAGGTGACTTAGCATAGGATTAACTCATAAACACTCAAATCTCCCCCTTTTGATATTATTAAAAGAGCTGGGGATTAACGGGCGTGTCACGAGAAAAAATGAACATAGATGCATGAAAAAGAAACAAGCACCAGGGCAAAAATATGAGCGGAACATAAGGAGAACTGACCTACCTAACACAAGAAAAATATTTGATTTGAAAAATTTATCAGAGCACATGCAAGTTGGACAACACATGTGAATCTAAATACATTAGATTTGGAGTACAATGTTAGGAGACTTATAGAGTTAATGCAATGTAACACTGTAAGAATTATTAATAAAAATCGTGTACTAGTACACATGAGCGATAGACAGTCAATCCAGTTTAAGTCCAATTCTTATGCATATAAGTGTTAGATAGAATAATGATAGGTGTGTGTGTAGCATCATAAAGAAAAACATCAGGTAGAAATAATCATTGGTACATGTTTTATCTCAATAAATCCATATGCTAACACAAGAGTGATAAGTGAAAAATCATGTCACGTTTTTATCTAAATCATACCAATACTAGAACAAGGGGCTCTAACTCAATTTAGTGTCTTTGTACACGATCGAAATGATTCTAAAGACCAAGGTGTTCATCCTCATAATGCTTATAGAGACTTATAAGGAGGAATGAGTAGTGCTTGGGGGGTATCCTTGATATATAATTTTATAGCATGAATATATTAAACATACATTTTTTTCACTATCAATTTTATAGTATTTTATTTTGAGTTCAAGGTTCCTAAATCAATTGAAAAAGTGGTATCAGAGACAGTTTACTTTTAAAGGCTTAAAATCCTGAAGTAAGATGGTCAACTCTGTTCACGCGTTCTCTGAGGGACAAGTGTGAGTAGACCTCCACTCTTTATGGGGAGTGACTATAGTCATTAGAGAACACATATGAGAACTTTTTTGATGAGTCAAAGCATGGATGTATATGCCGTGGTAGAGACGAAATGCACTGCACCTACTCTCATTGTAGGGGACACCGTCCTAATCAAACAAAACGATAAGTGAATGATGCAGATAAGCTTAGATGCACGAACAATGCTAAGGCAATGAATTCTCTATTCTGCGCATTAGATTAGACTAAATCCAATCGAATCTGTAACTATGAAACTGCGTATGATATATGGCAGTTACTTGAACTTACTCACGATGGTATGTCGCAAGTGAAAGAGTCGAAGCTATTCCAACTCGAGTCTGAATATGAATAGTTCATGATGGAGATCGATGAGGATGTTGATAGCATGTATACACGATTCACTAAGATTGTCAACGCCTCAAGATCCCTCGAGAAGAGCTTTTCAAATGGTGATCTGATGAGGAAGATCTTGCAATCTTTGCCTCCTCGCTTCAACCCGAAGGTGACTATGATAGCCGAATCTCACGATATCAGCACCCTGGAGATAGAAAGCCTCATCGGAAATCTGAAGACACGCGAAATTGAATTAAATATTCAAGCAGAAGAATATCTCAGTGAAGTAAAGAAGAAGGGACTGGCGTTGAGGGTTGCGAGGGAGAAAAAGGCTGCTGAAGAATCTGAGGAGGATGATGTGGAAAGCTTCTACATTCGGGAGTCCAAAAAATTCATGAAAAATCCCAAGAAGCGGGGACAATTTAAGAAATTCCTGAAGAGAGGAGATGGAGAATCCTGAAGGTGGACTAAGCCGGTGAAGGAAGCAGAAAGTGATGATGAGAAGTCCCAGCCTGAGTGTTATCACTGCCACAAGCCTAGGCACTTAAAGAGGGGTTGCCCAAGGCTCTAGAAGGAGGAAAAGGAAAAGCTAAGCCAGCATAAAGGGAAGAATAAGGTGCTTAAGGCGCTCACATGGGATGAAGTAGGATCTTACGAATGAAGCACCTCAGATTCTAGCTCTGAAGACGAGGCAAATATGTGCCTCATATGAAGGAGTCGAGAAGAATCTGACAATGAGTCCAGTGTCCAAAGCGATACTGAGGTAACTCCACCCACATATAATGAAATTCTTGAAATTTATGGTCATTTATGTGAGAAATTAGATAATGTGATTCTAGAGAAGAAGTCCATGCGAAATGAGAATAAGAAAATCAAAACGGACTTTGAAAACTTAAAGAATGAACAAATAAAAAGTGGCAAAGAGAAGATCAAATGTCTAGAGTGTCCTCACTCGAAGAGAATGATCGAAGAACTAAAAGCAATTCTCTCCAAGGCTTCATTGAGAACAACTAGTCTCATCAATGAAAAGAATGCCCTGAAGAAAAGACTTCAAATGTATCTTGCCAAGATAGCGGAAGACAAAAAGCAATTTGCCAATCGATGCATAATACTAGTTACTGAGAACACCGCCTTAAAGGCAAGGATCCATGATCTCAACTGTGTTGTCCAAAAATTTGGAATAGGCCAAAAATCTTTGAATATGGTGTTGGGAGCATAATGATATGGATCTGGGAAATTTTTACTAGGATACGTGAGTCCAAAATCACCACCGAGCGGAAATAACAATCATGCCGAGCCTAAAGACAACTTTAACAAATCTAAAGATTAGGTTAAGGTTTCTAGAGGCAATCCCCATCCTCAAGCAAGAGCTCGAGCAACTCGATAAAGGCAGCATCTACTGCTTATACTATTTGTGCAAACTGTCATAAGTTTGGTCACACGTCCGGCTCGTGTTTGAGGAAAGGTGCCAAGATAAATTTGCAAGTCTAGCTACCAAATTCTTCTACCTATCATATGGGTGGGACAACTTGGGTAACCAGATCTTTACCTTCATCATCTTGTTAGGTATGTTGGCACGCTAAGGATAAAAGGAACGTGTGGTACTTGGACTCTAGTTGCTCCAAGCACATGACAGGAGATAAAGACAAGTTCCTTAACCTAGAGAAGAAGAAGGGAGGCATGGTGACATTTGGGGACAATAGCGAAGGACGAATACTTGGAAGCGGCACTATAAGTAACAAGGAATTTTCTATTTCTAATGTTCTGTTTGTAGATGTACTTGAGAACAATCTCATTTCAATTAGCCAATTGTGTGATAAAGGTCTAAATGTCATATTTGAGTCATCTACAAACACTTGCAAAATTATTGATGCCAAAACTACTAGTGTATTACATATAGCTCACAGAACTCATAATGTTTATACTATTAGTTTTGATGATATATTTGCGTCTGATTTGAAATGTCTAGTTATCAAGAGTGAGGAATTAGATCTTAGGCATAGGATATTAGGACACTCTGGGAATAAGCTTATTGTTAAACTATCTAAGAACAAGCTAGTTCGAGGACTCCCCTCACTTAGGGGTAGTTTAGATTCGTTATGTGGTACATGCCAAAAAGGCAAATTTGTTAAAAACTCATTAAAAAGTAAAAAATTACATTTCCACGATTAGACCACTAGAACTCATTCACATGGATCTGTTTGGTCCCCTAAGTACATGTAGTCTATGTGGAAAGCGATACACCTTTGTTATTATAGATGACTACTCTCGATATTGCTGGATAACTTTTCTCATGAATAAATCTGACACGTTTAGCGAATTCTCAAATCTTTGCAGGAGACTTCAAAATGAGAAGGAACTAAAAATAAAATGCATTAGGTCAGATCATGGGGGAGAGTTTGAGAATGAGGATTTCACAAATTTGTGTGGCTCATTAGGGATTAAGCATGAATTCTCAGCCCCTCACACTCCTCAACAAAACAGAGTTGTAGAACGAAAGAACCGCAATCTTCAAGAATTAGCACGCACAATTCTCGCTAAGTTTGGCTTGCCATGTTATCTCTGGGCTGAAGCGGTTAATACGACATGTTATATAATGAATCAAGTCATGCTTCGCCCCCTTATTAAGCGAACTCTATATGAGTTAAACTTTGATAAGAAACCCTCCGTGTCGTATTTTAAGGTCTTTGGTTGCCCATGTTATGTTCTAAACACTAAGGATCACTTAGAGAAATTTGATGAAAAATCTGATCTAGGCATCTTCTTAGGATACTCAAGTACAAGTCGTGCCTATAGGGTCTACAATAGGAGAACCTTAGTGGTTGAAGAATCAGCTCATGTTCAATTTGATGAAAGTATTCCAACCGAAGCACTTAGGTTGAATGAAGAGGAAATTGATGCTGATGCCCGCTTAGAAGTAAGGAGTGAGGAGAGAATAGTGCCAGATGATGTCCAAATTCATGTAAACATGTATAAGCCTCCGAGTACTCTACACGTCTTAAAAGAGCATCCTTGAGAACTAGTAATAGGAGAACACTCTCGTGGAGTTAGAACTCGGTCTGCACTGCATGAATCATTTTCAAACTTATGCTTCCTATCTGAAATTGAACCCAAGAATGCCTCAGAAGCCTTATAGGATGAATCATGGTTCTTGGCTATGAATGAGGAGTTAAATCAATTCGAGAGGAGTAAAGTTTGGGCTTTAGTGGAGCGTCCAGATAGTCATCCGGTTATTGGTTTGAAATGGGTTTATAAAAATAAACCTAATGGTGAATCCAGGATAACTAAAAATAAAGCTAGTTTGGTGACACAAGGGTACTCTTAGATAGAGGGTGTAGATTTTGAGGAATCATTTGCCCCAGTTGCTTGTCTTGAGTCCATCCGTATGTTTTTGGCATTTTCGAGTTATACGAAAATTAGATTATACCAAATGGACATTAAGGGTGCTTTTCCTAAATGGATATATTAAGGAAGATGTACATGTCGAGCAACCACCTGGTTTCATGAATGTCGTCTACCCAAACCACATATACAAGTTGGTTAAGGCCTTATACGGACTAAAGCAGGCACCCCGTGCTTGGTATGATAGGCTCGCCACCTTTCTCTTAGATCATGGCTTGAGGATGGGTAATGTAGACACCACTTTATTCGTAAAGAACGAGAATTCAGATCTAATTATGCTACAAATATATGTGGATGATATCATTTTTGGGGCCACGAATGAAAAGTTGTGTAAAGAAATTATCACCCTAATGAAATCCGAATTCGAAATGAGCCTAGTTGGAGAACTTACCTATTTCTTAGGATTTCATATTTCTCAACGCAAAGACGGTATTTTTATAAGTCAATCAAAATATATCAAAGATATGCTTGTGCGTTTTGGGTATGAGAATCTGAAACAAGTCAAAACTCCTATGAGTGCTTCTCTTAAATTAGGAAAAGATGAAAGTGGCATTTCCGTCGATCAGACTGTGTTTAGAGGTATGATAGGATCATTTCTATATTTGAGTACCTCAAAGCCTGATATCATATTTGCGTTAGGTATGTGTGCATGGTACCAAGCCGACCCTAGATAGTCACATTTGAAAGCAGTAAAGCATATCTTTAGGTACCTTATAGGAACACAAAATCTTGGACTTCGGTACCCACACACCACCGATTACACACTTCACAGGTACTCTGATTCTGATTATGCGGGATGTTCACTTGATCGCAAGAGCACAAGTGTGACATGTCATTTCCTAGGACCTGCACTAGTCTCCTAGTCAAGCCGCAAATAAAACTCGGTTGCACTCTCCACCGCTGAAGCCGAGTATATCGCCTTAGGAAGCTGTTGCGCTCAAGAACTATGGATATCTCAAACATTAGAAGACTTTGGACTAACTTGTAGGAACGTTACGCTTGGGGGTGACAACAATAGTGTCATAGACTTGACATATAATCCAGTGCACCATTCAAGATAAAAACATATTGACGTGCGTCACCATTTCATTCGAGATCATATTTAAAAGGAGAACATGAGTGTAAGCTTCATTGTCACCAATAACTAACTAGCTGACATATTCACTAAACTACTCCCAGATGCACGTTTCTCATTACTTTGACTCGATCTTGGTGTTCTGGACCTCTCATCCTAGTCACATTGTTTGTGTTTGAAAGTTCTTTTCTTTGTGGTTATTTTTGTCAATGTTTCATTTTCTTCGCTTAATTGCTTATGTGTTATTTACTTGAGTTTCTTTGTTGTTTTTTTTTAAAATAATAAAACAAAAATAAAAAAAACTGTGAAGTGATCATATCTTACGGGCACACATGACCTAAACTTAGGTTATAACAAGTACATACAATGTTTAAGATTGAATTATTAATCCGTGTGAACATGGTCCCCTGTCATGGTGGGTCAAATCCATAGGTGCATAGCCACTGAGTGCGACATTACATGTTAGTGTATGTTGACTATGCCTCTAGGTCTGTGTGAGGATTTAGATAGGGGAATGACTTCACACTATTCACACATCCGTAGACGGAGCACTCATGTACAAATACCAGGCTTCACACTATAACTCGTGACATTGCATCTTAACATGTTAGGAATATTTTGAATAATCAATGTCAGGATATATATATATATATATATGCGTATATGAAGATCAAAACTTTGGGCCAAATCCCTAGTGCTAAAGTCTTATGTATACAAGTTAAAGTGTATCTATCTAGGTGGATAGATTTTGATTGAATCGGGGCCCCTTGAACTCAAAAAATATAAAAGTGATAGCTCAGTTCAAACAAAAAAAAGAAAACTATGATTGCTATCAAATATCATGTCAAGGACCCCCCAAGCACTACTCATCTCTCTTGATAATTCTTTATGAGCGTTATGAGGGTGAGTACCTTGGTTCAAGGAGTCATTTCGATCTTGTGCATAGACTCTAACTTAAGCTTAATGCCATTAGTTCTAGTCTTGGTATGGCAGAGATTCGTATGTGACGTGATTGTTCTCTCTATTTCTCTTGTGTTAGCATTTGAAAAGATCAAGATAAAGCATGTAACATATGATATTTCTACTTGGTGTTTTATCTCTGTTGATGCTACATGCGCGCGTCATTGCCTTATTTAACACTTCCATGCATAAGAATTGGACTGAAACAACACTATATGTCTTTTGTAAATAGGTCCTAGCACACGATTTATAATTTTGAGGCTTACAATGTTTTAAATGTCATTAACTCTATAACTCTCGTAGCATTGTAGTGTTCCTCATTGTGTGCTTAGTCTACTCTGTGCTGTCCAATCCATAGAAACTCTGCAAAATGACTTTTTTGTCTGTGTACTCCGCTCCTACTTTTATGACTCATGTGCTTCATATTCTCTGATTTGCATTTTTTTGAGCCCCCCTCTAGCTCTCACTGTTTGCTTTACCAATTGTGTGCACTATCTGTTGTTTCTTTCACGCTCATCATATATACTGGTTTTTACTCCAACAAGAATGTTTGGTCTGCCCCGCCCATTTTGATAATATCAAAGGGGGAGAAGAGATTGTTCATGAGAATGAACTGTTCACGAGTAGGATCTCATGTAGGGGGAGCTTGTTTCAATGCGTGCACATAGATAGGGGGAGCGTGTATAACACGTAGATAGGGGGGGCACGTAGAACACATAGGTAGGGCGAGCGTGTATGTAGGGGATCTATATTGAGAACCTGAAACCTGAACATTCAAGACTATCTCTTATATATATATTCAGTCTATCATGCACGTTGTCAATTCTCATGAACGGGATTTGATATTATCAAAAGGGGAAGTTTGTTGGAATCGCTGTT
The DNA here is from genome assembly GCA_039583875.1 of Platanthera guangdongensis. NCBI lineage: Eukaryota > Viridiplantae > Streptophyta > Magnoliopsida > Asparagales > Orchidaceae > Platanthera > Platanthera guangdongensis. The sequence goes on from CM077167.1 coordinate 150,460,077, forward strand.
TCATATTCCCTATGTTTGAGAATATAAAATCCCAACTATATTTGTTCACGTCTTATGTTGATAGAGTGTGCAGGCTGACAGGTTCAAGTAAAAAAGAAGAAGTCTCTTATAGATGATAACGCCGAGCGGTAGAAGTTTCCGTCGAGTGGTAGCCGTGAATTAACTGGGCAGAGCCCTCGGTAATCTGCCGCTCCGCACTAGTCCTACCGCCAGTACTAACGCAAGGAATTATTTTGGCCAGACCCTCAAATATCTACCGCCAAGCAGTAGTGCTTACCGCATCGCGCTAGCCACTCGACGAATGTCGAGACTATTTCCTCGAGTTACCGACCTACTGCCATGCAATAACGGTTACCGCGCCGCGCTAGCCTTTTCACGAGTGGCGAGACGATTTCCTCGAGTAACCGACCTACCGCCAGGCAATAGTGGTTACCGCGCCACACTAGCCTTTTCACGAGTCTCAAGACGGTTCGTCGACTTACTGACCTATCGTGTGACTCTACTTCTACCACGGGCTCTAGCTCTATGAAACAGAAAAACATTCATTTTGAAATACTATTCCAAATTTGGATGAGAGTTAGCAAAGCAAGCGCAAACCTACCGCTGGGTGCTAGTATTACCGTCAGCGGTAGCCTATTTTCATGAAGACGTATATAAGGCCGCCTCATTTTCTATAGCTTAATTATCTGAAAATGAAAAGAGACATGAGTTTGTGCATTCTAGGGTTCGGCTGCTCTCTCTTGTGCTCTGTCCCAAAAGTCTCTGTTGAAGAAGAAGAAAGTCATCTCCCTCCCGTTCGTGAACGAAGAACTTCGGCGATCCAAGATCTACATCGAATGCAAAGAGCTGACTGGTCGCTAGCAAACGAAGATATCAAGCACCGGTCGCGGATCGCTCAATGGAGAAGTAGTCAAGAGAGAGAACTTCATCTTTTAAATTCTCTACATCCTTATTTCTATAAACTTTTTCTTTTCTGAATCTTGTGGTGAGGAAAATTGACCGATGAGAGTTGTCAGAACCTAAGGAGGATTTCGGGGAAAATCGTCCTGGGGATAGGAATGTATATCAGTGGATCTTGTAGGGCTCTAAGACCCTTCCTTACGTGGAGGTGAAGAGTCGGCTTGAGGACCTTTCTTAGAGGGAAAGGGATAGAGCCAATTGGTATGTGGAGCAGGTCGGTATAGAAACCACAAGAGTTTTTATTTCCCATCGCCTTCGATCTCCGGCGTTACGGAGATCACAGTGTTGTAGTTGTTCAAACACTATTGTTGTTTTAAATCTTGCAATGAAATTTGGTTTCTGTGATTCTACCTATAGTGGCTTCCTGAGAGTAATATTTTGATTTTTGGTGTGTGGTGCTCAAGTGTAGCTGCCTAGGAAAATGAGTTGTGAGAAATTACGTCGATACTTCCACATATTACGGGTGAGACTTAATGCTGCACGTTAGCTACCTAACGCCCCACGATAGCTTCTAGAACTCGATTTTTTGGGTCAAAATATTTTAAATTTCAATAAACGAGAGAAACCTTATTCACCCCCCCCCCCCCCGAGAGATCCAACATCTCCAAACAGAACTAACACTTCGAGAATATTGCATAAAGCTGGTTCTCTCTCAGAGTCTGTAAGACTATTATCAAATGAGCCTCATGCTACGGCTCTGATTTGGAGTATTCCAAAATATCATCGATGAAGACCACCACAAACGAGTCGAACTACTTCTGAAACACTCGGTTCATCAAATCCATGAATACCGCTGACGCGTTCGTCAACCCGAACGGTATCGTCGAGAACTCGAAGTGGCCATACCTCATACCAAAAGCTATCTTGTATGTCCTCATCTCGAACCCGCAACTAATAGTACCCTGACTTTAAGTCCAACTTAGAGTACACCACTGACCCCACCAACTGGTCGAACATGTCATCTATCTGTGGAATCGGATACTTATTCTTGACGATCAATTAATTTAGTTCACTGTAGTCTATTCACAGCCACATACTACCATATTTCTTCTTCACAAACAACATCGGTGCGCTCCATAGCGATGAGATGGGTCTGATATACCCCTGCTCCAACAGTTACTATAACTGTACTTTAAGCTCAGCCAACTCCTTCTGTGCCATCCTAAAAGGAGGACATAAGACTTGTCTAGCTTCTAGTACTAACTCAATTGGGAAATCGATCTCCCGCCAAGGAGGTGCTCCAGGAAGCTCCTCAGGAAACACATCCTTGAATTCTGCCACTACCGGCACTTCTCCAATTGATAGCTTGGAAAATTGAACTTCTAACAACGCCATAAAAGCTACTCATCCCTGGTTAACTTCCCGCACCAATTGCATAGCCGAAATCAAGGAGCAGGGCACTCCACTGAGGCCCTCAAACTTGACTTCTGCCTTTCCTTCGCTCCTTAGGGTCACCACCTTTGACAGACAGTCAATGCTAGCCCGCTGCTCTACAAGCTAGTTCAACCCCAAGATTACATTGAACTCAGCTAATGGTAGGACCGATGCTACCAACACTAAGTGAACTCCATCTAAATTCCATCCAATGCGCCCTTTCATCTCGGTAGTCATGAAAGAACCATTTGGCATGCGCACTCTCTAAGCTCTGCGTTTGCCGAAAAAGGCTCGACCCCAATTCTCTGAATAAAGCTTTCCACAAGAAAGGAGTGTGACGCTCCTGTATCGAACAATACCCTGGAGGGGTACCCAAAAATTAGCACGAAGCCTAATGCACAGGAAACACAAATAAAAGTCCTGAAATTCTAAATCCAATAAATAAATTTAAAATTTCCCATACCTGTCACCACATCGGGTTGCCGAATCGCTTCCAGTTGCCCAAGATTGTAATCTCTTAGTTGCACGGACTAGAAACGTGAAGCGATCGACACCACCATTTTCCCTTTTTTCGTGACGGTAAGACCAGAATGCACTGACTGCTCCTGCCATGACTGTAGTTCAGCACCACCCTCGGTATAAAATCGAGCTATGTGGTCTGACTTGCAACACGTGTAGCATGTTGGTGGTCCCTTAAAGCGAGATCCCCCTGACATTATATTGCTCTTCTCCCATGACCTGAAGGGATGGGGCTTCTTCTTCCACTTACTCCCTTCAGACATCCCTTGAGATTGAGAAGGCTTTCCCTCTCCCTGCTTGATCGCGAGTCCCTTGCAACGTTAGGTTCACTCCATATCACTTTCCAACGTCCTGGCAGCCTCAATTAACTCGTTGAAACCAACATTCTTCATAGTTATAAGGGGTTGTCTCAAATTCTCACTTAACCCATGGTAGAAGAGGTTGTCCCTCTCCTCATCATCAGCAATGGTCATTCTCACATAACGATCCAAACGAGCAAATTCCAGTACGTACTCAGTCTTATCACGCTGCACCAAGTACAGAAACTGCCTCTAAAGGTCTAACCTCGTCCATGAAGGGATATACATCTTTAAGAAGGCATTCCTGAACACTTCCATGGATGGGGTGTGTCTAGGAAACTTGCGGCCGCTATGGCTCACCCACCACAACTTGGTGTTGTCTTCCAACATGAAGGTTGCGAACTGAGATTTCTTCTTTTCTGGCATCTCTGCCTCCCTCAGAAGTTCCTGAATCCTCGCTAACAAGTCCTATGCATCAGTAAGTGTGCCGACTCACTTGAACGTTGGAGGATGGAAACTTAGAAAATACTTCATCAATTAGTCTCCCTACCCAAAAACCAGTCTCTTAGCCAACAGCTCTACCAGCCTGTCTCCTTTGCCTGGTATGACCGTTCACATCTGGGGTAACGGGATTCGTTACCCATGCAACAGGGGTCACAACCTGCACTACCGCTGCAGCTTTGGCCGCTACCATTGCCTCTACAAGCATGTGATAAAAATCGCCCGGGATCACATCCATGGCCATAGGACCCGGAGCAATAGCACTGCTCGCCGAAGGATCCTCTTACGGCCTTGACATTCCCGCCCCATCACTTTCACCCTTAACAAGAGCAAGGTAAAACGAGAATCAACTTATATTTGCAAAACTTAGACACTAGAACACTCATGGTACCATGATACTCCTATGTGGATAACTTTTTTAGACGATCAGATTATGTCAAATCGACCACTAAACCTTACCCTGGACAATAACCTCACTCTGATACCAAAATGTAACACCTCCCCTATGATGATCACATAAAATGGGTCCGGCCAGGGCCCCACAACATATAGACGTCACAACTTTAGCATTATAAAGTGATATAAAAGAGCAACACATCTCAAAACTCAAAACAACAACAACGGAAGCCCACAACGACCAGAAGTAATCCAGTATCACAGAAGTATCAAAACGGCCTTAAGGCCTTACAACAATCATGAGTCCAAAAACTGAAACATCAACAAACAGATTAACATGATTTAGCACTCCTAGGCTACCTCGGCATGCAAGCCGAATTACAGTATATGGAGCAAAGCATTCAACAAAACATAAGTAAATAAAAGAGAATCCACTTCATGAGGCATATGCCTTTTTGGTCGGCGAGCTTGCTACCGCTTCCGATCCTTGCCCTGTAAAAATTTGTTTTAATGTAGGTCAGCAAAGGCGAACCTCAACTGTGTAACCAACACATCTCCTCCCAACCATCCCTAGCCTACCCCGGGGCACTCCATCACCCTACAAGTCAGCACTTTGTATGCAATTGTATATAAACATATACAGTAAAGAAACAGGTTGTGATGTCCCACACATCAAACACATTTCTAGGTTGAGTAGTTAATAAAAAGGGGCCTACAATGCAGTATGTATGCAAACCTGCGTTTCATCCAATGCACCCTATAACACATGAATCAAACACATCGTCGTGCATCATCACATCACATCACACAGGTACTTTCATTTTCCCCTAACGGTATTCAAGCTGCCATACAGAACTCTTGCCTAGGCCCCACCCGCTAGTGGGTCTCAAAACCAGGGCTTGCCTACAAGCTCTGGCTTCTCACGTCGGGATTCCATCAAACAAGCAAATTGATGCTAAGAACCCTTGCTTGACCCCACCAGCTCGTGGGCTTCATCGCCTAGGCCTGTCAAAAAGCTTGGTGTTCTCGTCAGTTTCTCAGAAGAGGAATTTTCTCGCCGGGACACTCTCCACACATGACTTGCACGTCATTGGTGTAACACCCCCTATCCGTCGCATAGCATATAGCAGTAGGTCTGGCCGGGGCCCGACGCCATATACCACAGACAGACCGGGTGGTTACTCATGGAAACCATCCAACCAATCATAACATCCTACACAGAGCATTCTAGCGGAAGCAATTAATATAAGTTGCAATAAAGAACCCAACACTAAAGCATGAATGTCCACTAACACCAAATAGGAATGTTATACATACACCAGTACAAGCCTTAAGGCCTTATAAAATGGTTCACTTGATATTACATGTTTTACAAACCACGGCACGCAGGCCGGTCATACATGAATAAAGCAGTAAACACTCCATTTAGGCCTTCGAGGGCCGGCTTCGCAAATTGGGCTTTAGCCCGCTATTGACCGCTTGGTCCAGCAGCACCAAACCACCGCACGCTGGCAAAACAAGGCAACGGTCAGCAATACTGACCAAATTATAACGATCCCGCCCCCAACTCGGGGCGGCGATGCTCCTTCCCTGCATTTCATTAGCATAAGCGAGCAATATAACAATATTCAATTCACCACAGACATTGTCTCGCACGGCCACACGCCCCGTGCTCTCAGGGCACATTCTCGGTGAACCGGTCGATGTCATGTCAATTAAAGCCATAGACATTCCGGACTCACCACCGCCACTTTGACGGCCAAACCTATGAGCATTTTGTCTTCTCGGCCTTGGTCATGACAATTTAAGCCATAAACCGCCGAAGACCCTCATCTATGCAAATGGCAAGTGCCACGTTCCCTTAGGTCTCTTTAACCGAACGACATAGAATGGGTACGGTTCTATCTAACTTGTGCTCACATCGCAATGACAGTTTAATCCATATGCGCGGGTCAAACTTCTCCCGAGTCCCATTTCCATCACATTTCACAAAACCCGGTTATGTTCAAGTTGGCTCTCAGGCCACCAATTTGGCAGGATCACGCATCCGCCCAGTTTTTTGGGTGCACCTTTGGGTTAATCCCCAAGGCTCCCTGTTGCAATCTACCGTGTAGAAAACCCGAAAAACAACCAATAGCACGGAGTCTTCTTCGGCATTTATGCAATGCAACATCACCAATCCAGACCAACATGTCCGGGTAGGCTTCACACATCATGCCTATGTTCGTTCTCGCTTACGGACTCTAAACAATGGGGACTTCACATATCTACCCGAAGGAACGCCTCCAACTCACCGCAAACTCGTGGAGCGGGCTTCCTATGCAAAGAAGGAGAGCTACACATGCTCAAGAAGAGAATCGTTACCCTTGCGTTCTTCTTTGGCGCCATGGAAAAGTAAGCGGATGAAAAGCACCGCACTAGCTTTGCCTCCGTGGATCCGAAGTCGGCTCGCGATTTGGAGCTTCGAAGCTCCTCCAATGGCCGGATCTAGCTTCTTCTTCCTTCCTTGGCTGTCCTCTCTCTCTAAGCTTTAGAAAGATAACCACTCATGAAAAGTGAGGGTTTCTAAGGCCCAATTCCGGGTATATCCCTTCAGGAACAATTCCCAGCATTTGGATCATCAATTAAAGAAACGAACGGCTTTGATTCGGGACTGAAATGCCCAATCTGGATCGCACACGGCCTGGCACATGCCCGTGTCCAGGGCCGTGTGCCTCATTCACCGTCAAAATCGACTCACCTGGAACAACACACGGGCATCGAACATGCCCATGTTCGACCTGACATGCCCGTGTTCCACTTGACACGGCCGTGTGTCCGGCCGTGTACCCCCATCTTTTTATTCCGAAAACAACCCGAGAACTACACGGGTTCCTGGACACGCCCGTGTCCTAACCCGTGTCCACTCAACATGCCTGGGCTCCAGGCCGTATACACGGTCTCGACAGTCGACACTTCGTCGAGCAAAGTTCGTCGAGCTCACGACACGGCCTCGGACACGCCCGTGTCCTAGGCCGTGTACCTTGTCTCGACACATCGTCGAGCGAAATTCGACGACTCCCAGGACGAGTGTCGACATGGGCCGACAAGCCCGTGTCGCAGGCCGTGTGCCATGTCTCGACACTTCGTCGAGCGCAGAGTGTCGACTTCACGGGCTGAGTGTCGAGACGGGTCGACACGCCCTGGGACACGCCCGTGTTGCAGGCCGTGTGCCTCCTGCCAAAACCCAAAACTAGCCTAAAATGTCCCCCGTCGCTCTTTTGAGTTTCAGGGCATTACAACTCTCCCCCTCTTAAAAGAATTTCATCCACGAAATTATATAAAGGAAAGACATGTACAAAACCAAAATTTGTACCTGAGCGGAACAACTCCGGATACTCGTCAAGCTTAGTCTGCTCTCGTTCCCAAGAGAGCTCCTCACGACCGCAATTGTCCCATCGGACCTTGACCATCCTGATCTCTTTATTGAGTAGCCGCTTGACCTCCGAGTCCTCAATCCGCACGGGCTTGACCTTTGTCGTCAGCCCACTATCCACCGGTACTTGATCAACCGCGATCACTTGCGAAGGCTCTTGCACCGCCTTTCAAAGCACCGAAATATGGAATACATCATGTAATCCACCAAGCTCCACTGAAAGCTTCAATCGATAGGCCGCTTCACCAATTCGCTCCAGGACCTCAAACGGCCCAAGGTACCTCGGGCTTAGCATTTTCAATCGCCGCACCCGCGAGACACCATTGAACGGCTTGATCTTTAAGTACACCCAATCACCCACCGCGAACTCCACATTCCTGTGCTTGGCATTATAGTACTTCACTTGCCTGTCCTGAGCGGTAGGCAACCTCTCCCGAATGGTTCTCACCAAAGAAGTAGCATCCTCCACTTCTAATCGCTTGTACAACTTTGACTCTCCCGTTTCTAGCCAAGACAACGACATGCGACATTTTCTACCATATAGGGCCTCGAAGGGCGCCATTTGGATACTCGCTTGGTAGCTATTGTTGTACGCAAACTCCACCAAATAAAGGTGGTCTTCCCATTGCTTTCCAAATCCAAGACACACATGCGAAGCATGTCTTCCATGGTTCTATTGACCCTCTCGGTCTGCCCATCTGTTTGCATATGGAAGGTTGTGCTGAATTTCAGCTTTGTTCCCAACATTTGCTGCATAAGCCTCCAATTATTGGACATGAACCTCCCGTCTCGGTCACTCACGATGCTGCGGGGCACACCGTGAAGCCGTACAATATTATCCACATACAGTTTTGCCAACTTCTCCATGGGATCATCCTTCCTATGCGGGATGAAATGCGACACCTTCGTTAACCGATCCACGACCACCCAAATGGCGTCGTTCCCCTTTTGCGACCTTGGCAAATCATGCACAAAGTCCATAGAGATGTCGTCGAATTTCCACTGTGGAATAGGCAAGGACTTCAGAAATCCTCGCGGCTTTTGACATTCCGCCTTCACCAAGGCGCAAGTTTGGCACTTCGCCACGTAGAGCGCCACATCTTTCTTCAAACCCGGCCACCAAAATAGTTTCTTCACATCGCGATACATCTTCGAGCTCCCCGGGTGAATTGAGTACTTGATATTGTGTGCCTCGTACAACAATTCCACCTGCAAATTACCCACACTTGGGACGCACAGACGACCGTCTTTCCAAAGCAATCCGTCCTCCACGACGAATTGGGAATTTGACCCATCCAGAGCATCTACCATGAACTGCTTCATATGAGCATCCATATCCAAAGCCTGCCGAATACGATCAGCCAGGTCATATTGGACTTCAGTCCAATTCAGAACTGCTTCAGCACTTGATTGCCTATCCACACAAACAATCTCCAACGCCTCCAACTCCCGCACCAACAGCTCATCATGCACAGATAGCCAATTGGCTTGAGCTGGGGCTCGGCGACTCAACGCGTCTGCAACCGCATTACCTTTACCCGACACGTAGTGGATCTTGAATGTATAGTCCCCCAGGAACTCCATCCATCTACGCTGCCACATATTCAGATCCTTCTGATCGATCAGATACTTCAGGCTCTTATGATCGGTGTAGATATCAATCTTCACACCGTACAAATAGTGTCTCCACAGCTTCAAGGAAAAAATCACGGCCGCTAACTCCAAGTCATGGACCGGATAGTTCCTCTCGTGCACCTTTAGCTATCTCGAGCCATAAGCTATCACACTTCCGTGTTGCAGTAGCACGCAACCCAAACCACTGCCCGAAGCGTCGCTATAAATCTCATAGCCTTCGGTCCCATATGGCGAACTCAGCACAGGCACCGTGGTCAACCGACACTTCAACTCCTCAAAAGCTCGTGCGCACTCCGGCGTCCAAACGAACTTCTTCTCCTTCCTCGTCAAAGTAGTGAGAGGTAAAGCTATCCGCGAGAAGTTCTCTATGAAGCGCCTATAATAGCCGGCAAGCCCCAGAAAGCTCCGGACTTCCGCTACCGTAGCAAGCTCATGCCACTCCCGTATCGCAACAATCTTCGCCGGATCCACAGCAATACCCTCTCCACTTACTATATGACGGAGGAATGCCACTGAGGATAGCCAAAACTTGCACTTCGAGAACTTGGCATACAACTGATTCCTCCTTAGCGTCTCCAAAACTAAATGAAGATGCTTGAAGTGATCTTCCTCACTTTGCGAGTACACCAAAATATCGTCGATGAAGACGATCACAAAATGATCCAAGTACTCCCTGAAAGTCCTGTTCATCAAATCCATGAACACTGACGGCGTATTAGTCAGCCCAAACGGCATGACCATAAACTCATAATGCCCGTATCTCGTACTGAACGCTGTCTTCGGGATATCACTCTCCCTTATTCGCAGCTGATAGTACCCAGCCTTGAGATCCAACTTCGAGTACACCGTCGACCCGACCAACTGATCAAAAAGATCATTGATCCGGGGGATCGGGTACTTGTTCTTCTCCGTCAACTTGTTGAGCTCCCGATAATCAATACATAGCCTCAAGCTTCCGTCCTTCTTCTTAACAAAGAGGACTGGCGCGCTCCAAGGCGAAGAGCTTGGGCGCACATACCCTTGCTCCAACAACTCTTGCAGTTGAACCTTCATCTATGCCATTTCTTTAGGTACTAGCCGATAAGGAGATCGTGACACAGGCTTTGCACCTGGCATTAGCTCAATCGTGAAATCTATCTCCCGCTGAGGTGGGGCTCCAGGAAGATCTGCGGGAAACACATCAGGGTATTCCGATACCACTGAAATACAATCCAATGCGGGCTTCGGATTCGCAACCTCCACTAGTGTAAAGAACAGTTCTGCACCGGCACGAACTGCCTTCACCACCTGAAGAGCAGACATCAACGTCTTGCTCAACCTCTTTAAGCCCGTAAAAGTCATTTCACGACTTGCTCCAAGCTTGACTTCCTTGCGACCGCAGTCAATAAAGGCCTGCTGCTCCGAGAGCCATTCCATGTCAAATATAACGTCGAACTCCACCAACGGAAGTAACGACGCCTGCAGATCGAACTCCTGATTCCCAATACGAATCTTAACATCGCAGATCCTATCCGCGCGCATCGAACACCCATTGGGCAGCAACACATCCAACTTATCCTTTGCCATCAAAGAAGGGACTCCAATGTGTGATGTAAATCCCTCGGACAAGAAGGAGTGTGAAGCTCCCGTATCGAAGAGTGCTCTTGCCGGATTTTCACAAATCAAAACAAATCCTAAACAAGCAGTGGTAAGGTAACATGTGCATAACATGTATTCAAAGAAATTGACTTGCTATAAATTAAACTGTACCTGTCACCACATCAGCCTATTTGATGGCCTCCTGTTGGCCAAGATTATACACCCTTGGTTGGGCCGGAGCATAGTGGGACGCGGTCGACTCCACCGCCTTGCCCTTCTCTTCATAGGTCGCTCCCGGCCTTCTCTCGGACTTAGGACGTCCGCTCCAACAGTCACGGGCAAAGTGCCCCGTCTTTCCACAAGTAAAACATGCGCTCCGGGTCCGACTCGTAGTCTCCCCAGAAGCACCAGAAGGAGCTGGACCCGAAGTCCTATGCTTCTTGAAGGACCTACGATAGCCAGACTTTGAAGTAGTCGGCACTTTGAATTCAGATTTCTTATCACCCAAGCTTTTCTTTGCTTGTACATTCTTCATCTCCTTCTCCAAGGACCGGGCCGTGTTGACTAAGGTTAAGAAACCCTGCGTCATCGGCCCCGAGAGTAGCAACCTCAACTCAACTCTCAAGCCTTCGTAGAATCAATTCGTCTTGCGCTCCTCATCCACGATGGTGGAGCTAGCATATCGGCTCAAACGAGTAAACTCATGGAGATATTCATCCACGCTCTTCTCACCCTGAACCAACTTCAGAAACTCATTCTCCAACGCTATCTTCTGCGCCGAAGGGAGGTATCTAGCCAAGAATAATCCCGAGAACTATTCCATCGGGACGTCGATAAGTTGTCTACCTCTCAGATGATGCAGCTCCAATCTTTCCCACCACATTATCGCTTCACCATCCAGAAGGAACGTAGCGATGGTGGTCATTTGCCACTCCTTCATCTCCGTTGCTGTCATGACTCTCTTCACCCTGGAGAGTCAGTCTTCAGCTTGAGATGGGGTTCCCAACCCCGAGAATACCGGAGGGTTAAAGCTCATTACATGCTTAAGCTGCCTCTCGGTTGCCCTCCTTGGCACCACCGGATCCACTACCACCTGTTCCACTCTCCTCGGCTCAACCTCTGGAAGAGGTTCCTGCTCCATCGCAGGAGTGGGCTGCTACGTTTGCCTTGCAGGCTGCGCATTTATCACGGCCAACACTACTTCAGCCACCAATCTTATGTTCTCAGCCGATAGAGGTGTTGCAGGAGCAACATCTGGTGCACTGCTAGCCTCAGAAACTCGACGTTCCGACGGCCCAACACCACTTCTGGTCAACTATAGTGGTACAAAACACCATTAAGCGACCAAATAAAATTGCAAACAACAATTATAGGAACACGCAGGTTCCCCAAACACGTGTATTTAAATTCCTAAGTTGACATTCATGGGTTCTTTTACCGTTACAACGATGACGCACATACACGTGCTCACCACCCCTTAAAAAGAATTCGTCCACGAATTCATCTTAAGCCCGACCAAAACCAGTAGTCTGATACCAAATTGTAACACCCCCTATCCGTCGCATAGCATATAGCAGTAGGTCCGGCCGGGGCCCGACGCCATATACCACAGACAGACCGGGTGGTTACTCATGGAAACCATCCAACCAGTCATAACGTCCTACACAGAGCATTCTAGTGGAAGTAATTAATATAAGTTGCAATAAAGAACCCAGCACTAAAGCATGAATGTCCACTAATACCAAATAGGAATGTTATACATACACCAGTACAATCCTTAAGGCCTTACAAAATGGTTCACTTGATATTACATGTTTTACAAACCATGGCATGCAGGCCGGTCATACATGAATAAAGCAGTAAACACTCCATTTAGGCCTTCGAGGGCCGGCTTCGCAAATTGGGCTTTAGCCCGCTATTGACCGCTTGGTCCAGCAGCACCTGCAAGCAACAAACCACCGCACGGTGGCAAAACAAGGCAACGGTCAGCAATGCTGACCAAATTATAACGATCCTGCCCCCAACTCGGGGCGGTGATGCTCCTTCCCTGCATTTCATTAGCATAAGCGAGCAATATTACAATATTCAATTCATCACAGACGTTGGCTCGCACGGCCACACGCCCCGTGCTCTCAGGGCACATTCTCGGTGAACCGGTCGATGTCACGTTAATTAAAGCCATAGACATTTCGGACTCACCACCGCCACTTTGACGGCCAAATCTATGAGCATTTTGTCTTCTCAGCCTGGGTCATGACAATTTAAGCCATAGACCGCCGAAGACCCTCATCTATGCCAACGACAAGTGCCACGTTCCCTTAGGTCTCTTTAACCGAACGACATAGAACGGGTACGGTTCCATCTAACCCGTGCTCACATCGCAATGATAATTTAAGACATATGCGCGGGTCAAACTTCTCCCGAGTCCCATTTCCATCATATTTCACATAACCCGGTTATGTTCAAGTTGACTCTCAGGCCACCAAGTTGGCAGGATCACGCATCCGCCCAGTTTTCCGGGTGCACCTTTGGGTTAATCCCCAAGGCTCCCTGTTGCAATCTACCGTGTAGAAAACCCGAAAACAACTAATAGCACGGAGACTTCTCCGATATTTATGCAATGCAACATCACCGATCCAGACCAACATGTCCGGGTAGGCTTCACACATCATGCCTATGTCTGTTCTCTCTTACGGACTCTAAACAACGGGGACTTCACATATCTACCCGAAGGAACGCCTCCAACTCACCGCAAACTCGCGAGAACGGGCTTCCTATGCAAAGAAGGAGAGCTACACATGCTCAAGAAGAGAATCGTTACCCTTGCGTTCTTCTTTGGCACCATGGAAAAGTAAGCGGATGAAAAGCACCGCACTAGCTTTGCCTCCGTGGATCCGAAGTCAGCTCGCGATTTGGAGCTTCGAAGCTCCTCCAATGGCCGAATCAAGCTTCTTCTTCCTTCCTTGGCTCTCCTCTCTCTCTAAGCTTTAGAAAGATAACCACTCATGAAAAGTGAGGGTTTCTAAGGCCCAATCCCGGGTATATCCCTTCAGGAACAATTCCCAGCCGTTGGATCATCAATTAAAGAAATGAACGGCTTTGATTCGGGACTGAAATGCTCAATCTGGATCGCACACGGCCTGGCACACGCCCGTATACAGGGCTGTATGCCTCATTCGACGTCAAAATCGACTCACCTGGAACAACACACGGGCATCGAACACGCCCGTGTTCGACCTGACACGCCCGTGTTCCACTTGATACGGCCGTGTGGCCGGCCGTGTACCCCCATCTTTTTATTCCGAAAACAACCCGAGAACTACTCGGGTTCCTAGACACGCCCGTGTCCTAACCCGTGTCCACTCAACACGCCTGGGCTCCAGGCCGTGTACACGGTCTCGACACTCGACACTTCATCGAGCGAAGTTTGTCGAGCTCACGACACGGCCTCGGACACGCCCGTGTCCTAGGCCGTGTGCCTTGTCTCAACACATCGTCGAGCGAAATTCGACGACTCCCGGGACGAGTGTCTATATGGGTCGACACGCCCTGCGATACGCCCGTGTCGCAGGCCGTGTGCCATGTCTCGACACTTCGTCGAGCGCAGAGTGTCGACTTCGCGGGCTGAGTGTCGACACGGGTCGACACGCCCTGGTACACGCCCGTGTTCCAGGCCGTGTGCCTCCTGCCAGAACCCAAAACTGGCCCAAAACGTCCCCCGTCGCTCCTTTGAGTTTCAGGGCGTTACAATCGTCTAGCCAGCCGACCACAGAGACAAAACCACGCATTCACACATCAATCAACGAATATAGCATTTCGCACCCTAATCCACAATTCATACTCGCACAAAATAAATGGGGCAAACAACATAAAAGGTTTCTTACCGCAAACAGATTTCTAGAAAAATCCTTAAAGCTCGTTATGCAACATGATCGAGTCGGACTAACAATCACGACTACGGATTCACCCACAATGCCTAATCCACTAGCGGAGCATATTTCAAAAACAACATCATGTCGGAGACAGACACAATCGACCTGGTGGCTCCTCTTGAACCATGGCAACCCGAACCCCTCTGATTTGATAGATCTGGTGCCTGAATGCTTGAGAGAAAAACAAGATAAAACAAATGTTATGCGTGCGTCCTAAAGACCGAGAGGAGAAATGTCGTTAACTTACGACTCCTCTTCCTAGCCATGGAGTGTGGAATCATGAGGCGCCCTTAGAGGGGGGGGGGGGGTGAATAAGGGTTAATTAATTTTTTCTATCTAAACAGAGTTTATTTGGTGAAAAACAAGGAAATCAACAATAATTTTTCATAAGCAGAATTGAACGCTTAGAAATTTATAAAAACATAAACAACAACAATTTATTTCAAAAGTGCTAAATCTGAATACAATATATCTCTATAGAGCTAGAGACAAGGTCTTATGAAAAATACAATTTACTTTTGATTTCGCCAGTCCTTCTACTAAGAACCGGCAAGCTAAAGTGTATCTCTCTCTAGATCTTGCTACTAGCCACCCCGAGATCTAACCACGATCTTGGCGCTGCACACAAGGAAATAATTTCTCCCTAAGCCATATAAGGACTTGGACGCCACACACAAGATGGTGATTCTCTTCTAAGCCACGCAAGGACTTAGACGATATGCACAAGGCGGCGATTTCCTCACTCGATTACAATGGAACAAAGAACAAAACAAAATGAAAACTTCGGAATTAAAAACTCCCTCTAAACGACGCGCTGAAGATGACAATGAATCCTTATAAGGGTTGCTTCGAAAGTCATGTACGTGCCGTCAATCTTTTGCATTTTGTCCTTCTTGAGGGTATGGAGTAATTCTGGATGTCGGAGCTCTCTAGAGCGGATGAACAGGAAGGAACACTCTAGGTAATAAAATTCATGTTCTCCATAGAAAATTGAAAGGTTTTTATATTTCAGCGATATCGCCTGGCGACACTTGTTGGGAATTGTGCCCTACAATGTTTCTCAGGATTTGAAGTTGCATCACCATTCATGCTAAGGGGCATAATGTATTAGATGTGTGCTTTAGTTCATGCATGCAGGTAGTCCATGATTGGACAAGTAAAGAAAAATGAGTTGGGCAGTAAACTCAAATTTCGTCGAACTCAGCTCAGAGTTTGTTGAAATCAGCTTACTGATCGTCGAGCTCAACTCCGCATAAGCTTAAGAAATTAGAATACAAAATTCATTGAACTTACCTCGAAGTTCGTCGAGCTCAGGTTACAGTTCGTCGAGCTCATCCCAACGCTTGTCAAGCTGAAGCAAGAAAAAAGTGTCTAAGGCAAAAAGTGCTGAGAGCGCTGAGAAGATCAAAGTTCGTCAAGCTCAGTTCGCTTTTCCTCGAGCTCAGCTCAAAGCTTGTCAAGTTAAAAACAAAATCTGTCTAAGGCATAAGCGTCGAGTCTGCTGAGAAGAAGGTGTTGAGATCGCTGAGATAGCTGGGAAGATAGCGTTGAGATAGCTGAAGACAACTGAGAAGATGTCGTTGAGACAGCTGAGATAGCTGAGAAGATGGCGTTGAGACAGCAGAGAAGATGACATTGAGATAGATGAGACAGTGATGAGTCAGCAAGTGTACCGATCGTAGTCAAGTAATAATGTGAGGAGTTGAATCCCTGGATATCGATCTCTCGAGGAGTGCAAGTAGGGAGTGTGATTTCGCAATTTGAAAAAGGGATTGCAAGTGTTAACGTAAACAAAGGGGGTTTTGGTTTGGATTCCTAAGTTAATAACAATATGAAAACTATTGCGGTTCGCCGTCACTGCGTCTTCTTGGTGGATTACTCAAGAGAGTAATACGGAAGATGGATGAGCTAATAAGGGTCGCGATCACCTCTTCGCAACGCACGCTTCTAGCAATCGCTAGAACGACACAATCACAACTTGAACAAGAGAAAATCTGAAGTTCAGCAACAATATCCAGAACTAAAATATATCAACACTTAGACATGCTAAAATATTCAAGCTATCAATGTTCTTACACATCATTCCAACACCCAAATATGCAGAAAAAGAAATACTACAAGTGAAGATGAAGATAAACAACCAAACACACAAAGGCTTTCTGAGATTCACGGCCGGAGTCAAGGGTTGTCGGGCCATGTCCGAGCTCGGTCTTCGGATGATGTCCGGGGTCCAGAAGGGCTATCACTTTCTTCCAATAACCCGTCTTCTTCGTGAGTAATCTCTAGGTCGGATCTATCTGTAGAACTCCACAAATGCAGCAACCTATGAGCTTGAAATGGAGCTTAGAGCTTGGAGATGACAATGATGGCCAGAGATGAAGCTTTTGCAAGCTCTTGGAGGAGAAATGGTGGTCGGATCAACTCTCCAAGGAGGAGAGAGGAAAAGGTGGATGGAGGGAAGATTTCCCCGCTCAAAGGAGAAGAAAAGGGCGGCTGGTTCGGACTGGATCGGAATCCCCGGAAAAAGAAGAAATCTACGCTTTAAATAGAAGCATGTCAGAAAAATAGGCACGCACGGTTTGGCGCACGACCGTGCGTTATTAACTTCCAGGCCAAGTTTGCGAATGAACATGCGCTGACCCATATGTTTTACTCTCGCATGGGCGCTTACGCTCCTGCATTAATGAAATCACATGGGTAAACACAAAGCGCATGAATGCAGGAGAAAACAAAGGAACTGTGCATTTTACTCGCGCACGGGCACTGCCGCCCGTACGTGAACAAAGTGCATGATTAACCAAAAAAGGAACAAACTAAAAAGCTACAGGAAAACTGTGTGTTTCCTTTGCGCATGGTTACGATGCAACCGTGTGTCAACCGTGCGTGAGAATCGTCAAACTCAGCTCGACGAAATTCGTCGAGCTCAACACGATGTTCTTCCAGCTGAACAAAATGCACGATCGGGCACAAACCGTGCGCGAATAAAATGCACGACCATGCGTTTTCCTCAAAACAGAATTCCTGCCTTGGGAAAAACGCACCACCTGCACAACAAAACCAAAACTGGAGCACAAGCTCCAAGCAACAAATATACATCAAAGAAAACAGCAGGAAAGAGCCATGGGGAGCACCATGTGCTTACCCCCAACAACAGAATGCGCAAATGCACACCCTTTGGCCAAAACAGTGCATAATATGTTCAAGTGAAGATCCAAACAAAAATATAACTTTTCCAATAGAAAAAGTAGTGCACATGCAAGAAAATAAGCCCAGATGAGTCCGAAAAACCGTATAAATATCGGACTCATCACACCACCAGACTTAAATATTTGCTCGTCCCGAGCAAATATCTCTCCGTGAACTAGAAAACAGCTAGCTGGCTTCGTAGTTTCAAAATACAGTAATGCAAGAAATTGAAAACAGCATGGGCATAAAAATATAATAGATATAATTTTTAATTATGCTACGAAATTTATAAATTTCAACAAGTGTAAATAAGTATTGTAACTACTCAAAAATAGAATTCTAGAGAATCGTTCAGTTATGTGTAGGAAGAAAGTAGGCAGGCAACTCAGTTGAGCATTGCCAAAGACCGGGGCTTGGGATCACCTCCAAAGAAATCCATCAATGTCGGGGACCATACGCTTGCCCGTTCACACTATCTCCACAGCGCTAGTTTGACTCAAGCGTGAATTCGTAGGACTTTAGGAAACAAAATGAGGCTTGGGTATATACGTAGGTAAGGATGTAAAAGGGGTTAGAACGATGGCTACGCACATCCCCACATGAGCTTATGCAAAAGAAATCCACTCGCCAACCAAACATGCAGGTGCACCGCACCACCAGACTTGAACTTGACAACCCGGGTGTGTGCACCGCCTAACACCACAACAATACTATAAACAAACTCGGTATTTTCACTTTCTTCTTTTATATCATCAGCACATATATATTTTTTCCAGATTTTTTTACAATGCACATTCAGCCAAATTTTCAAAATAACTTCACCGCACAACCACATAATAGCTTCACGGCCACAACACCAATGGAAGAAGTATCATACTACTACATCGAAATAGGGGTGTGCAACTGGGTAAAACTTTAAGGCCTTGGTGATCGCGTAGTGGGGCTAAATTAATAGGATGGGTAGGCACAAAATGAGCTAGCAAGGATTATCGTTAGGATAGGTACAAGGCTCAACCGGGCCAAAAAGTTATCCTACATCTCATTCACGCTAGACAAACCGTGCACCAATGCTTCGAGAGTAGCTTGGGACAAGTTCTTAGCCACCGAGAAAGATGATCCTTCCTCCTGACTCGAGCAATACGAGGCTAGTGGCGGCTACACACATTCCTACACCACCGCTCGTTTGCTCCAGATTCCACAGTTTTGAGTAGTACAAACATTATTTACAAATGCAAAAAAACATAAATCTACGAGCATAAAGAAAAATTCAATCTATATTATTTCTACACACCATGAGTCCTCGATTAGGAGCACTGTGCGAGTTTCACACTCCCCTATCCAAAACTCCTATGCCAGCACCACTATCATAAAGTTAACACAAAAGAAATAAATTAAACTTGAGTCGAGCGCGTGCTTAAGATCACGCTCATGCGGTGTAGGTGCACAATGCTGTCATGATAAAATAAAAACTGAAAATGAAAATACTCTTGCGGTATGCAAGTGCATGTGAAAAGGAAACTCGCAAAACTTTCCCCCACCAGACTTATACTTAACAATCTATCCATGGTTTGCAATAAAAATAGAAAAATAAAAGTTGAAAGAAGAGGTTACCCCATGCTCAGTAGATGAGCATTCCAGAAGATTGGCGTTAATTTCAGCAGACAGTCCACGGCCCAAACGAACTCCACCTGCATAATAGAATATCTCCAACCATGCATACTCTAAGCATATAATAATAGCAACAAAATTGAGCAAATTAAAAGCGGTAAAATTGGGTTGTCTCCCATAAGCCCTTTTCTTTACCGTCCTTAAGGTGGACCAAATACCTATATTAGCAGTTATATAAATATTGTTCAGGGAATAAGTTCAAAACATAATGATAAGGGTCTACAAATACAGATAGCAGTACGCAGAAAATGAAACTAGAAAAAGCAGCAAAGGCAAACCCCGAAGCTCCTTCACTCCTCAGCTGAACGCTGACTTGTGATAGATTCCCCCAGTCACGCGAGATGAGGGTGACGCAAAGGCTTCAGGTGTAACGCCCCGAAACTCAAAGGAGCAGAGGGGAATAATTTGGGCCAGTTTGAGTTCTGGCTGCAGGCACACGGCCTGGGACACGGGCGTGTCCCAGGGCGTGTCAAGCCTGTGTCGACACTAAGGCGTGAAGTCGACACTTTGGTCTCGACATTGTGTCGAGACTGGGCACACGGCCTGCGACACGGGCGTGTCGCAGGGCGTGTCGACCCGTGTCGACACTTAGCCGTGAAGTCGACACAGTGCTTCGACGTTGTGTCGAGACACGACACACGGCCTGCGACACGGGCGTGTCGCAGGGCGTGTCAACCCGTGTCGACACTCGTCCCGCGAAGTCGACACTTTGGTGTCGACAGTGTGTCGAGACACGGCACACGGCCTGCGACACGGGCGTGTCGCAGGGCGTGTCAACCCGTGTCGACACTCGTCCCGCGAAGTCGACACTTTGGTGTCGACAGTGTGTCGAGACATGGCACACGGCCTGCGACACGGGCGTGTCGCAGGGCGTGTCGACCCGTGTCGACACTTAGCCGCGAAGTGCCGAGACCTTGTACACGGCCTGGAGCCCAGGCGTGTCAAGGTGACACGGGCAAGGACACGGGCGTGTCCTAGAACCCGTGCAGTGCTCGGGTTGAAAACGGGAGAAAATCATGGGGTACACGGCCGGCTACACGGCCGTGTCAGCTGGAACACGGGCGTGTCAGCTCGAACACGGGCGTGTTCGAGACCCGTGTGCGGGTTCAGAAGATTCGATTTTGACGGCGAATGCGGCACACGGCCCTGGACACGGGCGTGTGCCAGGCCGTGTTCGGTCCAGATTGGGCATTTCAGCCCCGAATCAAAGCCGTTCGTTTCCTTAGGTTGAGATCCGACGGCTGGGGGATGTTCCTGCAGGGATATACCCGTGAGTTGACTTGGAAAACTTCACTTTTCATGCCTTATCCTCTCTCCAAACCCTTGGAGAAAGAAGAGCTAAGGCAAGAGGAAGAGGAGCTAGATCCGCCATTGGAGGAGCTTCGGAGCTCCGAATCGCAAGCCGACTCCGGATCCACGGAGGCAACGCAAGTGCGGTGATTTCTATCCGATTACCTTTCGATGGCGCCAAAGAGGAATCCAAGGGTAACGATCCTCATCATGAGCACTAATAGCTCTCTTTCTTAGCATAGGAAGCCCGCTCTCGCGAGTTTGCGGAGAGTTGGAGGCGTTCCTTCGGGTAGATATGTAAAGTCCTCGTTGTATAGAGTCCGTATGCGAGAACGGACATAGGCATTTTGGTTGAAGCCTACCCGGACATGTTAGTCCGGATCGGTGATGTTGCATTGCATAAGGCCGGAGAAGACTCCGTGCTATTGGTTGTTTTCGGGTTTTCTACGCGGTAGATTGCAGCAGGGAGCCTTGGGGACTAACCCAAAGGTGCACCCGGAAAACTGGGCGGATACGATATCTTGCCAACTTGGAGGCCTGAGAGCCAACTCGAACATAACTGAGTTATGTAACTTGCGGTAGAATGGGACTCGGTGAAAGTTTGACCCGCGCAAATGGCTTAAATTGTCGTTGCGAAGTGAGCACGGGTTAGATGGAGCCGTACCCGCTTTATGTCGTCCGGTTAGAGCGACCTAAGGTTACGTGGAACTCGCCGTTGGCATAAATGGGAGTCTTCGGTGGTCAATGGCTTAAATTGACGTGACCAATACCAATAAGACGAATTGCTCATAGGAATGGCCGTCTAAGTGGCGGTGGTGAGTCCGGAATGTTAATGGCTTTAATTGACGTGACATCGACCGGTTCACCGAGAATGTGCCCTGAGTGCACGGGGCGTGTGGTCGTGCGAGCCAACGCCTGTGATGTAATGGCTATGGTTATAATTGCTCGCTTATGCTAATGAAATGCAGGAAAGGAGCATCGCCGCCCCGAGTTGGGGGCGGGATCGTTATAATTTGGTCAGCATTGCTGACCGTTGCCTTGTTTGCCACCGTGCGGTGGTTTGTTTGCTTGCAGGTGCAGCTGGACCAAGCGGTCAATAGCGGGCTAAAGCCCTTTTTGCGAAGCTGGCCCTCGAAGGCCCACGTGGAAATGTTTTATGTTTTATTCATGTATGGCCGGCCTGCGAGCCGAGGTTTGTAAATCATGTAAAAGACAAGTGAAACATTTTGTAAGGCCTTAAGGCCGACTTTTGAGTATTTTGTAATAACATTCCTATTATCATGTTAGTGGACATTCATGCTTGTTGCTGGGTTCTTGTTTTGCAACTTTTATAAACTGCTTCCGCTAGAATGCTCTGTGTAGGACGTTGAGATTGGTTGGATGGTTTCCATAAGTAACCACCCGGTCTGTCTGTGGTATATGGCGTCGGGCCCCGGCCGGACCTACTGCTATATGCTATGCGACGGATAGGGGGTGTTACATCAGGGCCCAGGGAAGACGAGTCTCCCCTGCCCCTAACCTCGTCCTTCTCACGCTGGCGGGCAAAATTTTTCACCTTATGCAGGAGCAGCTCTTTTCATTTCATATCCATAGAAGGGGATCGCAAGGGTGTTATGATCATACCCACTAATTCAGCAACAAGTTTATCTTTCGCATCTGGGGGCATCCTTTCCTCACCCGCAGTGGGTGAAGGATCAACCCAAGTTACCTGTTTAATAGTTTTACAAACTTTGTTAGAATAAATAGAAGATTTCAATTCAGTTCTCTGCACGCTATCAACGGGCGTGCTCAACTCATGTTTCTTCTCAACGGAATCTTATTCCACGTCAAGTGACTCCGTCTCTATCTCTCCCTCAACTACCGTCAGCTGTTCTATCACTTTCTTAACCAGCTCTTGCTCCTTCAGTAGAAGACCTATCTCAGCAGCAATAGATGCATCATTAGATAACGAATCATTTAATTGCAAAAATTCTCCATGTTCATTTGAACTAATATGGGGAGGTGAAGATGGTAGATTCAGATTGACCTTAGAAGCCAAAGTGACACCACTCGCATTAAATTGTAGTATAGCTTCACTGGCTTTTAGGAATGGGACCCCTAAGATGGGTTTTGACGTATTTCCCAAGGGTCCTAACACCTGAAGGTCAGTGACTACAGCAGCCCCATTCATAATTACTTCCACATCCTTAATCTCACCATCGTTCTTAACTACCGATCCATCAGCTAGCACTAGAGATTTCTGGACATCAGATTCGATAATTAAATTCATCTTTTCAACATCTTGCAAGGCAAGAATGTTGCAGGATGATCCAGAATCGCATAATGCTATCGTCTCTACAACATTAATCTCACACTTAACGGCCACTTCATTTTGCTCGCACTCTTCCATGTCCCCAGCACTCTTCCCTTGCACATGGGGATTTTTCTCCGTATCACTTGGGAGGGTGTCGTGAGTATGTTCGGAGAACACTTGGGCCAATTGACCCAGCTGTGTCTCCAAGTTCCTCATGGACGCAGTTTGAGTGGCCATATTTGATTGGGCCATCTCAACAAACTTCTCCATCATTTCTTCAAGCGCACATTTGCGCGTACCTTGCATGTTCAGATTATCACATGTTTGCGGCGGTCGCGGCTGGCTACTAGAGGCTTGAGCATCAAATTGATGTTGGCCTCCCGGCTATCTTTGACCGGGAGCATTCTGATTCCATGAAAAATTGGGATGATTTCTCACATTGGAGTTATAAATATTATTAGAAGGAACATTGTGATTTTGAATATTTATAAAATTCACATTTTCATAAAACATTATACCTGACGGCTCAGCACTACTTTCTCCAGCAGCGCACTCGTAGGCATGATGGCCAGGGTTACCACAACCCTGACAAGATATGTCCATATACCAAGCTGGAGGAGGGGCCGATCTGGTCAACATATTCCTTCCATCTAAAGTGTGATGGCTCGCCTCTAATTACTGCACCACAGCGTTAACTTCAAACAAAGCCCTCGCCCCTCTAGGGGCATTTCTCCCGATGGTCCAATAAGTGATATGGATGGCGGTATCTCCAAGTAGCCTCAATGCCTCTTCCGGAGATATGTTCATTATCGTGCCACCAGCAGCTGCGTCAATCATTGCCCTAAAATTAGGCTCAATAGCAAAATAAAATATTTCAACTAGATTCCACGGCTCACAGCCATGCTCTGGGAATCGTCGTTGCAGTTCCGAGAATCTCTCCCATGCCTTGGATAGCATATCATGGTCTAGTTGCCGAAAGGTTGCAATATCCCTTCGAGCATTCACTATCTTATCCACCGGGTGGAACTTTGCCAAGAACATAGAGGATAATGTCTCCCAAGTAGTAGCGGTCCCTGGAACAATGGTATGCAGCCAGGTCTTTGCCTAGTCCCTCAGCGAGAACGGGAATAACCTCATCTTCACAACGTCGTCAGAAATTCCAGCATACCGGAATGTGCCACAAATCTCCGAGAACTCCGCCAAATGGAGTTGCGGGTCCTCACTCGGCAATCCCGAGAACTGCATATTATTCCTGATCATATTCAGGATGGCGGGTTTTATCTCAAAGTGGTTGTTTACGATGGCCGGCCCGAAGCCAGGGTAAACACTTCCCGCAGTCTGGGTTGTGAAATCATGCATTGTCCTAACGCGTGGCTGGACCACCTCTTGGCCAGCAATAACCCGTTCTCCTTGGCCATTTCCTCCTAGACCATTATTCTCCATTCTTTCCTCAGCAGCAGCAGCACGCAGGCGAGCTCGCCTCGTACGTGCAATTTCTAGCTCAACTACAAGATCTTCAACCCTTTCACCGGAGTTGGGATCTGTCATACACTACAAAAAAAAATTCTTTCAAAAATATCAACAACACTTGCAAACTTTTTCAAAAGAAAAATACACAAAACGGTTGCACTCCCCGGCAATGGCGCCAAAAACTTGATGCGTTGGAAAGTGTGCCGATCTTAGTCAAGTAATAATATGAGGAGTTGAATCCCCGGATATCGATCTCTCGAGGAGTGCAAGTAGGGAGTGTGATTTCGCTATTTAAAAAAGGGATTGCAAGTGTTAACGTAAACAAATGGGGTTTTGGTTTGGATTCCTAAGTTAACAACAATTAGAAAACTATTGCGTGTCGCCGTCACCGTGTCTCTTTGGTGGATTACTCAAGAGAGTAATACGGAAGATGGATGAGCTAACGAGGGTCGCGATCACCTCTTCGCAACGCACGCTTCTAGCAATCACTAGAACGACACAATCACAACTTGAACAAGAGAGAATCTGAAGTTCAGCAACAATTTCCAGAACTAAAATATATCAACACTTAGACATGCTGAAATATTCAACCTATCAATGTTCCTACACATCATTCCAACACCCAAATATACAGAAAAATAAATACTACAAGTGAAGAGGAAGGGAAACAACCAAATGCTCGAAGGCTTTCCGAGATTCACGGTCGGAGTCAAGGGTTGTCGGGCCTTGTCCGAGCTCGGTCTACGGATGACGTCCGAGGTCCAAAAGGGCTGTCACTTCCTTCCAATAACCCTTCTTCTTCGTGAGTAATCGCTGGGCCGGATATATCCGGAGAACTCCACAGATGCAACAACCTATGAGCTTGAAACAGAGCTTAGATCTTGGAGATGACAATGATGGTCGGAGATGAAGCCTTTGCAAGCTCTTGGAGGAGAAATGGTGGTCGGATCAACTCTGCAAGGAGGAGAGATAAAATGGTGGCTGGAGGGAAGACTTCCCCACTCAAAGGAGCAGAAAAGGGCGGCTTGGTTAGACTGGATCGGAATCCCTAGAAGAAGAAGAAATCTACGCTTTAAATAGAAGTATGTCAGAAAAATAGGCACATACGGTTTTGCGCACGACCGTGTGCTAACCGTGCGTTATTAACTTCCAGGCCAAGCTTGCGGATGAAGATGCATTAACCCGTGCGTTTTACTCTCGCATGGGCGCTTACGCCCGTACATGAAGGCAATTGCACGGGTAAACATAGAGCGCAGGAATGCAGGAGAAAACAGAGGAACCGTGTGTTTTACTCGCGCATTGCAACTGCAGCCCGTGTGTGAACAAAGCGCATGATTAACCACAGAAAGGAACAAACTAGAAAGCTACATGAAAATCA
Organism: Platanthera guangdongensis; assembly: GCA_039583875.1. Taxonomy (NCBI): domain Eukaryota; kingdom Viridiplantae; phylum Streptophyta; class Magnoliopsida; order Asparagales; family Orchidaceae; genus Platanthera; species Platanthera guangdongensis. The sequence continues at coordinate 150,485,971 of CM077167.1, forward strand.
TGTGTTTCCTTCACGCACGGTTATGATGCAACCGTGCGTCAACCGTGCGTCAGGATCATTGAACTTAGCTCGACGACATTTGTCGAGCTCAGCTCCACATTCTTCCAGCTGAACAAAACGCACGACCGGGCACAAACCGTGCGTGAATAAAATGCACGACCGTGCGTTTTCCTCAAAACAGAATTCCTGCCTTGGGGAAAACGCACCACCTACACAACAAAACCAAAACTGGAGCACAAGCTCCCAGCAACAAATATACAACAAAGAAAACAACAGGAAAGAGCCATGGGGAGCACCATGTGCTTACCCCCAACAACAGAATGCGCAAATGCACACCCTTGGGCCAAAACAGTGCACAAAATGGTCAAATGAAGATCTAAACAAAAATATAAATTTTCCAATTGAAAAGGTAGTGCACATGCAAGAAAATAAGCCTAGGTGAGTCTGAAAAACCCTATAAATATCGGACTCATCAGACAGCAGAGATAAAAGTGAGCTGGAAACTTTCTAAGCCCAGAAACGTTGAGTGAAGCAAGTTCACGCAATGCTTCTAAATAAAGCAAGAAGCGCTAAGATAGTCGAGAGGTAAATAGCTGAGAACAAAATTAGCTGGAATTTTTCTAAGTACAGAAGCATTGAGTGAAACAAGTTCACTCAACGCTTCTAATAAAGAGGAAAGCGCTAAAATAAAGAATTATCTCAGCTGATAAATGAAAAACCGTTGAGATCGCTGAGACAAATCTGCTGAGACAGTTAAAGTGCAAAAACCGTTGAGACAGCAGATAAGAGGAAAGTGTTGAGATAAAGGCTTGTCTCAGCTAATAATGGAAAACCGCTGAGACCGCTGAGACTGCTGAGACAAAACCGTTGAGACAAAGACAAGAAATTTTCTAACTCCAGAAGCGCTGAGAGCCAAGGCTGATGGCGTTGAGTGTCTCAACATCACTCAAAGCTTGATGGGATTCAGGAAAATTTTTTAAGTCCAGATGTTGATGATCACTGCTGACGTCATCAAAGTCAAAACTGCAGGAAGTCATTGCAGGAAAGTTGCTACAGTGCCGAAAGTTGTTTTGTTCCTTTCTGATGGAGTTGGCGCTCAACAATCCTGGGTGGGCCCACAAACTATGGTGCGGTTGATTCAAATCAACGCATATAAAATGGGAAACATTAAAGGATTAGGGTTAACAAATCCAAGAAATAGAAAGAGAAACTGAAAGAGGCGGCTGGACATTTACTTCCTATCAAGCTTGAAAGCAGCACTCCAGCCAAGATAGCATGAAGGCAAAAAAAAGGATAGCTGAAGCTCTTCAAGCTCAGCAAGGGTGTTCTCTAAAGAACAGTTTAGCTGATTCATCTCTCAACAAGGTGGAAGCTGCTCACTAGTGCAGTAGTAATAAGTGATAGCTGTAGAAGAAGGCTGATTCCTTCTACAGCAGGTGAGCTGGACTGAAATCTGCTCAGTCCAGCAAAGTTGACTCAGAGTTATTTCTTTAAGTCAGTAATTTTATTTTCCTCAACTCTGCATTTAATTCTTGTAGGATTCAGGTTTCCTGAATCTTAGTGTAGGGCACTTTGTGCTTGAGTTGTCGGTGACAAATTTGTCACTGAGGTAGGTGCCTGGAGGGGCACTGAGGTAGGATCCAAGTGAGGATCTGAGCCGTATGGATTAAGTGCCTGAGGTAGGAGAGTGATACTCTCTAAGTGTAGGGTCTTTGTGTCTGAGGTAGGTGACAAGCTTGTCGCTGAGCTGTAGGTGCCTGGAGGGGCACTAAGGTAGGTACCTGGAGGGTACCGAGCTGTAGGAGTGTTGAAGCACTCTAAGAGTAGGGCCTTGTGCCTAAAGTTGTAGGGTTGAAAAGCCTGAGCTGTAGGCCTTAGAGATAATGCTGAGGTAGGTGGCTTGCGGGTCACTGAGTGTAGGAGTAATACAGTGCTCTGAGGTAGGAACCTTAGGGATTTGAGGTAGGGCTGTCCTCCCAGCCTGAATATAGGGCTTAACAGCATGAGGTATGTGGCATGCTGACCACTGAGTGTAGGCCCTTGTGGCTGAGAAGTGAGTCTTGGAGGAGACTTCAAGATCCTGCGGGATCTGAGGTGTAAGCTCTTAGGAGCAGTTTGGAGAAGTTGTGCCGAGTCCAACAAATAAGCTTGGATAGGTGGAGAGGGAAAGTGGATGTACCCAATTAGGGAACCACTATAAATTATGTTGTTTGCTGTGTTTGCTTATTTTTCTCTTTGATTGCAGGACTTAAGGACAAGCTTTAGTTAGCATAATTTGAAAACATCAAAAGCTACATTAAAAGCTCAAAGACCTATTCACCCCCCCCCCCCCCCCCGCTAGGTGATTAGCTAACTTAAAGTTAAATAACCTTCATGTGGTATCAGAGGGAGGTTTCTCAAAAATGATTTAACAATCTGAGTATACCTCCAAGGTTAGCTAAAAGGGTTACACTTATGGGTTCAAAAGTGAACCATAATGAATGGAGCTTCAAGTCTGCAACAAGGAGAACTTTAAGACTTGAAAATAAAGAGTCAAGCAAATCATGGAAGCCTCTGATTCTAGGGTACTTGCAACAGTTCAAGAAGGACCTTTCATCCTCATGAAGGTCTCATCTTCAAATTCAAGCATCCAGACTTCAAAGAGTTATGCAGAGATGTCTGAAGAAGAAATCAACCTTGCATCTATGGATAAGAGTGCACAACACATCATGGTGAGTGCCATGGATGACTCAACCCTCATGAGAGTGGTCCACTGCAAGCCAGCCAAAGAGATGTGGGATTCTCTCACTGACTATATGGAAGGGACAAGGAAAGTCAATCTTTCGGACAGTGGCTCAAAGTCAGAAGATGAGAAGAAGACGAAAAAGACCTATGTGACCAAGAAGGAGAGAAGCTGGATAGATTCTTCATTCTCAGATTATGAAGATAAAGACGAAGAAGCCTACTTAGGGCTGATATCAATTGCTGCAAATCCAAAAGAAGTGGAATATCCTGCTACCAGGATAGGAATCATGGCCCCTCTGTCACTCTCAGACAGTGACAATGAGGAGAATGAAGAAATCTATGGATGTCATGGGTTGATGGCAATGTCTGCAGAAGAGATAAGTCAGGAAGTATCAGAATCAATCAAGGTACAATCTCTCTCAAATTCTACATCTTTCTCTGACTTTGAATCCAGTCCAGATACTAGTACATATTTATCTAGTGATGAAGATTGCTATGAATCTATGACTGATGTCAATCAATTGATTGTCAATTTTGGACTACTCCTAATTGCTCTAATGGAGAGCAGATTACTTCCAAGAGACAAGCTAAGGAATTAGAGGTCCTAAGGTATTATAAAACTCTCTACAATAATAAATCTATTGAGTTATATAAAAAAAGTCATGAGATGTCTGAGCTCAAGAAAAATCTTGAGTGTCAGACCATGCTTCTGGAAGAAAAGAAGAAGCACATCAGATATCTGGAACAAAAGTTCTCAGAAAAGTTGGGGATTGTGATTAACCCTTCTCAGTCACAGGGTCAGTTGCCAAAAGCTGCAACTTGCCAAGTCCCTGAGAAGATGGGTATTGACCACATCAATCACCACTTCAAATCTGATTGCCCTAATAGGAGGACAATGTTTCAGAAGGCAAATACACTTTCTAAAACTGTCAAGTTTGCACCACTCCTGAAGGATCAATCAAATGTGCGCTCCACTAGTGGTATGAAGGCACACGATTCAAGAAAGAGTGATATTATCCACTCTGTCCACAAAGTTCAGGAGTGGATCTTTATATTTGGATCCAAATATCCTCTATCTAAGGAAATGAGAATGTTCACTAGATGGCAGGCTCTAAAAATACATCAGGCCCATATTGGACCAGTAGTATTTTGTTCCTCAGCTCCTTCACTCAGGAAGAAGGGGGAATCATCATGCAATGCTCATCCAGCAAAGCCTGGTGTTGCTCACATCTCTCATGAACAATAGTTCTGTACTGTCCTAAAGAGAAGATACAACATTCACAAATGTTGGTGTTGTGGAAAGGTGGGTCACTTTGCCATTGATTGTTGGCATAACCTGAATGTGACTAGTGGATAGAAAGGTGCCCATCCCAGGCAGAGATTTGGGCATATATTTTATGATGCTAACAAGAACCTAGGACCCAATTATTATTTTGTGCCTAAGGGAAAATGAAATATGTTTTGCATGTTAGTCCAAGTACCTATCCATTTAAGACTTGGTATTTGGACAAAGGGTGTTCCAGGGAAATGACCGGGACATGATAGTTGTTTTTGCAACATGCTCCAGAAAAAGCAACAGGTTAAGGTTAAGGCTGTAAAGTAAGTAATCCTCAAAAGCTAGAGGAAGCAAGCCTTAAGGTATGTCTCTCACCCTCGTATATAGAGATTTAGTTTGCTATTTGTTATGATAGTTATGCTCAAGATGAATCCAATCAAATTATTAGCAAGCTTTAGGGAAAAACAATGCATAAATTGGGTGCCAATAGAACTGGCCCATTAGCATGTTAGGTCTCGTTCCACTTTACTTGAAAATTTACTAAGACAAGTAATTTGTACAACCAATCAGTAAGGGACATAATAAATCTCTAAGGGTCATGTATCATAACAGGAATGATTGAGTAAGCCGTAAAGTCTAAAACACTAAATTTAATGGTCAAATGAAATATTTAATTAAATTAATTAAAATGTTTTCATTACATATATAAAGACGACAAAAAATGAAAAGCCACATCGCTCTCTAAAAGCCTTAACCCTAGCCATCGAGACTGAAACCATCTCAGCGTCTTGCCACTCTATTTCAATGGCGCCAAATGTCATCAAGGAGCTTCAGGATGGATATGAAATAGTGAGGGATGGAATCAATCATGCCTCTCCTGAGATTAAGGCCATATTAAGGATGATTGAGTTTGTTGTCTTATACTACACCCTTTTTGAACCCTCCACCATTCTTAAAAATGAGGTGGTGGAATTCTTCTCAAACGTTAAGATGTCCCATCTCAAAACTCTCTCAGGTCTAAGATTGAAGACATCAAAATCAAGGTAAACCCTAAGAGGTTAGGAAAGGCACTTCATATCCCCTCCGTCAACGCTAGCGAGGAAGAAGAACTCACCGACACGGACAGAGACAGTGATCTCTTATGGTGTGGATACACTGAGGCTAAATATGGGTCTCCGAAAAGAAAATTCTTCAATCAAAGAGGAAAATTGCTAGTAGACATTGAAAAGAATGCCCTCATCTGCAAACCTGGATCACATGACACATCTCCAGGTTCATGTTTGAAGTCATGACCAGAATTATACTAAATAGAAAGACCTCATGGACCTCTCTCATCTATTAGAGAATAGTAGACTGTATATCCTCTCCAAATATTGGTAGAATCATTTCCTTATACCTAGTGAACATCTATCCTGACTCTTTCACACAGGAACAGGGGGTGAAGATTCACTACCTGAAAATAATAGACATAAACACTTTGGATAGATTCTCTAGAGTCCTACCTATGAGCCAACCTATAGGAATAAAGGAATCCTCCAAGGGTTCAAGGAAGAAACCCATTGAGGAAGAAATATCTTCCAGCCCTGAACCAGTACTTGGTTCATCCTCTCCAGTTGATGCTGGTATGCAGGTTGACCTATCCCTCAGTCAATCCTCTACCAACATTCAACTTCAGGATGCTGCTGTGCATATTGATAAAATCCATGCCAGCTCTAGGTCAGGAGAAATGTCTAAGAATGATGCTGAAGAAGGTAATGTTGAAAAAGATGGGGCAGACATGAATATTACAGATGAAGTTACAACAGTTGATGATAGGCCTACTGCAGAAGATAACTGGGAGCCTCTTGAGACATTAGACACTTATCTTGATAAGTCCAGCATAGATAAAAATGCTCAGTCTGAGGGGGAGCATGATCAGATGGATGTGACAAACTTGGATCAAGTTGTCAATAAGATAGTTGAGTCTGCACCCACTATAGGTAAAACTCATTCCCTCTTAATTAATAGTGTTAAAACAGTTTTAGCTAAGCAAATGTTTTCTTCTATAGGTGTTGTAGTTGAGGGGGAGACTTCTCAGATCCCTGCTCAGGATGTTATACCTCCTCCTATGGACCATACTTCATCTACTCTCATCTCCAAGGAGGATTTTTTAAACCAAATTAAAGTACTCTTGGATAATCAGACTACAACCCTCAAGGTGTATGTTGATCAATCTATTGCAAATCTGAGTTATGAAATGTCTGCCAAAGTAAATGAAACTAAAGAAGAAATTTCACACTTGAGCAAACAGGTCATCACCTGGCTTGACAAGGCTGGAACTGTTGGACTCAAGCTGACCACCCTCATGGAATCTTTGGACAGCCAAAAACTCACTACAGCTGACATACGATATGTAAAGAATTATTTGAGTACCATTGATGAGGTGATCAAGGGAGCAGCAGACCATGTTAATCAGCATGTCACCCAGGTTGGTCTCCACTCCAAGGAGCAGGCAATTCTCTTGAGGAATGAGTTGCTTGCTGACAATGAAAGAATACACACATCTATATCAAGCATGAAAGGGGGAGAGTAGCCAACACCTCATTACTACAAAGGATAATATCTAAAGAAGGCAGAAAGGGGGAGAGTAGCCATGCTAAGGCAGCAACACTCATTGAAGATCAAGCCTTCAATGTAATTCAAGGCACCATGGTGGAACTACACCTACCCCTCTTGGATAGAAAGAGGCCAGAGGACCTAGACTTCCCTGCATAAGCTAGAATTGCACATGATGCACAACTTGTTGGCAAAAGAAAGAGAGAAGGAACTCAAATGGCTGAAGAGTTCATGGCCAAGAGGAGAGCTGAGAACATAGATGACCCAGACTATGAACAGCTAAGTGAGGCCTCTGAATAAATCATTATCAATGTCTGGATAAGCCATGGACAAATCTTGAAGAACATTGATAGTGTATATCCATCTGAGGAATGAATAAAGCATTTAGAGAGAAATTCTCTAAGGGAAAGAATATTCAAGGAGAATCTGGTAAGGACGAGCAACCCCAAGAAGATTCCTTCCAAATATATTCCAAAGTCATTCCTTTACTTCAAGAGACAAAGGAACAAAGTTGAAAACTTAAAGAAGACTGCTGCAACCAAGGATGCTGGTGAAAGTTCTTCAAAGAATAACTGATAGAAGACTGCAAGACCTAAGCTTATTCAAAATTATTGTCTGATCTATGTCTTGTAATGATTATCAACAGTATAAAAATTTCAAATCTTCATCAATGAAATCAACATGTGTTTATCCTGACTATATTAATGTGATAAATGTATATTTGTATTAGATAAACATACTATTCTTTAGTGAATATCCTGTTATCTCAAGTTTGATGTGTTGATTGGCTAAGATAATTATTAGGTTTATCTTGATCATAGTGTTTACTTTGTAAATGATTACCAAAGTTCTTGTTATTAATCATACCTTCACAATTTTCAATGATTGTTAATTCACCTATACCATTAATTTACCAATCATAGTGTTAAGCAATCTCATCTAGGGGGAGTTACCCTGTATTGGGATGGCTGGTTGTCATGATAATGTATCATTAGACCTATCATGATAATTTTTCTATGTTGATGCACTTTAGCATGGATGTGTGTTCTACCTTCTTCAAATAGGGGGAGATTGTTAGGAATTGTGCCCTACAATGTTTCTCAGGATTTGAAGTTGCATCACCATTCATGCTAAGAGGTTTAATGTATTTGATGTGTGCTTTAGTTCATCAATGCAGGTAGTCCATGATTGGACAAGTAAAGAAAAATGAGTTGGGCAGTAAACTCAAATTTCTTCAAGCTCAGCACAGAGTTCGTCGAAATCAGCTTGCTGATCGTCGAGCTCAACTCCGCATAAGCTTAAGAAATCAGGATACAAAATTCGTCGAACTTAGCTCGAAATTTGTCTAGCTCGGGTTACAGTTTGTCGAGCTCAGGCCAACGCTTGTCAAGCTGAAGCAAGAGAAAAAGTGTCCATGGAAAAAAGCACTGAGAGCACTGAGAAGATCAAAGTTCGTCAAGCTTAGTTCACGGTTCGTTGAGCTCAGCTCAAAGCTTGTCAAGTTAAAGCCAGAAAATCTATCTAAGGCATAAGCATTGAGTCCGCTGAGAAGAATGCATAGAGACCTCTGAGACAGCTGAGACAGCTGGGAAGATAGCATTGAGACAACTGAAGACAACTGAGAAGATGGCATTGAGACAACTGAGAAGATGGCGTTGAGACAGCTGAGACATCTAAGAAGATGACGTTGAGATAGCTAAGACAGCAGAGACAAAAGTGAGCTGGAAACTTTCTAAGTCCAAAAGTGTTGAGTGAAGCAAGTTCACTCAACGCTTCTAAATAAAGCAAGAAGCGCTGAGACAGTCAAGAGGTAAACAGCTGAGAACAAAATTAGCAAGAAGGTTTCTAAGTCCAGAAGCATTGAGTGAAACAAGTTCACTCAATGCTTCCAATAAAGAAGAAAGCGCCGAAACAAAGAATTATCTCCGCTGATAAATGAAAAATCACTGAGGCCGCTGAGACAAATCCGCTGAGATAGTTAAAGTGCAAAAACTGCTGAGACAGCAGATAAGAGTTAAGCACTGAGACAAAGGCTTGTCTCAGCTAATAATGAAAAACCGCTGAGACCACTGAGACTCCTAAGACAAAGCCAGGAAATTTCTAAGTCCAGAGGCACTGAGAGCCAAGGCTGATGGCATTGAGTGTCTCAACATCGCCCAACGCTTGATGAGATTCAGGAAAATTTTCTAAGTCCAGATGTTGATGACCACTACTGACATCATCAAAGTCAAAACTGCAAGAAAGCTGCTACAGTGCCAAAAGATGTTTTGTCCCTTTCTGATGGAGTTGGCGCTCACCAATCCTTTATGGGCCCACATACTATGGTGTCGTTGATTCAAATCAACGCATATAAAAGGGGAAATAGTAAAGGATTAGGGTTAACGAATCCAAGAAACAGAAAGAGAAACTGAAAGATGCGGCTGGACATTTACATCCGATCGAGCTTGAAAGCAGCAATCCAGCCAAGATATCCTGAAGGCAAGAAAGGATAGCTGAAGCTCTTCAAGCTCAGCAAGGGTGTTCTCTAAAGAACAGTTTAGCTGATTCATCTCTCAGCAAGGTGGATGATACTCACCAGTACAACAGTAATAAGTGATAGTTGTGGAAGAAGGTTGATTCCTTCTACAGCAGGTGAGCTAGACTGAAATCTGCTAAGTCCAGCAAAGTTGACTCAGAGTTATTTCTCTGAGTCAGTAATTTTATTTTCCTCAACTCTGTATTTTATTCTTGTAGGATTCAGGTTTCCTGAATCTGAGTGTAGGGCACTTTGTACCTGAGCTGTAGGTGACAAATTTGTCACTGAGGTAGGTGCCTATAGGGGCACTGAGATAGGATCCAAGTGAGGATGTGAGTTGTAGGGCTTAATTGCCTGAGGTAGGATAGTGCTACTCTCTGAGTGTAGGGCCTTTGTTTTTGAGGTAGGTGACAAGCTTTTCAGTGAGCTGTAGGTGCCTGGAGGGGCACTGAGGTAGGTACCTGGAGGAGTACTGAGCTGTAGGAGTGCTGCAGCACTCTAAGAGTAGGGCCTTGTGCCTGAAGTTGTAGGGCAGAAAAACCTGAGATGTAGGCCTTAGAGATAAGGCTGAGGTAGGTGGCTTGCGGGTCACTGAGTGTAGGAGCATTGTAGTGCTCTGAGGTAGGATCCTTAGGGATCTGAGGTAGGGCTGTCCTCCCAGCCTGAGTGTAGGGCTTAACAGCCTGAGTTAGGTGGCCTGCTTACCACTAAGTGTAGTCCCTTGTGGCTGAGAAGTAAGTCTTAGAAGAGACTTGAAGATCCTGTGGGATTTGAGGTGTAAGATCTTAGGAACAGTTTGGAGAAGTTGTGCCGGGTCCAACAAATAAGCTTGGATAGGTGGAGAGGGAAAGTGGATATACCCAATTGGGGAACCACTATAAATTCTTTTGTTTGTTGTGTTTGCTTGTTTTTTTCCTTGATTGCAGAACTTAAGGACAAGCTCTAGTTAGCATAATTTGAAAACAACAAAAGCTACATTAAAAGCTCAAAGACCTATTCCCACCCCCCTCTAGGTGATTAGCTAAACTAAAGTTAAATTACTTTCAACACTCGGTATGGCCATCTGGCGATATCAGTACTGGCTGCCACGTATCCCACATATTCCTAATTTTTCGCATATCAGATCGGTCATGATAAACCGTGGACTGTCACTTGGCGACATCCACTATCTCCAGCGATAGTGACGGAAACTGCTCATTCGTGTGGAGATAGCGAGTTAACTGCTGATTCAACTATCTCTCGTTGGCGATACCCAATATCACCTGGCGATATCTCCTAAGCTCATCTGTTCTGACCCGAATCAACACCCAAATGTCATTAGGCTTTGTTCGTTAAGCGGGAATTGGGCCTTTGGAATTGGTATTCATTTACCAATTCCAATTTTATGTATTCGTTACATCAAAACATTCCGTGGGAATCAGAAATAACGATAAATCGGGTGGGAATTGCATATCAAACTCATCCCGCAACATCATTTCCGACCTCGCTAGGTCAGAAATTGCGATTCCGATCCCGCTCCTCTTCCTTCTCCCATTGTTGGATATCGTTGCCGCTCGCGTTCCTTCTCCCATCGCCGGATCTCACTCCTCTTCCTTCTCCCGTCGCTGGATATCGCTGCCACTCGCGGATCCTTCTCCCGTCGCCGGATCCCGTTCTTTCTCGCGTCGCGGTCGCTCGCGTTCCTACTCCCATCGCCGGATCCTCCGGCCGGTAACTTCTTCTTCTTCTGTTGCTGCTTTTACATGACTGCTTTCAGTATGGTTTTAGATGATTGCTGCTTTCAGTATGGTTATTAGATAACTGTTGCTTTCAGTATGGTTATTAGATGGCTGCTGCTCTCAGTATGTTTATTAGATGATTGCTTTCAGTTTTTCAAATGTATTTGATTTAAATAGATGACTTTTTAATATGTTGTTTTTTCTAAATAATTTGATTAGTGAAATACATGAGTTTAACCAAAATTTTATGAGAGCCTTGTATTTGCTACATACTTGAATGGGTAAATCATCACCAAAAATGTTTACGAGTGGGTATTGAATTATATTTCTTACCTTGATGTTCAGTTGTTCGGATGAGCGAAATCATATACTTGTTATACTCCTTGTTGGTCGACCACCATTAAGTTTCTCCTCCACTGTTTATTTTAGTTGGCTTCTTGATTGGTGTATGTTGCTTGGACTTGAGCTATTTTTTGGGGCCGCTATTAAGAGGCTTTTGTTGGTGATACCTAATATTTCTTTTTGGTTGCCCTTGAAATCTCTTTTGAGTTGTCTTTGTTATTAACAATTTGTCGATTTACGGTGAAGTTTTCCCTACTATGGATGTTCATGCCATTCAAAAGCTTCTACTGTAGTGAACTGTAATTACTTGTTCGTTTGTATGTAGATGAATGAATTATAAAGACGTCGTAGACGTAGGAGAGCACCAGCGGCAGCAGCTCTTGCTGCGGCCTATGTTGTTTTGATGAAACCCAAGATTGGAAGGGATCTTGAAGAGGCCGATGCCAAAACAATTTTAAGAAGGACGTTGTTTGCCCGGTTACATAGTGGGACAGATATCAATTGTTTTAATCAGCTTCGAATGAACAAAAACTCCTTTGAAACTCTATGCTCCATATTAGTTGCGAGAGGATTACTAAGTGACACAAGAAATGTTTCAGTGAAAGAGTCTATTAGCATTTTTTATATATTTTAGCTCATAAAAAAAATTTTGAGCGGTTGGTGGAATGTTATTACGTTCAATTGATACAGTTAGCAGACATTTCAGCGTGGTGTTAAGGGCAATTCTAAAGTTAGCCCCTGATTTTATCAAGCTCCCGGCTGCGTCAACAACACCAAGATGGCGTAATTTCCCCGTGATAATTTTATCTCTTACATACAAGTCTTGTGTATGTTATCTGCTTATTCAATATTAATACCTAATTACATAATGTATAGGATTGCATTGGCGCCATAGATGGGACTCATATTTAAGTAACAGTTCCAATCAAAGATCAAGATTGATATCGAAATAGGAAGCAAGCGATTACAACAAACGTAATGGGTGCATGTGACTCAAACATAAAATTTATTTATGTATTACCTGGCTGGGAGGGTTCATCTTCAGACTCCAGAGTGTTGCGTGTTGGAACACCCTATTACTAATTAGGGTAAGGATCACTATGTCTCTAGGAAACCAATGTTTGACCTCCTGTATAGCTCAAAAGGTCCATTAGAATTGAGTCTAAGGGTTAGAAGTCTAAGTTTGGAAGCTGCCCTCAAGACCAAGCCTTTTTCAGTTTGAGACTAAGTCATATCGTCGAGATCAGCACGACGATTCGTCGAACTCCGGTCGACGATCGTCTAGCTCAACTTCGACAGATCGTCGAACTCCATTCGACGATCGCTGAGCTCAACTTCCTCATATCGTCGAACTCCATTCGACGATCGGTGAGCTCAGTTCGATGATCTTGACTCAGCTTTGGATCTCTATCTCTGAGCTCAGTTCGACGATCTTTGAGCTCAGATCGACGATATTTTGCTGCTGTATAAGTCCATATCGCTGAGCTCAGTTCGACGATAGCAGAGCTCAGTTCGACGTTTTCAGATAACTTCAAGGATGTTTCTAGATTCAAATTCAAATCAGTTAAGGAGTTATTCTGCAATTAATTCAGAAGATTTTCTAGCCGTTTTCATTTATTTCTGGACCAAGTTTCAAGGGATTTTCAAGGAATATTTCTATGGACTTTCCTCCAGAAGACATTTTGCAATTAAGGATGCAATTAATGCAGGCCAACGGCTATTCTTGACAGAGGATGTTTTTCTATTCAGTACCAGAGAATAAAAGAGAAGAATTTTTGAATCTCTCACACAGATACACAGACAGACAGAAAGACAGACATCAGTAATCTTCAGAACAAGAACAGAATATTCTCTGTCTCAAAGAATTCTCAAGAACACACATCCAAGGAGATCAAATTTTCTAAAATCTTCAGATCTCTCTTGTCTCAAGTGTTCCAGGCCAACATCTTTCAAGACTCCAGACACCTAACATTTTAGCTGTTGCTGAAATCATCTTTTGCTGGAGCTCAACTTCTGAAGGCCTATCACCCTACAGCAAAGCTTCTTTACCTGAAGATCTCAAGGACTCAGGGGGAGCTTTGACACCATCAATCCACATAGTCTTCTCACCTGCTTTGAGAAAGAGAAGACTTCCATCACTCTCTCACCCCCATCTCTGTAAAGGGTTTCTCAAACTCCCTTCAAAAGTTTGAGCTTGGTTTTTGAGCACCTTATCAAAAGCTCATTGGTGGCAAGACACCTGATCAAAAAATCTGATTTGGTTTTTGAGCACCTTATCAAAAGCTCATTGGTGCCCAGGACACCTGATCAACTCATCCTGCAGTGGATTCCTACCTAGGGTGGTAGAAGAGTGGATGTACCCAAGTTTAGGGGAACCACTATATTTCCTTGTGTCATCTGGTTTTGCTTGTCTTTATTTTTGTTTCTTGCTGTGATTGTTCTGTGTTTAGCTTATGATTAGTTTAGCTCTGTGATAAAATTTATTAACTGCTTCCCTGCTCTCTCACATTACAACAATTGTTGTAAAAAGTTTTCAAGCACCATATACTCTATTCACCCCCCTCTAGAGTATATCAGATCTAGCTGCACTTTCAATTGGTATCAAAGCGAGGTTGGTTAAACATACCACACTTTGGTGGTTGCACAGGCTAACACCTGAACCCAAGGATTCCTAGTTAGATCTGTTTTCTTTTGAATTTAGTATTAGATTTTGTGTTCACAAATCATGGCCCAAAACAAAGATTATGCTAGAACCAGACCTCCAGTGTGCAATCTATCCAAGTTTGCACTTTGGAAAGCAAGGATCAGACTATACATGAATTCTATTGACGAGGATATTTTTAACTCTGTTTTGACAGTGTGTCCAAGACCTCCAGAGAACTCAAGTACAAATGCTGTTCCACCTCCATCAGGAATAGATGCTGACATCAAGAAAGGGAATATAGCTGATGCCAAGGCTATGAACATCTTAGCCCAGACAATGTCTGATGACATATTTCAAAAGGTGGCTGAATGCAATTCAGTAAAGGAAATTTGGGACAAACTCTCTGAAATAGTCTCAGGCTCAGCTGATGAGAGAAAGGATACGAGATCCCACCTCATATCTCAATATGAGAATTTCAAGAAGGGAGAAACTGAGTCAGTGGGAGATATGTACAACAGGCTCAGTCTAATAGTCAGTGAACTCAGGACATTGGATAAAGAGATCTCACTAACTGAACTCAATGACAAAATTCTAATGTGCTTCCCAAGCACTTGGGATTCAAGAATCTGGCCAATCAAGGATGCCAGAAGTTTGAATGAGATCACCACAGAAGCTCTATTGGGTAAGCTCAAATCTTATGAGCTACTCATCAAGAATAGAGAAGAAGAACAGAAGGCTGCCTCACCAGCCACAAGAAAAGAGAAGACCATAGCCTTCAAGGCAACTGAAGATCAGCCTGAAGACAAAGTCACAGGCAATGATGAACTGCTCAGTCTGTTGGCCAAAAGATTTTACAAGATGGCCAGAAAGGACTTCAGAAGGAGATCATACAAGGAGCATGATAAGCCAAGGTATGATAAGTCAAGTAATAATAAAGAGATTGTTTGCTTTGGTTGCAGGAAACCAGGGCACATAGTTCCTGACTGTCCAGAAAACAAAAACAAGGACAAAAGGGACAAGAAAGAAAGAAGAAAGGAGAAAGACTCCAAGAGGAATGTCAATGGCAAACCCTCATAAAGCAAAAACAAACGTACAAGAAAGGGGTTTGTTGCTGAATCCTGGAGTGAGACTGAAGAGGAGTCAGAAGCCTCATCCAGCTCCAGTGATGATGAGGATGATGCAGAAGAGAAAGAGTTCTGCATGATGGCAATCAATGCCTCACAACATAATTCAGAAGAAGAGGAGTTAGAGTCAGACTCAGAGACTCAACCTGAAGAAGATCAGGTAATTAGTTCTTTTGATTTTAATTCAGAGGACTTTAAATCTGAATTTAAAGCATTGTGTTTAGACCTGCTAAAATCTGATAAAGAAATTATCTCTCTCAGAAATCATTTATCTGAACATAATACTTTAAAGTCAGAAAACCTCAAACTCTCTCAGGAGTTGGAGTGCTGTAGGGAGCAGATAGCTTCACTGAAAAGTGAGCTATCTGAGGCCAAGAAGCTTGAAGAATCCCTTAATGGGAGAAGCATCAAGCTGATGGACATCACAAGCACAGTGAACTCCAGATTTAATAGTACACTGGGCTTGGGTGCTTCATCCAGCCAACCCATAGTTCTAACAACTCCAATGAAATTCATTTTTGATAAAGGAAAGGGAGTTGTAGAGGTAGCTATGAAAAATTCTGATCTGCCCAAGGAAACCAGGTCCCAGCAGAAATCGTCGAACGTAGATCGACGATCGCCGAACGCAGATCGACGATCTCAGGCAAAATCGTCAAACTCAGGTCGACGATCTCAAGTTTCTGAACTCTGCTATAGTCGACCGTCGAACGGAGCTCGACGATCTGACCCAAGATCGTCGAACGCAGCTCCAAGATCGTCGAACAGAGGTCAGAACTCTGGAAATTTTTTCAAGGGCAAATCAAAATCCAATTCTAAGGGTCCTTCATCCCAAATCTTTAACCCTTATACTGAATGGATTATACCTCCAAGGAGATATCATCCTGAAGGATATAAGAGTCAACCTGGGATGTCTTTTATTTCAGAATTTAAAGGTTATCAACCTAGGCACAAGGTAAACTGGGTCAAAAACAAATGAATTATCTTATGTGCAGGTGAAGACCTATCCAACATCTAACCAGCAATGGTACTTGGATAGTGGGTGCTCTAAGCACATGTCAGGGAACAAGGACAACCTCACCTCCTTTAGAGACATGCTTGGACCCAAAGTTATCTTTGGTGATTCAAACTTTGGACAGACTAAAGGATATGGTGCAGTCCAGATTGGATCAGTAACATTCAAGAAGGTAGCTTATGTGGAAGGACTGAAGCACAACTTAATAAGCATCAGTCAGCTGTGTGATGAAGGCTACCAGGTGACCTTCAGCAAAGCTTTATGCAAAATCAAGTCAGAGGACAACACAACTGTGTTGACAGGTAAAAGGAAAGGTAACATCTATCTTGTAGATTTTCTTTCAACAGATATAGATATTTATCTGTTCAATTCTGTTTGTAGACCAAATATTTTATGGCATAAGAGACTAGGACACCTAAACCTTAAAACTATTGCTAGGCTATCCAAGGACAACCTTGTTAGAGGACTACCTTCTGGCCCCTACAAGAAGGAAGGACTCTACAGGGCTTGTCAATTAGGCAAGCAAACTAAAAACAGCTTTAAGTCACTTAATAAGAGTGATTCACCTAGGATATTGTATCTGTTACACATAGATCTTTTTGGACCCATCACAGTACAAAGCCCAGGAGGGAAATCTTACACTTTAGTAGTTGTAGATGACTTATCTAGATTCACTTGGGTGTTCTTTCTAAGGAAGAAGTCTGATAACTTTAAGTTTCTGACAGAGTTTCTCAAATGTATACAGATTGAGTTCAATACTCACATTGTCATGATCAGAAGTGATCATGGGACAGAGTTTGATTCTCTTCTTATGTAAGAGTTCTGTCAGAGTGAAGGGATCAGGCATACTTTCTCAGCTCCTAGAACTCCTCAACAAAATGGGGTAGCTGAAAGGAAAAATAGAACCCTTATTGAATCTGCCACTACATTGTTGTCAGATGCTCACCTTCCTCTATCCTTTTTGGCAGAGGCAGTGAACACCTCCAACTATGTGCTGAATAGAAGTTTGATACATAAATTAAAGGGAAATACTCCCTATGAATTACTCAAAGGGAAGAAACCTAAAGTTGATTATTTTAGAGTTTTTGGTTGTATTTGCTATATACATAATAATGACAAGAAATACTTAGCAAATTTTCAAGCTAAAGCTGATGAAGGAGTGTTTTTGGGATACTCTATGATCAATAAGGCTTATAGGGTTTATAATAAATCATCTCTAAAAATTGAGGAATCTGTTCACATATCATTTGATGAATCTAACATGTCTTTCAAGGAGAAGATCTCTTCTACCATAGAACCTTTGCAGGAACATTCTCTTGTTGAAGACTTGAACAAGTTACAGGTTACTCAAAAGGATGAAAGCAGTGAAGATGAAGTCAGTGTTCAACATATTGAAGAACAACTTGAAGAGCCAGTTGTTGTACCACAAGAGGAAACAACAACACAGGTTGGTGAACAATCAACACCCCCTGTTGATTTAGTAACATCAAGAGACCATCCAATTTCCCAAATAATTGGAGACATCTCAGCTGGTGTGCAAACCAGAAATCAGGTCAACCAAAACCTGTTGCACACCAGCTTCCTATCTCAAATTGAACCTCAGTCCATTCAAGATGCAGAGTAAGATCCACACTGGATCATTGCAATTCAATAAGAGTTGCATCAATTTGAAAGGAACAAAGTATGGGAACTAGTGCCAAAGCCTAAGGATCACTCCATTGTTGGAACAAAGTGGGTATTCAGAAACAAATTGGATGATCAAGGAGTAATTGTAAGGAACAAGGCAAGGCTAGTTGCTCAGGGATATTCTCAAGAAGAAGGAATAGACTATGACCAGACTTTTGCACCTGTTGCAAGATTGGAAGCCATCAGAATATTCTTAGCTTTTGCAGCACATAAATGCTTCAAGGTATATCAGATGGATGTCAAAAGTGCATTTCTAAATGAAGACATCAAAGAGGAAGTATATGTCAGACAACCTCCAGGTTTTATCTCTCCAACTTATCTTGATTATGTTTTTAAATTGAACAAAGCATTATATGGTCTCAAGCAAGCTCCTAGAGCATGGTATGAGACCCTAGCATGCCTTCTTTTGGAAAATGGATTTATAAGGGGTAGAGTAGACCAAACTCTTTTCATTAGAACTCATAAGTCTCATACCCTACTAGTGCAGATTTATGTAGATGATATTATTTTTGGTTCTACTGACTCCAAATTATGCAGAAGGTTTTCCAACCTAATGCATTCTAAATTTGAAATGAGTAGCATGGGTGAGCTATCCTTCTCCCTAGGATTGCAAGTCAAACAGCATGCTGAAGGCATCTTTATTTCTCAAACCAAGTATGCAAATGAATTGGTTAAGAAATTTGGCATGTCTGAAGCCTCTTGTATGAAAACACCTATGCCTACTAATGCTGTATTGGATGCTGATGAACATGGGAAACCTATTGATCAGACAACATATAGAGCAATGATTGGCTCTTTACTGTACCTTACAGCTAGTAGACCAGATATAATGTTTGCTACATGTATATGTGCTAGGTTCCAAGTAAGCCCTAGAGAGTCACACCTAACACTAGTAAAGAGTATTCTCAGGTATGTTAAAAGTTGTCCAAATCTAGGTCTCTGGTATCCAAAAGACTCAGCATTTGATTTAACTGGATTTTCTGATGCTGATTATGCTGGATGCAGAATTGACAGGAAAATCACCAGTGGAACTTGTCAGTTCCTTGGTGACAGACTTGTCTCTTGGTTTTGTAAGAAACAAACTTCTGTGTCAACTTCAACTGCTGAAGATGAATATATGGCTGCAGGCAGTTGTTGTTCACAAATCTTGTGGATTCAAAACCAACTCCTAGACTATGGCTACAACTTAGAGAAGTCTAAAATCTTTTGTGATAACACCAGTGCTATTTTTATAGCTCAAAATCCAGTCCTCCATAGTAGGACAAAACACATAGAGATTAGGCATCATTTCTTAAGGGATAATGTTGAAAAGAATAAAATTGAACTACAATATATCCCAACTGATTTACAAAGGGGAGATATTTTCACCAAGCCCTTGGATGAAAAGAAACACACCTTCTTCCTAAATCAGTTAGGAATGTTAGATGGAGGAAGTCTTAAATAATATCCAAGATCTTAAAAGCTTAAAAAATGACCAAGACTAGGCAAACATCTTGATTTTTCTTAGTGTCTAGAGTTTTTCTAATCTCTGAACTGCGCTCGACGATTTTCCCTCAGATCGTTGAACGGAGATCGACGATTTCCGAAATCGTCGACCTGAGTTCAGCATTTCTCAGATAGTATGAACTATCTCTTCCAGTCAACGATCGTCGAACGGCGCTTGACGATTTTGTTCTCTGAACGATCGTCGAACAGAGCTCGACGCTCTCCAATATCGTCGAACGGAGATCGACGATATTGAAGACTCTTTAGATTCCTTTAGAAGCCCCTATCGTCGAACTGAGTTCAACGATCTTTCCTTTTCTGCGTCGAACCCTAATATAAAATTCATTTTTCGCCGTCGTTCTCCTTTGCGCTTTTGATTCCTCTGCAAAAACTTTCTTTCCCTCCAAACAATTCTGCACTTGATCGTTTTGTTTGTTGAATCTTTGCAGGTACCTATGGCTGTTTCTGTTACTGTTCTCGCCGCCATGAAGTTTGATGTTGGCTTCGACATCGACATGGAATCCTTCAGCACAACAGACCAGGTTTTTCAGGACATCTTAGAGTTATTCAAAGAGAAGAACCTTACTGCAATCATGACCACAAGGATTAAGCTTGCTTCTGATGAGATTAAGGAATGAGTCTACACTACACACAATCAGGACAACAACACCATTGTTGGATCAATCTCTGGCACTCAGGTACCCTTGACCCCAGCAATTCTAACAGAGGTTTTTGAGTTGAGAACTGGTGGAGATACTGTTGATTTGTCTGGAGAAGAATTTGCTGACTTGCTTGCCAGAATGGGTCATTCTGAGGCTAACCCTAGCAAGCTTTTGAAAAAGAATCTTTCTGTGGAATACAGATTCCTGGCTGATGTAGTTGGGAAAGTCCTACTAGCTAAGCACTCTGCTCATGATACAATCTCCAGGTATCAGCTCTGCCTAATGGGAGCCCTAGTAGACAGGAATAATCTGAATTGGGGAGAGGTATTCTTTGACCTCATTAAGAAGAAAATCAATAAAAGTTTTGTAAACTTTGGAATAATTCTAGGGGTGTTTCTGCAGAATAGGTGCCCTGCATTGCTGGTCTCCTCTGGAATCCACATTAATGCATCCAAGAGACTGTCTTGTGCCCTTTTTGGTAAATGGGACAGACAGATCTTCAAGCCCAGCAGGCCCTCCTCCACTACTCCTTCAGGCACCAGGACTCTCAGAGTCACTCCCCACAGGTCTCTGCCCCTGCAGATGACCTGCCTGCTGATGCCTCTCCTCCTCCTCCAATTCCTTCTCTTCGCATTCCATCTACCATTCAAACTCCATCCACCATCATCATCTCCAGCCCCTCTCCAACATCTACACCATCTCCAATCCCTACTCTTCCAATCACAGAAGACCAATTCCATCCATTATTTACCTACCCTCCAACAGACATTGCCACTTCATCACCCTCCAATCCATCCTTCAACCTCATTGATGATTCCTTTATGGATGATTCACCATCCTCTCCTCCTGAGCTACCCTCATCCTCAACATCTTATCAAGATCTTCTGCAAGAAATCATTGACCAACCCACCTTCACCCCATTTATCTCCATCCCACTGTCCTCCATATCCACCTTACCCACTCCTCAACCATCCCTGCCCCACTACTCCAGCTCTCCACTACCATCATCAACAGCTACACCTCCATCCTCTACCTCTACTCCAGTCACTACTGAGCAAGTAGACATTCCAGCCCTTGCTGACAGGCTGTATGAATTGCTAGCCCCCAGGCTATCTCTTCTTTTGGAGACCTCCTTGGCTCCAATACTCCTGTCAGTGGCAGCCCTTTCTGTCAGGCTCTCCTCTCTCTTCCCTCAGACAGCCCCTTCAGTAGTGTGCCTTGATCCAGCCTTGTCTGAATCTAGGCAGGGGGAGATGCCCTATGAAGTGAGTCTGCCTGCTGCTGCTCTTGCTGATTCAGTGAGCCTGCCTGCTGTTGTTTCTTCAGTTCTTGAATCTGCTACTGCTGCTGCTGATGTGTTTCAAGCTTCAGTTCAACCTCCTGCTACAGTCTTTGCAATATACCTCAGGTCTTTGCTCTCAAATTTTGATTCTATATATTTCAGATGTCTGCCAGAGATAGTTGCTTTCCAGCCCCCAGAGGATCTGTCCAAGGCCCTTGTGCCTTTCTCTTGCTGTGACCCCAGCATCATCACTTCATTTGTCAACTCAGTTTATGCTGCTGCTACTTCTGCTGAAAGCATTGCTGTTGTCTCTGATGTTGCTGCCCCTCCTGCTGCTGAAAGTTTTGATACTGCTGCTGATACTTCTGTTACTACTGATGAGCCAATTTCTAAGGAGATCCTTATGACAGAGGCACATGATTTTGAGCCTTTTGAATTTTCTACTGATATTTCTACTGCTGATATTGCTGTTAGTGGAACTGTTGCTGCTGCTGCTGTTACTTCTCCAGAACCTGTAGTATCTGCTGCTGTTGTTACTGTTTCAACTTCAACTGCCACACATTCACTATCTGCTGCAACAACTTCTGTATCTGCTTCAATCTAGCTCAAGCAAGATTTGATGAAGAAGATTGATGCCCTGTATGATGATCAAAGTTCTGAAAGTGATGAGTTCAGAACAGATTCTGATGATTCTTTTGCTACCATTGCCAGGAAGAGAAAGGCAAGGAGCAAAGCCATGAATAGAGTACCTCCTGCCAAGGTCAAGGATAACAATGATATACCATACTATATTCTTCATGATTGCCCCATCACTGAGCACTGGATGCAGTACTCAAAGAATCAACACAAAGCAATGAAAAAGAAAAGGAAATATGAAAAGGGCTCTTCTCAATTCCAATATTCTCATCCTCCTCCACCACCTCCTCCTGATGCAGGTGCAGGTGGAAGTTCTGCTGCTCAACCCCCTGCTAGAAGTCAAACCCCCTATCAGCCACATGCTAGATCCTACCATAGGGGAAGCCAATCCAGGGGTTCTCAATCCAGGAGAGGAGGATACAGAGGCAATCAAAGAGAAGTCCAGGTTTACTCTAAAGGATACTCAAGGCAACATCCATACTCCAGGGAAGGACAAATTTCATCTGACACCACCTCTGGTCCTTTTCCCTATAAGTTGAAGGAAACTGTTTCATCCAGGCCTCCTTAGGACAATCCTTCTAATAGATATGAGCCACCAGTACCTTTTGAAGACCCTGAGAACAATCCAGCTGCTTGGACTGCAAGGATGAAAGAACTTGCTGCACTGGATCAGATCAAGAAAGCTAAAGAGCAAGGAAGAGATTCCTCTAACATCTCTACAATGTCTGAACAGAGAAAGAAAGAGTTGGAAAGATATGCATCAAGCAAATTTTTTGATTCAGATAGATACATGGAACTGCATCCTGAAGCTGTAGTTCCCAGGCCCAAACAGCAAACCACTTTAGGTGCAGCAGATGATACTAGATCAAAGAAGGAATCCCTCAACCCCAACAGATAAATCAAACTTGTTAAGGGCAAGGAAAAGAAATGATTATGTAAGGTGATAATCATCTTAACTTCTGGTTATTATCTGGGATGATATATATATATATATCTGTGGTTATGCAATGTCCAGCTTTTCTTTTTGTTTTTCTGTATTGCTGCTTGTATGTTATTTAATTTTTCCAAACTTTGTAAATAGTAATCCTAACCCAAATATGGGGAGATTGTTGGAACACCCTATTACTAATTTGGGTCAGGATCACTATGTCTCTAGGAAACCAATGTTTGACCTCCTGAATAGCTCAAAAGGTCAATTAGAATTGAGTCTAAGGGTTAGAAGTCTAAGTTTGGAAGCTGCCCTCAAGACCAAGCCTTTTTCAGTTTGAGACTAAGTCATATCGTCGAGCTGAGCACGACGATTCGTCGAACTCCGGTCGACGATCGTCTAGCTCAACATCGACAGATCGTCGAACTCCATTCGATGATCGCTGAGCTCAACTTCCTCATATCGTCGAACTCCATTCGACGATCGGTGAGCTCAGTTCGACGATCTTGACTCAGCTTTGGATCTCTATCTCTGAGCTCAGTTTGACGATCTTTGAGCTCGGATCGACGATATTTTGCTGCTGTATAAGTCCATATCGCTGAGCTCAGTTCGACGATAGCAGAGCTCAATTCGACGTTTTCAGATAACTTCAAGGATGTTTCTAGATTCAAATTCAAATCAGTTAAGGAGTTATTCTGCAATTAATTCAGAAGATTTTCTAGCCGTTTTCATTTATTTCTGGACCAAGTTTCAAGGGATTTTCAAGGAATATTTCTATGGACTTTCCTCCAGAAGACATTTTGCAATTAAGGATGCAATTAATGCAGGTCAATGGCTATTCTTGACAGAGGATGTTTTTCTATTCAGTACCAGAGAATAAAAGAGAAGAATTTTTGAATCTCTCACACAGATACACAGACAGACAGAAAGACAGACATCAGTAATCTTCAGAACAAGAACAGAATATTCTCTGTCTCAAAGAATTCTCAAGAACACACATCCAAGGAGATCAAATTTTCTAAAATCTTCAGATCTCTCTTGTCTCAAGTGTTCCAGGCCAACATCTTTCAAGACTCCAGACACCTAACATTTTAGTTGTTGCTGAAATCATCTTTTGTTGGAGCTCAACTTCTGAAGGTCTATCACCCTACAGCAAAGCTTCTTTACCTGAAGATCTCAAGGACTCAGGGGGAGCTTTGACACCATCAATCCACATAGTCTTCTCAGCTGCTTTGAGAAAGAGAAGACTTCCATCACTCTCTCACCCCCATCTCTGTAAAGGGTTTCTCAAACTCCCTTCAAAAGTTTGAGCTTGGTTTTTGAGCACCTTGTCAAAAGCTCATTGGTGGCAAGACACCTGATCAAAAAATCTGATTTGGTTTTTGAGGACCTTATCAAAAGCTCATTGGTGCCCAGGACACCTGATCAACTCATCCTGCAGTGGATTCCTACCTAGGGTGGTAGAAGGCTGGATGTACCCAAGTTTAGGGGAACCACTATATTTCCTTGTGTCATCTGGTTTTGCTTGTCTTTATTTTTGTTTCTGGCTGTGATTGTTCTGTGTTTAGCTTATGATTACTTTAGCTCTGTGATAAAATTTATTAATTGCTTCCCTGCTCTCTCACATTACAACAATTGTTGTAAAAAGTTTTCAAGCACCATATACTCTATTCACCCCCCCCCTGTAGAGTATATCAGATCTAGCTGCACTTTCATTGCGTAATGCTCTCGAAAGGACAGATCGTTTTGAGGTCCCGGTAGGAAAATACTACCTTCTGGACTCGGGACACGCTAACGGTCCAGGTTATCTTGCTCCATATCGGTCAACAAGATATCACCTAAAGGAGTGGGCTACACAGGGCAACAATCCGACGAACTATAAAGAGTTGTTTAATATTAGACACGCAAAGGAGAGAAATGTTATTGAGAGAACATTTGGTCTCCTCAAAAAAATATGGGCAATTTTACGAGGGCCATCCTTCTACGATATCAAAGTGCAGGTATATTTATTAAGAGGACCGTCATTCTTCTTACAATTTATTTGGTTATAAAGTGTTGTTTTTTTAAATTTGGCATAGGTTCAAATTATAAACGCATGTTGTATAATCCATAATTTCCTGATAGAGAGGAGATTAGAGAAAAATGCACGATTATTAGCTGAAGTAGATGTAGACATTTTAGAACAAGATGCAAGTCATGCTAGTTTTGAGTATGCAGATGCAATGAGTGCTATTCAAGCAACTCCGGAGTGGACCCATTTTAGAGATACTATGGCCGTAAATATGTTCAACAAGTATCAGGCTCGACGTGGTGTATAGGATGTTCTCTTGCTTTGCTACTCTATGATTATAATTTTGTTGCGGCATTTAAATCATGTAGTGCTACTTAAGCTATTGTTGTTGTTTTTTAAATCATATGGTGCTACTTAAGCTATTGTTGTTGTTTTTAAAATCATATGGTGCTACTTAAGCTATTGTTGTTATTTTTAAAATCATATGGTGCTACTTAAAATATAATGTTGTTGCATTTTATGTTTTATTAAATTGCAGAAATTATATGGATAAAGGCAAGGGAAAAGCTGATAAGGCCATTGAACGGGCATATGTTCCCTGGACATCACAGATGGACTGTGCTATATCGGCTGCTCTCCTAGAGCAGCATAATTTGGGGAACAAGGCGGCTAGTGGTTGGAAAAGTGTCGCGTACACAGCGACAATTCAAGCATTAAAAGAGGTTTGCAACATCGACATTAGTAAGGAGAAGATAATGGGGCGAATAAAAATATGGACTAAATACTACCAAGAGATATCGACAATGTTAGATACGAGTAGATATGGATGGGATTGGGAACGCAATGTAGTGAAGGTAGACAGCAAAGATGTTTCGGCGAATTATGTTAAGGTACTATTGTCAGTTAAAAATAAACTTTAAATTTTCTGCCAATTTATAGTTTAATAAGTGTACTCAACTCTAAATTTGTAGGCACACCCGACAGTAAAGCATTATCGTAGAAAGGTGATCGTGAATTGGGGCGACTTAGCTATGATATGTGGGGTTGATAGAGCTACAGAGCAAATGCTGCAACTGCATCCGAGGCAATGAATGAGATCCACATTGACGTTTCAATGGACAATAATGTGGTCGAGGAGATCAAGCCAGAGACCAAGAAGAAGAAGAAAGCAGCAGTGGCAGACATAATTGCAGATGTTGTTTCAGCAATAGCGAGGAACATGGAACACGAGAGCAGTGTTACTTCTCAATTGACACATCCGATCTCAAGGGCAGACAGGATATATGCGGCCATGACAGCTATCACAGGTCTGACTGAGGACGAGGTCATACAGGCTATCGATATGCTGAGTGTTGACGACATCAAGAGTGACGTGTTTATGGGTTTATCGTTGCCAATCAGGAGGGCTTGGCAACGCTTACATTTACGGGGTTGATTTTCTAGGGTCCATATATATTGCAATGTTATGTCATGTCATAAACTTTGTTTTTAATTTGGTAAACTTTGGTGATGCGAGACATTATTTGTTGATGTTGTTTTTTTAAAAAAAAATTATCGCTTTTAATTTTATAAAATTAAAATTTCAATTCCAAATGTCGAAATAAGACATACAGCCGAACATCGGAATTATCAAGTACAATACTGATGACAGAATTCCTGCATTTAGCCGAACAGCAGAATTGGAATTGACTTCATTTCCAATTCCTGCGGGAATTGGAATTGAAGTGAATTCCAATTCCTGCATCTCAATTCCCGCTTAACGAATGGAGCCTTAGAGTTAGACCTGTGATATCTGCACATATTAAATACCCAATGATCAAACACAAATAAGATTTGTTATTAACAAACTAAGAATCATGGAACGCATGCTCCAACAATATCTCCCTTTTGATAATAACAAATCCACTTAGAAAGAAATCATGAATGATCCATTAAGTATTAGTAACTTTGATTAGCAAGACTAAGCATTTATATGTGCACAAACTCCTCATGAATGATCTAAGAAGTATTAAGAACTATGATTAGCAAGACTAAGCATTTGTATGTGCACAAAATCCTCCTGAATGTAACACTCCCCCTATATGTGTACTCTCCCTAAATTTGAGCAGTTTGAACCTATGTATTTTAAAGTAATTTAAATTTAAGTTCATGATTATTATAAATGATTTCTAAATTTCTTATTAAATTCTCCCTCTTTGGTATTGTCAAAAGAGATAGCATAGTGGTGTGGAAGCTAAAGAGGAAAAACCACAAAGTACAAATCAAGTATAGAACATGTGAATCAATGTATAATATTAAATAAAGTGAGTAAACAAGAACATTGACAGCGTTCATCCATTTATATCATAGACACACACTAGTCAAGATTAGGTTTGAAACATTTTTGGTCTAATTCTTATAAGAAGAAATTTTAGAGAAGATAATGTCATGTGCATGTGAGAGTTTGATGAAAAACACATATGTATAGGCCTTACAAATATATGAACACATTGAATGTGAAAAAATATTATAACATAAAGGTAGACATAACTAGCTATGCTTGTATCCAAGATTTCAGAGCACATATAAAAAGAATATCCAGATATTGAGTTGCACAAGAAACTTTACAATTTTTTCCAAAATGCTCAACCTCACAATGCTTATTAAGACTTATCAGGAGGGTAAGTAGTGCTTGGTGGAGGTTTCTTGTTAGCCCTTTTTTTTAATTTTGAGAAACACCAACAAAGAGGGTGAATGTTTGTTTTTTTAACGAAACTTTTTATATATATTTGGCTTAACAAAGGAGTCAGAATTCACTAGTGTGACCATATTGGATAATCAAGTATGAATTGTGCAAAGAAAAACAAGGATAAAGTGTTAGCAGTAGCATGAAATTCTAGTGGTAATGATAAAATATTCACAATCCACATATACAGTAAGGGGAAGCCAAATGTAGATTTTCACAAAAGTGTGTGAGAGAACATTATCATAACTAAAACATTTCTCACACTTAAAGGCATGCAAAAATAATTTCACAAGTATAAAAACACTAGGAGAGATTTATGTAGAAAAGAATATTTGATGGTTGAATAATTGAACTACGTTACTGGGAACCCAAAATCGAAGAATATGCATTGAACCATGCCTAAATCCGAGAAATGAAGAAAACTTTGCTTAATAGTAATTTTGCTCTATCGCACGGTAATGTCGGATATCGCCGACTGGCGATAGTGCAAAATTATAAAAGGTGGTCGATTCTGGTCAAAAGCATTGTTTGGATTATTATTCCTGAATACCTGAAGCGAAAGACGAACCCGAGGCTCATGAAAACCTAAGATCAAGGTATTTTCAATGGAATTTCACTTTCATCCTTTAGGATTTTTAGATCTAAATGATTTTAGGGTAATTTTTGAAAGTTTGATGAAAATTTTTCAATTATTGGAGTACATTTTTCCATGGTTAGGGATTTTGTTTTTTTTTAAAAAAAAACTTGTACTCTAAGAGAGTGGATCATAGATCTATGTGTTCGGAGTAGTGTTTTCATAGATTGATTCAGTTTAAGATCGCTGAAATCAGATCTAGTGTTATCTAAGTATAAAAATTGTTATGTGTTTCATGATTTTGGGGAAGAAGATGATGAATAGTGTTTGAATAAAAATATCTTAACTATCATTAGGGAAATTTGAAAAAATTGTAAGAAATTTCCAGATCTGGTATTTAAAGTAGGTGAAAGTTCAGAATTTTGGTCAAAAATTGCCTTAGAACAATTTTCGTTATCTCCCGGCAACAGTGGGTGTCGCCGAATGGCAATATTGACAATTTGTGGAATTGTTCTTAAAACTTTTGCTTCTAACTGCAGCAATGGCTTTCAGCTCGAAAGCTCGGAGAAGTACTAGCAGTGATACATATTCATCCTAACAAATTTTTCCTAGGATAGAAAGTACGAATATTGGTATTGGACAGGTCATCGAATTCGATCCCGTCCGTCACGCACATATTCACAACTTGTTAGCGATGGCAGGAATAATGTCTGTCAATGTACCTGATACTTTTTCGTTTGTGTTAATTAGGGAATTCTATAATTATTTGAAGGATCCTCATTTCACGGAACTAAACGGCGGAGTGCGATCACGGATACAGGGACAAATAGTTGAGATAACCCATTATGATCTTAGGGAAGGATTTGGGTTAATAGTGCAGGACAATTTTGTAGATGTCGTAGAAAATTATCGAAAAGATAGAGACTAGACGCTTTTGAATATGGTTTTGTATGATAATTCCATAAAAACTCTCATTCAATCTGCGACCACTCTCATCGCGGATGCACGACTAGTGCGGGACATATTGAGGCATACCATTTTGCTCAAGTCCGGTGATACACAAAAGATTACGGCTCAATTGAGCTATGTCACTTACATGATCTTTGAACGAGAGCCGTTTGATTTGACATATTTTATCCTTTCGATAATATGCTACACATTTAGACTAAAAAGTTCGACCTGGAAGAAATTGAATACATTACCACTTAGTGTGGTCTTCCAATGAATTTTGTATAAGTACACTTGGATAGACCCAGAACTTTATTTCAATGATTGTGTGCCCTTTATCTTCTTTACGAGTGGTACACCCGACATTGGTTGATCAGCACGAGGAGGGACTACAAGGAGTAGCGAACCAGTGTCCACTATCCGAAACCCATCGATTTCAAGAGGTGGATCTTTGCGGGAAGGTTTGGATGACTTGAGGGAGTCGTTCAAAGATCATAAGAGGGAGGTTAAGAAGAACTTTTTGGGAATTCAGAAATTCTTTAAATTTCTGACCAAGTGCTTGAAGTTGAAGCCAACTCCAGCCGAGGCGGCCGAATGGGAGAACCCAGTTGTGGAGCCGCCGCGATCGTCTACTCACCAACCTCGCCGAACAAGGAGCAGTGAACAGAGTTCTGCAAAAGATCAAGAGGATACTAGTGCAGGGGATAGCACGAATTTTTGAAGATTTCGGGCTGATCTGGAGTTTTAACGATATTGCCGGCGATAGTCATTATCGCTAGGCGACAGTGCACTTTAAAATTTTTCATGTTGCTGTTTGGAATTCTATGCTGTAACATTATTTGACTTATTCTGTAGTTTGAGTGCAGTTGTAGTATGGTTATTGACTCATAATATTATGGTTTTCTTAATGCTAATTATCATTTTTTGTTAATTAAAGTTTTTTTTGTTTACTAATTACGTCAATTCATTAGCTTGATAAGTCCAGGATTTCTAGTTCTAGTCTTAGTAATGAAAAATGGGAATCTGGAAGTAATTTTGTGAAAATATCGACAAGCTGTGAATCGGTGCCTATAAAACTAAATTTAATTGTATTTTGCTTAATGTGGTCTCTAATGAAGTGATGGCGTACATCAATGTGTTTGGACCTAGAATGATGAACTGTATTATATGTTAAGTCAATTGCACTCTTGTTATCACATTTTAATTCAACTGTGTCACGATTAATTCCAAAGTCTTTTAATGTTTGATTCATCCAAAGAGCCTGTGTGTAACACCTCCCCTGTAATGTCCGTATAATATGGGTCCGGCCGGGGCCCAACAACATACAGACGCCACAACTTTAGTACTATAAGATGATATAACTACCCAAACTCAAAACTCATAAGCAGAACACAGCGGAAACATCAACCAAGACTAGAAGTTATCCACATCCATAATACTCTCGAAACGACCTTATGTCCTTACAACAAAAGAGAGTCCAAACCTCCTACAATACATAAACATCAAAGTGCATATGCATTCCTAAGCTACCTCGGCATGCAAGCCGGAAGACAACAACATCAAACATACAAAATCACAAAAGTAAAGCCATAGCAAGGATGGTAATACTTCATGAGGATTAGTCCTTTCTGGCCGGCGAGCTAGCTCCTGCTTGCGATCCTTGCCCTGTAAAATTTGGTTGTAACGTGGGTCAGTAAAGGCTGACCTCAAACTGTGTAACAAACACATCTCCTCCCGGCCGCCCCTAACGGACCTCGGGGTACCCCTCCAACCTGCAAATCAGCACTTCGTATACAATATACAAAAACAAGTATAGCACTAATGAACAGGCTTGGATGTCTCAAACAACATGCATGTTCTCTACTATTGAGCATATAAAGAAAAGGGGCCTACTATGCGGCATGAATGCAAAACCTGGGCTTCACCCAAGGTACTCTAACACGTATGCATCTATCACATCATCACATCGTCTAGGTACTCATCATTTCCCCATTAGCATTAAGCTGCAAACAAAGGGGGCACTGTAATTCCACAACGGCATGTTAGCCGCCACACGGAACTCTTGCCAAGGCCCCACCCGCTCATGGTCTTAGACCCGGGCTTGCCTGCAAACTCTGACTTCTCATGTCAGGATTCTGTCTAACAAACTGACCAATTCTAAGAAGCCTTACTGGACCCCACCCGCTCATGGCCTCATTACCCGGGCTTGCCCCATGCTTGGCATTCTCTTCAGTCTCACAGAAGGGGACTAGTCTCGTCGGGACACTCTCCACACATGACCTGCACGTCACGGGATAGTCAGCCAACCACGGAGACAAAGTCACGCCTTAGTACATTACAATCCAAAAACCATTTCCACCATAATCCCTCATTTGTACTGCAACGTCCCGCGCACCAAGGAAACCATCTACCGCCAATGCGGAGCTAACCTTATCCACCAAGGAAACCATCTACCGCCATTGAGGAGCTAACCTTGTCCGGTTCCGACTATACGTACTCACTCGAGAGATGGGGGAAACATCACAAACATCACAAACAGCATCTTGCCACAATGAATCTCTACGAATCCTTAAAGCTCGTATGCAACATCACCGAGTCGGACTAACGGTCGTGACTATGGCTTCACCCACCATGCCTAATCCACTAATGGAGCGGATCTCTAATGCAGAAACATGCCGGGGATGGACTCAATCGACCCGGAGGTCCCTCTTGAACCTTGGCGACCCAAACCCCTCTCATTTGAGAGTTTGGTGCCCAAAAACTAGAAAGTAAAAGATGCTAAACATGCATCCTAAAACCAAGAGGAGAAGTGTCGTTACCTTCCGACCTCTCTTCCTCGTCATGGCAACCTAGCCGGATGAAAACCTTTGCAACGGTCTTGCCTCCACGGATCTGGACTCGGCTCGCAATTTGGAGCACCGAAGTTTCTCCGGCAGTTGGATCTCTCCTCCACCTCCTTCCTTGCTCTCCCTTCTCTCTAGATCTTATAAAGAGAGTGTTTCAAGAAGAATGAGGGTTTCTAAACCCTATTCCCGGACTTAACTCAGCGAGGGAAACACTGGAGCATCAGATCCCAAAAGAAGGAAATGAACGGCCACGATCCGAACTGAAAATCAAAACACCTGTGCCGAATACGGCTTGTGACATGCCCGTATCCAAGGTCGTGTTCCCCAATCGATGCAGAAACCGTCGCACCCAAAGCCGGACACGGGTACATGACACGCTCGTGTCACATTTAACATGACCGTGTCCAACACGAATACGCCTGGGATCCAGGCCGTGTTCAATCCCCTTACACGGCCCGACTCATAACCCAAGAAGGACACGGCCTTGGACACGCCCATGTCCCAAGCCGTGTTCACTGTCTCGACACTTCGTCGAGCGAAAATTGTCGACCTCCCGGGCTCTCGACGAACTCGGTACGACACGACCATGGACACGCCCGTATCCTAGGCAGTGTTCCATGCCTGTGTCGACACCTCCTATTTGTCGACACCATTATGTCGACACCTCTGTGTCAACACCTCCTCTGTGTCGATATAAAGACAACTTTGTGTCAACACCTCTGTGTCGACACCATTGTGTCGACACCTCTGTGTCGACACAAAGACACCTTTGTGTCGACACCTCCTGTGTGTCGACACTCGAGTCTTCGATCGACAAAAGCAGTCGACATAGGGATCATGCTTGTGACACGGCATGTACCTCCGACACGAGCGTGTCCAAGGGCATATCCCCCTCTAGTCGACGAAAAAAGCGAAAATATTCGACCTCCCGGGCTCTCAACGAACCCGGTATGATACGACCATGGACACACCCGTGTCCTAGGCCGTGTGACCCTTACCAAGACCCAAACTTCGCTCTCAACGCTGCTTGTCCTTCTTTTGAATTTTGGGGTATTACACTGTGCACAACAACTACAATGTATTCGGCCTCGGTGGTGGATAAGGCAACAGAATTTTATTTCCTACTCGACCATAAAATTAGTGAAGGGCCTAGAAAATGATAAGTGCCACTTGTGCTCTTATGGTCTAACGAACGGCTAGCATAATCAGAATCAGAAAAAACATGTAAAATAAAGGTATCATTGTGTGGATACCACAAACCTATCTTAGGAGTACCAATAAGATATCTAAAAATTTGTTTAACCACTTTTAAATGAGATTCTTTGAGATTAGCCTGAAATTTAGCACATAAGCAAACTGCAAACATAATATCAGGTCTACATGCGGTCAAATATAACAACGATCTTATCATCCCTCTATATAATGGTTGATCTATAGAAATACCACTTTCATCTTTTCCTAATTTCAATGAGATACTCATGGGAGTTTTGGCTTGTTTTAGATTTTCAAATCCAAATAGTTTTTAAAACATCATGAATATATTTAGATTGACAAATAAAAATATCATCATGTCTTTGAGTAATTTGAAAACCAGGAAAATAAGTGAGTTCGTCTACCATGCTCATCTCAAATTCATTTTTCATAATTTCTATAACATTATCACACAATTTTTCAGTAGTGGATTCAAAAATAATGTCATCAACATATATTTGCAAGACTATAAGGTCACCATAAACATGTTTAATAAAAAAATAAACAATCAGCACTACCCATTTTGTAATCATCTTTAACAAATATACTGTTAATCTATCATACCATGCTCGGGGTGCTTGCTCTAAACCATAGAGTGCTTTTTCCAACTTAAAAACATGATCAAAAAATTTAGCATCAACAAAGCCTAGAAGTTGTTCTACTTAAACCTCTTCCTTAATATACCTGTTAAGAAAAGTAGTTTTAACATCCATTTGAAATAGTTTAAATATTTTAAAGCTAGCAAATGCAAGAAATATTCTAACTGCTTCTAAACATGCTACGGGTGCAAAGATTTCACAAAAATCTATTCCTTTAATTTGTGAATAACCTTTTGCTATAAGTCTAGTTTTGTTTCTAGTGACCCAAGATTCATTATCCATTTTATTCTTAAAGATCCACTTAACACCTACAACAGGATGATTTGATGGTCGTTCTACTAATTTCCAGACTTTATTACGTTCAAATTAATTAAGCTCTTCATTCATAGTTAAAAACCAAGAATTATCATTTAAAGCGGTTTCTACATTTTTTAGGTTCTATATCAAAAATAAAGAATATGTTTGAAAATAAATCATGTAAAGATGAACGAGTACTTACCCTTCTCGATGGTTCTCCAATAACCAATTCTTGTGGATGATCTTTTGAAAATCTCAGTTCACTTGGAGGCACATATTCTTACACTTCGTCTTCTGGTTCTTCTTTATCTTCTTCTTTTTCTCTAAGTACTTCATCATCATCTGACCTTTGTAGATGGAAGGGCTCTTCATCTTGACCTATATTGTTAATTTCTACACAAGGGAAATGTTCATCAAATTTAATATGAATGGATTCTTCAACTATTTTGTCCTTTTATAGTAAACTCAATAAGCTTTACTAGTTGTAGAATAGTCAATAAAAATGCCTTCATCATATTTTTCAACAAACTTGCCTAAATTATCTTTACTGTTCAAAATAAAGCATTTATAATCAAAAACTTTAAAATAAGATACATTCAGTTTCTTTTTAAAATATAATTCATATGGTGTTAATTTAAAGAAGGGTCGAAGCATAACGCGATTAATAACATAACAAGCAGTACTAATGGTTTCAGCCCAAAATGATCAAGGTAATTTGTATTCCGAAACATAGTTCGAGCTAGTTCTTGTAAAGTTCTATTTTTCCTCTCTACCACACAATTTTATTGCGGTGTGTGAGGAGCGGAAAATTCATGTTTAATCCCTAACTCATTGCAAAAAGATACAAATTTTTCATTATCAAATTCACCTCCATGATCTGAACGAATGCACTTTATTTTTAAATCTAGGTCATTTTAAACAAGTATATATAATTTGGAAAATTCTAAGAATGCATCAAATTTTGACATTAAGAAGATTGTCCAACATAAACGTGAATAATCATTATTCAAAATAAAGTGTATTTTCTACCTCCTACACTTTGTGTAGTAATTGGATCAAACAAATCCATATGAATCAACTGTAAAGGTCTAGTAGTGGTAATAACATTTTTGCCCTTAAAAACGATTTTGAAAATTTTCCTTTTTGACATAGTGAACATAAAGAAGATAAATTTCCAAGTAAAATAGGTAAACCTTTAATCAGTTTATTTTTAGTCAATTTTACAATTAGCTTAGAACTAGAATGTCGAAAATGCCTATGCCACAAATCTAATTCATTATTTTTCGACATAAATCATTTTATTGAAGAATGTGATAAATCATTAAATTTAATCATGTAAACATTTTGAAATCTAGGAGCAGTAAGAACAATATCATTTTTTTGAAATCAAAAATTTCGCACAGGTTAGAAGATGAGTCAAATAAAACATTTAAACCAATATCCCATAATTGACTTATATAAATTAAGTTATGCTTCAAACCTTTAACATACAAAACATTTGAAATAGTAAAAAAATTGTTACCTATTACTCCAATGCCGATAATTCTTCCTTTATCATTGTCACCAAACGTAACTCCTCTTTTCTTCATCTCCAGGCTAAGAAACTTTGATTTGTTGTCCGTCATATGCTTGGAACACCCTGAGTCCAAGTACCACACATCTTCTTTGTCCTTAGCCTGCCAACATACCTAGAAAGAGGAGGAGAGTAAAGATTTGGTTACCCAGGTAGTTCCCCCCATAGTATAGGTGGAATTCTTAGGTACCCAGACTTATTTAATAGAACAGTGTCCTGTCTTTTTACAAGTATAAGTGCTGTGAACAAACTTATTACATTTGGCACATGTGATGAATAAAGTTGAAGGATTTTTCAAATTAGTTTTTGAATTCTTGCTGGAGGAAGCATTTGTAGTAGATTTATAATTTTTCTTTTTAAAAGACACATGTTTTAAAAAAAATTTTATCGCCGGCGACAATGACTGTCATCGGGCAATATTGTTCTAGAACGTATCCAATTCCAAATTTTGCTGAACCATAGCACTGGCTCACCAAAATCATATTCCTTGATTTTTGGCTCATTCCAAACTTGTTAGCGACCATTTCTAGATCACGGACTCGACCTCTCAATGAGGTGTTTTCAGCAACTATGGTGTCGCATCGGTTTGTGAAGATGTTTTTGCTGCCTTCTACTTGAGATTGAGAAAGCTTTAGAGATTTCTCTAAGGTCTTTTTTTCTCTTGTAAGAGATTCAACCCGAGAACGAGACTTAGAGAGATTTTTCTCAAGTTCTAGTATTCTTGTCGAAGACGGACAATCCTTTGACAAGTTACTTTCTCCTTCCCAAGTATTTTTACTTCATTTTTTAATTTTTTATTTTCAAATTTTTGTAATTTAATTTCATTTAAACTTTTATCAAAATACTTGCATGTTCGTAAAAATTCATTATATAAATCTTCATAAGAAGGAAGATTTACCTCAATGTCGCTCTGAACACTGCTTTCGTCATCAGATGATGATACGTTCGTTCCCATCAGCCACATGTTGGCCTCCTCTTCAGTCTCTGAGCTTGAACTGCTTCATTTCTCAGATGTGACGTCATCCCAGGTTTCAGCCTTCAGAACTTTCTTCTTATCCTTCTTCTTGTACCGCTTCTCCTTCAGCTCTTTCAAATATTTTGGGCACTTGCTCTTTATGTGGCCAACTCTCCTGCAATGATATCACTAGGGTGGTGGTCTCTCTTCATCATCCTCTCCATCATCTTGGGATTTTCCTTTTATATACACAGATTCTTGCTTCTTGAAAATTTTTTTGAAAGAATTTCTTCTTTCATGATTTCTCATGAACTTTTTGAACTTCTTCACAAACAGACTTTCTTCATCTTCATCGTCATTCTCATCGGACTCACTTTCCACTTCTTTCTTGGACTTCAATTCCAATTCTTTCTTTCTTGGCTCCATGCTATACTCATGTTGTTGAATCCCCAGTTCCCCTTCATGAGTTTTCAGATTTCCTATCAGATTCTCAATTTGGAGATTCTTTAGATCGTGTGACTCTGAGATGGCAGTCACCTTTGGATTAAACTTCGGCGCAAGCAATCTAAGTATCTTTCTCACCAAATCTTCGTTTGAGAAACTCCTTCCAAGAATTTTCGAGTCGTTCACGATCTTACTAAACCTCGTGTATATAGAGTCTATATCCTCATCAACCTCCATTTTGAACTTCTCAAACTCTGACTCTAACTAGAAAAACTTTGAGTCTTTCACCTGCGATGTACCTTTATGAGTAACTTCAAGGAGATTCCATATATCATACGCAGTTTCACATGCACAAACACGATTAAACTCAGTCTTATCTAACATGCAGAATAAGGCGTTCATTGCCTTAGCGTTATTCTTACAGCTAATATTATCACTTTTGTCCCATTTGTCCTTAGGTTTTTCCATTGTGACACTTCCTACTACAGTTATAGGGGAAGTGTAGCATGTTTCTATCATGCCACATACTTCGATATCTAGAGCTATTAGAAAGCATCGCATTCGAGCTTTCCAATAGTTATAGCATGTGCCCGTGAATAAGGGAGGTCTACTTATACCTTGCCCCTCAGAAAATGCGTAAGTGTTTTGCGCCATTACTCCTAGTGGTAAAATCGATTTCGAAGTAACCTCCTCTGATACCACTTGTTGAATCGTGAGGCACCCTTAGAGGGGTGTGGGGATGAATAAGAGTTAATTAATTTACTTTGTCTAAATAGAGTTTACTTGGTGAAAAATAAGGAAATCAAGACTAATTTTTCATAAGCAGAATTGAACACTTAGAAATTTATAAAAATAGAAACAACAATAATTTATTTCAACAGTGCTAAATCTGAATACAATATATCTCTATAGAGTTAGAGACAAAGGCTTATGAAAAATACAATTTACTTTTGATTTCGTCGGTTCTTCTACCAAGAATTGGCAGGCTAAAACGTATCTCTCCTTAGATCTTGCTACTAGCCACCCCTAGATCTAACCAAGATCTAGACACTGCACACAAGGCAGCGATTTCTCCCTAAGCGGCACAAGGACTTGGACGCCATGCACAAGACGACGATTCTCTCCTAAGCCACTCAAGGACTTAGATGCCACGCATAAGGAGGTGATTTTCTCACTCGATTACAATGGAACAAAAAACAAAACAAAATGAAAACTTCAGAATTAAAAACTCCATCTAAATGACGCGCTGAAGATGACAACGAATCCTTGTCACGGTTACTTCGAATGTCGTGTATATGTCATCAATCTTTTGCGCTTTGTCCTTCTTGACAGTATGGAGTAATTCTGGATGTTGGAGCTCTCTGGATCGGATGAACAGGAAGGAACACTCCTGGTAATAAAATTCATGTTCTCCACAGAAAATTGAAAAGCTTTTATATTTCAGTGATATCGTTTGGCGAAACTGGGTATCGCCATCTGGCAATATCGGTACTGGCTGGCACGTGTCATACATATTCCTCATTTTTGCATCTCAGATCGGTCATGATCAATCGTGGACTGTCGCCTGGAGACATCCACTTTCGCCAGCGATAGTGACGGAAATTGCTTATTCGTGTGGAGATAGTGAGTTAACTGCTCATTCCACTCTCGCCCATTAGCGATACCCAATATCGCCTGGCGATATCTCCTGATCTCTACTGTTCTGTAATCAACACCCAAATATCATTAGAGTTAGACCTATGATATCTGCACATAATAAATATCTAATGATAAAATACAAACAAGATTTGTTATTAGCAAACCAAGAAGCGTGGAACACATGCTCCAACATGGAGATCTTGCTTTGCACGGATGAAAATGTTCTCCTTCAAGTCCTCTCCATGGATATGGCCTCGGTTCGACAAACGGAGGCTCGGAACTTCACTAATGGTGGAGGAAGTCCTTCTTCTTCCTACTCCAAAACCTCTCTCCCAAACCCTAACTCTCACTCAAAATGAGAAGAATGAGGGAAAACAACCTTTCAACCCTACTTAAGTCTCTTGGATGGAGTGTCCTGAGCCATATGATTATATCCCAAGAAGGAATGGACGACCTAAAATCAACTGTTATGAAACTGCTACAGCCAGGAGGTAGTTACATACCGCATTGCATTGACTTCCCAAGCCGTCGAGCAAAAATAATATAGCGCTACCGCCGACGGTAGAAATACCATTGTGCGGTAGCTCACTCAACGCTTGAGGGCTACTGTCGAGTGGTAATTAGCTAACTCTGCGCATTACCACTCGATGCACTCAATGCCTACCACTCAATGCACTCAACGTCTACCACTCGGCTCCTCTACTCAACGCAAGAAGGCTACATCGGGCGATAACGATCTACCGCTGTGCGGTAGCATCCAGAGCCTCAAGTCCAGAAAACTGGGGTGTTATAGAAGCTCCCCGAATGTCGATCGACGATTGGCTTGTAAAATGCTCTGGTTGTTTTTTTAGATATGAATTTTGCAGGTCCAATGATCGTTGAATATTTTCCATGTATGTGTGCATCTCTCTCTGTAATTTCCCGTGTTGACCTTGTGACTGGTCTGTGGATGCTAGGATTTGTTGTGCTAAAATCTTTTTCTTGGATTGCATATCATTAC
This sequence comes from Platanthera guangdongensis, assembly GCA_039583875.1. Classification (NCBI taxonomy): domain Eukaryota; kingdom Viridiplantae; phylum Streptophyta; class Magnoliopsida; order Asparagales; family Orchidaceae; genus Platanthera; species Platanthera guangdongensis. The sequence goes on from CM077167.1 coordinate 150,525,461, forward strand.
GTCGTGAATCGATCTGTGCTTGTCTAATTCGCTGCTCTTCTTGGATTGCTTGAGAAACATCAATGGGATGGTGTTCCTCACTATGAGATATGGTTCCAGCAACCATGACGTCGAAGAGGGTAGAGAGCAAAGAATGAGAGCACCAAGATGTAACATCTTGGGGAGAACTAGTCGAATCAAGCAGAGGATTGACCAATAGGGGGCCGTGATTAGGAGAGAGAGACGAAAGGGGTGAGAAACAAGATGAAGAACATTCATAATTTTAATCTTTAAAAAGTTCTTACAGTCATAATCATGTATTTATAGTAATTATAGACTAATACAATGTTTATCAATGATAATAATTCTAACGGCTATGTTGACGTGGCGATCATCTTAGCTATCATGCAATAATAAACTTGCAGCCTGAGACTACCAAGTGGTGGCATCCTCTTCATCCATTTGTTGTTGACTCTATCAGAACCGTAGATTTGATTTTGAGCTATAAGACACTGGAGGAAGATAATAATATAATGCTACATCCCACGGCTTTTGTCCAGATAATCTCCACCGTGAAATAACCGGTGAGTGTAACAATAATGTTGCTACAACTTGCGTCCACGGGAGCTCCCATTCAAATAGCTCGCATGTAGCTCAACGAGCTCGTATTAATCTTGCATAGTTTAAGGTCCACCTTATTGTTGGAACCATCTTTCTAGTCCCTCCTAAAGTTCAAAACTGAGGATGCAGCCCACACGTACTCTTCTTGAACTACCCTCCCGACGTGAGTCAGAGACCTAGAAACAGACCGAGGGGTCTCAGCTCGGAGGTCCCACCACTTTCCCGAAAGAACTGAAGATTTTCCCCTCCCTAGCCAATGCTGAGCTAGGTGCCTGTGAGGAAGATAGTGGAAAGGTTCAACAACCTTCTTAAGCACCTTATCGGTCTATTTATAGGCCTCTGAATCTGATCTGCAAATATCACTTCTGAACTAACCTGAAATGACCAAAACACCCTGGGTTGGGTCTGCCAACAGCCAAACTCCGCTGTTCTGGAGGGCTATACGCAGACCTCCAGGGGTAGAACTGTAAAATTACCTGGGGCAAAAAGGTAAAATCCCCCTTGGGAGTAAAAAGGTAAAAACATCTCTTCTCCCATGTGGTGAGTGGGGAAAAGACTGACGGGCGAGACAATAGCCCTGTCCGTCTCGCCGGCCTCTCGCCCTATAGGCCATCTCGCCTCCTAGAGTAATCTCGCACCCTAGGGCATCTCGCCTACTTCAGAGAATCCCACATCCTGCCTCCTGTAGGTGGGCCTCCTGGTTTTACTCGCCTGTCAAGTTCATCTCGCCAGCCTCCCCTTCTCGCTCATTGAGCCACCTCTTGCGAGCCCAAGGTTGTACACAATCCCCGCTCTTTTCGAGGTTGCCCTAACCTCGGAAAGATAAGTCCAACTGAGGCTCACGATGCTGGGATTCAATCATGAGAATCTTTGGTGGGTCCCCCCTAGGGTCTATAAATATGAGATCCCACCTCTCTTCAGGGTGCCCCTTTTTATCCTCCTTCATTTCTCCGACCGTCAGCATGTCTCACAGCCAGAGTTTTTGTGAGCGCCTCGCGATGGTGCGAAAATAAAATAAAGCCAACATGGCCGCCCTGTTCCCGGATCTGTGGCGTACTCCTTCCTCAGCTACTCCATCCTCTCGCCTGAAGAAGATGAAGGCTGCCTGCCCTCCCCTCTCGGCCGGTGCGACCTCCTCTGCACCCTCGACAATAGAAAGTCTTCCTCCCGCATCTCCCGGGGAGAGACGGGTAATTTCTCATTCTTCCCTCTCTTCTTCTTTTGTCCCACTTGTTGATCACGCTTTTACAAAGAAACTTCGCTGATTCCCCTATGCCTGCAAATCCTCCTGACGTTACCAACAAAACTTATCTGTGCACCGACTCGCCCGAGGCATCCTCCCCACCCCTCACATGGAAAGAAAACCTCTCACGAGTTGTGGGAAACCCTCGCATCCCAAGTAAGAAAACTCATCTTCCTCAGTTTCGCTCCAATTCGCATTTCTTTACCCAACCCATGCGAGATCACTGGGTTAACTTCTGTAATCCTGGCGCGTGGCCGCGAGATCATCCTTCCTTATGAACTTTTGCTTTCTGTGCAGGCATCCAATTTGAATCTGACACTGAGGATGCTACCATGTCTCCTCCCCTCTCTCCTCTTCCACGCCCTAACGAGATCGAGGATTACTTGGGTGATCCCATGGATACTTTGGAGCTGAAGCGGAGGACGGCTAGGATGTTCCGCAAATAAATGCATATAATCCGTGAGATGGAGCTAGAGAAGCAGGCCTCTGACCGGCGCATGGACTAGCTAGAAACTGAGTACCATCGCCTTTCTGCCGAGATGGAGGCCGACGGCGTAATGGATGGGACAGACTCCCAAGCCATCCTAAACGAGATGGATGAACACCTCCGTCTCGCGCGCCGCAGCCTGGTCGCCGCCCGCGCTTTTCATCTAACTGGTCGCCCTCCCTGCACGGGAGGTCAGGATGGCCGCTGGAAATGGGTCAAGAATTAAGCGGTCATGACCCCGTCTCGCCTTCTCGAGGCTCTCCTTTATCTTGATTACCAACTTAATTATGTTAATTATTAATTTGTTGTATAAAAAACCCCTTGGACGAGATGTTTCCCCCGCGCGGGATGAAATAATTTATAATTATAGAATTTTGTCTACTTGTCATGTCATGCTGGGTTTTTCATCATTACTGTGATTAGCTCCTTTTTCAATTAATTAATCTGTCTTGATTGTTTTGACTCATCGAAAAAGTCGCCGCGGCGCTTCCGCCCCTTGGGTTCTAGAGAGCGAGAGAGAGAGAGAGAGAGAGAGAGAGAGAGACGAAGCGTCAGGCTGCCTCTTCATTTCCCGCCTCTTGGTTTTCCCGCTTAATCCCCTCTCTCTTCTCCATCCGCTATAAATACCCCTATCTTAGATTCAGATATTTCCATACTTCCATTACTGTTCTTTGCTATCTTCGCGGTCGGTGCTTCCGCCTGCCCCTCTTCTTCCCAACACCTCTCGCATCCCGCTCTCCCTCTAATCTTTTCTTTTCTACTATTTCTGCCTCCTCGCCTGCTATGGGAAAGAAGAGGGTGGAAGAAGGTGAGGGCCGCAGCCGCTGTGGAAAGCGATTCGCGGATCATGATTTTCCTCTTGGCAGACTATCAGAGGAAGAATATACTCGCTTCGCCAGCGAGTTTCTTGCTGACGGCTATCTGTCTCGCCCACCCAAAGTTGGCAAGTGCATCAATACTTTTTACCCCAAAAAACTGGCTTTCCCCGTCTCGCACTTCGAGGTGGGGCTGCGACATCCCCTTTGGCAGAGGTCAAATTAGTCTTTAAGTATTTCGGGGTTGTTCCTGCCCAATTCAACCCCAACGCTATCTCCATGCTGGTCGCTTTCGCCTGCTACTTGCGGCGAGAGCGCATCGAATTCAGCTTGACCGTCTTTCGCAAGCTGTTCATCTATCACGCGAAAGACGATGGCATTTCCTACTTCACCGGCCAAGGCCTGAAGGTGTGCGAGATGCCAAACAAGAATCATCACTGGCTGACTCGCTTTGTATTCATTCGCGGGGACTTGGGAGGCATCCCTCTCGCCCCGGTGTCCCCTGCCGAGTGCTACTACGAAACTCCCAAGCTTGGGGGTGCCGAGAAGGCTCTCTACGACTTCTTCGCAGGGAAAAACTGTAACACCCCAAAATCCAGAAGTGGGAAAATATGAGTGACACGTCCTGGGACACGGGCGTGTCCTTCCTGGGTAAACATACGACGAATGGTCGACAAAAAATTCTCTCGATGATGGTCGAGTGCTCGGACACGGCCTGTGACACGGGCATGTCACAGGGCGTGTCAGCGAGGTCGACGAACTCAACATTTGACCTCGGGCGTGTCTGGTGTCATGTATGGGCACACGGCCTGAGACACGGGCGTGTCACAAGGCCGTGCGACTCTCGGGTGATTTCGAGTTTTTGTATCCTGAGGAACACGGCCACAGACACGGCCGTGTTGGTAGGCGTGTCGGGTGACACGGCCCATGACACGGGCCTGTCACATTGGCGTGTACTGCAGTTGATAAGTTGGTTGAACACCGCTTAAGGAACACGGCCATGGACACGGGCGTGCCACAGGCCGTGTCAGGCAAAATGTATGATTTTTGGTGAAATCGTGGCCATCCATTCCCTCATCTTAGATCCAAGGGCTGAGAGGCCTCCCTATCTTCGTAAGGCCGAGAATGATCATGAAAAGCTCATTTGGCTTTTGGCTTCCTCTTTCTACATTTCTAGAGAGAGAAAGAGAGAGGAAGAAGGAGGAGGAGGAGAGGGGGCTGATCACCGGTGGTGTTGCGGTTTGCCGACGAGAGATCCGAGGCCGACGTTGCAGAGGCAATGCTCTTGCGAGTCGTTCGAGCCAACTTCGAGCTCATGGCACTGAAGCGGTCTTCGAGGGTAACGACTTTTCTTCATAGCCATGTGAAGGCTCCCTTTTTGCATATGCACATGATTCCCCCACCAGCGGGTGGTCGGTTATGGGGATCATTGGGTTGATTCATGAAATCCCCAAGTGGTTAGCATATAGATCCGGAAAGGAAAGTACGAAATAGACATGTTGTGTGAAGCCCATTTGGACAGGTTGGTTTGGATTGGTGATGTTGCATACGAATCGGAGAAGACTCTGTGATAAACGTGTAGTTTAGGAGTCGACGGATTGGACCTGTGAAGGAAGTAGCAGGAAGTACTGGAGTGGTAGTCCAGGAAAATATCCGTGTCATGCTTGTGCTATTGGGTCATACCCGTGAAGAAAATAGCAGGAAGTACCGGATTGGATGTCCGGGAAAGGCCTTTTGTGATGCTTGATGTTTAGGTGGTACCTGTGAATAGAGTAACAGGAAGTACTGACATGATAAGCCCGGAAAGACCCCTGACATTTGTGATATGCATGGTGTGGTACCTGCAGAAGCAGGAAGTACTGGTGTGCCCAGGAAAGACCCGCCGACGTGTGTTCTTTGTGGTGTGGTACCTGTTAAGGCAGGAAGTACTGGTGCGCCCAGGAAAGACCCGCCAATGTTATGTTATAAATGGGTGTAAGAACATACCCAGGCTTTGATGCCAAATAGGATCAGCGAGACCAACCCGCGCCTTTTATTTAGTCGCAAGAACGTGGTACTCGATGATGGCAAAGGCGATTTGAGCAACGGGGGGTGGAGGATCCGACCTACGCTATGTCCGTCTGACGTGAGACCTGAAAGTGTGGTCTGTTGGAGCGCATAGTGAGAGTCTTAGGCCTTCAAGCCATGTCACAATGGGGGGCTACGGGCCATCCCGGCGCGTTAAGACTAGAACTCCGGTTGCACGCCATGAAGTAAATGCTCAAGTTATTTGTCGTTGGGTTACGACCCTGATACGGTGGTGGGCAACTGGTTTGCCGGTACACCAAGAATGTGCCCTGAGTGCACAGATCGTTGGGCCGCGTGGCTAACGATTGTGATGGAATGTATGTGCTTAAGTGCACATTGAATGAGTTATATATATCTATATATGCTTGTGAAATGCTATGCTTGCAGGGAAGAATACCGCTGCCCCGAGAGAAGGGGTAGGGTCATTATAATTTGGTCAGCTGACTGCTGACCATTGCCTCTGTTTGCCACCATTGGGTGGACTATCCCTGTGCAGGTATTGGTGAGCCAAGCGGGATGCTTAAGGGCTGAAGTCCCTGTTGTTGTTGTTGCTGCCGCCGCTAGCCCTTGAAGGCTAGGAGAAATGAAAAATGTGATGTCTTCTTTTGATGTGGCTGGCCTGCGCGCCATTGTTTATGACCACTTGTATGAAAGCCCTGTAAGGCCATAAGGCCAACTATTTGGATTGTATGTATTGTAAGACATTCCTATGAGATATATAAAATATGGGGTTTATATGTTGGACATTCAGTTGTGTGGAGTTCAAGTGTACTGTATAGGCTTCCGCTAGATTGCAATGGGTTAGGGTGCGCTGCGCTACTCTGGTGTCATACCGTAACTTCACTGCTCGTTTTGTGGTATATGCTGTGGGGCCCCGACAGGACCTTCTAGGATATACGATATGAATGGATGGGGTTATTATATTTTTGGTATCAGCTGTCTTGGTCTTTCCCATTCGAAGTCGTGGTCGACTTCTTTTGTGGGTTGGTGAGCACGTGTCTGTGCACACCAAATTAACACGGTTGAACTCCTGAATGTCCATTATAGGAAGGCAAATACATGTGTTTGGGAACCTGTGCGCTCCTAGTATTGCTTTTGGGCACTATGCTTGTTGCTTACTTGTGTATTTTTACGACTGTAGGCGACGAGTGCGACTGCGTGGCAGCAAGAACTGCAACATTCGATGGAAAGCATGACATCCACTGTGGCACCAACATCTACTCCATCGTTAGAGACGGCTCGACTGATTGTTGATGTGGTTTTTGCAATGCTCAAGGCTTATCCGGAGGGACAGGTTCAACCCTCTTATCTGGTATTGCGTCCTATGCCGGGTAGTGAGATTGAGCAGTTATCAAGGGGAAGCGCATCAGCTTCGTCGGTGAGTTTGTGCTTGAGCCAAGGCGAGGACACAGTTGAGTACTATTTTCATGTATTTGTTGCAATGAGACAACAACCCGAGTTTGTGTTTGAAACCGAGGAGATGAAGATCAATCGGTTTTACGACGGGCTACATCAGGAACTTTGTTTCTTGTTGATGGGTCCGAAGTTATTGGGATTCCAACCATTGGTGGAGTCGGCTAGATTATTGGAGATGGACTTGACAAGAGCCCATCAAATGCTTGTGACCAGGAAAGTAAGAACTCCAAGGGTTAGAAAGTCTGAGCCCCGCAAGAAGCAAAGAATCGAGAAGCGTACGTGTTATACTTGTGGCCAGGTAGGACACACTGCTCAAGACTGTTGGGATGGTGGTCAACAACCAAAGAAGAGCTACAAGTGCTATTCGTGTGGTCAAGCAGGACATAAAGCCCGAGATTGCCGCGTAGGCTCTTAGAGGGCAATGAATGCGAAGGACATGTCGACTTGATGATGTACATAAATAAATGGGCTACCCATGTAATGTGGACTATGCATGTGTTGTGTGTATAGTAACCAGTTTGGAATGGCAGTTTTACTGTTGTGTTTGTGCTATATGATTACAATACATGTCTGTGGGGGATTAACGTGTTTGCCTGGTTAACTCGTTGATGTGTTCTTCTATGGGGATACTTTCACTCATTAATATGAGAAGCGAGCGACATCTGGTTGAGCAGAAAATAGGAGCGTCTTATGTGGAGACGGGAAAAGCAGTGGTGGAGTCCGCTGCGTCCCAAACGCACTCCTACGTGTTACCAGTGCGCGATAATTGGATTGAATGCATTTTGATTGCATACTGTGTACGTATCTTGGGTGTGTTATGTGCACCACAAGCTTTGCAATAATTCAAAACACGCTGACACAAGCACTGTTTTCTATGGTTGCTTCGTCTTCATTTCTGGCCAAAGATTTCCCAGTGTGGTTTGGGTAGACAGAAAGCGTCGGGGTGGTATTGTCGACTATTGTCTGATGCTTGCTAGTGCGGTTTGCGATGTGGCAGTATAAAGTTGGGATTCTGTTTGATTGCATCTGTATGGCCGTACAGATATGTGTCCCGAGGATCTCCCTGGGCTACCACCCCAGCGAGAGATTGACTTTACGCTAGAGCTGGTGCCAGGTGCAAAACCTGTGGCCCGCTCGCCATATCGCGTTGCGCCAAAGGAGATGGCAGATTTGCACGTCCAACTACAAGAGTTGCTGGAGCAGGGGTATATACGCCCAAGCATGTCACCTTGGAGCGCCCCTGTGCTTTTGTGAAAAAGAAATATGGGAGCTTGCGGTTATGTATCAGTTACTGCGAACGGACTAAGCTCAAAGAGATGAATACATGTCCGATTCCACGGATTGATGATGCGTTGTTCAATCAGTTAGTGGGATCGACCGTTTACTCTAAGTTGGACTTGAAATCTGGTTACTACCAGTTGAGAATTCGGGAAGGTGACATTCCCAAAAATGTATTTGGAACGTGTTGTAACGTCCCGATTCGCGCTAGGCCCCCCCATGCGAGTTTTGAGTCAGGAGGGCAGGCTTGAGTTCACGAAAGTTTAGGAAAAAGGGCGGCACTTGTGAACTGGAGAAGTTAGTCCAGAGCAGGTTACACGGCCTGGGTCACGGGCGTGACCCAGGGCGTGACTGAAGGTACTCGAGTAGCTGCCGAGGTTACTCGAGTAGTTTTCAAGATACTCGAGTAAAATGGATTACACGCCCTGGGTCACGGGCATGACCCAGGGGCGTGACTGAAGGTACTTGCGTAGCTGCCGAGGTTACTTGAGTAGTTTTCAAAATACTCGAGTAAAATGGGTTACACGCCCTGGGTCACGGGCATGACCCAGGGGCGTGACTGAAGGTACTCGAGTAGCTGCCGAGGTTACTCGAGTAGTTTTCAAAGTACTCGAGTAAAGTGGGTTACACGACCTGGGTCACGGGCGTGACCCAGGGGCGTGACTTAAGGTACTCGAGTAGGTGCCCAAGGTACTCGAGTGGGTGGTTGGTTCTCGAGTGGGAGGGTTACACGCCCTATGTCACGGGCGTGACCATGGGTATGACCATGGGCGTGACCTCCGTTCAACGATTTTAAGTGAGTTTGAAGAATTCTCGATAGTTGAGTTCGACGATTTAGGTGTCACGCCCCATGTCACGGGCGTGACTTGACTGACACGAGCGTGTATGTCCTTTCCTCCATTTTAGATCGAACCGACAACGTAACCGCCTGTAACGCTTCGCCCGAGCGGGACACGGGTAAGGACACGGGCGTGTCCCTACCTGTGTCACATTATATATATATAAGTAACAGTGGAAAAACCCTAGCCATTTCACTCTTCCTCCCAGTCGTATTTTTCTGAGAGAAGTCCTGTGGAGAAGGAGAGTTTACTGGAGGAAGATCTAGGGAAGGAGATCTGCCATCGCCGTAGAGGAGAGGATGCAGCCGCGAAGAATCACAAGTTCTATGGCCGGAAATGGAACCGCTGGAAGTGAAGTGAGTTTCATACCCTCTCCCTTGGTGCTAGATCTATAGATATTTCTTAGGCGAGACATCAACTCAAGAGAGTCTTTATAGAGAGGAGAAGTTTTCTAAGAAAGGCCATGCTAGGACTTGTGTCCTAGGTTTTAGATATCTTCAACCACTCCCTTCTTCTATGTGACGATAGGGGATGGTTTCGTGAAGGGTATTTTCCTTTTGAGGTTGAATAAGGGAGGAGGTTTTCTGGAATGACTTGGGAAGATCGCCTTGAGGAGGAAGATGAACCGATGTCGTTCATTCCGCCTTAAGATGCATGCAGAATCTGTATTCTGCGCGCAGCGAACTTTGTAGCCATGTTTAGGTGTGATATGGCCAGATTTGGGATTTCGGCTAAACACGAACGTTGAAGCCCTTGAAAATACCTTTTCAACGAATGGTTGCACGACCTCAGGCGAAGTTTGTATCCACGGGAAAGCTTGGATGAAAATGACATCCGATAAATCCTGCATGCAGAATTGTGTTCTATGCGCAGTGGACTTTGAAGCAAAATTCAAATAGGATACATTCAAATCTGGGTTGTGGACTGAATATGAAAGTTGTAACACATGAAAAGACCTTTCCATCGAGGGGTTACACGTCTTCACCAGATTCTCTTAGCCTCGAGATTCTCCAGTTAAATTTGCTGACCAGATTCAATCTTCACTTAAAATTCTGGGTTTTATATAATATGGATTTGGGTTCGGTGGAATCGATGTTGCAAATTAGCTTGAGGTTTTTGATGAAATATTTCATAATTAACCACCGTAATGCTATGAATGATGAATCTTGTTAATTAGATTTCATACAACTATTTGTGAAGCAACTTTAATGAATGAATTGACTTGATAGAATTTGGTAAGTTGTTATAGATGCATATCTTGTTATATCATGTTGGTAGCAGATTTCTTATAATCGAATTGCGATGCAAGATTACTTGAACGGAATGACTTGATAGAAAATGGTCGATTATCATAAGCGCATCATATATGTATGACTTGATAGAAATTGGTAGATTATCATAGGCGCATCATATATGTAATATGTTGGGATCATTTGGGATGTCGTAGGGGATGATAAGTTATGGCCAGGTGTATGTTCGATTGTTGAATGAGACTTAGTAGTCCATTACTTAGAGCGTCGGCTCCATACGGGTAGTATTGGGAAGGGACGTAAGTGCGGCGTTAACCGTCGCAAGCTTGGATAGCTTGAGATGAGACAAACAGACGGTTGGGCTTGGCCCTCGGTGTTCACGTCTCGGGGCTCCTTCCGTGCAAGGTGGATGGTTGGGCTTGGTCCTCGTGCCTTTTTCTGAGGCTCCTTCCCTACCACGATGATGTGGAATTTGCATGTGGTGTGAGTCGACACGCGGTGTCGTAATCCTGGGTTAAGGATAGTGTCGCAGGTCTACGGGCTCGCCGGTCGTCACACCGACGGGAGTCGATAGTTAGACTTTGGGCGGTTGGGCTTGGTCCTCGGTGTTCACATCCCGGGGCTCCTTCCGTTCCAGGAGAATGGTTGGGCTTGTTCCTCATGCTCACTTCGAGGCTCCTTCCGGGTCACACAACGTCAGTTTGGGGCTTGGTCCTCGGTGCACTTCTACCCGAGGCTCCTGCTGGGCCATAGTACGCATGGGCTCCGCTGTTGTGTTCTTAGCGTTGAGGCGTATGAAGGCCTAGGTGAAGTAGTGTGGATATCCGCCTAGTAGTAGAGACGCCCGCTCTACTGTCACCGCCTGGCCACGACGGCTGATGCCTGAGAGGTTAGCTACCTGCTCGAAAAGTGGGAAATAATGGTCTATGTCAACATAGCGGTTTCATAGGTGTGTATGGGTAAGTCATTGCATAGCATACATACCATTTCATATCATTGCACAACAAGATCCTCATCGTATAAGTTTGTATGGGCACTCTTATACGATGAGTTACTTTATGCAAATCGACCCTTAACTTATAAGCTTGTATGGGCATCCTTATAAGTTAAGTTACTTACCTGCTGTAGTTTTCTTACACTTGATGTTATACTAGCTCTTGTAGAACTGCTAGTATATACATTGATAGCTCTTATAGAATTGCTAGTTTATACATTGATACTCATGTACCTTGCCACCTGCTTGTATCTATTATACTTATTATATATTGTACTATAATTCCTTTTTCCCCGCCCGGTGTCGAGGAGTCGCCGGGGGAGCGGATGTGAAACCACTTAGTTGTTTCGACTAATGGTTGCTACGTCTTCCTTTTTAGGAGGCCACCCCACAGGTAGAGCAGCAATAGACATTGCAGCAGGATATCCAGGCCAGGACGACAGGGCCTGAGGGGATGGTACCGTCGCTATCGTCGGTTACGGATGTTAGTATTTTGATACTCTGATGTAGCCCGTTTGAGCAATGTTTAGCTGTACTCTGATATATTGTAGAAGAATGTATTAGCTTCTCCTTTATTGATATATTTGGACTATATGCTTAGTGTGGATTTGACTTCTCTTGCTTGTTATATTTTGGTTGGGTTAGCATGTCATATTGATATTGTTGTAGCCGGCGGAATAGGCGTCTTGTGGTACAGGTTAGCCCGTGTGCTAATGCTAACGCAAGGCGGCTGTTTCAGGCATAAGACTTCCCCTTCGTATCGTGTTTTGGGATCCGGCTGGGGGGGGGGTCTAACAAATGGTATCAATTTTCCACGATCCTCAACTAAGAAGTCATTCAACAATGGTGCCACCCCCGTTCGATTAGTCAGCTTGGGGACAAACTGACTTAGCGGAAGCAGTGGTGTGCCCATATGTAATTCATATTAAGTTTGTCCAACTTTGTCCTTAAGTTTAGCCAACCTGACCACAAATTTGTCGTGTACGTGTAGGTTCCAGTGCATGTTGGGTTGATGGGGGGGGTACTCCTACCCCTCCCATACCCACTCAGTTCCAACAGTCTGAGTTGGGGCAGACTCTCACCGCCATTCTTGATACTTTTAAGGCGCAACAGCCTCTGGTGCAACAACAGGCCCCGGGCTCTAACTGGCTGAGCACCTTCTGGTCTCTCTCCCCTCCCGTCTATCTTGGGACAGAGTCAGCCGTATGTACGGAGGAATGGCTTGACGCAGTAGAAGAGCTATTGGCTGGTATCTGTTGCCCAACCAACATGGTCGTGTCACTGGCAGTGTCTGCCTTGGAGTTACATGCTAAGAGGTGGTGGAAGTCCCTTATGGGCTCTACCTTCCATGTCCGAGTCTATACAGAGATAAGTTGGAGCGAATTTTCGGGTGTTTTCTTGGAGCACTTCATTCCTACTTCAACCCAAGATGAGCTTGAGCAGAGGTTTCTACTACTGAAGCAGGGATCAAAATCAGTTACGGAATACCAGCGGGAATTCCAGCATCTCGCAAGGTTTGCAAACTCTTACGAGTTGGACGATAGAGGTTATGCCAAACGTTTATACAAAGGGCTGCGAGATCCCCTAAGACAGTCCCTTTTGTTTATAGTGGATGGGAGTTTGGCGGAGATTATTGACATGGCAAAGAGGTTGGAGGCGGATCACTTGAGTAGTGGCAAGAGGCCTGCAGAAAGCATTATGAAGGCCGGTCTAAGCAATAGGAGGAGACAGGATCGTAGAGGAGGAGGGGGATATCAGAGGGGCGGAGGGCGTTTCCATCAAAACTATAGAGTGGAGCACCCAGTCCAGCAGCCGGCCACGCTGCCTCCACCACCACAGCCTCAGCAATTCCGGCAACCTGAGGGGCGTCGTGGGTTGGTATGTTTCGAGTGCAATCAATCGGGCCACATTAGACGCTACTGCCCACAGCTGTATGGGAACGTCCCTCCTGCTCTCCCTCCTGCTCTCCCTCCTGCTCTCCCTCCTGCTCTCCCTCCAGCAACCCCACGAGGACGGGGATATATGCGTGGTCGAGGATGAGGACCGCCAAGAGGAAACCCCGGCCCGGTCTGGGATCAGGTGTATGCGTTGGACATGGCGTAAGAGCGGAATCCCCGGGATGTTATAGCTGGTATGTGCAGTTAACTTCTCAATTTTCGTTATTTAATTTAAACTGTTTAAGACATACTAGATACCTAGTGGTTGAGTTTGGTTATTGGTACTTAGGCACCGTGGTAATCGGTGGGAAGACGGCCTATGCATTGTTCGATACCGATGCCTCACACTCATTCGTGTCTGAAGATTTCATTAAAGGTATGGAGGGCATACAATACTTTTCTGGAATAGCTCGACGAGTGCGCCTCCCGGACGGCTCAGAGATGATCGCTACCGCCAAGTGCGAGTTTGAGATATTTATTGAAGGAAGGGCTTTCGATACGCCTGCCACGGTGTAACACCCTGAAGTCAAGAGGGTCATTTTGAGCAAAATCGGGTTCAGGCCTGGGTGACACGGCCTGGGACACGGGCGTGTCCCAGGGCGTGTCAGGTGACACGGCCTGCGACACGGGCGTGTCGCAGGGCGTGTCGAGGTTGTTTCGACGATTGGACTTGGTGTCGACGATTTTCGCTCGACATCGTCGAGAATGGGGCACACGGCCCAGGACACGGCCGTGTCGGATGCCGTGTCGAATGCTCGACGAGTGTTACGCGACAATCGTCGAGTATCGGGTTCCCGTGTGGACACGGCCTGTGACACGGGCGTGTCACAGGGCGTGTCAGTGGGCGTCGAACTCAGCTCGATGTCTCGGGTTGGGGCGTGTTTGCGGGACACGGGCGTGTCCTGGTGCACACGGCCATGAACACGGGCGTGTGCCAAGCCGTGTGCCAGGCCGTGTGAAGTCTCGGGTTGGATTGGGATTATTTCTGTTGAGGTACACGGCCTCAGACACGGGCGTGTCTGAGGGCGTGTCGGGTACACGGCCGTGACACGGGCGTGTCACACGGGCGTGTACTGGTTGGATTGAGTCGGTTGTCTGCCGCTTAGGGGGACACGGCCTGTGACACGGGCGTGTCACAGGGCGTGTCAGGCCGTGTTTTGGGTTTTCTGGCCAGATCTGAGCCGTTTGTTTCCCTCTTCCTGGATCCAGTGGCTGGGCTTTGTCCAGGTGTCTTGGAGGCCGAGATTTGAAGATAAATCCCTTATCTTCTCTTCTTCTTCTTCTTCTTCTTCATTTTCATTCCAAGGGAGAAGGGGGAAAGGCCTAAGGGAGAGAGAAGGGAGGAGTCTTCCAGCTGCTGTAGGAGCTGCGGAGTGCGGATCGAAGATCCGAGAGCGGATTCGTGAAGGCAGAGCCGAGGCGGTGAGTTCCATCCGGCTACTTCATGGCGCCGAAGCGATCTTCAAGGGTAACGATCTCCTTCTTGGACATCGAAGTCCTTTCTCTATACATGTGCGTGGAATCCTCCACCAAGAGGTGGATCGCGGAAGCGATTCCTTTGTAAGTCTGCATTTAGAGCCGGAAATATGGAGTACGGCGTAGGCATGCTGTGTGAAGCCCATCTGGACCGATAGTCTGGATTGGTGATGTTCATGGGTAAACCGGAGAAGACTCCGTGGCTTTGATGATGTGCAAAACGGATTTCTGTTGTGATGAATGTATGGATGTGATGATTGTGAGGAGGCTTTGGTGAAGCTCCTGGTTGTGAGATGATCAATTGGTAGCACGCCTGGGGAGCGCGTGGTAAACCCGGCCTGTTACACCACTAGGGTGGGTTGATCTAGTTAAGGAAGGGATCGATGGGCGGCAATGCTAGGGGAGCCGAGTTAAACCCGGGTTGCTGCACCACATGGTGTGGGTCGATCGGATTAGGAGGGGGACCGATGGGTAGACATTGCCTGGGGAGCTTAGATAAATCCGGCTTGCTACACCACGGAGTGTGGGTCGGTCTGCTCTGTTTGTGATGCTGTGAGGATGGACCTCTGAGTGGCTTGGGCGGGATGTCGCTAGCCTGCGAGCTGGTGGACTAGGGCCGGTCAACCAACAAGTTAACACCTCGAGAGACAGCGGTGTACGACGGTGGATTCCGGTACGCCAAGAAGGTGCCCTGCGTGCACGGAGCGTTGGTGGACTCCAGCGTTTGTGATGTGATGTGTTTGTTAGTTAAGTGGCATAAAGAGAATGATCTACTTGTGATATGATTTGGTGATGTTTGCTGATGCTTGATGAAAAAGGAAGCAATGTATACAGGGAAGGAACCACTACCCCGGGTAGGGGGTAGGGTCGTTATAATGGGTCAGCAATGCTGACCGTTACTTTGTTTTCTATGTTGGTTTGGATGATGAATTGCAGGTGCTGCGGTTTGGAAAGCATAAGTGAAATGGCAGCTTGATGAGGCCCTTGAAGGCCATGCGGAGAGTGTTGTTTGGATTTCATGTGTGGCCGGCCTGCGTGCCGATGTACGAAATTGTTGTTGTGAAAGAGAAATTTGTAAGGCCATAAGGCCAGGGTGTGTGAGTTGTATACATTCCTGGTGTTTTTATATAAATGTGCTATTTATATATGGGTGGACATTCTTGTTTGAGTTCATGCTAACATAAAAGATGCTGCGCTAGAATGGAATGAGTTAAGGACACGAGTAGAGTTTGATTACCACACGTGACTCCTTTGCTTGTCTGTGCTATATGGCGTGGGGCCCCGGCCGGACCCACCGTTATATATCATGTGACAGGTGGGGGTGTTACAAAGTGGTATCAGAGCCAGGTTTAGATTGTTTGGGAGGAGAGAACATAATTGAACTCATGAATGTCCACTAGGAATGTATGTCATGCACATGATATGCGTGCGTGTGTAGTCAATGCACCAGTACCATTATGATTTGGAAGAATTTAATGGTGTTCTGTACATTGATAGGTGGCGAGGGATGGAGCTGGGCCGTCTGAGCCCCAGCGGTCGGATGAAAGTGCAGCACCCGTGGAAGCGCCGATGCCTCCCTCGGCAGAGGCCATACGGGTGGTGGCAGAGACAGTGCTTGCAGTGTTACAAGCACAACCTGCTGGACAGGCAAGACCTGGTGGAAGGCAAGAGCATGCTGCCGCGGTGGTGGAAGTGCAAGCAAGTGACGACGCATTATCCCGTTTTATGCACTTTCACCCACCTACGTTTGGTGGAGCGCTGTCACCAACGCAGGCAGAAGATTGGTTGGCAAGAGTAAAAAGGATCTTAACTGCAATCAGGACGGTAGAGGAACAGAAAGTGATGTTGGCCACTTTTCTGTTGGACGGAGATGCGAGATTGTGGTGGGATGAAATTGAAGTGCACCACTTGGCCGGTCGAGGTTTAACGGAGATTTCGATGGAGGAATTCTCCCAACTATTTTTAGCCAAGTATGTGCCAGTGTCGCAGAGGATTGCGATGGAAAATGAGTTTCTCCGCTTGGTGCAGGGTGAGCGAGATATTGATACTTACCTGCATGAATTTACAAGATTGGGGCGATATGCGGGATCGACCTTTGCGGAGGAAGCGCGAAAGACAAATCGGTTTTATGGAGGATTGCGGGATGAATTGAGGTTAGCGCTTCCGAGTTCCGTGAGCCAAGGCTTTCAAGCGTTAGTCGATACAGCTCGTGCCTTGGAGAAGGATATGAAGCGAGTACAAGAAAATAAGCAAAGGGAAAAGTCACAATTGGATCAATCGGAGTTTCGACGACAAGAGAAGAAAAGATATAGGCCGGTGGACGTAGCTCCGTCGACTGTTTCGTCGCCCCCGACGTATGGGCCAGGACGTGTGGATACACGTATCTGCTATAAATGTGGACAGCAAGGACACATCGCAAAATTTTGTTGGAATGCTCCTCCAGGAAGTGAGAAAAAGGCAGGTGCGTCATATGAGGAAAAAGGGAAAGCCGTGGCCGAATCATCTGCACCCCGGACGCAACCGCGATTGCATGCGATGGAAGTGCAAGAGCCGCAAAGTTCCGTTGGTGAAATTCAGCCTCGAACGGTTCATTTATCTTTGAGTCGCGAATTTCAAAATCGGGAGGCTGAGCGGAGGTGAACTGTGATGTGAAGCATGTCGATGCTCTGACAGTTGTGTATGTAAACTATGTTTTGATTTGAACTGCAGCCGAACTAGATGGCTGATGTAAATGATGTTTATATCTCTAGTTGGTGCTTGCTGTAATCGCTTGGTGCACTTGTGATTGTGACGAAATCAATCCATCATGTTGTTTTGTTTTGAGGTTTTATGTGGTGGAATGTGCACACGTGGAAGTTAGAGATGTTTGTTGTGTTGTCTGTTTGTTAGTGTGTGCGGAGAATTGCGGTGTACGCTTTGGTGATGATTGTGCCTAATTGGCTGTGTGGAGTCAAATTTCGAGGACGAAATTATTTGAAGGGGGGGAGGATTGAACACCCTGAAGTCAAGAGGGTCATTTTGAGCAAAATCGGGTTCAGGCCTGGGTGACACGGCCTGGGACACGGGCGTGTCCCAGGGCGTGTCAGGTGACACGGCCTGCGACACGGGCGTGTCGCAGGGCGTGTCGAGGTTGTTTCGACGATTGGACTTGGTGTCGACGATTTTCGCTCGACATCGTCGAGAATGGGGCACACGGCCCAGGACACGGCCGTGTCGGATGCCGTGTCGAATGCTCGACGAGTGTTACGCGACGATCGTCGAGTATCGGGTTCCCGTGTGGACACGGCCTGTGACACGGGCGTGTCACAGGGCGTGTCAGTGGGCGTCGAACTCAGCTCGATGTCTCGGGTTGGGGCGTGTTTGCGGGACACGGGCGTGTCCTGGTGCACACGGCCATGAACACGGGCGTGTGCCAAGCCGTGTGCCAGGCCGTGTGAAGTCTCGGGTTGGATTGGGATTATTTCTGTTGAGGTACACGGCCTCAGACACGGGCGTGTCTGAGGGCGTGTCGGGTACACGGCCGTGACACGGGCGTGTCACACGGGCGTGTACTGGTTGGATTGAGTCGGTTGTCTGCCGCTTAGGGGGACACGGCCTGTGACACGGGCGTGTCACAGGGCGTGTCAGGCCGTGTTTTGGGTTTTCTGGCCAGATCTGAGCCGTTTGTTTCCCTCTTCCTGGATCCAGTGGCTGGGCTTTGTCCAGGTGTCTTGGAGGCCGAGATTTGAAGATAAATCCCTTATCTTCTCTTCTTCTTCTTCTTCTTCATTTTCATTCCAAGGGAGAAGGGGGAAAGGCCTAAGGGAGAGAGAAGGGAGGAGTCTTCCAGCTGCTGTAGGAGCTGCGGAGTGCGGATCGAAGATCCGAGAGCGGATTCGTGAAGGCAGAGCCGAGGCGGTGAGTTCCATCCGGCTACTTCATGGCGCCGAAGCGATCTTCAAGGGTAACAATCTCCTTCTTGGACATCGAAGTCCTTTCTCTATACATGTGCGTGGAATCCTCCACCAAGAGGTGGATCGCGGAAGCGATTCCTTTGTAAGTCTGCATTTAGAGCCGGAAATATGGAGTACGGCGTAGGCATGCTGTGTGAAGCCCATCTGGACCGATAGTCTGGATTGGTGATGTTCATGGGTAAACCGGAGAAGACTCCGTGGCTTTGATGATGTGCAAAACGGATTTCTGTTGTGATGAATGTATGGATGTGATGATTGTGAGGAGGCTTTGGTGAAGCTCCTGGTTGTGAGATGATCAATTGGTAGCACGCCTGGGGAGCGCGTGGTAAACCCGGCCTGTTACACCACTAGGGTGGGTTGATCTAGTTAAGGAAGGCATCGATGGGCGGCAATGCTAGGGGAGCCGAGTTAAACCCGGGTTGCTGCACCACATGGTGTGGGTCGATCGGATTAGGAGGGGGACCGATGGGTAGACATTGCCTGGGGAGCTTAGATAAACCCGGCTTGCTACACCACGGAGTGTGGGTCGGTCTGCTCTGTTTGTGATGCTGTGAGGATGGACCTCTGAGTGGCTTGGGCGGGATGTCGCTAGCCTGCGAGCTGGTGGACTAGGGCCGGTCAACCAACAAGTTAACACCTCGAGAGACAGCGGTGTACGACGGTGGATTCCGGTACGCCAAGAAGGTGCCCTGCGTGCACGGAGCGTTGGTGGACTCCAGCGTTTGTGATGTGATGTGTTTGTTAGTTAAGTGGCATAAAGAGAATGATCTACTTGTGATATGATTTGGTGATGTTTGCTGATGCTTGATGAAAAAGGAAGCAATGTATACAGGGAAGGAACCACTACCCCGGGTAGGGGGTAGGGTCGTTATAATGGGTCAGCAATGCTGACCGTTACTTTGTTTTCTATGTTGGTTTGGATGATGAATTGCAGGTGCTGCGGTTTGGAAAGCATAAGTGAAATGGCAGCTTGATGAGGCCCTTGAAGGCCATGCGGAGAGTGTTGTTTGGATTTCATGTGTGGCCGGCCTGCGTGCCGATGTACGAAATTGTTGTTGTGAAAGAGAAATTTGTAAGGCCATAAGGCCAGGGTGTGTGATTTGTATACATTCCTGGTGTTTTTATATAAATGTGCTATTTATATATGGGTGGACATTCTTGTTTGAGTTCATGCTAACATAAAAGATGCTGCGCTAGAATGGAATGAGTTAAGGACACGAGTAGAGTTTGATTACCACACGTGACTCCTTTGCTTGTCTGTGCTATATGGCGTGGGGCCCCGGCCGGACCCACCGTTATATATCATGTGACAGGTGGGGGTGTTACACACGGTCCTGAAGATGACAGAGTTCGACATCATTTTGGGCATGGCGTGGTTGAATTGGCACTTCGCGAGGATCGACTGCGCGGAGAATAAGATCTATTTGAGACATGAGGACACCGATGTTATCTTCCAAGGTATTAATTTCGCACCCCGTATGCTCTTATCTTCAGTTCAGGCTGTAAAGGCCCATATGAAATGGGATGAGGTCTTCATGATCTGGTTTGAGTTGAAGGAGGTAGCATTTGAGGTAAAAGATGTTCGGGTAGTGCGGGGCTTCCCCGAGGTGTTTCCAGAGAAACTACCAGGGTTACCCCCTCATAGAGAAATCGATTTCCGCATTAATCTAGTACCGGGAGCAAAGCCTGTATCCAAGGCCCCTTACCGAATGGCCCCGAAGGAACTCGCGGAGTTTAGAGTTCAATTGCAAGAATTGGTGGAGTCAGGGTTCGTTCGCCCCAGTTCGTCACCCTGGGGAGCCACTCGTGAAGAAGAAGGATGGAACCATGCGCTTGTGTATAGATTATCGGGAACTCAACCAGCTGACGGTGCGGAACACTTATTCACTACCTCGGATCGACGAGTTGTTCGATCAACTAATGGGAGCGCATTGGTTTTCTAAGCTGTAATTGCGTTCGGGATACTATCAGTTGAGGATACAGGAGGAGGACATCCAGAAGACGGCCTTCAGTTCAAGATATGGGTTATATGAGTTCACGGTAATGTCGTTTAGGCTCACAAATGCCCCTTCGGCTTTCATGAGCCTGATGAACAAGGTATTCGAACCCTATTTAGACAGCTTCGTCATTGTCTTCATCGACGAAATACTGGTCTACTCAAAGACGGAGGAGGAGAATACCGAGCACCTGGCCTTGGTTCTGAAGAAATTAAAAGAGCACGCTTTGTTCGCCATGTTCAGGAAATGCGAATTTTTGCTCAAAGAGGTTGCCTTCTTGGGCCATGTTGAAAGTGCAGGTTAGATCTGATATACTCTAGAGGGGGGGTGAATAGAGTATGGTGCTTACTAAAAACTTTTTACAACTGTTGTTGTATACCTAAGTGAACAGGGATGCAAATAACATAAAGTAAACACAACAACTAACTAAACACAGAGCAATCACAGACCACAGACAGAAAACAAAAGAGAATAAGCAACCAGAAGACACAAGGAGCTATAGTGGTTCCCCAATCAATCTGGGTGCATCCACTCTTCTACCACCCTAGGTAGGAATCCACTGCAGGATGAGTTAATCAGGTGTCCTGGGCACCAATGGGTTTTGATCAGGTCCCCAAAAATCAAACCTTCAAGTCTTTTGGAACGAGACTTGCAACCAGAATAATTTTGAAGGGATTTAAAACCCTGTATAGGAATTAGAGAGAGGGTGATAGTGTCTTCTCTGTCAACAGTCAGAGAGAAGACTTGTGGATTGATTGTAGCAGCTCTTGCTCCCTCTGAGGTCTTGAATTGGTCAGGAATGCTGGAGCACTGCTTCAGGGTGATAGGCCTTCAATGACCTAGAATGCCTGGACCAGAACTGCTTCAGGAACTTCTTTGACAAATTGATTGATTGTTTTCCTTTGAAGTTATCCTGTGAATAGAGAGAAGAAGACTCTTGATTGAATTTAGTTGTTCTTCTTCTTCTTCTGGAGAGAGTTCTCTGGTCAAGGCTGATTGTAGTCAAGAACTTTAGATTTTTGAAAAATGTTTGTTCTTCTGCAACTTCAGAGTATTTTTTGTACTGTAATTCTTGAACTCTGCTTGATTTTGTTCTCTCTTACTGTGTCTCTATTTTTTTGTGTATCTGTTGTGTCTCTTACTGACTGAGGAATATTCAAACTTTTGAATGTCGAGCAGTAATTACAGTCGACCTTGGAAAGAATCAGCAATCAATGACTTTCCTAACTGTCCCATGGAAAAACGACATGTGATCGTCCATAGTCAATGCACGTTCTAACGGTAACATTCCGAGAAGATCTGGCATTAAATGTTCAGGAATCAGCGCCAAGAAACGGAACGGGAACCTTGAAGAAAACCTAATCTGGATTCGTCGAACAAAGTACACAATTCGTCGAGCTGAACTTGTGTTCGTTGAGCTGAGCTTGAGTTCGTCGAGCTGAGCTTGATAGAGTTCGTCGACCAGATAATCTTCATTCATCTGATAGACAGTCTTCATTCGTCGAGCTGAGACAAGTTCTGGACTTGACAAAATATCCTGCATCTGCTGAAATGCTGTGTCGACAAAAGTTGGTGTCGATAGATTGATCTTGGTATCGACACAAATCCTCTGGTGTCGACATAAGCTGGTGTCAACTGAAATCCTGGTATCGACACAAGTTGGTGTCGACTGAAATCCTGGTGTCGACACAAGTTGACTGGTGTCGACACAAACCCTAAGTGTCGACACAGATTCTCTAATTCCAGAAATTGCCGAGTAGAGAATAGCATTCGTCGACCTGAGAAGTTGACTTCGTCGACCTGAGAAGCTGACTTCGTCGACCTGAGAAGCTGTGAACTTGAGTCTAACTTCGTCGAGCTCAGAATATATTTCGTCGACCGAAGCATGAAGCTGGACTTAGAAAAATTTGAAGTTCTCCTGACTTTGGCTTGATGTAGAAACTGAGTTTTTGTCGAACAGAGAACATAGATCGTCGAGCTCAGCACTATGAATTGTCTCACGATCGTCGAGCGCAAAACTCCTTTCGTCGAGCTGAGTTCGACGAACGTCGAACTCACTTTACTTACTCTTGAAAACTTGAGAGTCTAGAGTCTCTGAGGGTCTTGTTGAAAGTTGGTCCACCTGGAGTTGAGCCTAAGGACTTAACCTAGACTGTAGGTCACAAATTGACCCTGGCTATACAAGATGGGTCACATCCTAAGTCAGTGAACCTAGCCCAAATCAACTATTGATCCAACAATCTCCCCCTATTTGGGTGAGATCACTAACAGAGACTCAAAACAGAAAAACTAAGCAAGAGAAGAGATATATCTGGCAGAGAATTTTAACACATGCAACAGATATATGTATACACACGGCTTTGTTTAACAGATAGCACAGTTTAAAGACAAATAACAGACAAAAATGAATCAACAAGAAAAATACTTCTTTGGCTTCTTCTGCTGAGGTTTATCTTCTGCTTTCTTTTCTCCTGGCTTCTTGAAAATGATTTCTCTGTTAGGATCTTGAGCTTGAGCCACTATCATGGTCATATCAGCTGCCCCAATAATTTTTAATGATGTTGCTCTGGGGACAACTGCTTCTGGGTGAAGTTTCATATAATCATCAACATTAAATAATTTGTTGCCTTTGTCAAACCTTTTCAGCTCTTCCTTTCTATACTTTGACATGGTTGAAAGACCAGAGATATCTTTTCCTTCTGCTTTGGCTTTATTTATCAAAGATAGACCAATCAGCTCTTGGTACGTAGCCATTCTTACAGTAGTAGCAGTCTATGGATCTTCAAAAGGAATTGGAGGGGAGTCTGGCTTCTTTGGGCTTTCAGCTTTTTGTACTTCAGGACTTTGTTGTTAATGCTGCTGCTTATGTTGTTGACTACCTGAGGAGGATGGCCTCTGCTGGCTGCTTCCAGAAGATCTCCCTGACTGTCTCTGATAAGTTTGCATTGGGGCAGATCTCTGGGAGCTAGAGCCACTGGCACCAGCTGCTGGAGGAGGAGGAGGATCCTTCATGTATCTATGCACTAGAGGAGGGGAGTATCTCCTGCTTCTCTTTCTATCTTTCTGCTGGTTTTTGGAGAGCCACATCCATGCTGGCATTCCCTTATATGGAGTCACATTGTGCAGAATATAGTAGGGAGTGTCTGCAGAGGGATTTGGCTTGGGAGGAGGAGCAGTCTTTCTCTTCTTTGCCAACAATCTCTTTTTCCTACTAGCTGCATCTTCATCAGAATCAATATCATCATCATCAGATTCTAAATCCTGAGGGGTATCATACAATGCATCCAAAGCTTTTAAAGCTTTATCATAAACAATAGCCTTTGCTGGAGGAGGGGCAGAAGGTTCAGGAATAGGGGTTTCAGCAACAAGAGAAGAATTATATGTACAAGATTCAGAAACAAAAGAGACAGAGCTATCAGCTACTGCCTTATTCTCTTCTTCAATGTCAGTCTGAATAAGCTCATCTAAAGTAGGCATAGGAGAGTCATCCATAACAAAGTCTGGTGCTGAAACTGGCACTGGAGTATCTTCTGGAATGACGTTTAAGATGGAGGCAGGTAGAGCAAAATTGTTACAGAGTTGCTTGGCAACTGCTGGACTGGCTGGAGAGGTATATGGTACCATAGCCAAATATGGCTTAGATAAAACTGTTGGATGGAATTGCATATGTACAGTGTCAAAACTTCTCAACAAAGCTGATAAATTCACTGTGGGATTTAAAGAGAAATCACCAACAAGAGTTATTTGAGCAACTGACTCATCCAAATCAATGTCAGTATTCATAAATTGAATTAACTCAGACATCTCAGCATCAAAGTCTGTCAAACTTGTTGTATCCTCATCTAAATCTGAATCTACTGGAGAAGGAACTGCTATGACTGCTGCTACTGCATCTGCATCTGCTGCAACTTCATCAGAGAGCATCTCCCCATGCCTGGGTTCAGGAATTCCTGGAGCCAGGCCCCTAGATGAAGAGGGGACAGTAGATAGAAGAGAGAGCTGGGCAGATAAGGAATTAATAGAGGTCACAAGAGGTGTAATTGCCTCTTGGATCAAAGATTGGATAAGAGGTGTGATCAAAGAAATGAGGGTAGATGGATCAAATGGGGAAGGGGAAGGGGATGGAATGGGAGGAGGAATAACAAATGGAGTGGGGGCATCTAGCATGATTGTATCTGATGGTATAAGATAAGATGGAATGTTGGATAAGTGTGGGGGAAGAGGAGACTGAGGAGGTGTAGGAAGTATTGTCTTATGAGGGGAATCTGGAGGAGTGGGTTGTTGATGAACTTGCAGAGGGGAAGATGGAGGTGGAGAGGGAATGTTTGTCAGGTCAAGTGGTGGAGATGAAGGAGGGGTAGGTACATGAGGAGGCTTCTTTGGAGGAAGAGGTGCTGGAAGAGATGGTTGAGAT
Organism: Platanthera guangdongensis; assembly: GCA_039583875.1. NCBI lineage: Eukaryota > Viridiplantae > Streptophyta > Magnoliopsida > Asparagales > Orchidaceae > Platanthera > Platanthera guangdongensis. Next base: position 150,550,227 of record CM077167.1, read on the forward strand.
GGAGGAACCTCTTCAATAGGGTGGGGAGCGGCCTTTACAGCCCTTGTGCTCTCAGAAGTTTGGAGGGAGGAGGAAGAAGCCTTGGAGGGCTTGGAGATAGTCCTCTCCCATCTGCCAAACAGAGCGCAAGTGAGGCGCTTGCTGGCGTTTATGGAGATGGTCGGGGAGACCATACATTCAGCAGCCTTCTCTTTGAGAAATATTCCCAATATTCTGCCAAAGCAGACTTCCTTCTTGCTGTTCTTCTTCTTGATCAATTCAAAGAACACCTTACTCCAATCAACCTGTCGCTTATTCACTACTGCACACATTATCAGAAATTGGTGACGTGTAATATAGTCATGAGCAGAGTGCTTGGCCATCAGTATCTTTCGCGTAATATCTGCCAGAAATTGGTAGGCAGCGGATAATTGCTTTTTCAACAACTTATTAGGGTTGTTCACAGAGAAACCCATTAGTTTCAGCATATCACGGAGTTCCTCAGAATCCATTTCCAGATTGTCTTCTCCATTCACTAATCCAAATATCTCAGAGAGAACTGCGGGAGAAAGGGAAACAATAGTGTTCCCTATATTGCCAGTCAAAACATCGTCTTCAGAAACTGTAGATGTATATACCCATTCTCGTATTTCCGTTCCATGAAGTTTAATGCGCCTGGTCATGAAATCCTTTAAACTGAGTTCTTCCAGTAGTTCTAAGATGTATAGAAAGATGGGGTCAGAATGTTAAAACGACTCAAAGTCCATGTCGAATCCAGTGTCAAACTTCATTGCAACCAAAGCCCCTGAGGGAATCGCCATTGATGTCCTGCAAGAAAAACACAGAGAGAAACGATGATCAAGAGCAAAGGAACTGAAAGCGCGGGACGGAGGTCGAAGAAAACATAGATATAAGATTTTCAGAATATGAATCGACAAACTCCGGTCCACGAAAAAGAAAAAAAATTCTTCGAACTGAGCTTGACGAAATAAATTATAGACAGATAATTCGTCGATCTCATCCAGAAGAATCGAAAACGGTTCGTCGAACTCCATTCGACGAAGTGTCTTCTGAAGCAAAGTTCGTCGATCTCTGGTCGACGAAAATTGTTCCCTCACACAGAGAATTTGTCGATCTCCGTTCGACGAGAATCTCTCAAAATTTTCCTGATTCATCGAACTCCGTTCGACGAACTCTGAAAATTTCATCGAATGCAGACAGAAACTAGGTTAACTCTTCTCCATCAATCATTCCCAGTTGATTTATAAAGAACAGATGGGTTTTCTCATCCAATGGCTTGGTGAAAATGTCTGCTCTTTGTAGATCAGTAGGAATATGGATCAAGTTAATTTTCTTTTTGTCCACATTCTCTCTAATGAAATGATGTCTTATTTCAATATGTTTTGTCCTAGAATGGTGTACTAGATTCTGTGCTATAGCAATAGCACTAGTATTATCACAAAATAATGTTGAATTATTTAAGTTGACACCATAATCTGAGAGTTGGTTTTGTATCCATAGCATTTGTGAACAGCAACTACCAGCAGCCATGTATTATGCTTCTGCAGTTGATTTAGACACAGATGTCTGTTTTTTACAAAACCAGGAGACAAGTCTCATACCAAGGAACTGGCATCTTCCAGAGGTACTTTTCCTGTCCACTCTACATCCAGCATAGTCAGCATCTGAGTATCCAGTTAACTCAAACTCGGACTCTGCAGGATACCAGAGTCCTAGACTAGGGAAACTCTTTATATATCTCAAAATTCTTCTTAGAAAAATAAGGTGAGATTCTTTAGGTTCACTTGGAACCTAGCACAAAGGCAAGTGGCAAACATTATATCAGGTCTGCTAGCTGTTAGGTATAATAGGGATCCAACAATTGCCCTATAATTTTTCTGATCCACCGTTTCCCTACTGCATCAGAATCCACAACAGCATTTGTAGCCATAAGCATTTTCATCCCTGAAGCATCACCCATCCCAAACTTTTTGATAAGCTCTTTAGCATACTTAGCTTGGGAGAGGAAGATACCATCTGGGAGCTGCTTCACTTGGAGACCAAGGAAGTAGGAAAGCTCACCCATACTACTCATCTCAAATTTAGAATGCATGAGGTCAGCAATCCTCTTGCACAATTTGGGATCAGTAGACCCAAAAATAATGTCATCCACATAAATTTGTACTAACAATATTTGGTTCTTATGATGTCTAGTGAAAAGTGTTTTATCTATGGTTCCTCTTGTAAATTCATGCTCTAAAAGAAAGCTTGCTAGGGTCTCATACCAAGCTCTTGGAGCTTGCTTTAAACCATAGAGAGCTTTATGCAATTTAAAAACAAAAGAGGGTTGAGTTGGAGAGATAAAACCTGGAGGTTGTTCTACATAAACCTCTTCTTGAAGTATTCCATTCAGAAATGCACTTTTGACATCCATCTGGTAGACCTTGAATCTCTTGTAAGCTGCATAGGCAAGGAATATCTTAATGCACTCTAACCTTGCAACAGGGGCAAAGGTTTGGTCATAGTTTATTCCTTCCTCTTGTCTGTAGCCTTGAGCAACAAGCCTAGCCTTGTTCCTCACTATGTTGCCTTGAGCATCCAACTTGTTCCTGTAGACCCATTTGGTTCCAATAACTGGGTAGTAATGGGTCTTGGAACCAAATCCCAAACTTTACATCTCTCAAACTGATTGAGTTCCTCTTGCATTGCAATGATCCAGTGGGGATCTTGCTCTACCTCATGTATGGTGAGAGGTTCAATTTCAGAGAGAAAACAGGCATACATCAAGTCTTGGTTGAGTTGATGCCTCGTCTGTACACCTACTGAGATGTCTCCAATCACTTGAGATCTGGGGTGATCTCTAAGTATGACAAGATCAGTTGGTGGAGTTGGTTGAGCAGGAGCTTCAGTATTTAATTCCTCTTGGGGAATGATACTAACTGTTGGGGGAAGTTCAGCCACTTCCTCTTGACTTTCCTCTTCACTATCTTCAGTAACATGTGGATTGGGATGGTTTGACACCTCTTGGGTAAGGTTCAGTCCATCTATAAACTCACACAGTGGTGGAACCTACAAAGAGCTCATGGTAGAAATTTCTTTCTCCTTGTATGACATGTTAGTCTCATCAAAAGATACATGAACAGATTCTTCAATTTTGAGAGTAGATTTATTATATACTCTATAAGCTTTACTGATCATGGAGTATCCCAGAAACACTCCTTCATCAGCTTTAGCTTGAAATTTTGCTATGTATCTCTTGTCATTATTGTGAATGTAGCAAATACAACCAAAGATTTTGAAGTAATCTACTTTAGGTTTCTTCCCTTTGAGTAATTCATAGGGAGCCTTGCCCTGCAGCTTATGTATCAAGCTTCTATTCAACATATAGTTGGAGGTGTTCACTGCCTCTGCCCAAAAGGATAGAGGAAGATGAGCATCTGAAAACAATATAGTAGCAGATTCAATAAGGGTTCTATTTTTCCTTTCAGCTACCCCATTTTGTTGAGTAGTTCTAGGAGCTGAGAAAGTGTGCCTGATCCCTTCACTCTGACAGAACTCTTGCATAAGAAGAGAATCAAACTCTGTCCCATGATCACTTCTAATCAGGGCAATGTGAGTGTTGAACTCAATCTGTATGCATTTGAGAAACTCTGTCAAACACTTAAAGTTATCAGACTTCTTCCTTAGAAAGAACACACATGCGAATCTAGAGAAGTCATCTACAACTACTAAAGTATAAGATTTCCCTCCTAAGCTTTGTACTGTAATGGGTCCAAAGAGATCCATGTGTAACAGATACAAAATCCTAGGTGAATCACTCTTATTAAGTGACTTGAAACTATTTTTGGTTTGCTTGCCTAATTGACAAGCCCTGCAAAGTCCTTCCTTCTTGTAGGGGCCAGAAGGTAGTCCTCTAACAAGGTTATCCTTGGATAGCCTAGCAATGGTTCTAAGTTTTACATGTCCTAATCTCTTATGTCATAATTCATTAGGTCTACAAATAGAGTTGAACAAGAATATGTCTACTTTAGTTGAAAGAAAGTCTACTAAATAGATGTTACCTTTCCTTTTACCTGTCAACACAGTGGTGTTGTCCTCTGATTTTATCTTGCATGAGGATTTGCTGAAAGTCACTTGATAGCCTTCATCATACAGTTGACTGATACTGATTAAGTTGTGCTTCAGTCCTTCCACATAGGCTACTTTCTTGAATGTGACTGTGTCAATCTGAACTGCACCATATCCTTTTATTAGTCCAAAGTTTGAATCACCAAATATTACTTTGGGTCCAATCTTGGCTATTAAGTATGTGAAATTTTCCTTGTTTCCTGTCATATGGTTTGAGCACCCACTATCCAGATACCATTGCTGGTTTGATGTTGGATAGGTCTTCACCTACACATAAAGCAATTTACTTATTTTTGACCCAGTTTACCTTGGGCCTAGGTTGATAACCTTTGAATTCAGAAATAAAAGACATCTCTGGTTGACTCTTATAGCCTTCAGGATGATATCTCCTAGGAGGTATTATCCATTCAGTATAGGGGTTAAACCATTGAGATGTAGAACCTCTAGGATTGAACTTTGATTTGCCTTTGAAAAAGTTTTCAAAACTCTGAGCTCTGTTCGACGATATCTGAGATGAGTTCGACGATCTTGGGTCAGATCGTCGAGCTCCGTTCGAAGATCGACTGTACCAAAGTTCAGGGTTTAGAGATCGTCGACCTGAGTTCGACGATTTAGCCTGAGATCGTTGATCTTCATTCGACGATCGTCTAGCTCCGTTCGACGATTTCTGTTGAACTCTTGTTTTCTTAGGTAAGTCAGAATTCTTCCTAGCTACCTCTACAACTCCCTTACCATTATCAGAGATAAATTTGATTGGGGTTGTTAATACTATAGGTTGGCTGGATGAATCACCCAAGCCCAGTGTACTATTCAATCTTGAGTTCACTGTGCTTGTGATGTCCATTAGTTTGATACTTCTCCCGTTAAGAGATTCTTCAAACTTCTTGGCCTTTGATAGTTCACTTTTCAGTGAGGCTATCTGCTCCCAACAGCATTCCAACTCCTCAGAGAGTTTAAGGTTATCTGATTTTAAAGTACTGTTTTCAGATAACTGATTTCTGAGAGAAATGATTTCCTTCTCAGATTTTAATAAATCTAAACATAGTGCTTTAAACTCACATTTAAAGTCATCTGAATTAAAATCAAATGAGTCTATTACCTGGTCCTCTTCAGACTGAGTCTCTGATTCAGATTCTGACTTTTCTGCATCAAATTTTTATTGTGAGGCATTGATAGCCATCATGCAGAATTCTTTTTCTTCAGCATCATCTTCATCATCACTAGAGCTGGATGAAGCTTCAGATTCTTCTTCTGTCTCACTCCAAGTTTTAGCTACAAACCCCTTCCTGGTGTGTTTGTTCTTGCTGGAGGAGGGTTTGTCATTGCTGTTCTTCCTGAAGTGTTTATCTTTTCTTCTTTCTCTCCTGTCCTTTTTGTCCTTATACTGATTTTCTGGATAGTCATACACCATGTGGCCTGGTTTCCTGCATCCAAAACAAATAATCTCTTTGTTATTTGATTTGTCATATCTTGACTTGTCATGCCCTTTGGCAGACTTTTTCCTGAAATCTTTTCTGGCCATTTTGTAAAATCTTTTGGCCAGTAGGCTTAGCAGCTCTTCATTACCTGCGAATTTGTCTTCAGGCTGATCTTCAATGGCTTTGAAAGCTATTGACTTCTCTTTTCTGGCTGCTGGTGAAGCAGCCTTCTGCTCTTCTTTTCTATTCTTGATGAGCAGCTCATAAGACTTGAGCTTGCCAAAGAGAACTTCAGTTGTGATCTCAATTAGACTTCTGGCATCCTTGATTGGCCAGATCCTTGAGTCTCAAGTGCTTGGGAAGCACGTTAGGATTTTATCATTGAGCTCAGTCAATGAGATCTCCTTGTCCAAAGTCTTCAGTTTATTGACTATAAGACTGAGTCTATTATACATATCTGCCACTGACTCAGCTTCTCCTTTCTTGAAGTTCTCATACTGGGTTATGAGATGAGATCGTCTATCTTTTCTCTCATCAGCAGATCCTGAGACTATCTCAGATAGCTTGTCCCAGATGTCCTTTGCTGAGTTGCATTCAGCTACCTTTTGGAATATTTCATCAGACATAGTCTGGGCTAGAATGTTCATAGCCTTAGCATCTACAACTTTCCATTTCTTGATTTCTGCATATGTTCCTGAAGGAGGTGGAACAGCACTTGTACTTGTATTTTCTGGAGGTCTTGGACACACTATCAAAACAGAATTGAAAAAGTCTTCATCAATAGAGTTTATGTATAATCTAATCCTTGCCTTCCAAAGTGCAAACTTAGATAGATTACGCACTGGAGGTCTGGTGCTAGCATAATCTTTGTTTTGGGCCATGTTCTGTGAAGAAGTAAATCTAGTAACAAACTTAAACAAACAGATCTAACTGGAAGGAACTTTGTGGTTCAGGTGTTAGCCTGTGCAACCACTAAGGTGTGGTATTTAAACCAACCTGGGGTCTGGTATTTTAACCAACCTCCCTCTAATACCAATTAAAAGTGCAGGTTAGATCTGATATACTTTAGAGGGGGGTGAATAGAGTATGGTGCTTACTAAAAACTTTTTACAACTGTTGTTGTATACCTAAGTGAACAGGAAAGCAAATAACATAAAGTAAACACAACAACTAACTAAACACAGAGCAATCACAGACCACAGCCAGAAAACAAAAGAGAATAAGCAACCAGAAGACACAAGGAGATATAGTGGTTCCCCAATCAATCTGGGTACATCCACTCTTCTACCACCCTAGGTAGGAATCCACTACAGGATGAGTTGATCAGGTGTCCTGGGCACCAATGGGTTTTGATCAGGTCCCCAAAAACCAAACCTTCAAGTCTTTTGGAAGGAGACTTGCAACCAGAATAATTTTGAAGGGATTTAAAACCCTGTATAGGAATTAGAGAGAGGGTGATAGTGTCTTCTCTGTCAATAGTCAGAGAGAAGACTTGTGGATTGATTATAGCAGCTCTTGCTCCCCCTGAGGTCTTGAATTGGTCAGGAATGTTGGAGCACTGCTTCAGGGTGATAGGCCTTCAATGACCTAGAATGCCTGGACCAGAACTGCTTCAGGAACTTCTTTGACAGATTGATTGATTATTGTCCTTTGAAGTTATCCTGTGAATAGAGAGAAGAAGACTCTTGATTGAATTTAGTTGTTCTTCTTCTTCTTCTTGAGAGAGTTCTCTGGTCAAGGCTGATTGCAGTCAAGAACTTTAGGTTTTTGAAAAATATTTGTTCTTTTGCAACTTCAGAGTATTTTTTGTACTGTAATTCTTGAACTCTGCTTGATTCTGTTCTCTCTTACTGTGTCTCTATTTTTTTTGTATTTGTTGTGTCTCTTACTGACTGAGGAATATTCAAACTTTTGAATGTTGAGCAGTAATTACAGTCGGCCTTGGAAAGAATCAGCAATCAATGACTTTCCTAACTGTCCCATGGAAAAACGACATGTGATGGTCCATAGTCAATGCACGTTCTAATGGTAACATTCCGAGAAGATCTGGCATTAAATGTTCAGGAATCAGCGCCAAGAAACGGAACGGGAACCTTGAAGAAAACTTAATCTAGATTCGTCGAACAAAGAACACAATTTGTCGAGCTGAACTTGTGTTCGTCGAGCTAAGCTTGAGTTCATCGAGCTGAGCTTGATAGAGTTCGTCGACCAGACAATCTTCATTCATCTGATAGACAGTCTTCATTCGTCGAGCTGAGAAAAGTTCTGGACTTGACAAAATATCCTGCATCTGCTGAAATGTTGTGTCGACAAAAGTTGGTGTCGACAGATTGATCTTGGTGTCGACACAAATCCTTTGTTGTCGGCATAAGCTGGTGTCGACTGAAATCCTAGTGTCGACAAAAGTTGGTGTCGAATGAAATCCTGGTGTCGACACAAGTTGACTGGTGTCGACACAAACCCTAAGTGTCGACACAGATTCTCTGAGTCCAGAAATCGACGAGTAGAGAATAGCATTCGTCGACCTGAGAAGCTGACTTCGTCGACCTGAGAAGCTGTGAACTTGAGGTCCAAGTTCGTCGAGCTCAGAATATAATTCGTCGACCGAAGCATGAAGCTGGACTTTGAAAAATTTGAAGTTCTCCTGACTTTGGCTTGATGTAGAAACTGAGTTTTCGTCGAACAGAGAACATAGATCGTCGAGCTCAGCACTAAGAATTATCTCACGATCGTCGAGCGCAAAACTCCTTTCGTCGAGCTGAGTTCGACGAACATCGAACTCACTTTACTTAGTCTTGAAAACTTGAGAGTCTGGAGCCTCTGAGGGTCTTGTTGAAAGCTGGTCCACCTGGAGTTGAGCCTAAGGACTTAACCTAGACTATAGGACACAAATTGACCCTGGCTATACAAGATGGGTCACATCCTAAGTCAGTGAACCTAGCCCAAATCAACTAGGGATCCAACACATGTAATCAGTGGAGCTGGACTGGCGGTGGATCCGGTCAAGGTGCGTGCCGTGAAGGAGTGGTCGCCCTTGAAATCGGCGTCCGACGTACGGAGTTTTGTTGGACTTGCCGAGTACTACCGCAAGTTCGTAAAAGGGTTCTCCAAGATTGCCCTTCCTCTTACCTCCTTGACGAAGAAGGGTGTGCCATTTGAGTGGACACCTCAATGTGAAGCGGCATTTCAAGAGTTGAAGGATAGACTTACCTCCGCCCCCATCCTTGCACTTCCATCTGGGAAGGAAGGATTTCAAGTCTACACGGACGCATCATATCAAGGGATGGGAGCGGTATTGATGCAGCACGGGTATGTGATTGCTTATGCTTCAAGGCAACTGAAGAAGCATGAAATCAATTACCCGGTTCACGATTTGGAGTTGGGAGCAGTGGTGTTCGCCTTGAAGGTTTGGAGGCACTATCTATACGGCGTCCACTACGAAATCTTTTCGGATCATAAAAACTTGAAGTATGTTCATACACAGAAGGAGTTGAACTTGAGGCAACGGCGGTGGTTAGAATTTCTATGCAACTATGAGTTTACCATGAACTACCACCCTGGAAAGGCGAAGTCGGTGGCTGATGCGTTGAGTAGAAAAGTGCCAGGTTCTAGCCCAGAGTCTCGGTTGATGAGCATGGAGTTGGCTCGGATGATCGAAGAGATGGATTTACCTTGATATTCAAGGCTCCTTCGGCAGAGTATACATAGTTTTTGGCAAACATGAGCATAATTTGTGATATTCGGGACCGAATTCGGGTGGAGCAAGGAATGGATGCGGCTTTGGCCCCGCCTATTAAATCAATAGAAGAAGGAACTACCAACGAGTATACACTCAAAGACGGCCTCGTTTACTTTCGCGGTCGGCTCTACATTCCCAAGGGCGGTAAAATCCGGGAGGATATCTTGAGAGAGGCACATAGCTCTCAATATTCAATGCACCCAGGTATTGTTAAGATGTACGCCGGTTTGCGGAAGACCATGTGTTGGCCGGGAATGAAGAAGGATGTCTGATATTATGTTACTCATTGTGAAGCCTGTTAAAGAGTGAAGGCTGAATGCAGGAGTCCCGGTGGTTTGTTGCAGTCATTGCCCATCCACAAATGGAAGTTCGAGGATATCTCCATGGTCTTTGTCCATGGGCTACCTCGCTCACGCTCCGGGAATGATTCGATGTGGGTTATTGTAGATCGGCTGACAAAAGTAGCCCGATTCATTCCCATGAAGAAAGAGGCTCACGTGGACGTCTTGGTACGCCTCTTCGTGGAGTAGTTTGTATGATATCACGGCGTGCCTAAGACGATCATTTCTGACTGTGATGGTCGCTTTACTTATAAGGAGTGGAAGGCAGTACAGGCGTATTTGGGCTCACGTCTTACCTTCAGCACCGCATTTCATCCTCAGTCAGACGGGCAGTCTGAAAGGACCATTAGGACATTGGAGGATCTGCTGAGATTATGTGTGTTGGATAGGGGTGAGCCCTGGGAAAGACTCATACCGCTGGTGGAATTCTCCTACAACAACAGTCATCAGGCAAGCATCGGTATGGCACCTCATGAAGCGCTTTATGGTAGAAGGTGTAGAAACCCCTTGTCTTGGGTGCAAGATGAAGACCCGAAGACCTTGGGTATTGAGTATATTGATGATACCAATGCAGTGGTTAGGCTGATACGAGATCGTATGTTGGAGGCTCAAAGTCGACAGACGAAGTATTATAATGCAAAGCACCAAATGGTGGAGTTTCAAGTGGGTGATAAGGTGTTTCTGAAAATTCGGCCGATGCATGGAGTGTCACGGGTTCGTGGTGTGAAAAAGCTCAGCCCAAGATATGTTGGACCTTATACTATTTTGGAAAGGATTGGCCCGTTGGCCTATCGGTTGGAGTTACCACAAGAACTAGAGAATCTCCACGACGTGTTCCATGTGTCGTCGCTTCGAAAGGCGCTGTTGCGGCCCGATCAATATATTCCCACTATTGATGGTGCAGTGGCGTCAGACAGGTCTGTGTGACTAGAGCCAGTGTGGATTGTTGACAACGAGACAAGAACATTACGCCGCAAAAGTGTTCCCTTGGTGAAGGTACAAGGGTCCAATCATGGGAAGGAGGAGTTTACCTGGGAGCCGATGGACTTGATGCAAAAACGCTACCCGGGATTATTTCCTCCAGGTAATTTTGTTTAACGGCATATTTATTTTCTGTATGCTTGTCTTTCCCCATAGCCCTAGCCTGATTTCAGGGACGAAATCTTTTATTTTGTTTATAGGATTTGTAACGTCCTGATTCGCGCTAGGCCACCCCCCCCCCCCCCCATGCGAGTTTTGAGTCAGGAGGGCAGGCTTGAGTTCAGGAAAGTGGAGGAAAAAGGGCGGCACTTGTGAACCAGGGGTATGACTGAAGGTACTCGAGTAGCTGCTGAGGTTACTCGAGTAGTTTTCAAGATACTCGAGTAATATTGGTTACACGCCCTGGGTCACGGGCGTGCCCTAGGGGCGTGACTGAAGGTACTCGAGTAGCTGCCGAGGTTACTCGAGTAGTTTTAAAAATACTGGAGAAAAATGGGTTACACGCCCTGGGTCAGGGGCGTGACCCAGGGGCATGACTGAAGGTACTCGAGTAGCTGCCGAGGTTACTCGAGTAGTTTTCAAAGTACTCGAGTAAACTGGGTTACACGCCCTGGGTCACGGGCATGACCTAGGGGCGTGACTTAAGGTACTCGATTAGGTGCCCAAGGTACTTGAGTGGGTGGTTGGTTCTCGAGTGGGAGGGTTACACGCCCTATGTCACGGGCGTGACCATGGGCGTGACCTCCGTTCGACGATTTTAAGTGAGTTCGACGAATTCTTGATAGTTGAGTTCGACGATTTAGGTGTCACGCCCCATGTCACGGGCGTGACTTGACTGACACGGGCGTGTACGTCCTTTCTGCCATTTTAGATCGAACCGACAACGTAACCGCCTGTAACGCTTCGCCCGAGCAGGACACGGGCGTGTCCCTACCTGTGTAACATTATATATAAGGAACAGTGGAAAAACCCTAGCCGTTTCACTCTTCCTCCCAGCTGTATTTTTCTGAGAGAAGTCTTGTGGAGAAGGAGAGTTTACTGGAGGAAGATCTAGGGAAGGAGATCCGCCATCGCCGTAGAGGAGAGGATGTCGCCGCGAAGAATCACAAGGTCTATGGCCGGAAATGGAACCGCTGGAAGTGAGGTGAGTTTCCTACCCTCTCCCTTAGTGCTAGATCTATAGATATTTCTTAGGCGAGACATCGACTCAAGAGAGTCTTGATAGAGAGGAGGAGTTTTCTAGGAAAGGACATGCTAGGACTTGTGTCCTAGGTTTTAGATCTCTTCAACCACTCCCTTCTTCTATGTGACGATAGGGGATGATTTCATGAAGGGTATTGGCCTCTTGAGGTTGAATAAGGGAGGAGGTTTTCTGGAATGACTTGGGAAGATCGCCTTGAGGAGGAAGATGAACCGATGCCGTTCATTCCGCCTTAAGATGCGTGCGGAATCTGTATTCTGCGCGCAGCGAACTTCGTGGCCATTTTTAGGTGTGATATTGCTAGATCTGGGCTTTCCTCTAAACACAAAAGTTGAAGCCCTTGAAAATACCTTTCCAACGAATGGTTGCACGACCTCAAACGAAGTCTGTATCCATGGGAAAGCTTGGATGAAAATGACATCCGATAAATCCTGCATGCAGAATTGTGTTCTATGCGCAGCGGACGTTGAAGCCAAATTCAAATAGGATACATTCAAATCTGGGTTGTGGGCTGAATATGAAAGTTGTAACCCATGAAAATACCTTTCCATCGAGGGGTTACACATCTTCACCGAATTCTTGTAGCCTCAGGAGTCTCCGGTTAAATTTGCTGCCCAGATTCAATCTGCACTTAAAATTCTGGGTTTTATATAATATGGATTTGGGTTCGGTGGAATCGATGTTGCAAATTAGCTTGAGGTTTTTGATGAAATATTTCATAATTAACCACCGTAATGCTATGAATGATGAATCTCGTTAATTAGATTTCATACAACTATTTATGAAGCAACTTTAATGAATGAATTGACTTAATAGAATTTGATAAGTTGTTATAGATGCATATCTTGTTATATCATGTTGGAAGCAGATTTCTTACAATCGAATTGTGATGCAAGATTACTTGAACGGAATGACTTGATAGAAATTGGTCGATTATCATAAGCGCATCATATATGTATGACTTGATAGAAATTGGTAGATTATCATAGGTTCATCATATATGTATTATGTTGGGATCATTTGGGATATCATAGGGGATGATAAGTTATGGCCAGGTGTATGTTCGATTGTTGAATGAGACTTAGTAGTCCATTACTTAGAGCGTTGGCTCCATATGGGTAGTATTGGGAATGGATGTAAGTGCAGCGTTAAACGTCGCAAGCTTGGATAGCTTGAGATGAGACAAACGGACGGTTGGGCTTGCCCCTCGGTGTTCACGTCCCGGGCTCCTTCTGTGCCAGGTGGATGGTTGGGCTTGGTCCTCGTGCCTTTTTCCGAGGCTCCTTCCATGTCACGATGATGTGGATTTTGCATGTGGTTTGAGTCTACACGCGGTGTCGTAATCCTGGGTTAAGGATAGTGTGTCAGGTCTACGGGCTCGCTGGTCGTCACACCGACGGGAGTCGACAGTTAGACTTTGGGCGGTTGGGCTTGGTCCTTGGAGTTTACATCACGAGGCTCCTTCCGTGTCAGGTGAACGGTTGGGCTTGGTCCTCGTGCTCACTCCGAGGCTCCTTCCGGGTCACACAAGGTCAGTTCGGGGCTTGGTTCTCGGTGCACATCTACCTGAGGCTCCCGCTAGGCCATAGTACGCATGGGCTCCGCTGTTGTGTTCTTAGCGTTGAGGCATACGGAGGCCTAGGTGAAGTAGTGTGGATACCCGCCTAGTAGTAGAGACGCCCACTCTACTGTCACCGCCTGGCCACGGCGGCTGATGCCTGAGAGGTTAGCTACCTACTCGAAAAGTGGGAACTAATGGTCTATTTCGACATAGCGGTTGCATGGGTGTGTATGGGTGAGTCATTCCATAGCATACATACCATTTCATATCATTGCACAACAAGATCCTCATCGTATAAGTTTGTTTGGGCACTCTTATACGATGAGTTACTTTATGCAAATCGACCCTTAACTTATAAGCATGTATGAGCATCCTTATAAGTTAAGTTACTTACCTTCTGTACTTTTCTTACACTTGATGTTATACTAGCTCTTGTAGAATTGTTAGTTTATACATTGATAGCTCTTGTAGAACTGCTAGTTTATACATTGATACTCATGTACCTTGCCACCTGCTTGTATCTTTTATACTTATTATATATTGTACTATAATTCCTTTTTCCCCGCCCGGTGCCGAGGAGTCGTCGGGGGAGCGGGTGCGAAACCACTTAGTCGTTTCGACTAACGGTTGCTACATCTTACATTTTAGGAGGTCACCCCGCACGTAGAGCAGCAGCAGGAGTTGCAGCAGGACAGCCAGGCCAGGACAACAGGGCCTGAGGCAACGGTACCGTCGCTACCGTCGGTTACGGATGTTAGTATTTTGATACTCTGATGTAGCCCGTTTGGGCAATGTTTAGTTGTACTCTGATATATTGTAGAAGCATGTATTAGCTTCTCCTTTATTGATGTATTTAGACTATATGCTTAGTGTGGATTTGACTTCTCTTGCTTGTTATATTTTGGTTGGGTTGGCATGTCATATTGATATTGTTGTAGCCGGCAGAATAGGCGTCTTGTGGTACAGGTTAGCCCGTATGCTAATGCTACCGCAAGGCGGCTGTTTCGGGCATAAGACTTTCCCTTCGTGCCGTGTTTTGGGATCCGGCTGGGGGGGGTCTTACACATGTAATGGGCACTATCAGTTCACAGTGGTGCCTTTTGGACTGTATAATGCGCCCGCGATGTTTGTGGGTTTGATGCACCATACGTTCTGAGAGTACCTATATCTGTTCGTGATAGTGTTCATCGATGACATCCTGGTGTACTCGACGTCAAAGGTTGAGCATGAGAACCACTTGTAGTTAGTATTGAATACATTGAGGCAGAGCAAGCTCTGTGTCAAGTTCTCGAAGTGCGAGTTTTGGCTATCGTCAGTGACGTTTCTAGGCCATGTGGTGAGTGGAGCGGACATAGCAGTGGATCCTGCAAAGATAAGGGCCATAGAGGAGTGGCCAGTATTGTCTTCAGTGGTCGAGGTCAGGAGCTTCCTTGGACTTACGGGCAACTATCGAAGATTTGTTGAGAATTTCTCGCGGATAGCTTTGTTGCTAACCACACTGACGAGAAAAGATCAAACGGTTGTTTGCATGCCAGAGGGCGCACGAGCTTTGGAAGAGATGAAGGTTCGGTTAACCACGGCGCCGGTGTTGTCTTCGCCATGTGGTACTGATGTGTTTGTAATCTATAGTGATGCCTCAGAGAGCGGCTTAGGCTGCATTCTGCTACATAATGGAAAAATAATGGCTTATGGCTTACGCCAGCGGAAAGTGCACGCGTGAAACTATCCCGTCCATGATGAAGAATTGGGGCGGTGATTTTGCCCTAAAGCTGTGGTGACACTATCTTTATGGAGTAAAGGTGGAAATCTATACAGATCGCAAGAGCCAGAAGTACCTATTGGAGCAGAAGGACTTGAACATGCGACAATGAAGGTGGTCGGAATTCCTCGGGGATGACACCTTCGAGATTCACTATACACCCGAAAAGGGAAAAGTAGTCGCGGACGCCTTGAGTCGGAGAGCTCCGGCAAGGTCGACTTGGTTGCAAAGACATGATGAACGTCTCATCCATGAGTTAGAGGCGTTAGAGGTTTCCTGTGTTGATAAAAACTCCACTGCCAATGCATGTATGAACTGGACGGAGGTGCAATGCGACCTTGCGAGCAACGGAGTTGGATGAAGAGCTCTTACGCTCTGCTAACAACGGCCCAGAGGGCAAGTTCTCCTGGGTTGACGGTCTTTTGCGAAAAGAGGGTATGAAGCGCATTATACAAAGTATTCCATTCACCCCGGGAGCACGAAGATGTTCAATGATATGAAAAAGCTATTCTGGTGCCAGGGCTAAAGAAAGATGTTTCTCTTTATGTGACCAAATGCCAAACATGTGCGATGGTAAAGGCAGCATGCCAGAAACCGGGCGGTTATTTGAAGTCGCTGTCGATTCCATAGTAGAAGTTTGATGATATTTCCATGGATTTCGTGCACGGGTTGCCGAGATCTTAGCGAGGGAAGGATTCCATCTGGGTGATTGTCGACCGATTAACGAAAGTAGCACATTTCCTTCCGAATAGGCGGGATGATTCGGTTGAAAGTTTGGCAAAACTATATGTTGACTAGATTGTGCGGCTTCACGGTGTTCCTCGGAGCATCGTAAGTGATCGAGATGGGCGGTTCACGTCAAATGATTGGAGGCTAGTTCACCAGCTGTTGGGCACGAAGTTGACATTCAGTTCGGCCTTTCATCCCCAGACGGATGGCCAAACTAAAAGGACCAACAGAACCATGGAGGACATGCTCAGGATGTGCGCCCTAGATTTCGGAAAGAGATGGGAAGATCATCTCTACATGGTGGAGTTTTCCTACAATAACAGCTACCAGACGAGCATCGGTATGGCACCATATGAGGCTCTGTATGGACGGAAGTGTCATACGCCTTTAGCTTGGGTAGAGGCAGGAAAAGCTAGAGTGTATAACAGAAATGAAGTCGATGAAGCGATTCAACGATTCGTACTATTCGTGAACGGCTATTGATCGCTCAAGATTGACAAGCGAAATACTACAACGCCAGACACTGGAACATAGAGTTCGCGGTAGGCGACTAGGTATACTTGAAAATCAAACCCTTCAAAGGCGTCTCCAGGATTCGACGGTTGGAAACGTTGAGTCCAAGATACCATGGTCCGTTATACGTGGCCGAGCGAGTTGGGGAAGCTACATATAAGATAGCTCTGTCGGCAGACTTGGGTGGCTTACACGATGTGTTTCCTATCTCCGTGCTGCAGAAAGTTGTTAAGGATCCATCCCAAGTGATCACGGATGATCAAGTGCCGGTTGAGTTTGGGCTAACGATGAAAGTGAGGCCCATTCGGATCGAGGATCGAGCCGAGAAACAGTTGCGGAACAAGACTGTGGGAACACCCTATTACTAATTTGGGTCAGGATCACTATGTCTCTAGGAACCTTTGCTTGACCTTCTGTATAGCTTAATAGGTCAATTAGAATTGAGTCTAAGGGTTAGAAGTCTAGGTTTGGAAGCTGCCCTGAAGACCAAGTTTTTCTGTCTAGAGACTAAGTCTGATCGTCGAGCTCAGCACGACGATTCATCGAACTCCGGTCGACGATCGTCTAGCTCAACTTAGACAGATCGTCGAACTCCATTCGACGATCGCTGAGCTCAACTTCACAATATCGTCGAACTCCATTCGGCGATCGGTGAGCTCAGGTCGACGATTTTGACTCTGCATTGGATCTTTATCTCTGAGCTCAGTTCGACGATCTTTGAGCTCAGATCGACGATATTTTTGCTGCTTTGTATTTCCAGATCGCTGAGCTCAGCTCGACGATAGCAGAGCTCAGTTCGACGAGTTCAGATAACTTCCAGAATTCAAATTCAAATCAGTTAGGAGTTATTCTGCAATTAATTCAGAGATTTGCTAGCCGTTTTCATTCAATTCTGGACCAAGTTTCAAGGGATTTTTCAAGGAATAATTCTGTGGACTTTCCTCCATAAGAGATTATGCAATTAAGGATGCAATCAATGCAGACCAACGACTATCCTTGACAGAGAATGATATTCTATTCAGGACCAGAGAATAAAAGACAGGATTTTTGAATCTCTCTTAGATAGAGCACACACAATACAGATTACAGAAAAATACTCAAAAATCTTCTGTCAAAAAGAATTCTGAAGAACATTCATCCAAGGAGATCTAGTTTTCAAATCTTCAGATCTCTTCAGCTTTCAAAGTGTTCAAGGCCAACATCATTTCAAGACTCCAGACACTCAACATTTCAGCCATTGCTGAAATCATCTATTGCTGGAGTTCTATCTTTGAAGGCCTATCACCCTCAGCAAAGCTTTTCTTCCTGAAGATTTCAAGGATTCAGGGGGAGCTTTGACATCAATCCACATAGTCTTCTCAGTTGTTTGAGAAAGAGAAGACTGCCATCAATCTCTCACCCCCACTCTGTAAAGAGTTTTTCAAACTCCCTTCAAAAGTTTGAACCTGGTTTTTGAGCACCTTGTCAAAAACTCATTGGTGGCAAGACACCTGATCAAAAAATCTGCTTTGGTTTTTGAGCACCTTATCAAAAGCTCATTGGTGCCCAGGACACCTGATCAACTCATCCTGCAGTGGATTCCTACCTAGGGTGGTAGAAGAGTGGATGTACCCAAGTTTGGGGAACCACTATATTTCCTTGTGTCTTCTGGTTCTGCTTGCTTTCATTTTTGTTTTTGGCCTTGATTTTTCTATGCTCAGTTTTTACTTACCTTAGTACTGTGATTAGATTTATCTTTGCTTCCCTGCTCACACATATTACAACAATTGTTGTAAAAGCTTGTAAAAGTTTTTAAAGCACCATATACTCTATTCACCAGTATATCAGATCTAGTTGCACTTTCAAAGACGGTCGGGATGGTGAAAGTCCGGTGGGACAACTGCGGCTGTGAAGAGCTTACATGGGAGCGAGAGCAGACCATGCGAGCTGAATGTCCTGAAATGTTTGTGTAATAGTTACACAGTGTGTATCGACTTATATTGTGGAATGAATATCATTCTGTTTGAGTTCCTTACTTAGCGCAAATTTTGGGGACGAAATTTTTGTAAGGAGGGGAGGGTTGTAACACCCCAAAATCCAGAAGTGGGAAAATATGAGTGACACGGCCTGGGACACGGGCATGTCCCAGGGCGTGTCCTTCCTGGGTAAACAGTCGACGAATGGTCAACAGAAAATTCGCTCGACGATGGTCGAGTGCTCAGACACGGCCTGTGACACGGGCGTGTCACAGGGCGTGTCAGCGAGGTCGACAAACTCAACATTTGACCTCGGGCGTGTCTGGTGCCGTGTGTGGGCACACGGCCTGAGACACGGGCGTGTCATAAGGCCGTGTGACTCTCGGGTGATTTCAAGTTTTTGCAGCCTGAGGAACACGGCCACATGGTGACACGGCCCATGACACGGGCGTGTCACATGGGCGTGTACTAGAGTTGATAAGTCGGTAGAGCATCGCTTAGGGAACACGGCCATGGACACGGGCGTGCCACAGGCCGTGTCAGGCAAAATGTATGATTTTTGGGGAAATCGTGGCCATCCATTCCATCAGCTTAGATCCAAGGGCTGAGAGGCCTCCCTATCTTCTTAAGGCCGAGAATGAGCATGAAAAGCTCATTTGGCTTTTGGCTTCCTCTTTCTATATTTCTAAAGAGAGAAAGAGAGAGGAAGAAGGAGGAGGAAGAGAGCGGGCTGATCACCGGTGGTGCTGCGGTTTGCCGACGAGAGATCCGAGGCCGACGTTGTGGAGGCAAAGCTCTTGTGAGTCTTTCGAGCCAGCTTGGAGCTCATGGCACCGAAGCGGTCTTCGAGGGTAACTACTTTTCTTCATAGCCATGTAAAGGCTCTCTTTTTGCATATGCACATGATTCCCCCACCAGCGGGTGGTCGGTTATGGGGATCATTGGTTTGATTCATGAAATCCCCAAGTGGTTAGCATATAGATCCGGAAAGGAAAGTACGAAATAGGCATGCTGTGTGAAGCCCATCTGGACAGGTTGGTCTGGATTGGTGATGTTGCATATGAACCGGAGAAGTCTCCGTGATAAACGTGTAGTTTAGGAGTCGACGGATTGGACCTGTGAAGGAAGTAGTAGGAAGTACTGGAGAGGTAGTCCAGGAAAATATCCGTGTCATGCTTGTGCTATTGGGTCATACCTGTGAAGAAAATAGCAGTAAGTACTGGATTGGATGTCCGGGAAATGCCTTTTGTGATGCTTGATGTTTAAGTGGTACCTGTGAAGAGAGTAACAGGAAGTACTGACCTGATAAGCCAGGAAAGACCCCTGACATTTGTGATATGCATGGTGTGGTACCTGCAGAAGCAGGAAGTACTGGTCTGCCCAGGAAAGACCCACCGACGTGTGTTCTTTGTGGTGTGGTACCTGTTAAGGCAGGAAGTACTGGTGTGCCCAGGAAAGACCCGTCAATGTTGTGCTATAAATGGGTGTAAGAACATACCCAGGCTATGATGCCAAACAGGATCTGTGAGACCAACCCACGCTTTTATTTAGCCGCGAGTACGTGGTACTTGGTGATGGCAAAGGTGATTTAAGCAACGGGGGGTGGAGGATCCGACCTGCGCTATGTCTGTGTAACGCCCCGAAACTCAAAGGAGCAAAGGGGGACGTTTTGGGCCAGTTTTGGTTTCTAGCTGAAGGCACACGGCCTGGGACACGGGCGTGTCCCAGGGCGTGTCAAGCGTGTGTCGACACTTAGCCGCGAAGTCGTCGAGTTATTCTCGACGATTCGTCGAGAATGGGCACACGGCCTGCGACACGGGCGTGTCGCAGGGCGTGTCGACCCGTGTCGACACTTAGCCGTGAAATCGTCGAGTTATACTCGACGATTCGTCGAGAATGGGCACACGGCCTGCGACACGGGCGTGTCGCAGGGCGTGTCGACCCGTGTCGACGATCGTCAAGGTGAAATCGTCGAGATTCACTCGACGATCGTCGAGTCAAGGCACACGGCCTAGGACACGGGCGTGTCCAAGGCCGTGTCATCCAGTCATCGTTCTTCCCTCGACGAAATGTCCCGTGTACACGGCCTGGGGGCCCAGGCGTGTCAAGGTGACACGGGCAAGGACACGGGCGTGTCCTAGAACCCGTGCAGTGCTCGGGTTGGAAACGGGGGAAAAATCATGGGGTACACGGCCGGCTACACGGCCGTGTCAGCTGGAACACGGGCGTGTCAGCTCGAACACGGGCGTGTTCGATACCCATATGCGTGTCCAGGAGATTCGATTTTGACGGCGAATGCGGCACACGGCCCTGGACACGGGCGTGTGCCAGGCCGTGTTCGGTCCAGATTGGGCATTTCAGCCCCGAATCAAAGCCGTTCGTTTCTTTGATTGAAGATCCAATGGCTGGGGGTTGTTCCTGGGAGGATATACCCGGGAGTTGACTTGAAATCCATCATTTTTCTTACCTTTTCATCTCTCCAAACCCTTGGAGAAAGAAGAGCTAAGGCAAGAGGAAGAGGAGCTAGATCCGCCATTGGAGGAGCTTCGGAGCTCCGAATCGCAAGCCGACTCCGGATCCACGGAGGCAACGCAAGTGCGGTGATTTCTATCCGATTACTTTTCGATGGCGCCAAAGAGGAACTCAAGGGTAACGATCCTCATCTTGAGCATGAATCGCTCCTTTTCTTAGCATAGGAAGCCCGCTCTCGCGAGTTTGCGGAGAGTTGGAGGCGTTCCTTCGGGTAGATATGTAAAGTCCCCGTTGTTTAGAGTCCGTATGCGAGAACGGACATAGGCATTTTGGTTGAAGCCTACCCGGACATGTTAGTCCGGATCGGTGATGTTGCATTGCATAAGGCCAGAGAAGACTCCGTGCTATTGGGTGTTTTTCGGGTTTTCTACGCGGTAGATTGCAGCAGGGAGCCTTGGGGACTAACCCAAAGGTGCACCCGGAAAACTGGGCGGATACGAGATCTTGCCAACTTGGTGGCCTGAGAGCCAACTTGAACATAACGGGGTTATGTGATTTGCGGTAGAATGGGATTCGGTGGAAGTTTGACCCGCGCAAATGGCTTAAATTGTCGTTGCGATGTGAGCACGGGTTAGATGGAACCGTACCCGCTCTATGTCGTTCGGGTTAGAGAGACCTAAAGTTACATGGCACTCGTCGTTGGTATAGATGGGGGTCTTCGGTGGTCAATGGCTTAAATTGACGTGACCAATACCAGGAAGACGAATTGCTCATAGGAATGGCCGTCTAAGTGGCGGTGGTGAGTCCGGAATGTTAATGACTTTAATTGACGTAACATCGACCGGTTCACCGAGAATGTGCCCTGAGTGCACGGGACGCGTGGCCGTACGAGCCAACGTCTGTGATGAAATGGCTATGTTAATATGCATTGCTCGCTTGTGCTAATGAAATGCAGGGAAGGAGCATCGCCGCCCCGAGTTGGGGGCGGGATCGTTATAATTTGGTCAGCATTGCTGACCGTTGCTTTGTTTGCCACCGTGCGGTGGTTTGTTGCTTGCAGGTGCAGCTGGACCAAGCGGTCAATAGCGGGCTAAAGCCTTTTTTGCGAAGCTGGCCCTCGAAGGCCCAAGTGGAAATGTTTTCTGTTTTATTCATGTATGACCGGCCTGCGTGCCGAGGTTTGTAAATCATGTAACAGTCAAGTGAAACATTCTGTAAGGCCTTAAGGCCGATTTTTGGGTATTTTGTATACATTCCTAATTATTGTAATAGTGGATATTCGTGCTTTAATGCTGGGTTCTTGTTTACAACTTATAAAAAACTGCTTCCGCTAGAATGCTCTGTGTAGGACGTTGAGATTGGTTGGATGGTTTCCATACGTAACCACCCGGTCTGTCTGTGGTATATGGCGTCGGGCCCCGGCCGGACCTACTGCTATATACTATGTGACGGATAGGGGGTGTTACAATTTGGTATCAGACTACTGGTTTTGGTCGGGCTTAAAGTGAATTCGTGGGCGAATTCTTTTTAAGGGGTGGTGAGCACATTGTGTGCGTCATCGTTATAACGGTAAAAGAACCCATGAATGTCCACTTAGGAATGAAAATACTCGTGTTTGAGGAACCTGCGTGTTCCTATAATTGCTGTTTGCAATTTGTTTGGTCGCTGAACGGTGTTTTGTACCACTATAGGTGACCCGAAGTGGTGTTGGGCCGTCAGAATGCCGAGTTTCTGAGGCAAGTAGGGCACCGGATGTTGCTCCCGCAACACCTCTGTCGGCTGAAAATATACGATTGGTTGCTGAAGCGGTGTTAGCCGTGATTAATGCGCAGCCTGGGAGGCAAGCGCAGCAGCCCGCTCCTGTGATGGAGCAAGTACCTCTGCAAGAGGCTGAGCCGAGGAGAGTGGAGCAAGTGGTTGTAGAACCGATAGTGCCAAGGAGGGCAACTGAGAGGCAGTTGAAGCATGTAATGAGCTTTAACCCTCCGTTATTCTCGGGGTTGGGAACCCCATCTCAGGCTGAAGACTGGATCTCTAGGGTGAAGAGAGTCATGACGGCGACGGAGACGGAGGAGTGGCAAATGACCACCATCGCTACGTTCCTGCTGGATGGTGAAGCGAGGATGTGGTGGGAAGGATTGGAGCTGCATCATTTGAGAGGTAGACAACTGATAGACGTTCCGATGGAAGAGTTCTCGGGATTGTTCTTAGCAAGATACCTCCCTTCTACTCAGAGGATTTCAATGGAGAATGAGTTCCTGAAGTTGGTGCAGGGTGAGAGGAGCGTGGATGAATATCTCCACGAGTTTACGCGGTTGAGTCGTTATGCGAGCTCTACCATCATGGATGAGGAGCGCAAGACTAATCGTTTTTATGAAGGCTTGAGGGATGAGCTGAGACTATTACTGTCGGGGCCGATGACGCAGGGTTTCTTAACCTTGGTCAATACTGCCCGGTCCTTGGAGAAGGACATGAAGAGCGTGCAAGCGAAGAAAGGCTTGGTTGAAAAGAAATCTGAGTTTAAAGTGCCAACTACTTCGAAGTCCGGCTATCGGAGGGCTTTCAAGAAGCATAGGACTTCGGGTCCAGCTCCTTCTGGCGCTTCTGGGGCGACTACGGGTCGGACCCCGGGTGCGTGTTTTACTTGCGGCAAGACGGGGCACTTTGCCCGTGATTGTTGGAGCGGACGTCCTAAGTCCGAAAGGAGGCCTGGAGCTACATATGAAGAGAAGGGAAAGGCGGTGGAGTCGACCGCATCCCATTATGCTCCGGCCCAACCAAGGGTCTATAATCTTGGCCAACAGGAGGCCATTAAACAAGCTGATGTGGTGACAGGTACGGTTTAATTTATAGCAAGTCAATTCTTTATATGCTTGTTATGCACATGTTACCTTACCACTACTTGTTTAGGATTTGTGTGGATTTGTGAAAATCCGGCACGAGCACTCTTTGATACGGGAGCTTCACACTCCTTCTTGTCCGAAGGATTTATATCACGCATCGGAGTCCCTTCTTCGATGGCGAAGGATAAGTTGGATGTGTTGTTGCCCAATGGGTGTTCGATGCGAGCGGTTAGGATCTGCGATGTTAAGATTCGTATTGGGGAGCAGGAGTTCGACCTGCGAGCGTCTTTACTTCCGTTAGTGGAGTTCGACGTCATATTTGGCATGGACTGGCTCTCGGAGCAGCAGGCCCATATAGATTGCGGTAGCAAGGAAGTTAAGCTGGGAGCGAGTCGTGAGATGACTTTTACGGGCTTAAAGGGGTCGAGCAAGACATTGATGTCTGCTCTTCAGGTGGTGAAGGCGGTTCGTGCCGGAGCAGAACTGTTCTTTACACTAGTGGAGGTTGCAAAGCCGAAGCCCGCGATGGATTGTATTTCAGTGGTATCGGAATACCCTGATGTGTTCCCCGCAGATCTTCCTGGAGCCCCGCCTCAACGGGAGATAGATTTTACGATCGAGCTAGTGCCAGGTGCAAAGCCTGTGTCACGATCTCCGTATCGGCTAGCGCCTAAGGAAATGGCGGAGCTGAAAGTTCAACTGCAAGAGTTGTTGGAGCAAGGGTATGTGCGCCCGAGTTCTTCGCCTTGGAGCGCACCGGTCCTCTTTGTTAAGAAGAAGGACGGAAGCTTGAGGTTGTGTATTGATTATCGGGAGCTAAACAAGCTGACTGAGAAGAATAAGTACCTGATCCCCCGGATTGATGATCTCTTCGATCAGTTAGTCGGGTCGACAGTGTACTCGAAGTTAGATCTCAAGTCTGGATACTATCAGCTGCGGATAAGAGAGAGTGATATCCCGAAGACAGTGTTTAGTACGAGATACGGGCATTATGAGTTTACGGTCATGCCGTTTGGGCTGACAAATGCGCCGTCAGTATTCATGGATTTGATGAACAGGACGTTCAGGGAGTACTTGGACCATTTCGTGATCGTCTTCATCGACGATATTTTGGTGTACTCGCAAAGTGAGGAAGATCACTTCAAGCATCTTCATTTGGTGTTGGAGACGCTAAGGAGAAACCAGTTGTATGCCAAGTTCTCGAAGTGCGAGTTTTGGCTATCCTCAGTAGCGTTCCTCGGGCATATAGTGAGTGGAGAGGGTATTGCTGTAGATCCGGCGAAGATTGTTGCGATACGGGAGTGGCCTGAGCTTGCTACGGTAGCAGAAGTCCGGAGCTTTTTGGGGCTTGCCGGTTATTATAGGCGCTTCGTAGAGAACTTCTCGCGGATAGCGCTACCTCTCACTACTTTGACGAGGAAGGAGCATAAGTTCGTTTGGACGCCGGAGTGCGCGCGAGCTTTTGAGGAATTGAAGTGTCGGTTGACCACGGCGCCTGTGCTGAGTTC
Source organism: Platanthera guangdongensis (assembly GCA_039583875.1). NCBI lineage: Eukaryota > Viridiplantae > Streptophyta > Magnoliopsida > Asparagales > Orchidaceae > Platanthera > Platanthera guangdongensis. The sequence goes on from CM077167.1 coordinate 150,575,354, forward strand.
GCCATGTGGAACCGAAGGCTATGAGATATATAGCGATGCTTCGGGCAGCGGTTTGGGTTGCGTGCTACTGCAGCACGGAAGCGTGATAGCTTATGGCTCGAGACAGCTAAAAGTGCACGAGAGGAATTATCCGGTCCATGACTTGGAGTTAGCGGCCGTGATTTTTGCCTTGAAGCTGTGGAGACACTATTTGTACGGTGTGAAGATTGATATCTACACCGATCACAAGAGCCTAAAGTATCTAATTGATCAGAAGGATCTGAATATGCGGCAGCGTAGGTGGATGGAGTTCCTGGGGGACTATACTTTTAAGATCCACTACGTGCCTGGCAAAGGGAATGCGGTTGCGGACGCGTTGAGTCGCCGAGCCCCAGCTCAAGCGAATTGGCTATCAGTGCATGATGAGCGGTTGGTGCAGGAGCTGGAGGCGTTGGAGATTGTTTGTGTGGATAGACAATCTAGTGCTGAAGCAGTGCTGAATTGGACTGAAGTCCAATATGACCTGGCTGATCGGATTCGGCAGGCTTTGGATATGGATGCTCATATGAAGCAGTTCACGATAGAGGCTCTGGATGGGTCAAATTCCCGATTCGTTGTGGAGGACGGATTGCTGTGGAAAGACGGTCGTTTGTGCGTCCCAAGTGTGGGCAATTTACGGGTGGAATTGTTGTACGAGGCACACCATACCAAGTACTCGATTCACCCGGGGAGCACGAAGATGTACCGCGATATGAAAAAGCTATTTTGGTGGCCGGGTTTGAAGAAGGATGTTGCGCTATACGTAGCGAAGTGCCAAACTTGCGCCTTGGTAAAGGCGGAGTGCCAAAAGCCGGGAGGATTTCTTAAGTCCTTGCCTATTCCGGAGTGGAAATTCGACGACATCTCTATGGACTTTGTGCATGGTTTGCCAAGGTCGCAGAAGGGGAACGACGCCATTTGGGTGGTGGTCGATCGATTAACGAAGGTGTCGCATTTTATTCCGCATAGGAAGGACGATCCGGTGCAGAAGCTGGCAAAGCTTTATGTGGATAATATAGTACGGCTTCATGGTGTGCCCCGCAGCATCGTGAGTGACCGAGATGGGCGGTTCACGTCCAATGATTGGAGGCTGGTGCAACAAATGTTGGGAACAAAGTTGAAATTCAGCACAGCCTTCCATCCGCAGACGGATGGGCAGACCGAGAGGGTCAATAGAACCATGGAAGACATGCTTCGCATGTGTGTCTTGGACTTTGGAAAGCAATGGGAAGACTACCTTTATTTGGTGGAGTTCGCATACAACAACAGCTACCAAGCAAGTATTCAGATGGCGCCTTTCGAGGCCCTATATGGTAGAAGATATCGCACGCCGTTGTCTTTGTTAGAAACGGGTGAGTCAAAGTTGTATAAGCGATCGGAAGTGGAGGATGCTACTTCTTTGGTGAGAACCATTCGGGAGAGGTTGCTCATCGCTCAGGACCGGCAAGCAAAGTACTATAATGCCAAGCACAGGAACGTGGAGTTCGCTGTGGGCGATTATGTATACTTAAAGATCAAGCCGTTCAAGGGTGTCTCGCGGGTGCGACGATTGAAAAAGCTAAGCCCGAGGTACCTTGGACCGTTTGAGGTTCAGGAGCGAGTTGGAGAAGCGGCCTATAGGTTGAAGCTTTCAGTGGAGCTAAGTGGTTTACACGATGTATTCCATATTTCGGTGCTTCGGAAGGCGGTACAAGAGCCTACGCAAGTAATCGCGGTCGATCAAGTGCCGGTGGAAAGTGGGCTAACGACAAAGGTCAAGCCCGTGCGGATTGAGGACTCGGAGGTCAAGCGGCTACGCAATAAAGAGATCAGGATGGTCAAAGTCCGGTGGGACAATTGCGGTCGTGAGGAGCTCTCTTGGGAGCGAGAGCAGACTATGCTTGATGAGTATCCGGAGTTGTTCCGCTCAGGTACAAATGTTGTTTTTGTATATCTTTCCTTTATGTAATTTCGTGGGCGAAATTCTTTTAAGAGGGGGAGAGTTGTAACGCCCCGAAACTCAAAGGAGCAAAGGGGGACGTTTTGGGCCAGTTTTGGTTTCTGGCTGAAGGCACACGGCCTGGGACACGGGCGTGTCCCAGGGCGTGTCAAGCGTGTGTCGACACTTAGCCGCGAAGTCGTCGAGTTATTCTCGACGATTCGTCGAGAATGGGCACACGGCCTGCGACACGGGCGTGTCGCAGGGCGTGTCGACCCGTGTCGACACTTAGCCGTGAAATCGTCGAGTTATACTCGACGATTCGTCGAGAATGGGCACACGGCCTGCGACACGGGCGTGTCGCAGGGCGTGTCGACCCGTGTCGACGATCGTCAAGGTGAAATCGTCGAGATTCACTCGACGATCGTCGAGTCAAGGCACACGGCCTAGGACACGGGCGTGTCCAAGGCCTTGTCATCCAGTCGTCGTTCTTCCCTCGACGAAATGTCCCGTGTACACGGCCTGGGGGCCCAGGCGTGTCAAGGTGACACGGGCAAGGACACGGGCGTGTCCTAGAACCCGTGCAGTGCTCGGGTTGGAAACGGGGGAAAAATCATGGGGTACACGGCCGGCTACACGGCCGTATCAGCTGGAACACGGGCGTGTCAGCTCGAACACGGGCGTGTTCGATACCCGTGTGCGTGTCCAGGAGATTCGATTTTGACGGCGAATGCGGCACACGGCCCTGGACACGGGCGTGTGCCAGGCCGTGTTCGGTCCAGATTGGGCATTTCAGCCCCGAATCAAAGTCGTTCGTTTCCTTGATTGAAGATCCAATGGCTGGGGGTTGTTCCTGGGAGGATATACCCGGGAGTTGACTTGAAATCCATCATTTTTCTTACCTTTTCATCTCTCCAAACCCTTGGAGAAAGAAGAGCTAAGACAAGAGGAAGAGGAGCTAGATCCGCCATTGGAGGAGCTTCGGAGCTCCGAATCGCAAGCCGACTCCGGATCCACGGAGGCAACACAAGTGCGGTGATTTCTATCCGATTACTTTTCGATGGCGCCAAAGAGGAACTCAAGGGTAACGATCCTCATCTTGAGCATGAATCGCTCCTTTTCTTAGCATAGGAAGCCCGCTCTCGCGAGTTTGCGGAGAGTTGGAGGCGTTCCTTCGGGTAGATATGTAAAGTCCCCGTTGTTTAGAGTCCGTATGCGAGAACGGACATAGGCATTTTGGTTGAAGCCTACCCGGACATGTTAGTCCGGATCGGTGATGTTGCATTGCATAAGGCCGGAGAAGACTCCGTGCTATTGGGTGTTTTTCGGGTTTTCTACGCGGTAGATTGCAGCAGGGAGCCTTGGGGACTAACCCAAAGGTGCACCCGGAAAACTGGGCGGATACGAGATCTTGCCAACTTGGTGGCCTGAGAGCCAACTTGAACATAATGGGGTTATGTGATTTGCGGTAGAATGGGATTCGGTGGAAGTTTGACCCGCGCAAATGGCTTAAATTGTCGTTGCGATGTGAGCACGGGTTAGATGGAACCGTACCCGCTCTATGTCGTTCGGGTTAGAGAGACCTAAAGTTACATGGCACTCGCCGTTGGCATAGATGGGGGTCTTCGGTGGTCAATGGCTTAAATTGACGTGACCAATACCAGGAAGACGAATTGCTTATAGGAATGGCCGTCTAAGTGGCGGTGGTGAGTCCGGAATGTTAATGACTTTAATTGACGTAACATCGACCGATTCACCGAGAATGTGCCCTGAGTGCACGGGACGCGTGGCCGTACGAGCCAACGTCTGTGATGAAATGGCTATGTTAATATGCATTGCTCGCTTGTGCTAATGAAATGCAGGGAAGGAGCATCGCCGCCCCGAGTTGGGGGCGGGATCGTTATAATTTGGTCAGCATTGCTGACCGTTGCTTTGTTTGCCACCGTGCGGTGGTTTGTTGCTTGCAGGTGCAGCTGGACCAAGCGGTCAATAGCGGGCTAAAGCCCTTTTTGCGAAGCTGGCCCTCGAAGGCCCAAGTGGAAATGTTTTCTGTTTTATTCATGTATGACCGGCCTACGTGCCGAGGTTTGTAAATCATGTAACAGTCAAGTGAAACATTCTGTAAGGCCTTAAGGCCGATTTTTGGGTATTTTGTATACATTCCTAATTATTGTAATAGTGGACATTCGTGCTTTAATGCTGGGTTCTTGTTTACAACTTATAAAAAACTGCTTCCGCTAGAATGCTCTGTGTAGGACGTTGAGATTGGTTGGATGGTTTCCATACGTAACCACCCGGTCTGTCTGTGGTATATGGCGTCGGGCCCCGGCCGGACCTACTGCTATATACTATGCGACGGATAGGGGGTGTTACAGTCTGTCTGACGTGAGACCTGAAAGTGTAGTCTGTTGGAGCTCATAGTTAGAGTCTTAGGCCTTCGAGCCATGTCACAATGGGGGCTACGGGCCATCCCGGTGCGTTAAGACTAGAACTCCGGCTGCACGCCATGGAGTAAATGCTCAAGTGATTTGTCGTTAGGTTGCGACCCTGATACGGTGGTGGGCAACTGGTTCGCCGGTACACCAAGAATATGCCCTGAGTACACGGATCGTTGGGCCGTGTGGCTAACGATTGTGATGGAATGTATGCGCGTAAGTGCACATTGAATGAGTTATATATATCTACATATGCTTGTGAAATGCTATGCTTGCAGGGAAGAATACCGCTGCCCCGAGAGAAGGGGTAGGGTCGTTATAATTTGGTCATCTAACTACTGACCGTTGCCTCTATTTGCCACCATTGGGTGGACTATCCCTGTGCAGGTATTGGTGAGCCAAGCGGGATGCTTAAGGGCTGAAGTCCCTGTTGTTGCTGTTGCTGCCGCCGCTAGCCCTTGAAGGCTAGGAGAAATGGAAAATGTGATGTCTTCTTTTGATGTGGTCGGCCTGCACGCCATTGTTTATGGCCATTTGTATGAAAGCCCTGTAAGGCCATAAGGCCAACTATTTCGAGTGTATGTACTATAAGACATTCCTATGAGATATATAAAATATGGGGTTTTATATGTTGGACATTCAGGTGTGTGGAGTTCAAGTGTACTGTATAGGCTTCCGCAAGAATGCAATGGGTTAGGGTGCGCTGCGCTACTCTGGTGGCATACCGTAACTTCACCGCTCGTTTTGTGGTATATGCTGTGGGGCCCCGGCCGGACCTTCTAGGATATACGATATGAACGGATGGGGTTGTTACAAAAACTTTGAGGTTACTTTCCTCAGGCGAGACCTCAACTCGCTTCCTGCTGTCTTCCCCGGCTAAGGTATACTCCTGCCCCCCCCCCCCCCCCCACCCCGTAGCATTGTAAATTTTTTTATTTTATGCTGACTATTAACCTGCTCAGGGGAGAGAACTGTCCCTATCCATCATCCTTACCAAAGTAACAGGGGTCTCGCCCTGGAGAGTATGGCGGCGGAGTCCGCGAAGGGGACGCTGACCCCCACCCCAAAGAAAAGGCCCGGGGATGAGGGCACTTCTCGGTGCAGCCCAAAGAAGAGGGTGAAGAAATTGGTGTCATTTAAAAAGGAGAAGAAAACGTCCGCCCTAAAGAAAGGAAGGAGTTATCGGGATCCTTGTCCCCCATTTCTTTAGGGTCACCCTCACCTCGCCAACTAGCTGTCTCGCCTACCCACGAGACGGTCTTGTCAGAACCAACCGCCGCCACCATTGTCCAGCCCGCTGAGTTCCCCTCCGGCGAGGCTGGCTCCTCTAACCGCCTGGCTCCCTCCTCGCACCCCAATTCTAACATGGGGCCTGTGACTGATGGTGTTGTCGGTGAGCCTGTACTTTTATGGGAGAAGGACGCCAACCACGTGTCGGTGTCCACCCTCCTTCCCTCTTGGAAGGAGCAAGACCCGCCCACCAGTCATACCTTCTCCCTAGGATACGGGTTGTATGGTGGCCTCCGCATTGAGCCCGCGAATAATAAGATGTCGTGAGACCTCATTTTGAAGAGCACCCATGCTCAATTTTGCACCTTGGAGCTCGTGCACCAGGTCTCGCGCCACCTGGTCTTCAATAATAAGAAATGGAAGGAAGAGGAGGCCGGTCTCGCAGCGGAACGTGAGAAGTCTAACGACCTTGAGAAGCGGCTGGTCGTCGCCGACAACCTCCTTGCGTAAAGTCAGGGTGGTGTGGTAAGTTTTCTTACTGCTGCTTTGCCAGCCTCACTCGCTGCTCATTATGGTCCTTTATTCATTAAATCTTCCTGCAGTATGTCGGGACTGCCGACCGGATGCGCTCGCGCATTGAGGCACTAGAGGGAGAGAATAAGAGATTTAAAGCTGAAAATATCCGTCTTCGGGACTGCGCGGCACCCACTTCAGATCAATTTCCAGTTCCTTCTCGCTACTCTGTGGACGAGGTCGATGCCCTCTGCCGAGATTCCAATATCAAGACAGCGGAGCCCGTTCTCAAAATGATGAAGGTGTTGGGGGTGGTGCGCGATGATGTCGAGACGGTTACTGTCCGCGACCTGGTCCCCCGTTTATTAGGTGAGACGGACGACACTTCATCTTCCAGCAGCGAGGAGTAAGGAGACACCAGTACTAGGGACTCCCCCGCCCCCCTCATTTTTATCTTGTCCTGTACATGTAATTACTCATGATATAGACATTCCCTCCGGGATAGCGAGGTGTTCTTTTTTTGTGATGATCCAAGGAAATTTTGTTATTAACTTTTTATATGTTACTTTATTGATGCTTTTACCTTCGGCTGTTTCGCTTAATAGTTAGCCCAAAACGCGAGACCTTGGATCTCTCTTCACCTATACCACCCGCGAGATCATCCGACCCTTAGCGCTCGTCTCGCCGTAAGATTAACCTGCGTTGAAGACTTTGGAGACCAGCCACTCCTTATGACAGGCCCCACCTTTTTACGTCGGACCCGTGCTTTGGACAAGGAAGACCCACTCGCTATGGGCGAGACCACCCATGTCGGATGTCAGCCAGAAATCCTCCTCCCTAGCCTAATCCCCAATCCTTCCTTTTTCAAGGGATTTTCTACCAATCTCCTGATAAACATGGACACTTCTCCCCGTGAAATCTTACCACTTGACTTGCCCTCGAGTGAACCCACAGCCCTGCCAACTAGATGGTAGCCTGGTCAATGGGTCTGCTCGGGGTCTCCTCTCCAAACCATCTCCAACCACCGAGTGAGCCTACAGCCCTGTCAGCTAGATGAGAGCCTGGTCAGTGGGTCTGCTCGGTGTCTCCTCTCCAAACCATCTCCAACCACCGAGTGAGCCTACAACCCTATTAGCTAGATGAGAGCCTGGTCAGCGGGTCTACTCGGGGTCTCCTCTCCAAGACCTCCAACCACCGAGTGAGCCTACAGCCCTGCTAGCTAGATGAGAGCCTGGTCAGCGGGTCTGCTCGGGGTCTCCTCTCCAAAACCTCAGTTAAAAGTAGCTAATAAGAAGCTAAAAAACGGACAGAAATTTGAATAATTGAAATTTTATTATCCAAAAAAGATATCATTTACAAAGGTATGACCTCCCTTTTATACAATGGAGGAGATATGAGAGAGTACAAACAAACAATGTGGGACTAAACATGTACAGGGCTGAGCGGATAGAATTTATAGAGACCGCACAGGCTGCGCGGTTAGACAGATGGGTCAACCGCTCGACAACTCCAGCAGAATAAGAACAAGCCGCAATAGGAGACCGACAGACCGCCCGGTCTCCAGGCTTCTGAGAGCGAGACCGTCAAACCGCTCGGATTACAAACCGCCGGATAAGACCGCAAGGCCGCCCGGTCTAATACGTCAACACTCCCCCTTAAGCTGGAGCATAGATATCAATCATGCCCAGCTTGTCACAAATGTGGAAGAAGGAAGTAGAGACCGGTTTTGTGAAGATATCCGTCAATTCCTTGTCAGAGGTGACAAACAGAGTACAAATTTGTTTCTTCAAAATCTCCTCCCGAATGAAGTGGCAGTCAACCTCTATATGCTTTGTTCTCTTATGGAAGACCGGATTTTTGGATATGTATATAGCCTCCTTGTTGTCACAGAACATAGGAAGAGGATAGTCATAGACCTCTCCTAGGTCAAGCATGAGAGCCCGCAACCACTTGAACTCACACGTGGTTGACGTCATACTCCGGTATTCGGCTTCTGCACTGGATCTGGAGATAACAGACTATTTCTTGCTCTTCCAACTCATAAGGTTTCCTCCAACAAACGTACAAAAACCTGATGTGGACTTACGATCCCCTTATTCATCTGCATAGCTTGAATCTGAGTAAGCTTCAATCCTCAGATGACCATTCTTCTGAAAGATTAGCCCTTTGCTCGGGGCGGCTTTGACATACTCTAAAATCTTCAAGGCAGACTGAAGATGGCACTCTCTGGGAGCTTGCATAAACTGACTAACCTTTCCTACAGCATAGGAGATGTCGGGTCTGGTCACTGTGAGATAGATAAGTTTGTCCACCAACCGTCTGTACCTTGTGACATCAGATATAAGAGGCGAGTCATCCGTCCACATTTTGTCTTCTCCAATAGCCATGGGAAACCGGGCTGGTTTGGCACCTATCATTCCTGCCTCTTGTAGAAGATCAAGGGCACACTTCCGTTGGGAGAGAACCAACGAGTCACGCTTCCGAGAGATTTCGATTCCCAAAAAGTATTTCGGGGAGCCCATATCCTTCGTGACTAGGTGTTGACGGAGGTGTTTCTTCGTCAAGTCCACTCCAGCTTGGTCATCGCCGGTGAGAAGAATATCAACCACATATACTGCCAAAACTACCAGTCCCGAGGCCGTTTTGCGAATGAATAAGGAGTGATCGGCCGAACTCCTTGTAAAGCCGATGACAGCCGCAATACCACTGAATTTGTCGAACCACGCCCGAGGGCTCTGCTTTAGGCCATAAATGGCCTTCTTCAAACGGCATACGAGTGTCTCCCCCTGAGCAACATACCCAGGAGGTTGCTCCATGTAGACGTCCTCCTGAAGATCGTCATAGAGAAAGACATTCTTGACATCAAGCTGGGAAATAGCCCAGTACTGGTTAACAGCCACAGAGAGAAGGACCTGGATGGTGCTGAGGAGAGCAACCGGAGAGAAGGTGTCAAAGTAATCAATACCGTAAGTCTGAGTGAAGCCTTTGGCCACCGGCCGGGCCTTGTAGCGATCCACAGTGCCGTCGGGGCGAAATTTCACAACAAAGACCCAGCGACAGCCAACCACATCAATGCCCAGTGGAGGAGGAACAAGGTTCTAGGTTCCCCGTTCAGTAAGAGTAGCCATCTCCTCATCCATGGCAGACTTCCAATGAGGGATAGCAAGAGCCTCCTAGTAGGTGCGGGGAGTCGAAGCAGCGGAGATAGCCAAGGGAAAACACCTGCGAGAAGGGGAAAGCCGATCATAGGAAACAACTGCCGCAAGCGGTTGTTGAGTACACGCCCGTACCCCTTTGCGAAGAGCAATGGGAAGATCCAGGTCGACGGGAGCCTCAGCGACCGGAGCGTCCGTGGCGGAGAAGGATGGCCCGGGACTAGAGAGTGACGGCCGCGGAGAAGAGGGAGGAGGAGAAGGGGGTAAGACGGACAGTGAAGGAGACAGAGGAGGAGATGGGGGAAAGGTGGAGATGTCGAGAGGCATGGAAGGAACGGAGAGAGGTGGTGGAGAAGCAGAGACATCATGAGGAAGAGAGGAGTCAGGAGAGAAGTAGGAAGCATGCTCGAAGAAGGTCACGTCCGCAGAGACAAATTGTCGGCGCAGAACGGGGTCAAAACATCAATAGCCTTTTTGAGTGGTGGAGTACCCCAAAAAGACACACTTGGTGGAACGGGGAGAAAGCTTGTCGCGGGTAGCGGATGGGGTGTGAACAAAAGCCATACACCCAAAGACACGGAGAGGGAGAGGAAAAGGTTCCTTGCGGGGGTAGAGAATGGAGAAGGGGGTCTGGCCGTGGAGAACTGTGGAGGGAAGACGATTGATGAGATAGCAGACGAGTAGCACAGTGTAGCCCCAGTAGGAGCGGGGTACTTGCTTCTCCGTCATGAGAGTGCGAGCGACATCAAGGAGGTGACGGTTTTTACGCTCCGCCACCCCATTCTGCTAGGAGGTGTAAACACAGGTGGTTTGATGAAGAAGACCATGTTGACGAAGGAAAGAGGAGAATTCATGGCTAATATATTCCTTAACATTATCAGAGCGTAAAACTTTAATAGAAATGTCAAACTAAGTCTTAATCATAAAATAAAAGGATTGCCAGACAGAAAAAAGTTCAGAGCGATCTTTTAATAGATATACCCAGGTACATCGAGAAAAATCATCTATAAAAGTTACAAAGTAGGAACTACCCCGACCAACGATGAGGGTAGGAGCAGGACCCCAGGCATCAGAATGAATGAGATCAAATGGGCGGGAGGAGCCACGACCTTGCTTCGGGGGGGAAGGAGGAGCGATGATGTTTGCCAAGCTGACACGCATCACAGTTGAGCGGAGAACTGGTTGGGGGGAAGTGGGGCAGAAACTGTCGAAGAATCCGAGGAGGAGGATGTCCAAGGCGAAGATGCCATTGAAGCAGATCTGTAGAGGAGGAGGAGGCAGACAGGGTGGAAATGTCGTCGAGGAAATAGAGTCCGGCGCTCTCAGTCCCAGTAGCAATCGTCTGCTGGGTCCTCGGGTCCTGAAAAGAACAAGAAGTTGGAGTGAATAAGACGGAGCACTGAAGTTGCCGGCATAAAGTAGTAACAGATAATAAATTGCACGGGAACTTCGGGACATAGAGAGTGTCCTCCAAGCAAAGCGATGGGGTGAGTTGAACCATACCCGTCCCATGAACCGGGGACGGAGAACCATCCGCCACACGAACTGGGGGCAAGCGGTCATGTGTCTCAAGACGAGAGAAGCAATGAGGGTTGCCAGTCATATGATTTGTAGCACCTGAGTCAATCAGCCATTTACCTTACCTTGGGTAACGACGTGGGCACTACCTGAAGTCGTGGCCACAGAGGCAGACGGCCAAGAGGAGGTGGAAGCCGAAGAATGAGCATCACCGGAAGGGCGAAGATGAGGATGTTTCTGCCAGCAGCGGTCAATAGAATGGTCGGTACGACCATAGTGAGAGCAGAGGAACCTGGACGAACCGCGTCCGCCGGAGTGGCCGCGGCCACCAGGGCCCCCCTTCTGAGCTTGGTGAGCAAAGGAGTCCTGGGAAGGGGGGAGGCCAACAGAGGCCGCTGGAGTAGTGAAGTAACGATGGCAATGCGAGCCGCGGTGATATCCAAAGTAGGAGATTCCGCCTCACCCAGGATCTGCTGGCGGATCATATCATAGGAATCGGGAAGACGGAGAAGGTAACAAACAACCAGGAGTTCCTGGAATTGTTTGTGTTGTTCGGCCAAGTCCGCGGAGAAGGGACGATTCTGGAGGATCTCTGCGCCAAGAGCCTGAACCTGCTGATAAGCCGCAGCAGGAGACATGGAAGGGTGGGCGAAGAGGTCCCCATAGAGAGTATAAATGCGGGACGTCTGGCCCCCCTTCGAATAGAGAGCAGCAAGGTGAAGCCAGGCGGCCTTGACCGTCTCATCATGGCGAATGACGGGAAGGCACTCATCAGAGAGGTTGTTGGCCAGCCAAGTGCGGACAAGGGCATCACTCGCATCCCAGTCATCAAATTCAGGAGAGTTACGAGGAGGAGGGTCATCGGTGAGGTGATGACGCTTGCACTGTGAGCGAAGAAGAAGGGGTGAAGGAAACGCTCCAATCGGGATAGTTGGAGCCTACAAGCTTAGAAAGCGTGCCAAGGTTGCCCGAAGGAGTAAGAGCCGCAGTAGCGGTGGAGGTAGAGATAACAGGAGTGGAGAGACTAGAAGTGGCCATAGAGAAGGCAGAAACCGGTGAGAAGAAACGGAGAGCAAGCCGCACGACCTAAGCAGGAGGCCGGGACTCGAGAAATAGACCACCTCAAACAAAGATAAAACCACAGCGGACTGAAGAGAAGAAGCTGCAGCGGCACGGTGGCAGAATACCAGCGGCCAGGAAGCAGACCAACGGCAGGGAAGAGGTCGCGCGAACTGTTAGAGTCCAAGCGAACAGAAGAGAAGCAAAGGAACCAAGCGGCGAAGACAGGCCGCGGAAAGAGACAGGCCGCGAGAATAGGTCGCGGGAAGGGACAAGCCGCGCGAACAAGGGCAGCGGGCAGAAGAGAAAGAAGCCGCGAAAACAGGCCATGGAGAAGAAAGAAGAGGCCGCAAGAACAGAGAGAGCTGACTCAGGTGGAAAGTACCGAGTGCTTTGATACCAAGTTAAAAGTAGAGCATAAGTAGCTAAAAAATGGACAGAAATTTGAATAATTGAAATTTTATTATCCAAAAAAGATATCATTTACAAAGGTATGACCTCCCTTTTATAGAATGGAGGAGATATGAGAGAGTACAAACAAACAATGTGGGACTAAACATGTACAGGGCTGAGCGGCTAGAATTTATAGAGACCGCACAGGCCGCGTGGTTAGACAGATGGGTCAACCGCTCGGCAACTCCAGCAGAATAAGAACAAGCCGCAATAGGAGACGACAGACCGCCCGGTCTCCAGGCTTCTGAGAGAGAGACCGTCAGACCGCTCGGATTACAAACCACCGGATAAGACCGCAAGGCCGCCCGGTCTAATACTTCAACAACCTCCAACCACCGAGTGAGCCTACAACCCTGCCAGCTAGATGGAGCCTGGTCAGCGGGTCTGCTCGGGGTCTCCTCTCCAAAACCTCCAACCACCGAGTGAGCCTACAGCCCTGCCAGCTAGATGAGAGCCTGGTCAGCGGGTCTGCTCGGGGTCTCCTCTACAAAACCTCCAACCACCGAGTGAGCCTACAGCCCTGCCAACTAGATGAGAGCCTGGTCAGCAGGTCTGCTCGGGGTCTCCTCTCCAAAACCTCCAACCACGAAGTGAGCCTACAACCCTATCAGATAGATGAGAGCTTGGTCAGCGGGTCTGCTCGGGGTCTCCTCTCCAAAACCTCCAACCACCGAGTGAGCCTACAGCCCTGCCAGCTAGATGAGAGCCTGGTCAGCGGGTCTGCTCGGGGTCTCCTCTCCAAAACCTCCAACCACCGAGTGAGCCTACAGCCCTGTCAGCTAGATGAGAGCCTGGTCAGCGGGTCTGCTCGGGGTCTCCTCTCCAAAACCTCCAACCACCGAGTGAGCCTACAGCCCTACCAGCTATATGAGAGTCTGGTCAGCCGATCTTTTAGGGGTCTCCTCTCCAAGACCTCCAAATACCGAGTGAGCCTACAACCCTGCCAGCTAGACGAGAGCCTGGTCAGCGGGTCTGCTCGGGGTCTCCTCTCCAAAACCTCCAACCACCGAGTGAGCCTACAGCCCTGCCAGCTAGATGGGAGCCTGGTCAGCGGGTCTGCCCGGGGTCTCCTCTCCAAAACCTCCAACCACCGAGTGAGGCTACAGCCCTACCAGCTAGATGGGAGCCTGGTCAGCGGGTTTGCTCGGGGTATCCTCTCCAAAACCTCCAACCACCAAGTGAGCCTACAACCCTGCCAGCTAGATGAGAGCCTGGTTAGCGGTTCTGCTCGGGGTCTCCTCTCCAAAACCTCCTACCACCGAGTGAGCCTACAGCCCTGCTAGTTAGATGAGAGTCTGGTCAGCGGGTCTGCTCGGGGTCTCCACGCTCCTCTTCCTCCCTGGATGCCATGAAAAAAGACACATGCACTCTCATCATATCAGAAGGGCACATCAAAATTGCAAGCATTATGCAACAATAAAAATTTAATGAACAGAAAGTGTTATGGGTAAAATCTCTTTAAATCATCACCACTTCGGGCACGATCGAGGGGTACCTCGTCCACATCCTGGAGGTGGTACCCTCCCGGCTTCAAGACCTCTTTTACTATAAAAGGACCCTCCCAATTAGGATGGGGCTTCCCTACGAAGGACCCTCTACCTGCTGCATCTACCTTTTTTAGGACCAAATCCCCCTTCTTGAACTGCTTGATCCTTATATGCTTGTCGATGTACCTTGCCATCCGGCGCTTGACCTCCTCCTGCTGGACCATCGCCAAATCCCTGAGCTCTTCCACGAGATCCAGAGGGAGTCTCTGCTCTTCCTCATTCTCCGCTCTCCATCCTTCGTCCCCTTCCCTTGCAACAACTACTCTTGGTTATGTGACTTCAAACTCGATAGATATGATATCCTCCGAGCCATGAGAGAGCTTAAATGGGGTCTCTCCCGTGGCGGTGTTTGGTGTGGTTCTCAAGGCCCATAGGACTGAAGGGAGCTGCTTAACCCAGCTTCCCCTCAAATTTTCCACTTTCTTTCTCAAAAGATTGACAATGATCTTGTTGGCTGCTTCCACCTGCCCATTACTTCGTGGATGATGAACGGAGGCAAAATGGAGATCTATTCCTAAACGGATGCAGAAGTCAATGAACTCCCTACTTGCAAATTGTGGTCCATTATCCGTTACAATGGATAGTGATAACCCATGCCGGCAGATGATCTCTCCCCATACGAAATTCTTGACCACCTGCGATGTCACCTTAGCCAGCGCCTTCACCTCCAGCCATTTTGAAATGTAGTCCACCATGACTAGCAGGAATTTCCTTTGGCCACTCGCTTGGGGAAAAGGACCCACCAGATCTAGCCCCCATATAGCGAAAGGCCAGGGAGCTGTGATTGTCCGCAACCTCTGGGCTGGAAGGAGCTGGAGGGGGGCGAACTCCTGGCATTTTTGACACCTTTTCACAAACTCCTCCGCGTCTTTCCTGAGGGTAGGCCAGAAGTACCCCTGTCTCAGCACCCTCCCCTCTAACGTCCGGCTCCCTGAGTGACTCCCACATTCTCCTGAGTGAATATCTTGTAGAACCTTTGGAACCTCCTCCTCTGATACACATTGGGCCAGCAAACCCGACAGCATCTTGCGGTATAAAACTCCATCTTTTAGCAGGTAGTATGCCGATTTGTATCTGGTATGCTTCTTGTCGAGTTCTTTTGCGGGTAGCTGCCCTGAAGACAAAAAGGCGATGAAGGCGTCCATCCAAGACCCCTGCTGGCATATTTCCATGAGCTCCCCTTATTCTATAGATGGCCTAAAGAGCTCCGTCATTGTTCCTCTAGCTCGAGGGCCATACTTGGAGAGTTGGTCAGCCTGAGTGCTCTCCCCCCTCGGGACGTGCCGAATTGAAAAGCTTCGGAACTGCCCGATAATGCCCTCGACCTTCCCTAGGTACAACTGGAAGGTGGGCTCCCTTGCCTCGAACTCCCCTTTGATCTGGCCTGCCACCACCATGGCGTCCGTCGAGGCCTCAATGTCTCGTATGCCCAACTCCCGAGCTAACCTGAGTCCTACGATGATCGCCTCATATTCCGCTTGGTTGTTGGTGATCGTGAAATGGATCTTCAAGGCCTGTTCAATCCTAGTCCCCTCCGGACATACCAAGATCATTCCCCCTCCGAAGGAATTTATTCCTGACGCTCCATCTACCAACATCTTCCAGGTTGCTCTAGGGGACGCTTAAGTCTCTTCGACCTCAACTACGTAGTCCACTAGGAAATCGGACACCGCTTGTGCCTTAATGGCAAGCCAAGGAATGAAAGCGAGGTCGAATTCACTGAGCTCTATTGACCACTTGGCCAGCCTCCCGGAGTGTTCTACCCCTTCCAATATGCGACGGAGGGGGTGATCCGTTACCACCTGAATTGAATGAGCCTGAAAATATGGTCTGAGCTTTCGGACCGAGACGATGAGGGCAAACGCTAACTTTTCAAGAATGGGGCACCCGAGCTCCGCTTTCTTTAGGACCCTGCTCACGTGGTAGATCAGAAATTGCTTCTTCCCTTCTTCTTGCACAAGAACCGAGCTCACATCCCCAGTCCCTACCCCTAAGTATAAGAATAAGACCTCTCCTTCCCTTGGCCCATGGAGTAAAGGCGTCTGGGTGAGCTGTTTCTTTAGAGCCTGAAAAGCCTTCTCACATTCTGGGGTCCATTCAAACTTCTTGCCTCCTCACAGTGTCCGAAAGAAAGGAGAGAACCTCTCTCCGGCTCGAGAGAGAAACCTGCTTAGCTTGGCCAACTTGCCGATGACACGTTGAACCTCCTTGGCATTTCTAGGGGACTCTAACTCTAGGATTGCCTTTACTTTCTCGGGGTTGGGCTCCACTCCAGATGGGGTGAGAAGATGTCCTAAGAACTTTCCCCTATTGACTCCAAATACACATTTCAGGGGGTTGAGTCTCATTTTATATTTTCTCAGGGTCTCGAAGGTTTCCTCAAGGTCCAGGACATGAGCTTCGAGGTCCTTGCTTTTGATCATCAAGTCATCCACATACACCGTGAGGTTCCTCCCTTTCTGTTTTCGGAAGATCCGATCCATCATTCTTTGGTAGGTCGCCCCCGCATTTTTCAACCCGAAGGGCATTGTTAACCCAGAAATCGGCGATCCTTCCCAAAGTGGCCAGCTGGCTAATCGCGACCCTTAGATTGTCCCTTTTAATCGCGATGAGCCCCAGCGTGGGCGGACAGTTGTCCCTATCCGCCTAGGTCTCCTAGCAACCGCGTGCCCTGCGGGACGGCGGGCTATTCCCATGGCTCACCCTCGCGGGACATGCGGTTAGGTCCGCTAATCGTGCAGTGCTTTTCCTTGCAGGAGTCCGCCAACAGCATCGCCAGGAGCGGCCTCCTATTTCGCCCAAGGGGCGGTGGTCTCCAGCCGCCGTCCGCCGAGGTCGCACACCAGGGGCGACCTCCCTGCTGCCCGAGGGGCGGCGGCCTCCTGCCGCCGTCCGCCGAGGCCGCCCACCCGGGGCGGCCTCTGC
The DNA here is from genome assembly GCA_039583875.1 of Platanthera guangdongensis. NCBI lineage: Eukaryota > Viridiplantae > Streptophyta > Magnoliopsida > Asparagales > Orchidaceae > Platanthera > Platanthera guangdongensis. The sequence continues at coordinate 150,592,125 of CM077167.1, forward strand.
CCGCCTGCCGGGCGGACTCCCCCTGGAGTCCGCCCAGGCCGCCCGCAAGGGGGCGGCCAGGCCCGCCGGGCGGACTCCCCCTGGAGTCCTCCCAGGCCGCCCGCTAGGGGGCGGCCCCGGCATCCAGCCGGGCGGACTACCCCCGGAGTCCGCCCAGGCCGCCCGCAAGGGGGCGGCCAGGCCCGCCGGGCGGACTCCCCCTGGAGTCCGCCCAGGCCGCCCGCTAGGGGGCGGCCCCGGCTTCCGCCGGGCGGACTCCTCCCGGAGTCCGCCCAGGCCGCCCGCTAGGGGGCGGCCCCGGCTTCCGCCGGGCGGACTCCTCCCGGAGTCCGCCCAGGCCGCCCGCTGGGGGCGGCCCCGGCTTCTGCCGGGCGGACTCCACCCGGAGTCCGCCCCGGCCGCCCGCAAGGGGGCGGCCAGGCCCGCCATGCGGACTCCTCCCGGAGTCCTCCCAGGCCGCCCGCTAGGAGGCGGCCCCGGCATCCAGCCGGGAGGACTCCACCTGGAGTCCGCCCAGGCCGCCCGCAAGGGGGCGGCCAGGCCCGCTGGGCGGACTCCCCCTGGAGTCCGCCCAGGCCGCCCGCTAGGGGGCGGCCCCGGCGTCTAGCCGGGCGGACTCCACCCGGCGTCTAGCCGGGCGGACTCCACCCGGAGTCCGCCCAGGCCGCCCGCAAGGGGGCGGCCCGGCCCGCCGGGCGGACTCCACCCGGAGTCCGCCCAGGCCGCCCGCTAGGGGGCGGCCCCGGCACCCTGCCTGGCGGACTCCACCCGGAGTCCGCCCAGGCCGCCCGCTAGGGGGCGGCCTTCGGCCTACCGGGCGGACTCCTCCCGGAGTCCGCCCAGGTCGCCCGCTAAGGGGTGGCCTCCAGTCCTCTCCAGAGCCTCCTTCCGCTTGCTTCATCAGTCAGTGTGGCGGACGCAAAATCTCAGTCCGCGGAGTCCGTGCAGGTCGTCATGCTGACATCACTGGGCCCCGCTTCTAGAAGAACTCCCCTGGGCCTATAAATAGCCCATGGTGCCTCTCATTCTGCATCGCTCTGCATCGCTCCAGGGGCCAGAAGGTGGATTCAAGTCTTGCCAGCAAGCCCTGCGGACTCCGTTTTCCAGTCCGCGCAGTCCGTCATCAGCTTTCCAGCAGCCCCCGCGGACTCCGTTTTCTAGTCCGCGCAGTCCGTCGCCACCCTTCCAGCAAGTTCTGCGGACTCAGATTTCCTGTCCGCGCAGTCCTCCACAGCTCTTCAGCAGCTTGCCAGCAGACTCTGCAGACTCAGTTTCTCAGTCCTCCAGCAGCTGGCAGACTATTTTACTTAGTCTCTGACAGCTTCTCTCCTCTGCTTTCTGGCATTTTCTTCTCTCTTAGCCGCCAGCTTCTCCTTGTACCCCTTTATTGATTTGTTGCAAAGGTGTACTTGTAAGCTTGTAATCTCTAGCTTTTAATCAAAGGAAAGCCCGTCGCAAGATTGGCATTTAGTCCGCGGCGGGCGAAGTGTGTTGTTGCCGCTGCTAGCGGCCCCCCTTCTTCTTCTTCTCTGCTTAGCAAGTCTTGCTCCTCTGCTCAGCAAGCCTTGCTCCTCTGCTCAGCAAGTCTTGCTCCTCTGCTCAGCAAGCCTTGCTCCTCTGCTCAGCAAGCCTTGCTCCTCTGCTCGGCAAGTCTTGCTCCTCTGCTCAGCAAGCTTCTTCTCAGCTCAGCTCAGCTCTTCTCGGCAACCAACCTGCAAGCACAACCATCACATTAGCCATCTGCTCGACAGCTCCTGGTCAACCTCCTTCTCCTCTCTTGATCAACCCGCTCTGTTGATCAAGCTTCTCTCCTCTATCCCCGCAACCCTCTTTGACAAGCCGTTTGCTCCACTCTCGAGCACTCAGAGGCTTCCTTCCTTTCCTCCTCTCCTCTCCTAGCTTGTGAGACCGAACACCCCCTCCGTGTTAGCTGGCTGGTGCCCCGCGACATTTCCGCGCATCAACAGTTAACACGCGACCTTCAGATCCGATCAGACGGTGAACAGCGACAGTTAGCCATGTCAGATCAATCAGCCGAGAACTTTGCTCCAAGTCCCAGTGAAGATCCTCTCTGGGAAGCCTTTGAGCAGTCGCGCCGTGAGAATGCTCAACAGTTCCAAGCAATCAACCAAGTCCTTGATGCGATCACACAGCGGTTAGACTCTCATCCAGTAACTGTTCCAGCTGCTCCAGCTGCTCCAATCAATCTAACACCAACATCGGAGCATAAGCAAGCTTATTCTCAAGCTTGTCTGTCGTTCTATCCGCCTTACACCCCAACCTTCCTGCAAGGTCCTGCTGCTCCTTTGCGAACTCAAGATGAAGAGTTTGCCGCTCGCCAAAACTTCTTCCGGCAAGCAGCCCGGGGAAGTCCTGCTAGATTTCTCAACTTTCAAGGAAGTCATCCTTGCCCCCCAGCTCCTGCTTCTGCTCCTCCTGCAACAACCTTTCCTTTCTACCCCCCTACTTCTTTTGCAGCTGCAGCCTATGCTCCCTTTAATCCCTATGCTGTGGGAGAGCAGGAAGAGCCATCGCCCTTTATTGAGAGCGTTCGCCTTGAACCTACTCCAGCAAACTTCAAAGAGCCCCGACTGCCAATCTATACTGGAGAGACTGATCCGGTCAAGCATCTTCAAGCCTTTGAATCAGCCGTTGCTCTCAAGACTCTGTCAGATGCAACCAAGTGCAAGCTCCTTATGACAACCTTTGATGGGCAAGTGAGAGACTGGTTCTATGGCCTCCGTCCTCACTCCATCATTTCCTTCCTTGATCTTCGTAGAGAGTTCCTTCTCAGATTCTCTACCTCCTCCAAGAGAAAGGGCGGTCCTGAAGCCCTCTTTGAGATCAGACAGCGCAGTGATGAAACTTGGTCTCAATTTGTTGATCGATTCCAGAGAGAGATTCTGGACATCGAAATCGTTGATCAAGAAATGTATCGAGTGGCTCTTATCCACGGTCTTCGCGAAGGGCCTCTCAAATTTGAAGCCAATGTCCGTGCTCCAAGGACATACCAAGAGCTGATTGCTCTAGCCAACTCATACATCCGAGGCGAGAAGAGCAATCCAGGCTTCGTCTCCAAGCTCGTATCAGAGAAAGATCTGTTTCGCAAGCAGCCTCCAAGGTCTCCTTGCAATCGTTTCCCAGCTCATTCAAGGAAGGAGAGAAGGCTTCATCGCCAGCGATACTCCTTCCCGAGCCGCGATGCTCAAGATCCATTGCTACCACTAGCTCCTTCTCAAACAGCAACTGTTCAACAAGAGCAAGACGATGACTTGCATGAGTCTGATCTCGACGACGTCGTGCAAGAAGTAGTCCAGATCATGAAAGATAGGGCAAGATACAAGAAGCCCTATCGGCCGACCGATCAGAGGTCTAGAAACTCAGAGCCTTATTGTGAATTCCACAAAGAGTCAGGCCATCGAACAGAAGACTACCGAGCATTCCGCCAGCTTGTGCAAAGGATGCTCCGGCAAGGCAAGATGCATGACCTGCTTCCTAAAGAAGATCGCCCTGATCCATCAACTTCAAAGGGCAAAGAAATTTCAGATGCTCCTCACTCCTCAAGAGGGGTGAGCCAAATCGAAGAGCCTCCTCTCCTCGTTGTTCACCCAACCGTCGAATGCTTCGATGCCAATGACGAGGGTATACTGGGAAGGCTATTCTAAACTAGCAAGGACTTCACAGTCCTCCAAAGCGATGGACTTCACAGTCCTCCAAAGCTCCTTGCAACCTACAGGGGTTATCTCAACCCTTACTCCCTCTTTCAAACATTTTCATTACAACACTTCTCAGTGTTCTTTTACTGCTTTTCTACAAAGCTTTTATTCAGGGATCCCGTACTGACACAGTTCCCTTTTTGTTGCCCCTTCCTCTTCTTCTCTCTCTCTCTGGGATCAGTACGCCAACGAGATTTCGCCGAGTCTGAAATGTTCCCTCCGTAGTTTGTTCTCGCACTACCGCTTCGACCACATATGGCGGGAGTATACCCATGTGTGTAGTGGGAGCAGTTCACTCTACGATTATGGGCTTCAGACTTAGGATCCTAGCCGGCATCTGACACAGAGTGTGTGCTAGGGGAGCCTCATGTGTTAGCTCTGTTGTGCGTCTTATAGGAAACACTACGGTTAGGATGATCTTCGCTGGACAAGCAATGGCGATCAAGCGTAGCCTTGTCTCTTGGATCATCCTTCAACTGTGGTGGTCGAGCACTCTCCGGTACCCTCGATCCGTGCCTCTCAGGTTCTCACAACTCCACTGATCAATACACAGACAATATAGGCCTATAGGCGCAACCTGTCTCGTTGATCAGTGATGCTTGTGCCCAGGGCAAGAGAGCAGAGTTTCTAGCGATCCTTCTCAGGATCTTCCAGTGCTTCTAGCGATCCTTCTCAGGATCTCCCTTGCTTCTAGCGGTCCTTCTCAGGACCTTCCCTTGCTTTTCTCTTTTGTGCCCTCCTTGAGGATGCGCGGCCAGCCCGCTTTGAGCAGGACCATACTCGGGATGATTTTTCAAGAAAGTGATGCATAAGGCCCACGGGGAACACCTGTGGCAGCATTCAACCTTCTTTAGTCATTCCGAATATGAACCTTTTCTTTTTCCCTCCTTCAGGATGCGCGGCCAGCCCGCTTTGAGTAGGACTATACTCGGGGTGATTTTCTCAGGCCAGTGATGCATAAGGCCCACGGGGAACACCTGTGGCAGCATTCAACCCTCTTTAGTCATTCCGAGTATAGACCTCCCCTTTTCGTTTATTGCCTTCTTTCACAGGTGAACAGGTTATTCCGACCTACCAAAAGGATTTTCAGCAATCACTTTGCTCATGCTCATCCTATATGAATTGCTTATTCAAAGCTCTATCGGATGATGACTCGCATTCTACCTATATAAGCTTTATTGCTCTCATCTCCTATACATTGTTTGCTCAAGCGCTATCAGCCATGCTATTGTAATCCAGTCATATCTGTCAGCAGTTAACAACTCAGTTTATTGATCTGGACTTCATAATAGTATTCATCAGGCATTCTTCTTGCTAATTGGTCATATCGGCCTTATCTTGTCGACAGTTAGCAATCAACAGTTAACACTTGCAAGCCTTCTCTTCACAGGTACTTGCAAGATATTTTCATGTCTTATTGGCTCCTAACTCCTCTTCTTGCAGAGATTAACAAACACCTGCAAGTCTCATCCAGGAACTTGCAGCTTATTTTTATATATACAATACCTGCTCCTAACTCTCTTCTTGCAGAGATCGACAGACCCTTGCAAGTTTCTTCACAGGTACTTGCAAGATACTCGCATATATTATGCATACTCCTAACTCTTCCTTTGCAGAAACCAGCAAAGACTTGCAGGTCCCTTTCAGGTACTTGCGAGTTGTTATGCCTTTATGTTTTCCTCACTTTTGTTTTGCAGAACATTTACAGAAGACACGCCTTCTTCGTTTTGCAAAAGCAAATTCAGGTACACGCTCGATGTACCACTCATACATGCTTACCCTAACTTTCCTTTTGCAGGAAAATAGATAGGAAGCACCAAGCTTGTAAGGAGAGTCTTCAGGTTCTGTCTCTCCTTGCTCCTCTTCTTCCGTTGGGGTGGATCACGATTTTCGTGGGTCTCCAACTTTTTCGAAGTTCTTTTCGGAACTTGAAAAAGTGCGGGGATTATGTTAACCCAGAAATCGGCGATCCTTCCCAAGGTGGCCAGCTGGCTAATCGCGACCCTTAGATTGTCCCTTTTGATTGCGATGAGCCCCAGCGTGGGCGGACAGTTGTCCCTATCCGCCTAGGTCTCCTAGCAACCGCGTGCCCTGCGGGACGGCGGGCTATTCCCATGGCTCACCCTCGCGGGACATGCGGTTAGGTCCGCTAATCGTGCAGTGCTTTTCCTTGCAGGAGTCCGCCAACAGCATCGCCAGGAGCGGCCTCCTATTTCGCCCAAGGGGCGGTGGTCTCCAGCCGCCGTCCGCCGAGGCCGCCCACCAGGGGCGACCTCCCTACTGCCCGAGGGGCGGCGGCCTCCTGCCGCCGTCCGCCGAGGCCGCCCACCTGGGGCGGCCTCTGCCCGCCTGCCGGGCGGACTCCCCCTGGAGTCCGCCCAGGCCGCCCGCTAGGGGGCGGCCCCGGCACCCAGCCGGGCGGACTCCCCCTGGAGACCGCCCAGGCCGCCCGCAAGGGGGCGGACAGGCCCGCCGGGCGGACTCCCCCTGGAGTCCGCCCAGGGTGCCCACTAGGGGGCGGCCCCGGCATCCAGCCGGGCAGACTCCCCCCGGAGTCCGCCCAGGCCGCCCGCAAGGGGGCGGCCAGGCCCGCCGGGCGGACTCCCCCTGGAGTCCGCCCAGGCCGCCCACTAGGGGGCGGCCCCGGCTTCCGCCGGGCGGACTCCTCCCGGAGTCCGCCCAGGCCGCCCGCTAGGGGGCGGCCCCGGCTTCCGCCGGGCGGACTCCTCCCGGAGTCCGCCCAGGCCGCCCTCTAGGGGGCGGCCCCGGCTTCTGCCGGGCGGACTCCACCCGGAGTCTGCCCCGGCCGCCCGCAAGGGGGCAGCCTGGCCCGCCAGGCGGACTCCTCCCGGAGTCCGCCCAGGCCGCCCGCTAGGAGGCGGCCCCGGCATCCAGCCGGGCGGACTCCACCCGGAGTCCGCCCAGGCCGCCCGCAAGGGGGCGGCCAGGACCGCCGGGCGGACTCCCCCTGAAGTCCGCCCAGGCCGCCCGCTAGGGGGCGGCCCCGGCATCCAGCCGGGCGGACTCCACCCGGAGTCCGCCCAGGCCGCCCGCAAGGGGGCGGCCAGGCCCGCCAGGCGGACTCCCCCTGGAGTCCGCCCAGGCCGCCCGCTAGGGGGCGGCCCCGGCATCCAGCCGGGCGGACTCCCCCCGGAGTCCGCCCAGGCCGCCCGCAAGGGGGCGGCCAGGCCCGCCGGGCGGACTCCACCCGGAGTCCGCCCAGCCCCCTGCTAGGGGGCGGCCCCGGCACCCTGCCGGGCGGACTCCACCCGGAGTCTGCCCAGGCCGCCCGCTAGGGGGCGGCCTCCGGCCTGCCGGGCGGACTCCACCCGGAGTCTGCCCAGGTCGCCCGCTAAGGGGTGGCCTCCAGTCCTCTCCAGAGCCTCCTTCCGCTTGCTTCATCAGTCAGTGTGGCGGACGCAAAATCTCAGTCCGCGGAGTCCGCGCAGGTCGTCATGCTGACATCACTGGGCCCCGCTTCTAGAAGAACTCCCCTGGGCCTATAAATAGCCCATGGTGCCTCTCATTCTGCATCGCTCTGCATCGCTCCATGGGCCAGAAGGTGGATTCAAGTCTTGTCAGCAAGCCCTGCGGACTCCGTTTTCCAGTCCGCGCAGTCCGTCATCAGCTTTCCAGCAGCCCCCGCGAACTCCGTTTTCTAGTCCGCGCAGTCCGTCGCCACCCTTCCAGCAAGTTCTGCGGACTCAGATTTCCTGTCCGCGCAGTCCTCCACAGCTCTTCAGCAGCTTGCCAGCAGACTCTGCAGACTCAGTTTCTCAGTCCTCCAGCAGCTGGCAGACTATTTTACTTAGTCTCTGGCAGCTTCTCTCCTCTGCTTTCTGGCATTTTCTTCTCTCTTAGCCGCCAGCTTCTCCTTGTACCCCTTTATTGATTTGTTGCAAAGGTGTACTTGTAAGCTTGTAATCTCTAGCTTTTAATCAAAGGAAAGCCCGTCGCAAGAGTGGCATTTAGGCCGCGGCGGGAGAAGTGTGTTGTTGCCGCTGCTAGCGGCCCCCCTTCTTCTTCTTCTCTGCTTAGCAAGTCTTGCTCCTCTGCTCAGCAAGCCTTGCTCCTCTGCTCAGTAAGCCTTGCTCCTCTGCTCAGCAAGCCTTGCTCCTCTGCTCAGCAAGCCTTGCTCCTCTGCTCGGCAAGTCTTGCTCCTCTGCTCAGCAAGCTTCTTCTCAGCTCAGCTCAGCTCTTCTCGGCAACCAACCTGCAAGCACAACCGTCACATTAGTCGTCTGCTCGACAGCTCCTGGTCAACCTCCTTCTCCTCTCTTGATCAACCCGCTCTGTTGATCAAGCTTCTCTCCTCTATCCCCACAACCCTCTTTGACAAGCCGTTTGCTCCACTCTCGAGCACTCAGAGGCTTCCTTCCTTTCCTCCTCTCCTCTCCTAGCTTGTGAGACCGAACACCCCCTCCGTGTTAGCTGGCTGGTGCCCCGCGACGTTTCCGCGCATCAACAGGCATCATATTAAAACAGAAGCACTCATCCTCCGTGATGAATGTGACTTCCTTAACGTCCGGAGGATGCTTGCGTATTTGGTGATATCTGGAAAACACATCCAAGAAACTCATAAAAGAAAAACCGGCGGCTGAGTCAACCAGCGCGTCGATTCGGGGCAGCGGGTAACAATCCTTAGGGCACGCTTTATTTAAAAGAGAGAAATCCACACACATTCTCCATCTACCCTCCCCCTTTTTAACCATTACAACATTACTTACCCACCCCGGATACTTACAGGCAGACACAAACCCCGCCTTAAGTAACTTCTTTACCTCCTCTCTAATAGGCCCGACCATCTTGGAGGCGATGGCCCTCTTCATCTGCTGTATGGGGCTAGTGTTGGGATTGAGGTTGAGGAGGTGACAAGCGACGTCCGCATCGACCACGGGCATGTCTGCGGCGCTCCACGCGAAGACGTCAATATTTTTTGCATGCAAGCCTTGATCTTCTCTCGATCTTTCGGGCTGAGTTTGCAGCTGATCTTTACCTTCTCCTTTATCCCTTCCTTGATGCGGATCTCCACGGCCGCCTTCAGCCTTGATGGCTCTTCCTCTCCTTCCTGCTCTTCCAACGCATCCTGTTCTCTGGCTTCGTCTTCCGGGACGGCCATCACCATTTCTTCCCCAAGCCTTTCCATCTCCCACTTACTTGTGTCCTCTCCTTTCTGCAGTGAGGCTCTTCTTTTTTCCAGCTGGGACCCCCTCCTGGGTGACCCTCCTGCTTCCTCCATCTTCCTCTTCTCTTTCCTCCTCCTACCATCCTCCTTTGACTCCCCTTCCTCTTCCGCCTCCCTCTCTCCATGCTCCTCTCCAGCCATTCCTAGCTCCCCCGTAATGCCTCCAACCATTACCAGCCACTTCTCCCTCTCTTCCAGCATCTTATTCCTCCCTCTCTTCTATTATCCCCGTCTCTCCATGCTTTTCTCCCCCATTTCTGGCTCCCCCGCAATGCCTCCAACCATTACCACTTCTCCCTCTCCTCCAGCATCTTCTTCCTCCCTTTCTTCTACTTCGCCACCCAGTTCTTGTTGCAATTGCTCCATCGTCTTCTTCATCTCTTCAGCATCTCCCTGCCAGGAGACGATGTTCACTGCCATCACGTAACATTCCCTTGCAGCCTTTGGATCCCCCCACACCCTGATTTGGGTACCTCCTGAGTTCAACTTCAAGCACTGGTGAAACGATGAGGTAACGCATCTAAAAGCTCTGATCATGGGGCGCCCAAAAATGGCATTGTAACTACTGGGGGCATCCACTATGACAAAGCGGCAATTTCGGGATAGCCCCCCCAGGGTTACCTGAAGTCCCACTCCCCACTCGACTTGTTTCCTCTCTCATGAGAACCCAAACAATGGTCCATCCGCCGCCAGCACCCTCCGGGCCTCCACCCTCATCTCATTGAATGATTTCTTGAAAATAACATTCACAGAGCTCCCATTGTCTACTAGGATCCGTGACACCGTAAAGTTTTCGATGATGGTTCATATCACCAGCACGTCACAGAAAGGGTCTTCATGCTCTGGCATGTCCTTCCTTGAAAAGGTGATTTTCTCATCTGGGGGAGAGGATTGCGACGTCGAGGCTACGCTTCAGTGATACATAGTGTGAAGTATCGCCTTTCGGGCTACCTCTATCCCTACCCCTCCATGGATTACTCCAATTCCCCCTCGATCTCCTACATCCGTTCGATCTACACATCGATCCCCCTCTCCTGTACCTCACTTCCTCTATCTGCGCCGGTCTCTGTTGCTCTCCTGCTCCTCTAGCTCTCCTCATTTCCAAGAAATCTGGGCAGGTAGCCATTGCGTGACCTTCCTCCTCGTGGAAGTCGCAATATGGCAACGCCACTTCCCCCCCCCCCCCCCTTGCCTTCCTTCCTGAGGGTTTCTCCTCCTCCCAGCCCATGCTCCCTTCCTCTCTCCCGACCTGTTGGAACACCCTATTACTAATTTGGGTCAGGATCACTATGTCTCTAGGAATCCCTTGCTTGACCTTTTGTATAGCTTAATAGTTCAATTAGAATTGAGTCTAAGGGTTAGTAGTCTAGGTTTGGAAGCTGCCCTGAAGACCAGGATTCTCAGTCTGGAGACCAAGTCTGATCGTCTAGCTCAGCACGACGATTCATCGAACTCCGGTCGACGATCGTCTAGCTCAACTTCGACAGATCGTCGAACTCCATTCGACGATCGCTGAGCTCAACTTCATTATATCGTCGAACTCCATTCGACGATCGGTGACCTTAGGTCGACGATCTTGACTATGCTTTGGATCTTTATCTCTGAGCTCAGTTCGACGATCTTTGAGCTCAGATCGACGATATTTTGCTGCTTAAGATTTCCTGATCGCTGAGCTCAGCTCGACGATAGCAGAGCTCAGTTCGACGATTTCAGATAACTTCCAGAATTCAAATTCAAATCAGTTAGGAGTTATTCTGCAATTAATTCAGAGATTTGCTAGCCGTTTTCATTCAATTCTGGACCAAGTTTCAAGGGATTTTTCAAGGAATGTTTCTATGGACTTTCCTCCAGAAGAGATTATGCAATTAAGGATGCAATTAATGCAGGCCAACGGCTATACTTGACAGAGAATGATATTCTATTCTGTACCAGAGAATAATAGACAGAACTTTTTTTTGAATCAAAAGAAACATAGCACACACAATACAGATTACAGAGACACATTCAAAAATCTTCTGTCACAAAGAATTCTGAAGAACACTCATCAAAGGAGATCAAGTTCTCAAATCTTCAGATCTCTTTAGTTTTCAAAGTGTTCAAGGCCAACATATTTCAAGACTCTAGACACTCAACATTTCAGCTATTGCTGAAATCATCCATTGCTGGAGTTCAATCTTTGAAGGCTTATCACCCTCAGCAAAGCTTTTCTTCCTGAAGATTTCAAGGATTCAGGGGGAGCTTTGACATCAATCCACATAGTCTTCTCAGTTGTTTGAGAAAGAGAAGACTTCCATCACTCTCTCACCCCCACTCTGTAAAGGGTTTCTCAAACTCCCTTCAAAAGTTTGAGCTTGGTTTTTGAGCACCTTGTCAAAAGCTCATTGGTGGCAAGACACCTGATCAAAAAATCTGCTTTGGTTTTTGAGCACCTTATCAAAAGCTCATTGGTGCCCAGGACACCTGATCAACTCATCCTGCAGTGGATTCCTACCTAGGGTGGTAGAAGAGTGGATGTACCCAAGTTTGGGGAACCACTATATTTCCTTATGTCTTCTGGTGTTGCTTGTTTTCATTTTTGTTTCTGGCCTTGATTTCTCTGTGCTTAGTTTTTGCTTAGCTTAGTGCTGTGATTAGATTTATTTTTGCTTCCATGCCCACACAGATTACAATAATTGTTGTAAAAGTTTGTAAAAGTTTTTAAAGCACCATATACTCTATTCACCTCCCTCTAGAGTATATCAGATCTAGTTGCACTTTCAATTGGTATCAGAGTCAGGTTGGTTAAACATACCATACCTGATTGGTTGTACAGGCTAACACCTGAACCCAAAGATCCCAAACTAGATCTGTTCTTCTTTTGTAGTGTATTATTAGATTTTGTTTGCACAAATCATGGCCCAAAAAAAAGATTATGCTAGCACCAGACCTGCAGTGTGCAATCTTTCCAAGTTTGCACTTTGGAAGGCAAGGATTAGACTTTACATGAATTCTATTGACGAAGATATCTTCAACTTTGTTTTGACAGTGTGTCCAAGACCCCCAGAGAGCACAAGCACAAATGTTGTGCCACCTCCATCAGGAACAGATGCTGACATCAAGAGATGGAAGGTAGCTGATGCCAAGGCTATGAACATCCTAGCCCAGACAATGTCAGATGACATATTTCAAAAGGTAGCTGAATGCAATTCAGCCAAAGAAATTTAGGACAAGCTCTCAGAAATAGTCTCAGGCTCAGCTGATGAGAGAAAGGATAGAAGATCCCATCTCATCTCTCAATATGAGAATTTCAAGAAGGGAGAGACTGAGTCAGTGGGAGACATGTACAACAGACTAAGTCTAATTGTCAGTGAACTTAGGACATTGGACAAAGAGATCTCTCTAACAGAACTTAATGACAAGATCCTAATGTGCTTTCCCAACACTTGGGATTCAAGAATCTGGCCAATTAAGGATGCCAGAAGTCTGAATGAGATCACCACTGAAGCTTTGTTGGGTAAGCTCAAATCTTATGAGCTACTCATCAAAAATAGAGAGGAAGAACAGAAGGTTGCTTCACCAGCCACAAGGAAAGAGAAGACCATAGCCTTCAAGGCAACTGAGGATCTGCCTGAAGATAAAGCCACAGGCAATGATGAACTACTCAGTCTGCTGGCCAAAATATTCTACAAGATGGCCAGAAAGGACTTCAGAAGAAGATCATACAAGGAGCAGGATAAGCCAAGGTATGACAAGTCCATTAGCAACAATAAAGATATTATTTGCTTTGGTTGCAGGAAACCAGGGCACATAGTTCCTGACTGTCCAGAGAACAAGAACAAGGCCAGAAGGGACAGAAAAGAAAGAAGAAAGGAGAAAGACTCCAAAAGGAATGGCAATGGCAAACCTTCTTCAAGCAAAAACAAGCATACAAGAAAAGGGTTTGTTGCTGAATCCTGGAGTGAGACAGAAGAGGAGTCAGAAGCCTCATCCAGCTCCAGTGATGATGAGGATGATGCAGAAGAAAAGGAGTTCTGCATGATGGCTATCAATGCCTCACAGCACAATTCAGAGGAAGAGGAGTCAGAGTCAGACTCAGAGACTCAACCTGAAGAAGATCAGGTAATTGGTTCCTTTGATTTTAGTTCAGAAGATTTTAAATCTGAATTTAAAGTACTGTGTTTAGACCTGCTAAAGTCTGAGAAAGAGATTATCTCTCTCAGAAATCAATTATCTGAACACAATGCTCTAAAGTCAGAAAACCTCAAACTCTCTCAGGAGTTGGAGTGCAGTAGGGAACAGATAGCTTCACTGAAAAGTGAGCTCTCTGAGGCCAAGAAGCTTGAAGAATCCCTTAATGGGAGAAGCATCAAGCTGATGGACATCACAAGCACAGTGAACTCTAGATTTAACAGTACACTGGGCTTGGGTGCTTCATCCAGCCAACCTATAGTCCTAACAACCCCCATCAAATTAATTTCTGACAAGGGAAAGGGAGTTGTAGAGGTTGCCAGGAAAAATTCTGATCTGCCTCAGAAAACTAAGTCCCAGCAGAAATCGTCGAACGTAGATCGACGATCGTCGAACGAAGATCGACGATCGCCGAACGTAGCTCGACGATCTCAGGCACAATCGTCGAACGCAGATCGACGATCTCAGCCAAAGTCGTCGAATGCAGGTCGACGATCTCAAATACCTGACCTCACCCATAGTCGACCGTCGAACGGAGCTCGACGATCTGACCCAAGATCGTCGAACGCAGCTCCAAGATCGTCGAACAGAGGTCAGAGCTCTAGAAAATTTTTCAAAGGCAAATCAAAATTGAATCCCAAGGGTCCTTCATCCCAAATCTATAACCCTTATACTGAATGGATTTTACCTCCAAGGAGATATCATCCTGAAGGATATAAGAGTCAACCTGGGATGTCTTTCATTTCTGAATTTAAAGGTTATCAACCTAGGCCCAAGGTAAACTGGGTCAAAAACAAATGAATTATTTTATGTGCAGGTGAAGACCTATCCAACATCTAAGCAGCAATGGTATTTGGATAGTGGGTACTCTAAGCACATGACAGGGAACAAGGACAACCTCACATCCTTCAGAGCCAAGCTTGGACCCAAAGTTATCTTTGGTGATTCAAACTTTGGACAGACTAAAGGATATGGTGCTGTCCAGATTGGTTCAGTAACTTTCAAGAAGGTAGCATATGTAGAAGGACTGAAGCACAACCTAATTAGCATCAGTCAGCTGTGTGATGAAGGCTACCAGGTGACCTTCAGCAAAGCCTTATGCAAAATCAAGTCAGAGGACAACACAACAGTGTTGACAGGTAAAAGGAAAGGTAACATCTATCTAGTAGATTTTCTTTCAACTGATGTAGATATCTGCTTGTTTAACTCTGTCTGTAGACCAAATGTTTTATGACATAAGAGATTAGGACACCTAAACCTTAGAACTATTGCTAGTCTATCCAAGGACAACCTTGTTAGAGGACTACCTTCTGGCCCCTACAAGAAGGAAGGACTCTGCAGGGCTTGTCAATTAGGCAAGCAAACTAAAAATAGTTTTAAGTCACTTAATAAGAGTGATTCACCTAGGATATTGTATCTGTTACACATGGATCTTTTTGGACCCATCACAGTACAAAGCCTAGGAGGGAAATCCTACACTTTGGTAATTGTAGATGACTTCTCTAGATTCACTTGGGTGTTCTTTCTAAGGAAGAAGTCTGATAACTTTAAGTGTCTGACAGAGTTTCTCAAATGTATACAGATTGAGTTCAATACTCACATTGCCCTGATTAGAAGTGATCATGGGACAGAGTTTGATTCTCTTCTTATGCAAGAGTTCTGTCAGAGTGAAGGGATCAGGCATACTTTCTCAGCTCCTAGAACTCCTCAACAAAATGGGGTAGCTGAAAGGAAAAATAGAACCCTTATTGAATCTGCCACCACATTGTTGTCAGATGCTCATCTACCTCTATCCTTTTGGGCAGAGGCAGTGAACACCTCCAACTATGTGTTGAACAGAAGTCTGATACATAAACTAAAGGGAAAGACTCCCTATGAATTACTCAAAGGGAAGAAACCTAAAGTTGACTATTTTAGAGTATTTGGTTGTATTTGCTACATTCACAATAATGACAAGAAATATTTAGCAAAATTTCAAGCCAAAGCTGATGAAGGAGTGTTTCTGGGATAATCCATGATCAGCAAGGCTTCTAGGGTCTATAATAAATCATCTTTGAAAATTGAGGAATCTGTTCACATTTCTTTTGATGAATCTAACATGTCTTTCAAGGAGAAGATTTCTACTACCATAGAACCTTTGCAGGAACACTCTCTAGTTGAAGACTTGAACAAGTTACAGGTTGCTCAAGAGAATGAAAGCAGTGAAGATGAAGGGAATGCTCAACATATTGAAGCACAACTTGAAGAGCCAGTTGTTGTGCCACAAAAGGAAACAACAACACAGGTTGGTGAACAATCAACACCTCCTGTTGATTTAGTAACATCAAGAGACCATCCAATTTCCCAAATAATTGGAGAAATCTCAGCTGGTGTGCAAACCAGAAATCAGGTCAACCAAAACTTGTTGCACACCTGCTTCCTATCTCAAATTGAACCTCAGTCCATTCAAGATGCAGAGCAAGATCCACACTGGATCATTGCAATGCAAGAGGAGTTGCATCAATTTGAGAGGAACAAAGTATGGGAACTAGTGCCAAAGCCTAAGGATCATTCCATTGTTGGAACAAAATGGGTATTCAGAAACAAACTGGATGATCAAGGAGTAATTATAAGGAACAGGGCAAGACTAGTTGCTCAGGGATACTCTCAAGAAGAAGGAATCGACTACGACCAGACCTTTGCACCAGTTGCAAGACTAGAAGCCATCAGAATATTTCTAGCTTATGCAGCTCACAAAGGCTTCAAAGTATATCAGATGGATGTCAAAAGTGCTTTCTTGAATGGAGACATCAAAGAGAAAGTCTATGTCAAACAACCTCCAGGTTTTATCTCTCCAACTTTTCTTGATTATGTTTTTAGACTGAACAAAGCATTATATGGTCTCAAGCAAGCTCCTAGAGCATGGTATGAGACCCTAGCATGCTTTCTTTTGGAAAATGGTTTTATAAGGGGTAGAGTAGACCAAACTCTTTTTATTAGAACTCATAAGTCCCATACCCTGCTAGTACAGATTTATGTAGACGATATTATTTTTGGTTCTACTGACTCAAAATTGTCCAGAAGGTTTTCTAACCTGATGTATTCTAAATTTGAGATGAGTAGCATGGGTGAGCTATCGTTCTTCCTAGGATTGCAAGTCAAGCAACATGCTGAAGGCATCTTTATTTCTCAAACCAAATATGCAAATGAACTGGTTAAGAAATTTGGCATGTCTGAGGCATCTTGCATGAAAACACTCATGCCTACTAATGCTGTATTAGATGCTGATGAACATGGGAAACCTGTTGATCAGACAACATATAGAGCAATGATTGGCTCTTTACTGTATCTTACAGCTAGTAGACCAGATATCATGTTTGCTACATGTATATGTGCTAGGTTCCAAGTAAGCCCTAGAGAGTCACACCTAACTTTAGTAAAGAGGATTCTCAGGTATGTAAAAAGTTGTCCAAATCTAGGTCTCTGGTATCCAAAAGATTCAGCATTTGAGTTAACTGGATTCTCTGATGCTGATTATGCTGGATGCAGAATTGACAGGAAAAGCACCAGTGGAACTTGTCAGTTCCTTGGTGACAGACTTGTCTCTTGGTTTTGTAAGAAACAAACATCTGTGTCAACTTCAACTGCTGAAGCTGAATATATGGCTGCTGGCAGTTGTTGCTCACAAATCTTGTGGATTCAAAATCAACTCCTAAACTATGGTTACAACTTAGAGAAGTCTAAAATCTTTTGTGATAACACAAGTGCTATTTCCATAGCTCAAAATCCAGTCCTCCATAGTAGGACAAAACACATAGAGATTAGGCATCATTTCTTAAGGGATAATGTTGAAAAGAATAAAATTGAATTACAATATATCCCAAATGATTTACAAAGGGGAGATATTTTCACCAAGCCTTTGGATGAAAAGAAACACACCTTCTTCCTAAATCAGTTAGGAATGTTAGATGGAGGAAGCCTTAAATAATCTCCAAGACTTTGAAAGCTTAAAAATTGACCAATACTAGGCAAACTTTCTGATTTTTTCTTAGTGTCTAGAATTTTTCTGCTCTCTGAACTGCGCTCGACGATTTGCCCCAAGATCGTCGAACGAAGATCGACGATTTCCAAAAATCGTCGAACTGAGTTCAGCGCCTCTCAGATAGTATGAACTATCTCTTCAGGTCAACGATCGTCGAACGGCGCTCGACGATTTTATTCTCTGAACGATCGTCGAACGGAGCTCGACGCTCTCCAAGATCGTCGAACGGAGATCGACGATGTTGAAGACTCTTCAGATTCCTTTAGAAGCCTCGATCGTCGAACTGAGTTCAACGATATTTCCAATTCTGCGTCGAACCCTAATATAAAACTCATTTTTCGCCGTCGTTCTCATTTGCGCTTTCGATTTCTCTGCAAGAATTTTCTTTCCCTCCAAACAGTTCTACGCTTGGTCGTTTTGTTTGTTGAGTTTTTGCAGGTACAATGGCTGTGTCAGTTGCTGTCCTAGCTGCAATGAAGTTTGATGCAGGTTTTGATATTGATATAGAATCTTTCAGCACCATTGATCAGATCTTTCAAGATATACTGGGTTTGTTCCAGGATCAGAATCTGACTGCCCTCATGACCACCAGGATCAAGTTGGCTTCTGATGAAATCAAGGAGTGGGTTTATACTGCTCATAATCAAGATAACAACACTATAGTTGGGTCCATAGCTGGAAATCAGGTACCCTTGACCCCCACCATTCTTTCAGAGGTTTTTGAGTTGAGAAATGGAGAAGAATCTGCTGAGTTATCTGGAGAAGAGTATTCTGACCTGCTTGCCAGGATGGGTCATCCAGAGGGAAACCCTAGCAAGCTCTTCAAGAGAAATCTGTCTGTTGAATATAGGTTCATGGCAGATGTGGTGGGAAAAGTGCTCTTGGCAAAGCACTCAGCCCATGATACAATATCCATACATCAGCTCTGTCTCATGGGAGCTCTTGTGGATAAGAAAAATCTGAACTGGGGAGAGGTTTTCTTTGACCTCATCAAAAAGAAAATAAACAAAAGTTTTGTTAATTTTGGAAGGATTATTGGAGTATTTCTGCAGCATAGGTGTCCTGCCTTGCTAGTCTCCTCTGGAGTTCATATAAATGCCTCCAAGAGACTAACATGTGCCCTCTTTGGCAAGTGGGACAGGCAAATAAGCAAGCCTAGCAGGCCCTCCTCCAGTGCCCCTTCAGGCACAAGGACTCAAAGAGTCACTCCTCCACAGGTCTCTGCCCCTACAGATGACCTGGCTGCTGTTGTTGCTGCCTCTCCTCCTCCTCCACTTCCATCCCTTCCTCTACCATCCACCATTCCAGCTCCCTCCACCATCACCATATCTAGCCCATCTCCAACATCAACTCCATCTCCAGAACCCATTCCACCTCCACCAGAAGACCAATTCCACCCACTGTTCTCCTACCCTCCACCTGATGTCACCTCCTCACCATCCATTCCATCTTTCACCCTACTGGATGATTACTTTATGGATGATTCCCCATCCTCTCCTCCTGACTTACCTACCTCCTCCACTTCATTCCAAGACCTTCTCCACCACATCATAGACCAACCAACATTCACTCCATCCATATACATTCCCTTATCTTCCATATCCACCCTACCAACACTTCAGCCATCCATTCCACATTTCTCCAGCCCTTCCCTTCCAGCATCCCCAGCTGTTTCCATACCATCTACCTCTGCTCCAGCTGTTGAGCAAGTAGACCTCTCAGCCCTAGCTGACAGGCTGTATGAGCTGATTGCCCCCAGGCTCTCTCTACTATTGGAGACCTCCTTGGCTCCTCTACACATGTCAGTGGCAGCTCTTTCTGCCAGGCTCTCCTCCCTCTTCCCTCAGGCAGCACCTACAGCAGTGTGCCTTGATCCAGATGTATCTGCATCTAGGCAGGGGGAGATGCCATATGAAGAAAGCCTTCATGCTGTTGTTGCTGCTGTTTCTGTGACTGCTGCTCCTCCTCTTGCTGCTGCTGCTGTGCCTCCTACTGCAGTTCTGGCAATAGACCTCAGGTCTTTGCTATCTGCTTT
The DNA here is from genome assembly GCA_039583875.1 of Platanthera guangdongensis. Lineage (NCBI taxonomy): Eukaryota > Viridiplantae > Streptophyta > Magnoliopsida > Asparagales > Orchidaceae > Platanthera > Platanthera guangdongensis. The sequence goes on from CM077167.1 coordinate 150,611,249, forward strand.
TGACTCTGCTTACTTTAGCTATCTGCCAGAGGTCCATGCTGTCCAGCCTCTAGAAGACTTATCCAAGGCACTTGTGCCTCTTTCTTGCTGTGACCACAGCATGATCTCCTCTTTTGTAAACTCAGTCATTGCTGCTACTGCTGCATCTCCTGAAGAAAGGATTGCTGATCTTGCTGCTTCTGAGATTGTTGATACTGCTGCTGAGATTGTTAACACTGATGCTGAAGTTTCTGCTGCTTCTGATGATCCAATATCCAAGGACATTCTGATGTCAGAGGCCACTGATTTTGAGCCTTCTGCAGTCTTTGATGTTGCTCCTGCTGTTTCTGTTGTTGTTAGTAAATCTGCTGTATCTGCTGTTGTTAGTGAAGTTACTGCTATCAGCTCTCCAGTTTCTGTTGCTGTTTCTACTGCTGAAAGTGAGAATGTTACTGCTGCTGTCACCTCTCCAGTATCTACTGCTGCTGCTGTTATTGCACCTTCTCCATCTGCTGTTGTCCCTACTGTTACCATCTCAACACCTGCTGCTGCTGCTGTTTCCACTTCTGCCTCATCTGCCTCTGTGCAGCTAAAGAAAGATTTGATGAAGAAAATAGATGCTCTATATGATGACCAGAGTTCTGAATCTGATGAATTCAAAACAGACTCTGATGACTCATCTGCTACCATTGCCAGAAAAAGGAAGGCAATGAGCAAAGCAATGAAAAGGGTTCCTCCTGCTAAAGTTAAGGATAACAATGATATCCCTTATTATATCCTTCATAATTGCCCAATCACTGAACACTGGATGCAGTATTCCAAGAACCAGCTGAAAGCCATGAAGAAAAAGAGAAAATATGAGAAGGGTTCATCCCCATTCCAGCACTCTCATCCTCCTCCACCACCTCCTCCTGATGCAGGTGCAGGTGGAAGCTCTGCAAGTCAACCCCCAGCCAGAAGCCAAGCTCCCTATCAACCTCATGCCAGATCCTATCAAAGGGAAAGCCAATCCAGGGGTTCATATTTTAGGAGAGTAGGATATAGGGGTAATCAGAGAGATATTCAAGTATATTCCAAAGGGTACTCCAGGCAGCACCCATATTCTAGGGGAGGACATATCTCATCTGATACATCATCAGGTCCTTTCCCTTATAAGCTGAAAGAGACTGTGTCTGCCAGGCCTCCTCAAGACAATCCTTCCAACAGGTATGAGCCACCTGTACCTTTTGAGGACCCTGAAAATAACCCAGCTGCTTGGACTGCTAGGTTAAAGGAATTAGCTACACTGGACCAGATTAAAAAGGCCAGAGATCAAGGATTAGATTCTTCCAACATTTCTACAATGTCTGAGCAAAGACAAAAAGAATTAGAAAGATATGCTTCCAGTAAATTCTTTGATGCTGACAGATACATGGAATTACATCCTGCAGCTGTGGTTCCCAGGACTTCAAAGCAAACATATTTGGGTGCAGCAGATGACACCAGGTCCAACACAGAAGCCCTAAATCCTAACAGAGAAATTAAAATGGTTAAAGGTAAAGAGAAGAAGTGATGTTGTAAGGTGACAATTTCTGGAACTTTTGATTATCTGGATGCCATATATATATCTCTGTGATGTTTCTGCATGTCTAGCTGTTGTTTTTATGTTTTACTGATTGTATGTTGTTATTCAAATTTTTCCAAAGTCTGTAAATAGTAATCCTAACCCAAATAGGGGGAGATTGTTGGAACACCCTATTACTAATTTGGGTCAGGATCACTATGTCTCTAGGAATCCCTTGCTTGACCTTCTGTATAGCTTAATAGGTCAATTAGAATTGAGTCTAAGGGTTAGTAGTCTAGGTTTGGAAGCTGCCCTGAAGACCAGGATTCTCAGTCTGGAGACCAAGACTGATCGTCGAGCTCAGCACGACGATTCGTCGAACTCCAGTCGACGATCGTCTAGCTCAACTTCAACAGATCGTCGAACTCCATTCGACGATCGCTGAGCTCAACTTCATTATATCGTCGAACTCCATTCGACGATCGGTGAGCTCAGGTCGACGATCTTGACTATGCTTTGGATCTTTATCTCTGAGCTCAGTTCGACGATCTTTGAGCTCAAATCGACGATATTTTGCTGCTTAAGATTTCCTGATCGCTGAGTTCAGCTCGACGATAGCAGAGCTCAGTTCAACGATTTCAGATAACTTCCAGAATTCAAATTCAAATCAGTTAGGAGTTATTCTGCAATTAATTCAGAGATTTGCTAGCCGTTTTCATTCAATTCTGGACCAAGTTTCAAGGGATTTTTCAAGGAATGTTTCTATGGACTTTCCTCCAGAAGAGATTATGCAATTAAGGATGCAATTAATGCAGGCCAACGGCTATACTTGACAGAGAATGATATTCTATTCTGTACCAGAGAATAATAGACAGAACTTTTTTTTGAATCAAAAGAAACAGAGCACACACAATACAGATTACAGAGACACATTCAAAAATCTTCTATCACAAAGAATTCTGAAGAACACTCATCCAAGGAGATCAAGTTCTCAAATCTTCAGATCTCTTTAGTTTTCAAAGTGTTCAAGGCCAACATATTTCAAGACTCCAGACACTCAACATTTCAGCTATTGCTGAAATCATCCATTGCTGGAGTTCAATCTTTGAAGGCCTATCACCCTCAACAAAGCTTTTCTTCCTGAAGATTTCAAGGATTCAGGGGGAGCTTTGACATCAATCCACATAGTCTTCTCAGTTGTTTGAGAAAGAGAAGACTTCCATCACTCTCTCACCCCCACTCTGTAAAGGGTTTCTCAAACTCCCTTCAAAAGTTTGAGCTTGGTTTTTGAGCACCTTGTCAAAAGCTCATTGGTGGCAAGACACCTGATCAAAAAATCTGCTTTGGTTTTTGAGCACCTTATCAAAAGCTCATTGGTGCCCAGGACACCTGATCAACTCATCCTGCAGTGGATTCCTACCTAGGGTGGTAGAAGAGTGGATGTACCCAAGTTTGGGGAACCACTATATTTCCTTGTGTCTTCTGGTGTTGCTTGTTTTCATTTTTGTTTCTGACCTTGATTTCTCTGTGCTTAGTTTTTGCTTAGCTTAGTGCTGTGATTAGATTTATTTCTGCTTCCATGCCCACACAGATTACAACAATTGTTGTAAAAGTTTGTAAAAGTTTTTAAAGCACCATATACTATATTCACCCCCCTCTAGAGTATATCAGATCTAGTTGCACTTTCACGACCTCCACCACTCCCTCGGCTGATTGCCATAACTTGCTGCGGAGGAGGCAGGGGTGGTCTATAACCGTATCCCCATCCTTGTTGTTGAAACCTTACCGGTCCTCCCTGTTGGTTCCTCCCCCCGTGGGGAAATCCTCTCCCTTGTCTTGGGGAAGGGCCTCCCTGCTGCCTCCATCCCAACTCTTGATAGGCCGGCGCCCTCGGTTCTTCTCTTCTCATCACTTTATGATGTCTCCCCGACTCCCTCGTCTCCACCTCCGTAAGCCTTGCCAACTTTTTCGCAAAAGCGGGATTCGCCGCTTCCATCGCTATTTCCTTTGTCGCCTTCTCCATCAAACCCTCAAAAGATAATGACGCCTTCCGGGTGAGGCTCATTTTGAAGAAGCCTTCCCGCAATCCCACGGTAGAGGCCATCTAGATGGAAAACCCAGACACCTCCTGTATATCCAGGATCTCCGATTGGAATCTATCCACGTACTAAGCTAGGGATTCATCCTCCTTCTGCTTAATCAAAAAGATTGACTTCGGGTTCTTCTTTCTCTTCTTCGAAGTTGAGAACTGTAGCTGGAAACTCCTGCTCAGGTCCTCGAAGCAGTATATCGAGCCAATTGGAAGCTGGTGAAACCAGTCCCGAGCCTTGTCCTTCAGCGTGATGGCAAAGAGACAGCACTTGAACGCGTCCGTCATGTGCCTGATCGAAACCACGTCCTCGAACCACTGCAAGTGTTGGAGGGGATCATCCTTCCCCACATAATAGTTCATTTCTTGTTCCCGGAACCCTTCTGGGACGGGAGCTCACAGGATCAGCTCACAAAATGTGACCCTCTCGCCGCTGGTCTCGCCGCCCCTACTCGCGCGACGACCTCCCCTGGCAAGATGGTACTCCCCGGTCTTGGGAACAACTCCCTTCCCGCAATGTCTCTCACGCTCCCTTCCACTATCACCTCCTTCCCTGGCCTCCTTCCCGGGGCATCTTCTCCCACTCGCGCCGAGACGAGCTCTTCTTGTGGTGCGAGAGCGGGCACCTGAGGTATTGGGGTTGAACAATCTCCCTGTCGCGAGATCCCCTGCAGCAAGTCCATGATGCCCTTAATTAAAGCCATAAACTCTTCCCTTCCAACAAATCCTCCCGTGTTATCTGACCCCTTTCCTTCTCCTTCTTCGTGACCTCCCGTCATGTGGTAGCTCAAGGTTCTTCTTTGAGGGCTGCGCTCCACGCTCACCGCACCAAAAAATGTTGGAACCAGCTTTCTAGTCCATCCTAAAGTTCGAAACTGAGGATGCAGCCCACACGTACTCTTCTTGAACTACCCTCCCGACGTGAGTCGGAGACCTGGAAACAGACCGATGGGTCTCAGCTCGGAGGTCCCACCTCTTTCCCGGAAGAACTGAAGATCTTCCCCTCCCTAGCAAATGCTGAGCTAAGTGCCTGTGAGGAAGACAGTGGAAAGGTTCAACAACCTTCTCAGGCACCTTATCAGTCTATTTATAGGCCTCTGAATCTGATCTGCAAATATCACTTCTGAACTAACATGAAATGACCAAAACACTCTGAGCTGGGTCTGCCAACAGTCAAACTCCGCTGTTCTGGAGGGCTATACGCAGGCCTCTAGGGGTAGAAGTGTAAAATTACCTGGGGCAAAAAAGTAAAATCCCCCTTGGGGGTAAAAAGGTAAAAACATCTCTTCTCCCATGTGGCGAGTGGGGAAAAGACTGACGGGCGAGACGACCTCCCTGTCCGTCTCGCCGGCCTCTCGCCCTGTAGGCCATCTCGCCTCCTAGATTAATCTCGCCCCCTAGGGCGTCTCGCCTACTTCAGAGAATCCCACATCCCGCCTCCTGCAGGTGGGCCTCCTAGTTTTACTCGCCTGTCAAGTTCATCTTGACAGCCTCTCCTTCTCGCTCATTGAGCCACCTCTCGCGAGCCCAAGATTGTACACTTATGACAACATGGAACCCTTGATTTTGCTTATAAGTATGACCTAATTGTCAGATGTGAGAGACAATGCATACGCACTAGAGTCGTCCACTTAAAGTTTTTGTGACCTCATTTGTTTTTCCCGAACTCATATAGCAGGTGATTGAGACGAGAAAATTTGTATACACTTTTGGAAATGCAACAAACTATCATAATGTAACACGTTCACCTCACAAATTAAATATAAGATAAATAAAATAAATTTAATTAAAAAATACAAATAGAAGTAAAAAAACAAGGTTTTGAGAATCGGACCGGACATAGAACCGGTCATGAGAGAGGTTCAAGGTTTAACCGGTTTAACCGGTTTAACCGGTTTGAACCGGAGTTGAACCGTTTTGACATTAATGACCGCAAAATCTCCTAACTTTTCACACTTTTATTAGGCGATTGTTAACTTCTTTATTAGGCGATTGTTAACCGCAATCCGTTATTGGCTAGTCGCACCCCAAAATCTCCTAACTTTTCACACTTTTTCAAAATACGTCTTGTACATGCAATTTTAGGAAAAGTGTTCAACACGAAAGTTGTAGATCTTGACGAGATCTACAACTTTCGTGTTGAACACTTTTCCTGAAATTGCATGTACAAGGCGTATTTCTGAAAGGCGCGAAACCTGAGCATATTTCAAAAGTACGTCTTGCACATGCATTTTTAGGAAAAGTGATCAACGCGAAAGTTGTAGATCTTGACGAGATCTACAACTTTTGGGTTGAGCACTTTTCCTAATATTGCATGTACAAGGCGTATTTCGAAAAGGCGCGAAAAATTATGAGATTTTGGGGTGCGAGTAGCCAATAACGGGCTGCGGTTAACAAACGCCTAAAATTAATGCTGATTTTGTGAACCGTGCGGTTAGCCAAAAACCGGCCCGGTTTCCGGTTATCCGGTTCAACCGGCCGGTTTTCCGGTTCTTAGCCGGTTCTTGGCCAGGACGATTTTAGGAAGCAGACCGGACCGCCCGGAGGACCGGTCGGCGGTTCAACTGGTCGGACCGGCCGGTCCGGTCCGGTTTTTAAAACGTTGAAAAAAAATAAAGCAAAACATGTAAAATGAAATAAAGTAAAAATAAAATATTAAAACAACACTAAATTAACAAATAAAATTATTTATGGCAAGAAAACAATTTTGCCGCCGCTTCACATTTGTGGGAGTAGCTACGATGTGTGTGTGGGGAGCATAAATACAGTTTGCTGATTGGGCATTCCTTCAGGTCCCCCATTAATGAAATACATTAGAAGCATGTGATTTTGTGGGATCCGCAGTGCACAATAATTCCCGCAAATTCCCTTGTTTTCATTGGCTGAGCTGACCTTAAACTTTTTTCGTGTGTGTTGGGGGGGGGGGGGGGGGGGTAAGACCGGAGTAAAGTGCGAGGGTACTTTACGGTAATTTGTGAACATACAACAACCGCACATATCTCAAAGCGCTTTCAGATGTGTGCAATCATCCTCGCGGGATGTCCGCACTTTACCGTAAAATGCATCGTCCGCACTTACAATGATACGAGTACATCCGCCTCTCGCCGATGACGTCTTCTTCCCTACCGCAGTAGGATGAGGATCCTCTCCATTTGAAGTGAAATGGATAGTATTCATTTCACTGTCCAAATCTATTTCTTGCTAATCCGACGAGTTCACTAATCTCATCATTTTTTATATTTTCATGTCAACTAAAAATTCCCCACCATTAGATCAAATGAGAAAGCATCCACCCCATGAAATGGATACTATCCATTCCCTCCCAATGGAGAGAATCCGGATCCACCATAGGTGAAGTTTCTCGGTCCGGGACATCTCAAGGATAACTTTTGCACTAGAGAACGATATCTTGGAGACATTTCGACTCTGCAAATAGCAAAAAAAAAAATCCACATGCACTTTTACGTGTGAGACCAAACTGGCGTACGCTCGAAATTTTCCCCACCATAGATTGTTAACCGCAACCCGATTTTGGCTATTGGCATCCCATTGTTAACCGCAACACGAAATTATAACCGCACCCTATTTTTTTCTTGGCGCACCCTAATATTTTTTTGACGGACCCGAAAATATCTCCTAGTGATGTGCGTGAGACAGCTAGTAGAGTAAGATGGCGAGGAAGATGTCAGAGACGGGGGCAGCTCGGCGAAAAGAAAGACGGAGTGCTGTTTTCGCGAAATGAGGGAGATGGGGTGCGGATAGCCATATGACCTCTACAGTTAACAATGACCTAAAAGATTCTATAACTGCATGGGCATCGGCAAACCGTAGTAATTGGCTCTCCGCGTTCATGTTTTTAGTGCTGCTGCCTTGTTCCCGTCCAGTCACGCACGAACCCAACTGTTCGACGAAATGCCACTCTATCATACAGCGGTTCCTACCTTTCTGCAACGCCATCATCCGTGCGACCATTGAGAAAGGCTCCCCGGCCAAGGCCTTGCTCTATTTCAAATCCCTTCACTGGTCCGGCGCCCTCCGGCCGGACCACCGCACCCTGGCCCTCGTCCTCAAAGCCTCCACCTTCTCGCCCCACCTCTCCTGCGCCGCGGAAGTCCATCTCAGGATCCTCAAATTAGGACTCCAGCGGCGCACCCGCCTCTCTTCTTCCCTCTTTCACCTCTACCTTTCCCTTGATCTTTTGAACGATGCTTTCTCACTGTTCAAAGATATCGTCTTTCTTAAGACCGATCCCTTCTATGGGAATTTGCTGATCATGAGATTTTTGGGGAAGAACGACTGCGAGAACTCCTACAAGGTGTTCAAGAAAATGCCTGTTAAAGATAAGGTTTCCTGGAACTCCATGATCGCTGGCGCCGTTCGGAGCTCGCGCCCGAACGAGGCCTTGCTCCTCTACAGGAGAATGATGCTCGCCGGCGTTGAGCCGGACTGCTTCTCGTTCTCAACTGTGTTGTCAGCTTGCGCTCGTATCGGCGCGCTAGGCCATGGCGTGCGGGTTCACCAGCTGATGGAGAAGAAAGAAGCGGGTTATGAATCGAACCCCATTCTTTGTTCGGCTCTGATTGACATGTATTCCAAGTGCGGAAGGATTGATTTGGCTCGGAAAATCTTTGATTCTGCAAAAAGATTTTCTAGTTCCGTTTTCATTTGGAATTCAATGATCACTGGTTTTGCCGTTCACGGCCTCGCGGGAGATGCCCTCCAAGTGTTCGATGAAATGACTTTGGAGGGTATATTACCGGATGAAGTGACCTTCGTGGGAATTCTAACGGCGTGCAGCCACTGCGGCATGGTACGAGAAGCGCGCTTCTATTTCGAATCTATGCAGCAAAAATTCCATGTCAAGCCACGGCTGGAACACTATGGCGCAATGATCGACGCACTGGCTCGGGCCGGCAAGTTAACGGACGCCATGAAGATGATAAATGGCATGAAGATCGAGCCGGATGCTGCTGTTTGGCGAGCTTTGCTGGGGGCGTGTCGGAGGCATGGCCGATACGACGTTGCAAAGACGATCATGGGGAAGATGAGCCGATTCAGCTGCAGCAGCGATTACGTTCTCCTCTCGAACATCTGCTCATCGGCGAAGCGTTGGGAGCAGGCTGAGTGCGCATGGAGGGTGATGACGGAGAGAGGATTGCGCAAGGGGCGGGGCTTGAGCTGGGTCGAAGCCGACGGGAGGGTTCACCGGTTCAAGGCCGCCGACAGATCACATTACAACTCAGACGACATTTATATGGTGCTCCGCGAGCTAATGAAAAAAGCCAAGGAGGTAGGATATGTGCCTGTTACTGAATCGGCGACCTGGGATGTATCCGAAGAAGAAAAGGAGGAAACTTTGAGCTGTCACAGTGAGAAGCTCGCCTTGGCTTTCTGTGTGATGAAGAAGGGAAGATATGGAATTGGAGATATCTGTGTTTCAAAGAATCTGCAAACTTGCTGGGACTGCCATGAGTGGATGAAAGCGGTGTCCAATGTGCTGGGCCGGGTGATTGTTGTTCGAGATCGGATTAGATTCCACAGGTTTGAGGGCGGCGCCTGCTCCTGCGGAGATTACTGGTAATTATCTGAAGTGGTGTTGGTTTTACAGGTTTGAGGGCGACGCTTGCTCCGACGGCAGTCAAAGCTTGTGACTTGGGAGGCAAGGATGAATGGGCTCCCTTGTGTTTGTTAAAATGTCTCTTGCACAATCGGCGAGGAGACATTAGGAGGAGCTCATACTTGTTAATTTATGAAGGGGATTGTTAATCGCAGATCAAATATGACTATACGCAGACCAAAAAAACGTACTTTTAGAAGGTGTTAAATATTCCCCTTCCTTTCTGAAAATCTTTATTGACAAACCAACTCTAATTCCTTTTTCCTTCCTAGCAACCCGCTCGATCCTTTCCTCCGCATCTTCCCCTCTCCCTCTCCCAACCCTCGATCTAACGCATGCGTCGCCGGACTACTTGCCGAAGTCGCCCGACATTGCCCGCTTGCGTCACTCCGTAGCTTCCCCTCTCTCGCATCTTCTCAGCCACCAGCCCGACGTTGCTCGTCTGCTCGCCGAAGTCGCCCGCCTGCTTGCCGATGTCGCTCGCCCGCTCGCCGACGAAGACCGCCTGCTCTCCGATGTCACCCGCCCGCTCGCCGACGAAGACCGCCTGCTCGCCGACGTCGCCCGCCTGCAAAGGTGGTGCCCTCTAGGTCACCTTTCGCTGCGCCTCCCCCGCTGTGAGTACATTGACCTTCTTCACTTTGTTCGAAGGAGCCAACCCTTTCATTTTGGATTGCAGTGAGCATTGAGCTTCTTCACTTTGTTGTGTGTGAAATGTTGGCATAGTTCTTGAAGATTAATGGATAATGTCCCAACATGAGTGTTAATAATTTGAAGATATTTCTTTTACAGGTAAGTGGCAAGGTGCTGCCGTTATTGAACACTTGTGGTTTTGAGCTACTTATATAATATTTTGATGTAGACTTGTTATTGTTTGAGCACTTGTGGTGCTGGTGCTTCATATCTTTTGATGCAGGTTATGTATATTTGATGTACTTGATAGTTTTTGAGCACTCGTACTGCTGGCGCTTCAGATTTTTTGATGCAGGTTATATATATTCTGATGTAGGCTTCAATTTTAGTGGTAATGAACTATGTCTTTGCTGGTGTACGTCTTGATATTTTTTTTCTTTTAATGTTGGTCTGCGAATAACAATAATTTCTTTGAATAACAATGCGAATTGTAATAATCTGCGAATAGCCTTATTTGATCTGCGGTTAACAATCCCCTTTATGAAATATGCATTGCATATAAAGATTTAACAAGAGATGTTAGGAAATTGTTAAGTGCACTCCAATTTTGCTATGCACATTTTTTTGTTAAAACAGAGTGTTATGATAAAGACGCATAAATGATAGAGGCAACATATTATTGTTAACAACAAATAAGGAGAATAACTTGACATATTAATGAGCTGCAATATGATTTCATCGAAAAATTGGAGTAATAAGACACACAAGTTGAATTACATCAAAATAGGGAAAACTATCATTTCATCAAAAAAAAAACAAAAAGTACATCGATCTTTTCTTTTAGGCTCTGTTGGTTTAGGCGTTTTTGTCCGGCGCGTTTTAGTCAAACGTGATTCTGATGGCTGAGCTCGTTTGTTTTTCCGCCTCCTTTTCCAGCCGTCCGGCGTTTCTCTGCTCTCAAAAAAATGCGAGAGGAAACACTGTCAAGCAGCTCCAGTCTCCGTGTTTCTTCAAGCAGTGGCGCCCTCCCGTGCCAGTGATCTGCCGCCGCTCCCGTGTCAGCAGCTCCGCCGCCGCTGGCCTTCCTGGAGCCCGCCGGCATGGTCGCCGGACCCCACGGTTAGGGCCGCTGGCGGCTGGGGCCCTGCCGGAGCTCCGCCGGACTTCCCTAGGTGGGTTCGCCGGGGTCCGACGACCATGCCGGCTGGCTCCGGGGAGGCCGGCGGCGGCGAAGGCATGCAAAGGCAGGGGAGGCAGAGGTAGGCGTAGGCGGAGGCGGAGGCAGGGAGGCGGAGGCAGGCGGAGGCAGGCGGAGGTATAATTTATTACAAAAAAAACAATTAAAAATTACAAAAAAAATTAAACTTATAGTGTGAATAGTAAAAAATATTACAAAAAGATTACAAAAGTTTATATATATGTTTTTTCATAATTTTTTTATAATATATTTTAGCTCCATTATTAATATTAAAATTAATTAAAAATAAAAAATATAAAATATTTTATAATATTTTTTTTATAAAACGTCACTGCTGTATTGCCAAACGGTTCTCTGTTCCGAACAGCTCTGCAAACGCATACTATCCAAACAGAACTCCGTTTTCAGCATCCAGTTTCCAACAGCTCCCTTTACAAACCTGTCTTTACAACAGTTCCTTCTACAATCGCCATCGCTAAACCAAATAAAGCCTTATTGTCATAAGTTTCTCCTCTTTGATGTTTTTGATGTTCATATTCCTACAAAAATAATAACAAGAGAAAATATTTATACAGATGTTGCAATGTAGTAATGACACAAATTTATGATTGCTCGCATTGATCGACCGTACTCCAAACTGAGCATCATACTTCATATTCTCCTCTTCTATTGTTCTGGTGTTCATATGCTTATAAAAATCATAATAAGCTGGCATATTTACACATCCTCGACATAATATGAAATGATATAAAATATTAATGATTGCTCACATTGATCATACATGCTCCAAATCAATAACTGCATTGCCTATCTTGGTTGTTTGTGGAAGTGCAAAATTTGACATATATAGGAATGCACATGTGTGTGCAATATGCTCGTGAAATATATTTCATAGCAACATATTTACAATATGCTCGAGTTAAAAATGATTCAGATTTTCCACATTCAAGATCAAACTAGTTTTATCATATCAATTTGTCGCGTAAAAATTTTCCGCATTTATATTTTCTAGAAACTACTTTATTTTTTTTTTGCAAGAACTGAAGGGTAAGAGGGTTTTTCCAGCTCCTCACGATTTGGAGGAATCAACACTGGTCGGACAAGGAATTCGTTTCCAGCCAAAATAAAGGCCGGATCCACAACATATCATCACAAAAAAAAAGAGGGATGCTAAGGTCGGATCGGCGCCCGCGATGAAGATTCATGCCAAAACAAAGAGAGATCGAGGTGGCGTTGAATATGGATCTCACAGGATAGGTGGCAAAGAACCGGTATATGACCAGTGGAGGAACTAGGATTTTGAAGTCGCACGGGCACAATCTAAGTATTGTCAATACGGGGGGTTCGGGGGGCAGCGCACCCTGAGCAGGGGTTCGGGGGCAGCGGCCCCGAAATTTTTTTTTTGCAGGCGTGTGGCCCTCCTAACTCCTAAGCAAACTAAAACAGAAAACCGGGGAACAAGAGTAATTATCAATGGTGTGTTCCAGCAACACAAGACGATTGAAGCTCCAAATCAACCCTTCACAATAGATTCCAGCAACACAATGGTGTGTACCTAACATTAAAATGCTCGAAGATTAGCACAATGGTGCGTTTAAATCAACCTTTCACAGAAATCTGGACTGAAATTCACAGTGAAGAAGAAGAAGAACATCATGTCCAGGGCTAGTTCGGCCCAAAACCGGTCGGGCACGTGCCTGAAGAAGAAGAAGAACCTCCTGTTCAGGGCTAGTTCCGCCCAAAACCGGTCGGGCACGTGCCCTACCGTGCCCAGGGCTAGTTCCGCCCATGGGTATATCTCATGGGATAGGCGGCGTCAAACAAACCCACTGGTCGGAGAAGAAAGTGGAATTGAGCAAGCCCGCCGGTTGGATGCGATGAGAAACTAGGGCAAGGTCATAGGAAAGACAACTATTTTTCGACAGTGCGCTTAATTGAGTGCACATAGTATTTTTTTGGAATGAATTTAGACCTAAATTTATTCTAAATTGATGTGCACATTATCATGGGCTAACCCACGTGGAGACACATTTGCTCGGGTGTTAAAAATAACGGAAGTTGCTCGGTGTAGGTGAGCATTTCCTTTTCATTTCTCAAGGCCTAAATTATGATTTTCCTCTCCCGTGTTGGTGCCATTGTCGTCGTCCGCGTGGGTCCTCTCTTGCAGGCAGCCTTGCAGATTTCAAGCCCTCTTGTTCTTTTCCCTAACCATGACTCTGTTGAAGTGCTATGCTTTCATTTTCGTCGTCTAGGCTTCGACGATGGCACAATGCCCTAGCGCTGCCCGTCAATATCCATTTGACGGTTACCTTCTATATTGTGTTGCAAGTCTTTAGTTACCAAGCAATCATTACTGTTTTTATTGATTCTAGTCTTCCGGACCCCTCAGATTTTGTTCAAGGTCCATAGTTCCTCCCCGCCCCCTTTGACTTTGTTTGCTCCAGTCTTCAAATTCTACTTCTTATTGATTCTAGGCATTGCAAAATCATTGTTAATATTATATTGTTCCAGGTTCTTTTCAGATTCAAGTTTGGCTGACCGCACACGACAATTATGATTGTCCACTTTGTTGGATCTTTAGGCGCCCTTCCGGGGGGAAATATCTGAGTTTATAAAAGAAATTTTAGAATATATTATATAAAATTATATTTTAATATTTAAGAAATATAATATTGAAGATTACTTTTAAAAATATTTGGAATTCAATATTTTTCACAGCCGCCGGCGTTAAGTGTTATCCACGGGTGCGAGCATGGGCGGAACTAGCCCTGGACACGGTAGGGCACGTGCCCGATCGGTTTTGGGCGGAACTAGCCCTGGACATGAGGTTCTTCTTCTTCTTCCGGCACGTGCCCGACCGGTTTTGGACCGAACTAGCTCTGGACAGGAGGTTCTTCTTCTTCTTGAAATCTGGACTGATTTCAGTCCAGATTTCTGTGAAAGGTTGATTTGAACGCACCATTGTGCTAATCTTCTAGCATTTTAATGTTAGGCACACACCATTGTATTGCTGGAATCTATCGTGAAGGGTTGATTTGGAGCTCCAATCGTCTTTTGTTGCTAGAACACACCATTGGTAATTACTCTTGTTCCCCGGTTTTCTGTTTTAGTTTGCTTAGGAGTTAGGAGGGTCACCCGCCTGCAAAAAAAAAATTTTTGGGGGCGCTGCCCCCGAACCCCCTTAATTGACAGTACTTAGATTGTGCCCGTGCGACTTCAAAATCCTAGTTCCGCCACTGGGTGCGAGTTCACAGATATTGAATTCAAGCGTTTAAATTTTAAGAAAAATGAACCTTCCAATATATTTTGCGTTAAAACATCTGCAGACAATTTTTCAGAACATTTATGACTTGGAAAAAAATTAAGATAATGAGACAAAAGAATATAATTTTATTTCCTTAAAAATTGAATACAAAAATATTTGATTTTTATAATGCTAGAAATCGAGGCGAAATATGAAAAATCTCTTTTTGATACTGGTCGACTAGCTATAGCTAGCTTATCTTATACCAGATATGACATCTAGCCTACCCCTAGATCAACACCTAGACCTACTCACCAACACAGGCGACAAATTTATCCTAAGCTACACAAGGACTTAGTTGCTAACAACTGCGACAAATTTTTCATGGAATCCTTTCCGAAATCTGATGTTCTCCCTGAATGATTTTTCCTCTCCCGATACAAAAAAATAAAAGAAAACGAGATTACAATATAATAAAAATGTGATAGAGCCTCCCTAAAAAATTCCGAAGGTAAAGATGAAGGCGATGTGACGTTGACGTTTATCTTTCATGCTGAATGTGCATTGTAGTAATTCTCCTTCAAATTCCTCTTTTGATTTTCATGTGGGCCCAAGGGAGTTCCTTCAATGTCTCCAGAGACGATCCTCTCACAAAAGGTAGGACTTGTGGCTTCAAAAGTTATTACATTGGACGAAGAGAACCCTCTTTAAATAACCTTCGGACGGTATCGCTGGCGATATCGTTGTTCGAGATCGAATTAGGTTCCACAGGTTTGAGGCTGTTGAAATTTGTGAAGTGGAAGTGGGTGATGGGACAGGCCGCGCGGCCTGTGCGGACAGCTTTGGCGGACTGGGCGGACTGGGCGGACTGGGCGGACTTAGGTTGCGGCCTGGTGAAAAGTATGGTGGAAGCCGGCTGTGTTCTGAGCGGGTTGTTGCATGGAGTCCGCGGTTTGGTGCGGCCTGGTATCTGCGGATAGAGAGGCTTGCGGACTGGTGCATTGCTCAGTGGCCGTGGGTGCATGCTTGCGCTGTTGGCGAGTTGGTTCGAGTTCGCGGGAAGCCTTGCGGACTGGTGTGTCCGCGGTTGGGGCTGTTGCGGACTGGGCCTTGAGCTTGGCTGAGGCCTTGTCGAGCTCAGGTGTTACAGCAGGTCTGCTGTGGAGACCGGTTGGCGGACTGATGTTTGGAGTCCGGCTTGGTGCTACTACTGCGTTGGACAAGTGCGAGGAGCTCGCGGACTGGTTGCGGTCTGTGCTAGGGTGTTTGGCGGACGGGACGTTGTGTCCGCCATGCTCGTACTGGCCCTTGATGGTTTTGGACTTGGTCACACTTGGTGTCAAGTTCATGGTGTCCGCCGTATCCGCCAAGTCCGCTGTGACCGGGCGGACTGTTGCTGTTTGCCTTTGGTCGTGGACTTGTGGCGGATTGAGGTGTGAGTCTTGCGGACTGCCTCGGGTTGGTGCGGACTGTCATTGAAGAGGGTGCTGTCCTGAAGCAGTTGGAGCTTTGCGGGCTGGTGCCTTGTCCGCTTAGCTTGGGCGACTGTCGAGGTTTCTGGAGAGGGTTCGTCATTGGTTGTCTTGCTCCTGGCGGTTTCCCTTGGTGACTGGCTAAGTCCTCGCGGACTGAGCGGACGGTCGGTTGTATTCGCGCGGGCTGAGGCGGTGTCGCTATCTCATGGGCGGTGACCACACTCCTCATTCGGCCTATAAATAGGACCCCCCTGGCACATCTACAGTAACCTAAGTAACGTGAGTGAACAGTAAATTGGGTTGGGCGAGTGCTGCGGTCTGTGTTTTTCAGTCCGCGCGGATTGTTTCAGGCTGACGGTTTGCTGTGTGCAGGTCGCGCGGATAACTTCAAGGAGCCAGGAGTTTGGCTGTGACTTCGGTCAGTGCTTGGAAGTGTGCGGTCTCTGCGGACTCAGCAGGAGGTCGCTCTGCGGCTTGTCAGTTCTGTTTCAACTTTCCCAGCTTCAATAACCTGTCCGCCGGCTTCAGGCTGGTAGGGGAGTTCCTCAGTTCGGGTTCAGCAGGAGGCGAATAACGGTCTGTCCGCGCGGCCTCGCGGTCTCGGCGGACTCCGT
The DNA here is from genome assembly GCA_039583875.1 of Platanthera guangdongensis. NCBI lineage: Eukaryota > Viridiplantae > Streptophyta > Magnoliopsida > Asparagales > Orchidaceae > Platanthera > Platanthera guangdongensis. Next base: position 150,627,641 of record CM077167.1, read on the forward strand.
GGTATTCGGCGGATTGCAGCATAGCTTGGGCGAGCTCAGCGGTCTCGGCGGTCTCGGCGACCTCGCGGTCTCGGCGGACTGGAGTGCTGTCCGCCCGGCTTGTTTTTTGGTTCTTTCTGTTTACAGCTGTAATACTAGCGAAATCATGTCTCGCTATGTATGCCTCGGATTGTAAAGAAGTGAATGCATAATAAGACCTTCTTGTGCTTCCATTATTTTGTTGGGTGCAACCTCTAGTCCTTGGGTTTTCCGCAGGTTCAGCGTGCGAACTGGGTAGTTCCGAAGATATTAATTTGGTGTTTGGGCTATCTTGCTGACCACGTTGAGAAAATTTAACATGGTATCAGAGCGAGGTTTCTGAGGTTGCGGTGGTTCAGTTGCGTGAGCGGAGGTCAGCCAGTGTTGTTACTCAGTGATTGAGTGGTGATCAACCTGTGTTGTTGCTCGGAGCTGCTGAAGGGTACCAACAGGTGATTGCAATGGAAGGAAGCTTAGCAAGAGGTCTCGGCATTGAACTCTTAACGCCGACTAACTATAAAATGTGGAAGTCGTGCATGAAGAGTTATCTTCTAGGCGAGGAGCTGTGGGAAGTCGTCGGTGGAGACGACAGACAGGAAGAACTGCTGCTTTCGGTACTGCTGAACAGGTGAGGCTCTGGAGAAGAACTAATGCTAAGGCAGAGTTCGTTCTGAAGAGAGCTGTCTCTCCGGAACTGTTTGATCACATCATTGGGTGTGAGTCGGCTGCTGATATTTGGACAACCATTGATGAGTTGTTCAATAGGAAGAATGTGGCGCGGCTTCAGTTCCTGGAGAATGAGTTGGCCAGGGCAACTCAGGGAGACCTTTCCATCTCCAGATACTTCTTAAAGATGAAGAGCTTGTGTGCTGAGCTGTCGGCACTGGATCCTGATGAGCCTATCTCTGAGGCAAAGATGAAAAGGCACATTTTCTGCGGCTTGCGGAAGGAGTATGTGGCCTTTGTTACATCTGTTCAAGGGTGGGCTACTCAGCCGTCGTTGCTGGAGCTGGAGAATCTGCTTGCCTCGCAGGAGAGCTTAGCAAGGCAGATGGCTGGAGTGAGTCTGAATCAGGAAGGCAGCGAGGCTCTCTTCTCAGGCAAGAAGAAGGGATGGGAAGGGAAGAAGAGAAGAAGGTGCAGGCCGCTGGTGAGAAGGAGACTTCAACTTCGTATCCGCCGGAGAGGAGCAATGCTCCTAAGGACTGGAAGAAGAATCTGAAGTGCTACCGGGTGTCATCAGCGAGGGCACTTCAAGCGGGACTACAAGGTCAAACTGCAGCCTGGGCATGCTGCGGGAAAGGAGGAAGCTTGCTCGCGAGTGAAGAAGCAGAATGGGGAGGAGCTTTCATGACGGGCACTTGTGTCCGGGCCTTATCTGCTGAGGACTTCAACAGCGAGTGGATCGTCGACTCCGGGTGTGGTCATCACCTCACCGGAGACAAGTCGAAGTTCACCTCCATGCAGGCTTACTCAGGTAATGAAGCTATTATCAATGCTGCTGATAATACTGTTTATGCAGTAGAGAAGGAGTGGGGTCGTGTCTTTGGGTAGTGATCAGGGGCCACTCACGTTAAGGAGTGTGTATCACGTGTCGGGCATGAAGAAGAACCTCTTCTCGGTGACCAACGCGGTGGACGCTGGGTATCACGTTCTGTTTGGGCCAACAGACGTAAGGTTCCTTCGCAACGTATCAGCGGTGAAGGCTGATGTTGCTCATGTTGGGAGGAGGGTGAAGAACTTGTTTGTTCTTTCCACCAGCGCCTATGTTGATAGGATGAGAGCCAATGATAGTGCGGCTATCTGGCATGAGAGGCTGGGGCATGTTGGCATGGACAAGCTAAAGGCAATGGCGAGTAGAAGTCTGGTGAGGGGGTTGCCGATGTTGTCCTCCTTTGGTGATGTGCATGTTTGTGCGGGCTGTCAATACGGTAAGGCACATCGCCTTCTGTTGATAAATCTCAAACAAGGAGCAAGAAACCATTGGAGTGGATTCATGGCGACCTGATGGGTCCGACTGTTACTGCCAGCCTTGGTGGAAGCAAATACATGCTTGTCTTGGTTGATGAATATCTGTGTGTGTTTGGTTGATAACTCAAGGTATACTTGGGTGTACTTCTTAAAGGAGAAGTCGGAAGCCTTCCGTTTGTTCGTGGAGTTCAAGGAGTTGGTAGAAGGCCGGCTTGGCTTGCGGATTAAGAAGTTTAGAACTGATAACGGGGGGGGGGGAGTTTGTCTCCTCCGAGTTTTCTAACTTCTCCAGGAAGCACGAGATCCAACGGGAGCTTACATGTGCTCACACTCCACAACAAAATGGGGTAGCGGAGCGGAAGATCCGTCATTTGACGGAAACCTGCAAATGCTGGCTGCATGCGAAAGATATCCCGAGGTTCCTTTTGGGCGGAGGGAATGTCTTGTGCTGCATATGTTATCAACCGGATGCCACTCAGCCCTATCAACATGAAGACTCCTATTGAGCTGTTGCTGAAGGAGAAGCCGAGTGTTGGACACCTTCGGGTGTTCGGTTCAACTTGCTACGTGCATGTCCCGGATGCTTCACGGACAAAGCTGATGCGAAGGCAAGGAAACTTGTCTTTGTTGGCTATGATGAGCGGAAGAAGGGATGGAAGTGCATGGACCCTGTGACGAAGAAGTTCGTAGTGTTAAGAGACGTTGTCTTTGACGAGCTGACGTCATATGGAGGTGGCTCGGTGGAGCCTACCGGAAGTAGCAAGGTTGAGGAAGCACGGTGGAAGCTGCTGAAGGCTTGGAAGAGGAGCTTGCTGTTTCACCAGCAGCTCCTGTTGCTTCGAACTCCGAGGCTGAGCCTTCTGGCTCAGGAAGCAGGGGGAGCACTGCTCAATGCTTGCCCCAAGTAGGAGTGGAGCCTGAAGAAGCAACGGAAGCCGTGAGCAAGGAGCCGTGTCTTCGGAGATCGAAGAGGGTGGTTAAGCCACCGGCTCGGTACTGTGATGGGAATGCAGCGAGCTTTGTCTCCTGCTTCTTTGCAGGTCCTCTGGATGAGCGAGAGCTGCAAGCTTCAACGAGGCCACTGGAGTGAAGGAGTGGGAAGGTGCCATGAAGGAAGAGATTGAGCTTGAAAAAGAATTGAAACCTGGGACCTTGTGCCCAAGGTTGAGGCATTACTCCGGTTACTTGCAAGTGGGTATATAAATTGAAGAAGAAGGCTGATGGGAGCATTGATCGTTCAAGGCTCGCCTGGTCGCTAGAGGATTCTCACAGCAGTATGGAGAAGACTATGAGGAGACATTCAGTCCAGTTGCGAAGATGACACTGTAAGAGTGGTGATCGCCTTGGCTGCTAGCAAGGGATGGAGGTTGTGGCAACTTGATGTGAAGAATGCTTTTCTTTACGGAGAGATTGACAAGGACATCTTCATGGATCAGCCGCTTGGTTTTGTCTCTGAAAAGCATCCGGACTATGTCTGCAAAACTCAGGAAGGCTCTCTATGGGTTGAAGCAAGCTCCTCGAGCGTGGTATGGGAAGATTGCAGAGTACTGCAGTTCTGTGGATACCTGGCTTCTAACTCGGATTCTAGCTTGTTCGTCAAGAAGAAGGGAGAGCTAAGAGTCTTGGTCCTGCTGTATGTGGATGATATGATCATCACAGGGAACTCGGAGGAGGAAGTAGCAAGGCTCAGGGGAGAGCTTGCTATAGCTTCGAGATGAAAGACTTGGGAGAGTTGCATCACTTTCTTGGTCTGGAAGTGGAGAGGAAGGTGTGCGGGATTCTCATTAGCCAGAAAGGGTATGCTGATCGTATTGTGAAGCGGTTTGGCATGGGCGAAGGAAGAAGTGCTCTACTCCATGGAATCTGGGCTGAAGCTTCGACGAGATGAGGGAAGGGTGCTTAATGATCCCTTGGTGTTCAGGGCTCTTGTTGGGAGCTTGATCTATCTGACGATACAAGGCCGGATATAGCTTATGCTGTTGGCCGAGTAAGTCGGTATATGGCTGAACCAAGGACAATCTCATCTAGTGGCGGCGAAGGGAATTTGAAAGTATGTCAAGGTGACTTCTGAGATGGGACTCCTCTATGGAAGGGATGCGGAGTTTGCGTTGCTCGGGTACACGGATGCTGACTATGGCGGTGATTCGGATGATCGAAGGTCTACTTCAGGTTATGTGTTCACTTGCGGTTCAGATAGCATCTCGTGGTGTAGCAAGAAGCAGGACTCGGTGTCGGTTTCAACCGGAGGCGGAGTATAAGGCTTCGGCCTTGGCTGCTCGGGAAGCCGTTTGGTTGAGGAGGCTCATAGAGGATGTTCATGAAGAAGTGCAAGGGCCTACTTTACTCCGGGGTGACAATGAGAGTGCTCTCAAACTGGTAAACAATCCAGTGTGTCACGCCAGGACCAAGCATATAGAGATTGATCACCACTTCATCAGGGAGAAGGTGTTGGAGGGGTCTCTGTTGGTCGGGCATGTTCGGAGTGAAGATAATCTTGCTGAATCTTCACGAAGCCGCTGTCGAAGGGGCCCTTTGAACGCTTGCGCAGCTTGCTGGGCTGGTCACCACTTCTCACTTCAAGGGGGAGTGTTGAAATTTGTGAAGTGGAAGTGGGTGAGGGACAGGCCGCGCGGCCTGTGCGGACAGCTTTGGCGGACTGGGCGGACTGGGCGGACTGAGGTTGCGGCCTGGTGAAAAGTCTGGTGGAAGCCGGCTGTGTTCTGAGCGGGTTGTTGCATGGAGTTCGCGGTTTGGTGCGGCCTGGTATCTGCGGATAGAGAGGCTTGCGGACTGGTGCATTGCTCAGTGGTCGCGGGTGCATTTGCGTGTTGGCGAGTTGGTTCGAGTTCGCGGGAAGCCTGCGAACTGGTGTGTCCGCGGTTGGGGCTGTTGCGGACTGGGCCTTGAGCTTGGCTGAGGCCTTGTCGAGCTCAGGTGTTACAGCAGGTCTTGCTGTGGAGACCGGTTGGCGGACTGATGTTTGGAGTCCGGCTTGGTGCTACTGCGTTTGGACAAGTGCGAGGAGCTCGCGGACTGGTTGCGGTCTGTGCTAGGGTGTTTGGCGGACGGGACGTTGTGTCCGCCATGCTCGCACTGGCCCTTGATGGTTTTGGACTTGGTCACACTTGGTGTCAAGTTCATGGTGTCCGCCGTATCCGCCAAGTCCGCTGTGACCGGGCGGACTGTTGCTGTTTGCCTTGGTCGTGGACTTGTGGCGGATTGAGGTTGAGTCTTGCGGACTGCCTCGGTTGGTGCGGACTGCCATTGAAGAGGGTGCTGTCCTGAAGCAGTTGGAGCTTTGCGGGCTGGTGCCTTGTCCGCTTAGCTTGGCGGACTGGAGAGGGTTCGTCATTGGTTGTCTTGCTCCTGGCGGTTTCCCTTGGTGACTGGCTAAGTCCTCGCGAGGACTGAGCGGACGGTCGGTTTGTATTCGCGCGGGCTGGGGCGGTGTCGCTATCTCATGGGCGGTGACCACACTCCTCATTCAGCCTATAAATAGGACCCCCCTGGCACATCTACAGTAACCTAAGTAACGTGAGTGAACAGTAATTTGGGTTGGCGAGTGCTGCGGTCTGTGTTTTTTCAGTCCGCGCGGATTGTTTCAGGCTGATGGTTGCTGTGTGCAGGTCGCGCGGATAACTTCAGGAGCCAGGAGTTTGGCTGTGACTTCGGTCAGTGCTTGGAAGTGTGCGGACTCAGTAGGAGGTCGCTCTGCGGCTTGTCAGTTCTGTTTCAACTTTCCCAGCTTCAATAACCTGTCCCCGGCTTCAGGCGGGTAGGGGAGTTCCTCAGTTCGGGTTCAGCAGGAGGCGAATAACGGTCTGTCCGCGCGGCCCTCGCGGTCTCGGCGGACTCCGTGGTATTCGGCGGATTGCAGCATAGCTTGGGCGAGCTCAGCGGTCTCGGCGGTCTCGGCGACCTCGCGTTCTCGGCGGACTGGAGTGCTGTCCGCCCGGCTTGTTTTTGTTCTTTCTGTTTACAGCTGTAATACTAGCGAAATCATGTCTCGCTATGTATGCCTCGGATTGTAAAGAAGTGAATGCATAATAACCTTCTTGTGCTTCCACTGTTTTGTTGGGTGCAACCTCTAGTCCTTGGTTTTCCGCAGGTTCAGTGTGCGAACTGGGTAGTTCCGAAGATATTAATTTGGTGTTTGGGCTATCTTGCT